>OZ023274.1:22812670-23460236 GCA_964007475.1 Hybos culiciformis
AAACCTCGAAGTTCTACTGAACCTCCCAGGCATGCTATAATATCTTCTGACTGATCCTGTAATGTTTCTAGCTTTTGCTTTAAAATTAGCTGAGCAGCCGAAATAATTTCATTTGCCGTTCTATAAGGCATGTGCTCAATTGATTTTGATAATTTACTAGGCCTCGATTTAGCTACATCGGCAATTGTTTTAAACCCAGCATTATATAATTGCTTAGCTCTATTAATTTTCACTGCTGGGAGTTCCAATAATTCAATTATTTCATTGGTACCACATCGATCTAATTTTTCACATACACGTTCAAATAATGCCTTAAAACTCCAAAATTCATCTATTTCCTCACATAATCTAGTCAACATATTTGCTCCTAAAAAAAAAATCTAAATTAAATAATAGGCGGATTGAGTAATTTTTTTTTACATAAAGATTGTAAAACCTTGAAATATTGGAATAATGGAATTAATTCAAGTTGATGAAAAATTGGATTTTTTAACTTAACTTCAATTTCGTACAAACTTCATATTTTAATACAGAAATTATACTAACCTGTTATCGTTTGGCTGATCAAAGTTTGAATATTTCCCCGATCACAAAAAAATTTGTTTGATATTATATGTATTGGATGTAAATTAAGAACATCAATTAATATTAATACTTTATAGAGTCGATTTAATTGAATTTCTACCTGCCCTCTGATGGTCATATTTTTTCTCATTTTAACAATATGACTTTCTTTAATCCCTATTACTCGTATTAAGTGCCTTGTCCCATCATCTAAATTGTTCAATAAATCATAGAAAACGTGAACATCGATTGAAGACGTTACAATGTCGGCGTTTTCATCTGAAACTATAAAAGCTACCACTAAATACAATAAATGCGAATAATTTCTTAGAACTAAAGATTCCTGTGATTTTTTCAATTCATAATAAATTTTTTCGGTTCTATGATAATCGATTCCAGCTTTTAAAGCAGCTCTTCCAATAGTTGTTAGTTGAAATTCCATATTTCTCCCTAAAATTAATTTCTTAGAGGATAATTTTGATTTTGAGCTACTTTCAAGTTGATCAGTGTCTGAAGATAAATTACTCTGACCGGATGCTAAATCAAATCCTTGTGAAAATACCTAAAAATAATAAAAAAAAAATATTCACCCTATTGAATGTTGTACGGTAAAATATTTAATACGAATTTAATTGTATGAAATATTGTCCGAAATAACATACCAAGGATTTTTTTTTCAATTCATTTTGTTGGGCGTTATCAATACTATTAACAGTTTTCAATGGTGGACCAATGTGTTTTATTATTTTATGTTTGCAAAGTAAATTTATATTTTTTACTAGTAAATCACGCATCGTTAAATCGAAAGTTTGTTCATTTTGTACTGCTAATAATGTTTTTGATAATAATTTCTGAATATCAACAAAAGTTGAAGCCAATTTTAGTCCGATTCCGCTTATTATTAATGCTTGAAGACCAACAGAATCATTTTCCACTAAACTGCTAACTACTTTGTCCATGGGTGAAAACAACATATCTCGAACTGGATTATTATTCTTTGATCCGCAAATTAATATACTTTCTCCACAATTATTGGCTACCATTCCGGCTCGTCCAGCTCTTCCGGCCATTTGTTTATATTGACATAATGTCATTAATTTATTGCCAATATATGGCGCTCGAATTATAACCCTTTTAGCAGGTAAATTTACACCAGCCGCTAAAGTTGATGTACAGCAAATTATACAAATTGCACCCGAACGATAACCCTGTTCCAGAAGTTTTCTTTCATCGGTAGTTAATCCAGAATGATGATAAGCGATTCCAAATGGAATTGTTTGAGCCAAAATTGGATTAAGATCATTACATAGTTTGGTAATTGCATCCATTAAATCTAATTTTTCTTTCTTTCTAAATTCAGCAAATTTTTTTCTAAATTTAAAGAGATGAAGCGTGTGTTCTAAAAATTTCAAAAACTTTATTTTTTTTGACAAAATATCTACCTAGGCAAAATTTTTGTTAGAAGTATTGCAACATTTTCACAATTTTTTTTTGATGCACAAAATATAAGGCACGATTCTATTGGGGCGATTTCTGCCACCAATCCTGCTAAGTGATCAGGATCGGCTCGTGCAACACTATCACTGTACTAAAACAGAAAAAATTAAATATTTATAGCCAGATTGCAACAAACAAATATTTTTTTAGAATAAAAGCAAATCTACCTTAAAATTAACACTTCTAGAGGCTGTGAACAAATCTTCGGCGCATTGTGCGTTTGGATTTATTTCCAATAAATCAGATCCAAATTTCAAATACTCCTTTAAGTCAACTGGACGGAAACCTCTAGTGTAAACATCAGCATTTAAAAACGTTGAAATTTCAGAAAGATTTCCAATAGTGGCGCTCATAGCGACTATTTGTATATCAGCTGAAAGAAAGGAATTATTATTTGGATTGTTTTTGGCAGTTTTTTGCTGTTTTTACCTTTCGAATAGAGGACTTTAGTTAGAAAACCTTCAAGAGTGGCTCCTCGATTTTTTTCACCAATCAAATGAAGTTCATCTACAAATTAACAGAATTATCAAAAAACAAAAATAAATAAATAAGGCAAATTTTTATACCTACTACAATTAGACCAATTTCATTAGTTCTTTCCGATTCAATCAAACTGTCGAATAAAATAGAAGCTTTTTCTATTGAAGCAATATAAATTGAGCTTAATCGTCTCCGTTTTAACGGTGGACATTTACCTAGAAGACAAATTAAAATTCAAATGGCAGCCTTAAATGAAACCAAAAATGAAATAGACTCCCAAAACCTTTAGGTAATAGAATACAGATCATCAGACCTGAGAAAAAGGGTATTTTACGAATTTAAAAAACTTTTTATAAGTTTTAATTTTGGAACACTTGCCCAAAACAAAGTTGTAAATGTAAGAATTGAGTTTTTCGTTCTCATTTCAATAAAAAAAAAACGAACCTTTTCCCGCAGTGTACTCTTCTATGAGAAAATTTAAATTCAATGCAAATGGAGCTAAAGCACTAACTTTTTCTTGAACAATTGAAACATACGGCAATACAAAAATTACATTCTTTTTTCGAGTAACAACTTCACGTAGCATTAAAATTTCCGAAACTAATGTTTTTCCTCCACTTGTGGGCAATGCGTAAATTAAATTTGTACGATTTCTTACTGCCGGCAAGTTTAAGCATTCTTTTTGCCAATCTAAAATGAAAAACCAATAATCAAAAAAAAATATATACCTAGTAATAGAAATTAAAAGATTTTAAAGCATTATTAACTTTTATTACTGTATTATGCAACAACAGAAATTTACCATATAACTCTTTAATTCCTTTATAATTTTGAATTAGTTTTTCCACATTTTCTGGCAATCCGTAAAAATCTTTTATAATCTCTTCATCATTGAAATACTGACTATTCCAACTTATATCAGCGATACTTTGAAGTTCTAGTTTAGTTGAATTCATATTATTTTGATTTGATTTTAGTTTAATTTCATCTTTCGTCAAATATTGTGATTCTGAATAAAATTTTTTTAAATCTAAATTTTCAACAATTAGCTTATTATCTGTACTACTGACTACATCTGCGAGAAATTGTTGGGAAGGTGTAACTAGAGATTCATTAAATTCATTCGAATTCGAATTTTCTGCATTGTTTAATTCAATTAATTCCTTGGGTATGATGATATCAGAAAAAATTGAACAATCAGCATCACCCCAATCCGGTGGAATAGTAGAATTCGGAGTTCTTATGCCATCCAATAATTTTGTCCTTCTTATTCTTTTTAGTTGTCTATTACTGTTTGGTGAATTACCACTATCTGGTGTTTCTAATTTTCTACGATTTTTGAACATTGTTTAACACATTAATTTCAAGGTTTTATCTATTAAAAAAAAAAAGAGAATTTTAAAGAATTTGTAAAAGTGAAAATTAGAGCACAACTCAAATTCAGCGCTCAAATTTTAAATTATAATCCAGAACTAGAAATTCTAAACCCTGACAATTAATTATAAAATATGGAATTTTCTTCAAATCGAATATAATTTCTTACTAACTTGAAGGTGGGCTCTTTATTTTTATTTTTTTATTAGTATTAATTTGATTTGTAAAATTTTTTTTTTTAATTTTAAATATTTTTCTTGTTTGGATTTTTGGAGTGGCCAGATCAGTCGTGATGCTGATTTGGATGAATGATCTACTCAAATGCTGCAGATAAGCTTAATGTGAATGACTCGTTCGATTGTCTCCAAACTGTCATTAAAAGCTGTTGTGAAAATTATGTTTTGCAGCGCGCGGTTTCAAAGATCGGACCCAGGAAAACATTATTTTTGGGCGAAATTTCGTACACACTTTTATTGTTAAAATCCATTCGTGATAGTTTATTTGATTTTTGGGTTTGTCGAAATAAAAAAGTGAAATGCAAATAAAATTAAGATGGACCGATTTTCCAGTGTGATATTAATGATTCAATTGAATGTGATACAATTGAATAGTCAACAAATCAAAAATTAGTAATAAAAAACGGATTCATACTTATAAAGCAGTGTTTCTCAAACTTTTCGATTCTTGCTTTAATGTTGCTACAAGCTAAAATAATATAATTTTCGGGACATAATCTATTTCTCATTTTATTTCTTATCTTAATTCAGTTAGTACAGACTACAGAGAAATTAACTTCGCACAAGTATTTTGTTGGAAATGACAAGAGTTCTGTGAGAGCCGAATTTCTTAATTCATGAAACATAATATTTTTATGATTATTCTTTCAAACTTGCAATTGACTTTTAGCAAAAGTCCACACCATTTATGCAATTTATGCAACCATTTATACAATTACCAATTGTACAATTTTCAATTTGTACGGAGATTTGCACTTGGATATTAAAACTCACCTTTCAGTGGAACTGACCTGTAAACTGACCCGTAACAGGCCTTTCTCATACAAAAAAAATAAAAAAATAACTAACCTTTGCGTAAAAGGCCAGTCTGCAGACAAAAAAAGTTAGTTTGCAGACATTATAGTTGCCAACTTTTCTGCTTTTTCCTTGCTTTTTTTCTGCTTTATTTTTGAAGTTTATACTTCTTAAGCTGTGTTAGATGATTTTTGGTAGAGGGTAAAAATCCATTTTCGAATCGAGTTCGAATCATTTTTCTCAGAATCGTCATCATAAGAATAAAAATACTTATTTTTTTATTATATTTAAGAAACTAAAAATCATATGGACAATATGGCTTAGTGGCTAGAACATCAGACTGTAAGTCTGAAGGTGCCTGGTTCGATTTCCAATGACAAGATTTTTTAATTTCAAATATATGTATATATAGGGGGACCAAAATTACAAGCAAAAAAATTACATACCCTACCAATAAAAAAATTATGTTCAAAAAAATTAAAAATTATTATGTTCAAAAAAACTAAAAAATTAAAAAAAAAATGTATTATTTGGGAATCGAACCTGACACCTTCACTCTCATAGTCTGATGTTCTAGCTACTAAGTCATGCAGTCCATATGATTTTGGCTTTCTAAAATATAATAAAAAAATTGTAATAAACCATTAATTTTTTTGTTTTTATTTTATTCTATAATAAGAATAAGAATAAGTAAGGTGACCAACTATTTTTTGTTCAAAAAGAGTACACTTTGCAAGTATTTCATAGGTGAAAAAAAAAGAAGAAAAAACGATAAAAACTTTATTTGCTATACATATTTTTTCTTCGGAGTGGATTTTTTTTGCTAAATGAGGATGTTTGTCTAATAATGTAGCCACATCCGAACAACTTTCATTTTGTATATTAAATTTGATTGTTAAGACGGCAGATAATGTTTTACAGAAAGTTGCGACTTCTCACTGCTCCAATAATCATTCCCTAGTCAAAATACCCTTTCAACAGCAGCATTAGTGCCTGGACAACATAAGGAGATTTCTATTAAAACTTTTAAATTTTAATGTGGGATATGTTCTACTCTAAAATGCCGAAAGATTTCTACCCATCTTTTTTTTTATATAAATGAGTACTTTCAGAGTACAGGATTTGAAAAGAGTACGGTTTGCGAAAAAAGAGTAAAAAACTCAGTAAATGAGTATAGTTGGTCACCTTAGAATAAGAATACTAAAAAAACGACGAGAATAAGAATACTCAAAATACGACTCGAATTTGAAAAATGTACACAAAAAAAAGAGTGCCTTTATCATTTTTATAAAGTACCTACAACTTGAGCTTTTATATTATTTAGGGAAATAAATCAAAAATATTTTTTGTATTTTTTTAGAAAGCTAAACTCATATAGACAATATGGCTTAGTGGAACATCAGACTGTAAGTCTGAAGGTGCCTGGTTCGATTCCCAATGACGAGATGTTTTTGAAATATTTTAATTTTTTTTTCTTCATAATAATTAGTTTTTTTGAGATATTTAAACAAACCAAAATGTTTTTATCAGCCACTAATTTATTATTTTTTTTTTAATTTTCTGTATTCAATATACATATTCCATATACACATTCTATATACATATTTTATTTTTGAAGCAAAACACACAGCTAAGTAAAATTGTAGCAAATTTGGTGGCAAATTTTATTTTTTGGTTCAAAAAAATTTGCAAAATAGGCGCTCTTTGATTTTTTATTTTAATTTATATAAATGGAAAAAACTTTTAATTAATAAATAGTGTTTTGTAATTTTATAATACATATTATAAAATTAAAATGTAGCTAAAAACTTATTTGAGAAAACTGTAAAATTTCATATATGAATTAATGCAATTGAATATTGCTATAAAATGGATGTAAAAATATTGGAAACGTTGACAGATGCATAAATTTAAGTATCGAGATCCTATTTCATTTTAAAAATTTTAATGCGTTGGGGATCGTTATGTTGTATTTAGTGCTATAGAATTTAGATCACTAAATGGAGTATTATATGCGTCAATACACATGCAATCATTTAGATGCATCTGCGTAAATAATGAAAAAATTTAGATGGATCAGCGTATATAATGAAAAAATTTAGATGCATCAGCGTAAATAATGAAATAATTTAGATGTTTTGTATTGAATATTACGTAATACCTAAACAAACATAATATCTATCACAATATTTCAATACAGCCAAATACAAAAAAAAAAATGAGAAAAAATGAGAAGAAAAAATATTCTCTCTTTGCAACTACCTCTCCCCTACGCATTAAAACAGTATATTGGATATGTAAACAAAATTTGTTATACAACTCGTTCTGTATTTACACAAAAATACATTGACACTTGTCAATTTATATCACTCGACCTTCGGTCTCGTGATATAAGTATTGACTCGTGTCAATGTATTTTTGTGTTTACAGAACTCTTAATTAATAACAAATTTAGTTTACATATACAATAATCTACTATAATTGTGAAAAAAAAACTATCCTATTCAGAAATCAGTTTTTTAATAGCGAGTTGAATGAACTGTTTTTCAATATTGTGGGCAGCGTTCTGCAATATTCACAGCTTTTTCGTGCAATCTTATTTTCACAATAGAATTAACATAATCTTGTGATCATTCATAAAAAATTTAGACACCGGATAATAGGTATATCACTAAAGTCCCAACTAATTTTCAAACATGTTTTACCACTTACTATGACAAGACAGTTATATGTATATATGTATTTAAACAAGCATTTGTTAATCCTGTTGTAGTTAATAAGATAATAAACGGTAAAAAAGTACGAATTTTCCGGGAGAAAAATAAGTAAGAAAAGTGATCACATTTCATTTCATGTTTCATGTTTTTGTTTTATTTTTTTTACAGAGATCATGTAACCACTAAAGTTATAAACATTATATCCTATAAAAAAAATTTATAATATTGGACGCCTAAACTCGTTACAAATAATTTTATTAAAGCCTTGAGAAACAACATAGGCATATTTTGGCATTGATATCTATCAAGTAATTTATCATTATAGGTTTTCCAAGCTCAAAATATGCAAAAAAAAAATTTTTCAAAATAGATAGCTCCGTTGAAATAAAGATCACCTGCCCAAAAATTTTGGGTAGGGAGCTACGGTTATTAGCGTTTTCCCGGCTCAAAATATGCAAATATGCAAATGTATGGCCCTATTACTTCGACAGAAGTTGAAAGATCATTTTCTATACATAAAAATCTTTTCAGATCTAACCGACAAAAATTTGAATTCGAAAATTTACGAAAGCATTTTGTAATTTATTGCAATAAATCAATCAATAATTAATAAACTCGTTTTTACATTTTTATTTCTAAATCCATGTTCATTTTTTAAGTTTTTTGTGCAATGAAATTTATATTTTTTTTTAACTTTTAAATGAAATTGCGATATTAATATATTCGCACAATAAATAATATGAAAATCCAAAATTATTATCTTTTTTATCATTCGTAGATTTGAAATTTTTGTATCAAAATCTAAATTTCTGTAAATTTTTCGGAAATTTTTTTTAACTATTTTTTTAGCGACTTTTTTAGTGTCTTTTTTAGCGACTTTTTTTTGTTTTTTTAGGAACTTTTTAGGTGTCTAAACAAGGTTTTTAAGGAACTAAAATTCACAAGCCTAGTAATCAAGATGAATATTATTGAAAAAAAAAAACACACGAAGCAGTCATAGAACTGACGACAGAAGTTTATACTTAAAGATTTAAACTATTAAATAACAGTGGCTACAAATGATAGGCTGGTGAGTACAAAATGCAAATTAAAATAAAAATATTTTAATTTATATTTTTGTACTGAGCAGCCCATCATTTGTAGCCACTGTTATTTCATAGTTTAAATCTTAAGTATAAACTTCTGTAGGCAGTTCTATGACTGCTTCGTGTGTTTTTTTTTTCAAAAGGTTGGCAATATTTAAAAATAAACAAGATAAAAAAGAGTTTTTTACACATTTTGTTTTTTAAGTGTCAAAAATTAGAGTGTACGGGTTTCGCAATTAAGCTTTGCAGAAAAGTGCAGATACGGTATAAGTCGTAAAAAATAGTTCAGTTGTACAATTATTGACCAGTTGTACAATTTACCAATCGGTTTATCAAATTGTACAGACAAATTTACTACTTGTACAATTCACTTTTCACCACAATGTACCTACAATCTACTTTTTTTTATCAATTAACAATGTATAGTATAATGTTGGGCCAGTTGTACAATATTTATTTTTATAAAATTAACCACTTGTACAATTTTTGACCAGATGTACAATCTATGTTTTATCAACCATTTGTACAATTTTTGACCACTTTTACAATCTGTTTCATCAAATTAACCACTGTTCAATTTTTGACCAGTTGTAAAATCATTATAGTAAAGTTGCGAAAAAAGGATATTTTAATCCCAGATGCTTCGCAGGTACACACGAAAAGGTCTTTGCTCGCGATTAAGATACGAAAATAAAGATACGAAAAATGAGGTGAAAAAACCAGGAAATGTGATAGAGAAAGAGCCTATTCCAGCACCTGAAAAGGGGGAGACTGAGTGTGCGAGGGGCGGACAAAGCCAGCGATCGCGAGTCCACAAAATCCTTCTGTTCACAGGAGGAATTGTTGGACCGGTTGTCGCTGGAGGTGGCCGCTGAAACAGAGGCGATGCTTCTAGAGAACGAGGAAGACTAAGAATGACGAGAACCGCAGTGCTTAGCTACATGAAGGTAGTACAGGCCAACCTTCATCACAGCACTGCGGCGATGGACCGGCTCATACAATATATGAGCCGAGAGAAGATAGAATTAGCCCTAATCCAAGAACCCCCTACAAAGAGGGTTAGGATGGGAAGCTACGACAAAAAGACCTACCAAGGTTTTTGGGGTACAGGTAACTCTTATAATATAATGCTTTAGTAAAACAACGTGCTATTGACTTGTCAGTTTTAAGTACACAATAAGAATGAAATATATTTCGTAATAATGTCGAATACATTAGAAGTGTGATACATAAATGGAGTGTGAGCATTAGTTAGACTTTATAATTTAACACCCCAACTTACTAAAATATTATTAATTCCTCATTTTACATTAATTATTTTAATACAAATAAATCTAACATTCCAAAAGATTATTACTTGAAATCAACCAAAAATTTAAATAAAATAAAAATCAAATTCAAAATGATATACTACTAAATTAATTTGAATTTACAAGAAAAATCTTTTAATGCAATAGTTGTGCTTATCGTTCTTTAAACCTTTTGTAAATACATCAGCTAACATTTTCTCAGTACCCAAAAAACGAATGATAATTTTGCCATTTGCAATTGTTTCACGAACAAAATGATGTTTGATATCTATATGCTTTGTTCTTTGATTACTACCCTCATTCTCTGCTAAAAATATTGCGCCTTGATTATCACAATATATTAAAATTGCATTTGATGTTGCCTTTTTCCATAAATCCTCATCAAGTTGTTTTAAATACAAAGCTTCTTGTGTTGTTGATGATAACGCCTTATACTCCGCTTCAGTGCTGGATAACGCAACAGTTTGTTGAAGTTTGCTACTCCATGAAATAGCACCACCTTGCAATTTAAATAAAAAACCTGTACCCGCCTTTCGTCTTCATTGCTTGCCCAGTCAGCATCTGAATATCCAACAATTTCTAAAGAACCATTTTTTGAATATTCTAATTTATAATTTACTGTGCCTTTTATGTATCGAAAAATGCGCTTTACAGCAATCCAATGTTCTTTGCCATAATCATTGTTGAATTTACTCACATTGTGAACTGCAAACGCTGTATCCGGTCTTGTTCCCTGAGCCAAATATAAAAGACTTCCAACTGCTTCTTGGTAAGGAACATTTATCATCTCTTTAATTTCTACATCGGTTTTTGCACACATATTCTTAGTTAATTTATTATTTGAATCAACAAGTGTTTTCGTCGGATTACAATTACTCATATCAAACCTATTTAGAATTTGATTAATCTAATTTATTTGATCAAGCCAAATTTTACCTGTTTCAATATTACGAGTTATTGTTAAACCAATACATGTACTTGCAGTACCCAGATCTTTCATTTTAAAATTCGATTCCAACAATGACTTTAATTGCATTTTCAACCCATCATTATTCACAAATATTAATAAATCATCAACATACACCATTACAATAATTATTTTGTTACCATCAATTTTAATGTATACACATGGATCAGCCTTTAAACGTCTAAAACCAAACGAAATTAAAACGTGATTAAATTTTTCATTCCATTTTCGACTAGCTTGTTTAAGTTCATAAAGCGCCTTTTTCAAATGACAAACTTTATCAGTCCCATCGGAAAAATTTTCTGGTTGAACTATGTAAATACTCTCATCTAATTCACCATTTAAAAACGCCGTAACCACATCCATCTGAATAATTTGTATATTAAATTAACTGCAATCGCAATCAAATATCTAATTGTTGAATGCTTTACAACCGGTGCATACGTTTCACCATAGTCAATACCTTGTTTCTGTGAACAACCTTTAATTACGAGTCTAGCCTTAAATTTCAATATTTCACCATACACCATCATTACTGCGCTTTATCTTAAAAACCCATTTGTTATTTATGGTTTTTTTATTTTGTGGTAAATCAACCAAATCAAATGTATCATTCTCTCTCAATGAATTCATTTCTGATTCCATTGCTGCTCGCCATTTTTCTGCATATTGTCCATTTAATGCATCTTTGACTGTTAATGGTTCATCAACATCATTAACATTTACCAGGTAAGTAACATAATCTTCATACCTTTTTGGAATTTTTCTTAGTCTACTAGGTCTAGTACTTGACTCACTTTCGTTAATCAAACATTCATTATTTAAATCATCAGAAACCTTTGTATCAAAAACTTCATTCACTTCAGAATTATTTATTTCAACCATTGGTGGGATTCAGCCGGTTCGCACCGGTTCGCGCGAACCGTTTCCTAAAATATTTAAGATTCGCGCGAACCGTTTCCTAAAATTTGTAGGTTCACGAAAATCGCCTGAAAAAGTTTTGAAATAACTATTCACTGTTTTAACAGTCCCTCCTGGCAATTTCTCAACTACTCAAAGAATATACAATTTGAATTTACATTGAAATTTGTGTTAAAAATAAAATTTGAATTATATAAAAAACATAATGTTTGTCTTTCGGTCTGTTATCTAAAAATTTAAAAACTACTTTCACACGATGAGTATCTCGACAGGTGATGCGCGTATAATTTACAGTAAAACAATTTTTTTTTCTGGCTTTTATTAATTTATAAAAGAAATACTCGAAAATTTGACAAGCGTTTTACTTATTTATCTGAAAAATCTCCTATTTCTTTAACTATGTTATGTGAATACTGTGAGTAAAGAACTAAATAAGAGTAAAAATATGCTTTTACAAAGTAATAAACGTGTAACAAGCAAGCATGTTTTGAAATTACAACATTTGGAAACATCAATCTAAAAATGTATAAGTTTTTATGAATGAGAAAGCATATATCGTCTGCTGAGAAATGAAACAACGTATGACATTTATACGTCATTATTTGACAATAGCACCATTCGATTCCTCGTACTCGATTTTACAAGTACAACTACTTTGCAATATTCTTAATGTTGATTAAAATGTGTTTTTTACATGAAAATTGTACGCTACTTGATATTTTTTCATACGTTTTTTTTAATTTTCAAATCTTTAAATTCAAATTACTCGAAACTATACTTTTCATTATACGTTGTTTCATTTCTGAGCAGACGATATATGTTCTGGAAAGGTCTTTAGAATCTAATTAAAAAAATTAAAAAAACTTTTTAGAGGATTCGAAACCATAAAAAAAATTGTATTTTTTTTTTTTACGGGATGCGAACCGGTTGTTAAATGTTTGGAATCCCACCACTGATTTCAACCATATTAGGTTCTAAATTATTTGTATTATCAAATTTGATTTCAATATTATCAATCGAATTTATATCATCTTCTAGATAATTTTTAACCCCAACTGAATTTGTATTCTCAGTAAAATCTAAATTATATAAACAATCCTTTGAACCTGTATTTTCATCAAGAAAAACAACATCTCGACCTTTATAAAATTTTGAAGTGTTTACATCCATAAGCCGAAACGCTTTACTATTTTCACAATAACCAACAAATTTCAATTTCATTGACTTTTTATCAAATTTTTTTCTTTTTTGTTTATATTTTTGAAGTTTAACTTCTTTAGCGAGGTATTGTTAAAAATTTTTGATCAAAAAAGGGGAAAAAAGAAGACAGAATATAGTATGTCCTGCATCACGAAAAATAAAAGCCACAACGCTGCAAAACAGGGGTAATAACCACAGAATGTATCATGTTAAAAAGTAAAAACAAATATAAAAGCAGGGAAATGTAAGACGTTGTAGCCTGTAGCATGCAGCATGTAGCATGTATTTACGAAAATAAAATAGCGATACTACACACACATAAAAAATACTAACGATGTGTGGAAAGCAAAAAACAAAAAAAATCCATATAGAATTAAAAAATTGTACAATTACAGAATTAAAGATCAACTGATTTTGTTGTTAATATTTATTTAGTTTATTTCCTTTTCGAATTAGTGAAATTCTATCATATGAAACAGAAACGCTGTTTGTCTGTTTGTCTGTTCCGAATAGGCTCCTAAACCGCTCAGTTGATCGTTTTCAAGCTTACACCATTTCTTTGTCTATTTTAAAATTTGATTGGCCTCCTACCTAGCGATCTCCCCTGAGGGCCAACTTCAAAAGTTCGTCCGATTTCATTCAATTTGGAATGTAAAAAGAGGAACTGATTACACACAAATTTCGTAACAAAAAATTTATTTCCGATTTCATTCAAATTTGGTACGTAAAAAGAGGAAATGATTACACACAAATTTCGTAACAAAGAATTTCATTCAAATTTGGTAAATAAAAAGAGGAAACGATTAAACACGCAAATTTCGTAACAAAAAATTGATTGATCCTACCCAGCGACCACCACTGGGGGCGGACTAGGGAATGCGTTTATTTAAAAAAATTAATTCCGGATTTTCGGAATTGTCTTGAAATGAAATCCGGAATTCCGGTTATTCCGGAATTTCATATAAAATATATTAAAAAATTAAATTAAATTATTCTTTAACATAAATATTAGTGTATTTAGTTCAAAACATTAAAATTACGAAATATTTTTTATTAAAATAAAATTTTGTACTTTTTAATAAATCGAAATTGAATAAACTGAATGGAAAAATAAAAATTTGAAACACAAAGTATCCAATGTTTTTTAATCATTGAGTTCTAATCGAATTTTGATTGAAAATGTTCCTGCAGCGTTGTTAATAAGTTATATTAGAGAGTTTCCAAAAGTGTTCCTTGGGGGCTCCCCTTGATCTCAAAATTTAATTTCACTTCAAATTCCAAATAAATCACTGAACTCGGAACTCCAACTTATTTTGTTAATGTTGATTAATATAAAAAAAAGTTTTATGTATTTGCAGACTTGCGATAGCTACTTAGATTTCAATTTTTGTGAATTTTAATGCTTTATGCCTAAACAATAAAAAAAAATAAACAATTAGTCAAAATTCCCGCCGAATTTTTTGAACTTCCGGAATTCCGGAATCCGAAAATCCGGTTTTGTGTTCCATAGGGCGGACTTCTAAAGTTCTTCCGATTTCATTCAAATTTGTTAAATAAAAAGAGGTAACGATTTAACACATAAATTTTGTAACAAAAAATTGATTGAGCCTACCCAACGACTTTTAAAGTTCGTCCGATTTCTTTAAAATTTGGTACGTAAAAAAGAATAAATGATTACACACAAACTTCGTAAGAAAAAATTTAGCTCCCTCTTCCACTTACAAAAGTAAATCAGTCAGAGTCCGTAGCAAAATAAATATTTGCAAGTAAATAAAGAAGTTAAACTTCTTTCGTGAGCTTATGAGGATGAGGCTGACACATATTTTTTTTGTTTAAATATGTAAATTACTTAAATCAATTTTTGTTTTAGTCCATACAGTGCCGGCTCTAGCATTAGCAGCGCCCCGATGCGAAATTCATTTTAGACGCCCATTTTTATTGGTTTTTAGGACTTAAAATAATTCAATTGGCAATGTTAAATTTGTAATAAAAATATATTAAAAAATTAATAATTCTTTTTCAACTAAAATACAAGTTTTATTTTGTTTACATATTTTTTTATTTTATTGAAACAATATTATTCTGTAATACGATGAATAAAATTTTGCATAAAAACAAACAAAACTATCATTCTAGAATCTAGATATTCACTTTTCTAGCTTTTAAACTTGCAAATTCATCAATTACATTATGTATTTCTAATTTGTCGCATATATCACTTTCAATCGATATCATTGCTAAACCAACTAATCTTTCTTGTGAAATGGTTGACCTTAAATAATTTTTAATTAGTTTAAGCTTCGAAAAAGAACGTTGCTTGCAACTGAAAAAAAAAGTGAAATATGTTTGCACTTACTGAACAGATTGAAAACTGAATATAACTGGTAGACTTTTAAAATAATTTTGTTTTGGAAATACGTATAGCATTAATATTTTTAATCGAACTAACTAAACTAAATATAGTAGGCTATTTCAAAGTAAATTTGTTTTGTTTTTTGCGAAATGACTAAACAGTTTGAAAACGAAAAGCCGCGTAGTTTTTCAAGCAAATTTTATTTAAAATAATTTTTTTTTTTAAATTTAAAAAACTTCTTCAAAAATAAAAAATAATTTTTTTTTTTTGACATATTAAATAGCGACTAAAATTCTATTTTTTACAAGCGCCCTTTACAAGAGGCGCCCCGATGCTTTGCATCCACCGCTTCCAGCTTAAGCCGGCCCTGCGTCCATACTTCTTCAGGTATTTGATTTGTTTTTGATGCAATACTACGATTTATTAACAGCTTCAGCACAAAATGTAATTGGTAACTTAGAATCAAATAATAAACATTTAGCTTTTTCAATTATACTACGATTTAACGTTCAGCTGCACCATTTTGTTCCGGTGTGTACGGAACTGTAGTTTGATGTTGAATTCCACAATTTTTAAAATAAGTTATTAAATTATCATTGCAATATTCGGTACGATACCATTATCACTTCTAAAAGTTTTGATCTTTTTACCTGTTTGATTCTCAATGCACGTTTTAAATTCTTTTATTATATTATTAACTTCAGATTTTCGAGCCATAAAACGTTCAAAAACTTTTCTACTGAAATCGTCTAATAAAGTCAGAAAATATTTCGCACCACCTATTGGCGAATTATCCATTGAACCACATAAATCTGTGTGTATTAATTCTAAAATGTCATTGGACTTACTATCTGATGATTTAAAACACTTTCTTGTTTGCTTGGCTTCAATGCAAACTTCGCAAAATTTATTTTTATTATTTTCTATTGAAAAATTAATACCATCTACCAGTTTATCCATTTTTTTCAAACTTGCATTATTCATATGACCCATTTTACGATGCCATAATTCTTTATTCTCATCAACTGAATAAAAACATTGCACTGTTACATTTCTTAAACCATAAACATTTTCAATCAAATTAGCTGAGGCAATAAAATTACAATCAGGACCATAAATATGACAACTTTTATTTTCAAACTTGACTTTATTACCACTTTCAGTTAACTTTGCTACTGATAATAAATTTGTTTTTAATTCTGGAATATACATTACATCTTTTACTTCAATTAAATAATCATTTAATTCCATTGTAACCGTTCCAATACCCAATACTTCAACCTTGTGATCGTTAGCAACAATAACTTCTTTAATATGTGAATATTTCAAATTTTGCAACCATTCAAAATTTGCTGTCATGTGCATACTGGCACATGACTCTTGACGAAAAACTAAAAATCGCAAACGCGCCTTTTTTCTGTGAAGCATCTTCAGTTTTGTTCTCTTTTTCTGGACACTTATTTTTCATATGACCATATTTGTTGCATGAAAAACATTTTACCTTCTTAATGTCAAAAAACCTCTTTTGTTTTGTGTTTCCAAAAAACGCATTTTCACTACTAGAATTGTTAGATTCTTGTAATAATTTTGATGCAACAAAATTCGCAGTTATTTCAGCACCAGAATTTTCCAAGCCCATTACAATCGGTTCAAACGATTTTTGTAAACCAGCTAACAAAATTATGCCTACCCAATCATCAGGAACTCTATAATCAATGCCATTTAACTTTTGAACTGTTTCCAAAATCTGATTCACATAACCCTGCATGCTATCAAAATCTTCTAACCGAGTTGTCAATAATGTTCGTAACAAACCCGCTATCTTGATATAATTTTTTTTAACTGTTTCCATATTTCTGACGCCGTAGTACAACCCATAATTTTTACATAAATACTTGCATCAACAGATAAAATAAGCTTACCTCGTGTCTTTGTCAACTTTGTTGCATCTAATTCAGTTACTGGCTTGGAAATACAACCAGACAAATCTTCTAATTCCAAGCACGTTTTCATCGCATACTGCCAATTCATATAATTTTCTCTACCCGTCAATTTTTCAATTTGTAGAAAATTATTATTTGTATTTACTACAACATTCTGTGCCATTTTTTTCTTTTTTTTTAATTTCTTACGACAAAAAAATAATATTAAATATTTTGTTTTTTAATTTAAAGTGAATATCGGTCTGGGCCCATAACCTCTTATAATATAATGCTTTAGTCAAACAACGTGCTAACAACGACTTGCCAGTTTTAAGTACAGAATAAGAATGAAATATATTTCGTAATAATGTCGAATACATTATAAGTGTGATACTTAAATGGAGTGTGAGCATTAGTTAGACTTTATAATTTAACAGTAACTATAGACCTAGAACTTTAGTTTTAGTAAGACACGAACTAAAATGTTTTTCTATTTCAGTTATCTAGCAGGGACTGTGTCACAATCTGCTGTAAAGCAAAGAACGGCAGTAGAGACATCAGTTTCCTGATGGCATCAGCATACCTTCCGTATGATGCAGAGCAGAGGAGGTAGTGAATGTAATCTTGTACGGAAGGAGAGCAAGGTCAGAACTCCTGATAGGAGCGGATGCAAATGCGCACCATCCCTTATGGGGTAGCACAGGAGAAAATAGAAGAAGTAATACACTTTTTGATTACATTAATAGTAATAATTTGTATATCCTCAACAAATCAATCGGGTAATAGGATTTCCAAATTAAGAATTTTATTCATGAATTAAATCAGGTTATCCCTCAATTGAAAATTGCTGTTCACACCATGATTTTTTTTAACCCGGGTTAATTTTGTTGGTTTTTTATTTTTATTTTTTTTTGTTAATTTTCTAAATAAAAATTAGTGAATAAAATTTAATCAAAAATAATTAAAAAATTATATAAAAAAATTCTATAAGTGAATTAATTAATTTAAAATTAAAGTTCGAAAAATAAAAATTACAAAAAAAAATTATTTCATTTATAAGTTTTTTTTTAGCCATTTTGTTTTTTCTTTTTTTTAATTCTTCAAACGTACATGCCCAACCGATAATTTTTTGACGTAATCATAACATCAGGACATATTCATTTAATTTATCAGGTGAACCTGATTTAACTTACATTTAACTCAACTTTAAAACAACTAAATTTTTTGCATGATAAACCTTCTTTAACTCAACAACTATTTATAAACATTTGTGAAACCTTATTTAAACCCGAAGTTTGGAAAGCCTATAAGACAAGAAGTAATAATAATTTGAAAAAATAATTTGAATTTAAATTTGTCGCGCCAAATTATTTTGTTTTTATAAATGACAAATGATTATTGAGTGGACCACTATTTTTTTTGAGTATTGAAACGTCAAAAACCATGTCAGTTCGAATTCGATTTCGAATGTCGAATGAGTAGAATGAAAATGAATTTTTACCCCCTACAGAATTACTCAATTATATCATACAACGCGCCTAAAGAAGTATAAACTTCAAAAATTATTTTCTAGATTAAAATTAAAAAAACAATGGTGGCTTCCCGAAGAACTTGATTAAATGTTTAACATTTTCTATTAATTTGAGGGTGAAACAAAAAATAATAGTTAAATTAATGTCATTTAGAGCCAATTCAATTTAAAGATTACCAAAGTTACTTAATTTTTTTTGAAGTGGTAATTAAAATAGTAAATTAAATTATGCGTACCGAAAGTTGATCGGGAACCCTCTTGTCTGGTTTTTTGTCATTAATATAAAGATAAAAATTATCGAATTAAGTGCTGGCGGGAATTTACAAGCATAAGCGGGAAGCGGGAATAATGTAGTCTCAGCGGGAGGTTCCCGCCAATTGCGAGAGGTATGACACCCCTGAATACAATAGCATAGCTACGCATGACGGGACAATGGATAGAGGCAAAACCTCACACCACATGAAAAAGTGGGCGAATTTTCTGAAAGAATTTCAAACGATCTATCTGAAGAGGTCGTTTGGGACAAGATCGTAGGGTCACTCAATCTGAATAATAATTTCAAAGTTGTAGTGACTCAAACACGACAGGAGACACCAGTGGGTACCTTAGAAATTTACACGGATGGTTCCAAAAGAGGACACTGTGGGCTGGGTGTTTACTGCCATATAGCACATGCCGCTGTCATTAATGAATCTGCCTCGGTCATACAAACAGAGACCTTGGCGATAAAGACAGCAGCTAGGTTATTAAAAGACATGAGTATAAGAAATAGAGAGATAAATATATACTCAGACAGTAAAACTGCTCTAAGACATTTCAAGATTGTCTGAGGGCCCTTGAGGAACTAGAACAAGAAAACCGGGTGACCGTTAAATGGGTTAAAGGTCATTCGGGAGTAGAAGGGAACAACAGAGCAGACAATTTTGCTAGATTCGGAAATGGGCACACCTCGGAGACAGTAGAGTCTTTTCGATGTTTCTCGGAGATTTAGAGCAAGATTGACTGTGAGAGTTGGGAAAAACATACGACAATATGGCAACAAGTCGAGGGAAATAAAATCACCAAAAAGATTTGGGGGGACCTAAACAAGGAAAAGTCAAAACAGGTACTAGGTCTTAATAGAACCAACCTGCGACTTTTCACGGGCATATACACAGGACACATCCTTAAAAACCATAAGTTTAGAATAAGAAGAGCTGACACAGGAACCTGCAGGGGATGCGGAGAGGAATCGGAAACTGTTACTCACGTATTCTGTCAGTGTCCTACAATACGAACTAAGGAGGCTAGAATATTAGGGAGAGTACTTCCTACAGAGCCCTGAAGATCTGCCAAAAATATAAGGCAGCAAACTTAATTAGGTTTATGAAAGGAGTATGGTAGCTCGATGGGGAATAAAAGGCCCATCGGGTAGGGAAGTGCAACAAGCCCACAGGCCTTAGTGCGAGGGAATACTGTAATTCCCGACCCGCTACAACCTAACCTAACCTAACCTAACCTAAACTAATTCCAGAAACTGAAAGCTTCAAAAATTTGGGTTCAGGTTTAAGTTAAGGTAAATCAAAATTAAAAGTTCAGGTTCAGGTTCGGTTCAGGGTTCGGATTCAAAATTAAAAAAAGTATATCATAATATATTTAATTAAAATAATGAATTTATTGTAAACCTAGCACAAAAAATGAAAATATACCGTTCGAACACGTTAGTATTTGTTTTGAAATATTTGTTTTGTGTAGGTACATCGGTACATCCTATATATATAAAATTCTCGTAGTTTTTGTGTTAGTCCTCAAACTCCTCCGTAACGGCTAGACCGATTTTTATGGAATTTTGTGTATATTCGGTAGGTCTGAGAATAGGTTGTACTTGTAAACAATTTTTTTGTACACCTAAATGCAAGGGGTGGTGGTGGTAGGGGCAGACGGGAAGGGAAAGTGCCCTTAAAATTTTTTCGCGTAAACAAGTTTATACGCTTAACATTTTTTTAATTTATAATACAGATCTAAGACGAAGAGATATGAGCTATTATATTATAAAGATTTAGTTTTATAAAATTTTATTTCAAATAATTAATTGTACGTTATAGAAATATAGACTTCAATTTAGCTGGTGACGCGACTAGCAAAATGAAGGTCATAGAATATTTAAATATTCATTAAAAAAAGGGAGTTCAAAACGGATGTAAGGAAAAATTCACAATAAATGAAGACCTTATGAACAATGCAATCAAGATTTCATTTTTGGGCCCTCTAATTTTTTTAGGAACATTAAAAAAAAAAAAAATGAATACTAATACGGTAAAGAAAATGAAAATAATATATTTCTTTATCATTTTAATAAGTTTATTAACTCAGATTAATTTACCTTGCTTTCATTTGCGCAAATTCGTTTCATAACATCGTCATAATTATTAATGTCGTTTGCAATGCTATGTTCAATAGAAATAATTGAAAGATTGGATAACTTTTCTTGTCCTACAGTGAATCTTAAATAATTTTTGATCAACTTCAACTTGCTAAAACTTCTCTCATACGATGCAGTAGAAACTAACAAGAGTTAGAAATTAGTTTAGTATGGAAATTGAATGATTAAGAAATCTTTTTTTTTTCAATGAAATTAAAATTTTTTTAATTAAATTTCAAATAATTATAAAAATTAACTCCGAAATTTTAATTATTTAAAAAATTCGGTTATTATTCTAATTCTCTTAGAAGATAAATCTAAAATTATTTTGAAATATTAAATTAAATATTATTTTATCAATTTATAAAAAAATATTATAATAATTCATATAAAGTTATACTTAAAAAATATAATAGATATTTTTATTTTAAAAATATAAAATATATGACCATTATAACACTTCTCTCTGTGAAATTTGTTGTTTGAAAGCAGAATATTAAAGACAGAGAATCAGAGATCTATTTTATTGTATATTAGATTGAAGATAGATATTGCGGTCATAAGATCCTCACACCAAAATATTTGGTATTTTATGACCAAAAACAATGGGAAATTAATTTAATTTATAAGTGGTCATAACTTAACCGGGATTTTATGGCCGAAATTATAACACTTTAATCAGCCGAAATCGTGGGGTCTTATGAACGGGTATGTTATGTCAAATACGGTAGCCATTATTATTATACCCAATATTTTCAGATTAGGCGTTTGGGGAATGAAAATATTTTTATTTATTTATCAGTTGAACAACAAATATTTGCAGATCAGAACGATAACTAACACCACATTGCATTAGTCTAGCTTAGAGAAATTTCAATATTTACATATTAAATGAATTACTTAATTACTGATTTGTTGTCTTATTAAACTTATATTTTTAATCTCAACGTTACGTTTGTTGAAAGAAATCTTTTTAAATAAAATTTCAAAATTAATGAAATGCTTAAAAAACTAGTATTACAATTTATACAACTTTATATCTTCCTTTATTGAAGACATGATGAGCTGAACTTAGTTTCAATAATTCTTCCTTGATTAGACGAGTTATTTCTCGTTTTGCCTTTTGTACCGAAAGCTCACTACAACTTTCTATTGCCAAATACAATTTTCGTTCTCCTTCTGGAGCAGTTTTTCCTGGTGGCACAAATGTACCTCGAACTGTTAAACCAGCTTCAGAGTATTCAGATATTTGAGCTAATGCTTCTTTGGACGTTACTTTCCATCGAGCTTGTTGTGGGAAATCATTAATTTCTAATTCTTCTTCATATTTTGTAAATGTAGTTGGAGTTATACCTAAAATCAATCCCTCTTCATCTTCTTTTGGTTGATAATTTAATTTGTTGTTTAATTTTGCTGCCAGCTGCTCCACAACCGTTCGTGCGGTTATTAATTGCCCCGAATTAGAACCTTTCATTATAGCTTCAGTGGTTTGTTGCGCTACACCTTTTGCATCGAAGCCTAAATTTTTAGCAACATTAATTCTCGAAGCTAATCGTTTCGCTAGTTCCAATTTATCAGCCGAAACAGCCTGTGTTACTGCTGTAACTGTATTTGCGGTCATAGGTGCTGTAGAATTAACAGCAGAAGTTTGTACTATTGGGGTAGGGGCAACAGACGTTTCTTTTACATTTCTTTTGGCCGCAAATAATTGTTCAATCTGTTGATCGATATCATTTTCTATATCTTCATCTTCATCAGAATCCTCTAGTCCAAGGGCTGCTTTATGCAATTTCTTAATTTCTTTGGCAGCATTTGCTTCTTGTTCATCAAATTTGAATCCTTTTCCGCTAAAACCACCACCAGTGTGAACTTTTTTTCCTTCCGCTTCTTGGGCCATTTTATAATTATCCCAGATCTCCTGTAACTCATTGGGAACAGCAACTTCAGAAAGTTCCAAAGCTCTTATTATTTCGCCGGAATATCTTCCTTGTTCAGGTGTTAGAAAAGTCCACGCAAATCCTTTATTTCCTGCACGACCAGTTCTTCCACAACGATGAACGTAATCTTCATAATGATTTGGGCAGTCATAATTTACTACTAAAATTAAATCTTTTACATCCAGCCCACGAGCTGCAACAGATGTAGCAATTAGTAATCGAACTTTTCCAGATTTAAAATCTACAATAGTTGAGTCTCGGTCAAACTGGTCGATTCCACCATGCAAACTCATGATGTTATGATATGAAGCTTTCATTAAATCCTTCAAAAGAGAATCAGCATTTTCTTGTTTGTCTACAAAAACTATAACGCTACCCTTCTCCTGATATATACCCAGCAACTCAAGCAATTTGAAAAATTTACCGTCTTCATCTAATACAGATATATTTTGTTCAACATCCTTGCAAACTACAGATTTTCCTCCAACTATGACTTCAATTGGCTTCTTCAATATTCTTCTAGCTAGAGCTTCCATTTGCCTTGGGAATGTAGCACTGAACATAACTGTTTGTCGATCAGGTCTTATGTTATCAATTATTCTCATAACCTGAGGCTCAAATCCCATGTCAAACATTCTATCTGCTTCATCCAATACTATATACGTAACTCTTCTTAAATTTGTTACTCGTCCAGAATTAGCAGCC
Source organism: Hybos culiciformis (assembly GCA_964007475.1). Lineage (NCBI taxonomy): Eukaryota > Metazoa > Arthropoda > Insecta > Diptera > Hybotidae > Hybos > Hybos culiciformis. Next base: position 22,836,666 of record OZ023274.1, read on the forward strand.
AACATATCAATCATTCTGCCTGGAGTACATACTATAATTTCAGCACCTCTTTTCAATTCTGCAATTTGCTCGGATATTCCTGTACCACCATAAACACAAACAGGTCTTAATCCAAGAGATTTAGCGAAACGACGAATATCTTTACCAATTTGCATGCAAAGTTCCCGTGTCGGAGCCATTATTATAGCTATTGGTCCGTCACCTAAAATTAAAAAATAGTTTCTAATAAATACTTTACCATAATTTAAAAAAAATTTTTTTTTCAATTTTTGACGATGGATCTTTTGTACAGGTTTAAAAATAAACTTACCGTCTTCCAATGCAGGTTGATCCATAATATGTCTGAACATAGGTAAAATGAAAGCTAATGTTTTGCCGCTGCCTGTTTTTGCAATACCTATTAGATCTCGTCCTGTCATAATAGCAGGGATCGCTTGACACTGAATGGGTGTTGGTTTTTCGAAAGCAAGTTTCTTCAATAAAATATCCATTACTTTTTTAGAGACTCCGCACTGTGCCCAATTCTAAAAAAAATAAAATAAAAAATATGTTTTATTTTCTTTCAATAAAATTAATACAAAAATAATTACTTTAATTGGCTTCGGGCATCCTTTTCCCTTAACTTGAATTCCTTCTAATTCGATTTTATATTTTTCCACTTCATCTGTTGTCATTTTAGCTAATTCAGGCACTTCAACATAAAAATCTTTTCGAAATTTAGCATAATTCATTTCTGAATGATCAATTTTAGCCAATTCTTTTTTATGCTTATTTGCCAATGTGACAGCTGCATCTTTAATATCTTCCAATTCTTCTTCACTTGAGTATTCTAAGCCGTCTTGATTTTGCTCAATTAGCTCACCCTTATCTAATTTTTCACTCATTTTTTTAACAACACCTGTTACAATCATTGAAGAAGAACCAGTTTTATTACTTTGTGGCTGTGTAAAATGATTCACTTTCTTAACTTCTTTTTCAATAGTTTCCATATAAGCATCCAAAGGATCCATTTCATTTTCTGGTTCTATATTCATTTCGACTGTATTTTCCACAATCATAACATCGTTTGAATCATCTTTATTATTTTCAATCAAAATATTTACTTTTTTCTCTTTGCCAGTACCATCATCTTCGTCTTCAGAATCATTTTCTAAACTCCATTTCTTTGATGGCAATTGTATTGTCATTTTAATATCTTTTTTATCTAATTGTTTGAGCTTACGCTCTGCTCGCCACCTTTCAATACGTTCACGCCTTTTAATCATTTCTTGTTCTAGACGTTTCTGTTCCTCTTCTTTGTCAACTTCCTCCTCCGAACTATCAGTTGATTTTTCAGTTTTAATTTCCTCTTTAATTTTTTCAAAATTTTTTTCATTATTACGAGGTGTTTGAGATTTTGAGCGATCATGATGTTTTGATTCCCTTTCACTTCTATCCCTTTCTTTTTCTCTAGTGTTGCGTTCCTTTTCTTTGGGTGATCTGGAACGGCGATTACTATCACGACTAAAAAGATAATAAAAAAAATAATGGAATTTAAAATAAATTGAATTTACTAATTTTTTTTTAACTTAATATTTTTTGAATCTTTGATTATGTGAATGAATAATTTGTCGAGTTCCTATTTAACTGCCTCATTTAACAATTTTATTAAGTAAGTAAATGCTTACCAAGATATTTGAAAATGTTTATTACTTTGGATTTTTATTGTACTCGAATCGTAATTAATATCGATATGCTTTCATCGTGTCATATTGTGTATAGTATTCAGTTTAAATTTTGATAATCTATCTGGACTTAGGTAAACAAATGCTAAATGTTCTTAGGCTCTTACGGTATCCTATAAATGAGGTTATAAACGGCGGTCGGTGATCCAAAAAGTTTTAAGATGCGTTGAAAAGAATTTTATACCACTATCACTATATCCACAATTATTGAAAAAATTAAAAAAAAATATATGTTCAGTGTGTATACAAATAAGTGCTTACTGTTTTCTGTCTCGTTCGTGTGGCGATCTAGATCGCCTTCGATGCTTCTCATCACGTTTGCTGCGTTCTCGGCTTCTTGATCTTTTTCGTTCTTCCCGCTTTTTTTCCCTTGTTCGGGATGTCGAACGACGACGTTCTCGTCTACAAATAAGACAAATTATTAATAATTGATTTAGAATAAAGTTTTTAGAAAAAAAATAAAAAATGAACAAAACTCTTACGTGCTACCGGATCGAGATGACATTTTGTAAAAATTAACGTTTTTTTTTATTTCAACAATATTTCACTTATTCCAATAAAATATAATATTTTTCTAAAATTTATTAAATAAAATTAATTAATTAAATTTTTAAATCAAATAGAAATATTTATAAAAAATTATTTAATCGTTTAAAAAAAATCAACTCCTTCGTCAAGTCAAGACAACAAATCCCTTTCCCTTAATTTTTTTGAAAATGACATTTCAAATCAAATCATCCACAAACTTCATTCTCTTTTCTCTTCACTCTGTTTACGTTTTTTTTTTTAATTTTTTTTTGTAAACTTGCCAGATGCTGGAATCGATTAACAGACTGCTTTCCTGATGAATTATAAGTTGTATAACTAGGTGTCTACATTAGCGTATTTTTCCTGCATGCGATTTTGTTCTTTAAATGTATTCGTGTATCTTTATACAAAATCCAAAATCGCAGCAAAATACGCATGCTGATTTTGAATAATTTTTCAGCATGCGTATTTTTTGACATTTCTCACAAATTTTTTTTTTTTTTTATTAATTTGACATTTAAATCAAGTAAAATGGTACAATTTGGAAAAATGTATAAAAATCACATGCTGTAAATCTAACCCAGTGGCATATTGAGCAAACACAAATACTAATAAATGAAACAGAAAAAATACAATACATTCATAAATACGCGTGATTCTAAATCGCTAATGTAGACAGCCCGTAAAGCAATTCACCCAGAATCCATCCCTCTGATATTGAAGAATCTGAAGCATAAAAAAATCTTTTAATTTATTGAAGTTTATCTTTAGCCGCGTTGTATTTTCGAACTTTTGGTAGAAGGTAAAAATCCATTTTCGAATCGAGTTCGAAAAGTCATCATCGCACTTTTCTCAGAAAAATAAGAATAAGAATACTTATTTTTTTATTATATTTAAGAAACCCAAAATAATATGGACAATCTGGCTTAGTGGCTAGAACATCAGACTGTAAGTCTGAAGGTGCCTGGTTCCATTCCCAATGACAAGATTTTTGTTGAAATATTTTAAATTTTTTTTCATAATAATTAGTTTTTTACGATATTTAAACAAACCAAAATGTTTTTATCAGCCACTAATTTATCATTTTTTTAAATTTTCACATTCTATATACATATTCTATTTTTGAAACAAAACACAGAGCTAAGTAAAATTGTAGCAAATTTGGTGGCAAAGGTTATATTTTGGTTCAAAAAAATTTGCAAATTAGGCGCTCTTTGATTTTTTATTTTAAATTATATAAATAGAAAAAACTTTTAATTAATAAATAGTGTTTTATAACTTTATAATACATATTATAAAATTAAAATGTAGCTAAAAACTTATTTGAGAACTTAGTTGAAAACTGTAAAATTTCATATATGAATTAATGCAATTGAATATTGCTATAAAATGGATGTAAAAAATATTGGAAACTTTGACAGATACATAAATTTAAGTATCGAGATTCTATTTCATTTTAAAAATTTAATTGTGAAAAAAAACTATGCTATTCAGAAATCAGTTTTCTAATAGCGGGTTGAATGAACTATTTTTCAATATTGTGGGCAGCGTTCTGCAATATTCACAGCTTTTTCGTGCAATCTTATTTTCACAATAGAATTAACATAATCTTGTGATCATTCATAAAAAATGTAGACACCGGATAAAATATCACTAAAGTTCCAACTAATTTTCAAACATGTTTTATCACTTACTATGACAAGACAGTTATATGTACATATGTATTTAAACAAGCATTTGTTAATCCTGTTGTAGTTAATAAGATAATAAACGCTAAAAAAAATACGGATTTTCCGGGAGAAAAATAAATAAGAAAAGTGACCACATTTCATTTCAGCTTCACTTCACTTCAATATTTTACATGTTTTTGTTTTATTTTTTTTACAGAGATCATGTAACCACTCAAGTTATAAACATTATATCCTATAAAAAAAATTTATAATATTGGACGCCTAAACTCGTTACAAATTTTTTTATTAAAGCCTTGAGAAACAACATAGGTATATTTTGGCATTGATAGTATAGATATCGATCAAGTAATTTATCATTATAGGTTTTCTCGGCTCAAAATATGAAAAAAAAAAATTTTTCAAAATAGGTAGTCACCGCAGCTACCAGACCAAAAATTATGGGTAGGAATTCATAATTATCGTACTTTGCTGCTGCCTGGAACTTTCAGACTTTTTTAATTTCAAATATATGTATATATTGGGCCCAATATTAATTACAAGCAAAAAAATTACATATCCTACTAATAAAAAAATGTTTGTTTCTTAAACCTAGTTAAAAAAAACTAAAAAAATTAAAAAAAAAAAAATTTATTCTTTGGGAATCAAACCTGACACCTTCACTCTTATAGTCTGATGTTCTAGCCACTAAGCTATATTCACCATATGATTTTGGCTTTCTAAAATATCATTAAAAAATTCTAATTTATGATATTTTATTATAAGTTATAATGTGCAGTGGAATTTTTTTTTCCCTTTTTTATTATCTAATATCGAATGTTTGTAAACTTCTGTTTTAGATTTTAAGATTTTTAAAGTAGAATAAAACTCGCACATCTTTTTATGATATTTTATTATAAGTTGCAATGTGCAGTGCGCATTTTTTCTCTTTTTTATTTCAAATGGTTGTCTTCTGTTTTATTGAAAAAAACTTACATATCCTACCAATAAAAACACACGAAGCAGTCATAGAACTGCGACAGAAGTTTATACTTAAAGATTTGAGCCCGTTCCCAAACTGAGACTATTTTAGAAACTGAAAAATTATTTTAATTTCTAGAATTTCTAGTTTTGGAACCACACTATTTTACAGCTGTTATTTTACAATTATTTTACAAATTAAGATTTTTTGACGTAAAAATCGTTCCGAAATATTTTATTTTTTAAAAATTTGCAAATGTAAATTTTAAATTTCCCATAACAACCTCAGTTTATAAGTGTACTTTTAAGTGCAACTCATTTAAAAAAAAAAACAAAAAAATGAAAATTTAAGCAGACGTTGCAGATGATAATGTCAAGCCTATTTCAATTTCTGAAAAAAAAAAGGAATTTTCTTTAGCAGAAAAGGAATATTTAAAATAGTCTCAGTTTGGGAACGGGCTCTTAAACTATGAAATAACAGTAGATACAAAATTTAAATTTACATTTTGTACTGAGCAGCACATCATTTGTAGCCACTATTATTAATTCATAGTTTAATAAATCTTTTAAGTATAAACTTCTGTCGGCAGTTCTATGACTGCTTCGTGTGTTTTTTTTTTATTAGTCACTGTCATCTCACTATCTTTATAATATTATTTATATTTATTACATTTTTTAGTGATCGAAAAAACAAAATTTTGATTAAAACTGGTGAAAAAGTAAATCATGTGGAATTGTGGGAATGATTATGAATTAAAAAATGCTTAAACTCGAACACCAAAGAACCTACTTTAAAGTTCTTTATTTCGTTAACAAATTCGAGCTCTAAATGTTGCCCTAATTCGTTCCCCAAACCATATTCTTTAAAATTTACATTTTCAATATTGAGAATTTTACAAAACGTTGTTAGAAAGAAAATTTTACTATTTTAAATTAAAAAATAAAAATAAATTATTTCTGTTTTGGCAACCGCATATCCGACAATGTTTTTTTTCAATTATTCCATCAGGGATTTAACGTCAGGTGATTGACTATTTTTTGTAGTGTTGGCAACTATTAAGCACACGTCAGAGAGAAGAATTTTGTTTTTTTTTAATTTTAATATTTTGATTAAATTAGATGTCAAACAATTTGTGTAATTTGCAATCGACGAGACGACGAATACAACGAAATCGATGCAATTATTTTGAAATTTTCAAAAAGAAAAAAAAAAAACATTGAAAATTAAAAAAAAAAATTATGTTAAAAATGGGATTTATAATTCAAGCGTAAATATTTTTATTTTATTTTCCGCCACTTAAAAAAAATAAAACAAGAAAATTTAATTCAGCAAGAAAAATTCTTAATTTATAAATTGATTTTTTTTTTTTATCTTTTCAGATTTTACTTAATTCTTACGTTTCTTGTTTTAGGAGTTTTAACATTATTTTTAGCATTTTATTTATTGCGAAAATGGATTTTAAGAAAAAAAGATAAAATGCACAAAGGAAATAATAAAAATAAAATAATAGTTGGAATATTTCATCCGTATTGTAATGCTGGCGGTGGCGGTGAACGGGTTTTATGGTGTGCCGTCAGAGCACTTCAGGTTTGGAAAATTGCAAAAATTTATTAATAGGTCTTTGCGATTTCACTGATAACAAAATGATATTAATTTAAGGCACACTAAGTAAAACTATTACATCATATTTTCAATTAATACTTATGTAGGTATTTTCAAATTATATACGTTGGTACATTATCGTTATGAAGAAGAAATATAAATCACTAAGCATTATGTCACTAAACATTACTATCTAATTATTACCTTCTGTTTAGCATAATTTTTACTAAATTCAAATTGATAATTTCGTTTTCGTTTTTTTTTTAGACAAAATACGATAACATAAGAATAGTAATTTATACTGGAGATGTTAATGCTCAACCTCAAGCAATTCTAAATAAAGCTAAAAATACATTTAATGTAACAGTTGATGAAGATAATATTCGATTTGTTTATTTAAAAAAAAGACACTGGGTTGAATGTGAAATGTATCCATATTTTACATTATTGGGTCAGTCTATTGGTTCGTTGATTTTAGGACTAGAGGCATTGATTAAATTTCCACCAGATATTTATTTGGATACCATGGGTTATTCATTTACATTGCCCTTATTTAGATTTTTAGCGCAATCTAAATGTGGTTGTTACGTTCATTATCCAACTATAAGTACAGATATGTTGAGAAGAGTTCAATGTCGAGTTTATGCACACAATAATCAAAGTTATGTTGTTAAAAATCCCTTCCTAACATGGCTGAAATTGGTTTATTATAAGCTGTTTGCAAAAGTAAGTTAATTTAATTTTTTATCTGATTTCTTGGGAATAAAAAAAAAAATGTGAGAAGAAATAATGTAATTAACTTATATAAATTTACTAGGAAATTAGAGCTAATGTTTTTATTTGTTACCAACAGACTTATGCTAAAGTTGGAAGATGCGCGCAAACGATTATGGTTAATTCAACTTGGACAGAAAATCATATATTAGATTTATGGGATGCTCCTTTTAAAACACATCGTGTTTATCCGCCATGTGAAGTAAGCAGTCTTAAAAACTTACAATTCACTGGTAATGATGATGAGAAAATTATAATTATGTCAGTTGGACAATTTCGCCCTGAAAAAGATCATCCTTTGCAATTGCAAGCACTTTATGAATTAAGAACATTAATGGTAAATGATGAAGAAATGTGGAATAAAATAAAACTTATTATAGTTGGCTCCTGTCGTCATGAAGAAGATTTTATCCGATTAAAGAATATGCAAGATCTCAGTAAACATTTATCACTGGAAAACGCTGTAGAATTTAAAGTAAACATATCATATCAAGAATTGATTCAATGCTATCAAAAATCTAAAGTTGGAATTCACACTATGTGGAATGAACATTTCGGGATTAGTGTTGTTGAATTGATGGCTGCTGGTTTAATTATGATTGCAAACAGAAGTGGTGGACCTTTGTTAGATATTATTGAAACATCTGAAGGTAGCCAAAATGGGTATTTAGCTGTTGATGCTATTGAATATGCTTCATGTATTTTAGCTATACTTTATAATACTAAAGAACAAAACGAAAGAATTAGAAATGCAGCAAGGTGATATATAAAGAATTTTATTTATTTTCCTATTATGAGACAACTCAACTGAATTATTTTTATTTTACTATCTATCCAAAGACTCATAATTATCAGAACTACTAACGAATATAATTTATTGAAAAGCATAAACTTTTTTCCTAATTGCCAAAACCCAATTAGCATAATTTAAATATAAATAATAATCTTACCATTGTAATTTTTTTCTTTTTAGGGCTTCCGCTGATCGATTTTCAGAAAAAGAATTCGATACTAATTTTTTGAGAGCTATTAGTCCATTGTTTAAGTGTGAATCAAAATTGTAAAACAACAAATATTCGTAATATTTTTAAGGCAGAAAGAATGTAGAGTTTCAGGCATTTAACTTGTTAAAGCAAAATAGAATTACAATTGTATAATAATGTTTCATCAACTTCGCAGAGTTATTTTATCGTTTTAAAGGAAAAATACAATCAGGATGACTAAATGATAATTTCTGAATTTTCAACTTTTTTTGTCACAATGTTGTAATATCGTAAACTAGTAATTTTAAGGACTTTTGACATTATATTGAATTTTTTTAATATACTCTTCTTACGATACCATGATCATCAAACCAAGGTGATTTACTGAACTAATAATTATCTTGGGAGGGGAAATAAATATCTTTAAATTAATTCCTATCATCATATTCATCATAGATTGTAAAAAATGTGAATAAAGAATTTAAAAAGGAGTTAATATTAAAATCACCCCATTATTGGCTCACAATATTTTCTTCTGATTAAAAGCACCAAATATTACAAATAATTCCGTTAGTTAGATAAACTTTTTGTTAAAAAATAAGAAGATATTGTATATTTAAGCTAAGAAGTAAACACAATATTTTTTTTTTTATATTATAGTTCTAGGTCTCTAGAATAATGCGTCTCTTGCAGTTGTGGTGTTTGTTGAAAAATAAAGTTTTTTTTCAATTACCTAAGCTATCGTAAGAGATATTTTATTAAATTTATTTCTAATTGTTATTTAAAAAAAAAAAAAAATATATATATATATATATATATATAATATAATATAAAAATATATTTCGAAATTATGTACACAAAATTTATTTGTTTCTATCCTTTTTGTCTTGTAGCATTTGTTTTCTGGCTTTTTCCATAAATTTTAAATGTTTTGTCCTTTCTTTTTGAAGTTTGCTCGTCTTATCGTACCACTTATCATACTTATCCTGAATACAAAGAAATTTCATGCATAAAAATAGTTTTTTTTTAGTTTTCAGAAAGAAGTTAAAGTTTTCAGAGGAACTGTGCAAATATTAAAATATGATTGTGAATAAAGTGCAAACTAAGTATTATTTCAAAAGTTTCTGCAGCTTTATCTCGTTTTGATTATACATATATGTATTTTTTTTTTCACTTTCATTTGGTAGTTTAAGTTTTTAAAATGAAACTTGTAGCAGATTTTGATGTACTTATATTTAAAAAAAAATATTTACCGTTTCCTCTGGTGGAAAAAAATTTTCTTCCAAAAATGTCTCCAAAAAATCATCAGGTTTTAATGGTTTTCTACAAAATCTCGCTCTTCTTTCAACTTTTAATGTTTTCATAATATTTCTATAAATATCTCCGGTATTATAATTTCTTGCGATCATTGCAACTGTTGAAAATTGTTCAAAATCTCTGGGTACTCCTAACTGTTCTAGCGATAATGTTCTGTATAACATAAATGCAGTTGCATAATCTGTTTTAGGTAATAATAAAACTTTATCAAAAATTTTTTTCATTGTAGGCTTTGCTGACCACGGTTCGTCTGTTGTAGCAAGAAAAATAACTTTGTCCTCTTCTGTAATTAGCTTAATTATTTTTTTTTGTAAATATTTACTCATTAAAGTTGGTTTATATTGCTCAAAGTCCGGGGTTACTGTCTTTGCAAATACTCTATGAATGTTATGAATTAAAAGTACAGTTGGTTGTAATATTCTTGACATTTTATTAATCAAATGTACTAAGTATGGCATGTCTTCTTCATATTTAACAACAACCTCAGGACTTAAGTTAAACATTACAGCATCTTAAAAAAAAATGTAAATAGATTATATATTCGCCAAATATCAGAAAATATTATCCTCTTTCATTTACTAAATTATAATTGAAAGGTTTATCTATATTATGTATATTATATTTACTCATTTCTGAGGCCAAAATATCACATAATTGATGTTTTCCAGAATGATATGGTCCTATAATACCAATTGATCGTGGTTTTTTTAAATTAAGTGGACCCATACCTAATATCCATTCTCTAAAAATATCTCTAACTTCGCCACATGATGGTGTTGAATCTCTGAAAATAAAAAAAAAACCTTAATTTTGATAAAAATAAAAAAAAGGCTTTGAATATCTAATATAATATGGTGGTAAGGTTTCGCATAATACATAGTGTAGTGATATTGTTATCACTAACGTTAAAATAAAACTAAATTTATAAAAATTCTAATTATTTTTTGAACCCAAAAATTTTATATTTTAATAAGAATTACTGTAAATTATAATTAATTTGATTGGGCAACCAATCATATTAGGACATAGTAAACTATTTTATATTACATAAGAAAATTAATTATATAAACTAAATTGTATATAATATTTGTATATAGAATATAAGAATTTTAGTACATAAGATTTTGTATAAATAAGATTGAAATTAGAAAATTAAATCAGATTCTTACCAAATCTCATCTTTCTATAAACGGCTTCCCTGAGCTATACAATACAGGTAAGATAGCTTTCCGAGCAATATAATACGGATAACCGGCTGAATACAGCCAAAACGAAAGCGCGTCCCGCTCTAATAGGACATACGGCTGAATACAGCCTAGACAATAGGATCTCCATAATGACATGCTAGTGGTCATTATGGAATAGGGAATTCAATAGGCCTTAGATGTCTTGGACAACATAGATGTCCAACCCATGATCCATCATAAGATGAATAACCATAAATAAGAAAGTCAATAAAAACTTTCCATTAAATAAAAACAATTTTTTCCTTTACATGGCGATCCTGCAAACCGCAAAATTTATAATATGATACAGAATTCAAGACATGGAACAAAAACCAGAAAAGAATAAAATTACAATTCAAGAATATAAAGAACGACAACAACAAAATCAACAACAACAGCAAGAACAACAGCAACCAAAGAAGAGGCAACGTGCCGGGAAACTTGTTAAATTCCGGAAAGAATTACAAAAACTACAAGAAATTTTACAAACTAAAACAAACAAGACACAACGCAAAACAATACTAGACGAAATAAGAAGAATCAAACAAGACCGACATTTACACAAAACTTCAACAAAAATAACCAAAATGTTTAACAAAAACCTTAAACACATACAAAACGCAAAAAATTTAAAATAAAATTGTCAAAAAAAAAAAAAAAAACAAAAATTTTGTTATAAATTAAAAATTTATATTAAATTATAAAATTATAAAATATTTAATTGTAAAACAGAAATAATGAATAAATACAAAAATTTTACTTAATTATTAGTATTATAAATTACCATAAGAAAAAATTTCCAAATGTTAAACCTTATAAAAATTAAGAATATTACTCAAGAATACCCCAAAGAATTCTAAGAATTATTACGAATATAAAACTATATTATGAATACCCCGATATTCAAATAAAATTTATTATCAAAAAAAAAAAAAAGAACACTTGTCTATCAAAATAATTCTACCTAGATATTTTACAAAAAAAAAAAATATATAAAAGAGATAAAAATTTTTTGCATACCGTACCAATACATTTCAAAAAAAAAGAAAAGATGTTAATATTAAAATTGCATTAAAATTTAGCAAAGACCCTAAAAAATATTTTTCAATACCCTATTAACAAATTAATGAATAACCCAAATATATTTAATGATTTTAAATAATTATCATAGGAAGCAACAAAATTATACCCTATTAAGAAACTAACAAAACCTAAAAAATTTTTTTTTCTGTCCCTCTATAATTAAATTATCAATTAAAAATATTTTTCGGTTTAATTCAAATTTTTCACACAAGAATTTTTTCATAGCATGACCCTTGAGAAATTCCAAAAAGAAATTGAACAATTAGAAGAACTCTACAATAATATAATAAAAACAAAGTTTAATATCTCTGCAGCAAAGGCTGAATTAACTAAGGTAATTTACAACAAATCGCTATTTATAAGCTCTGTTAGGGAATCAAATTTGAGAACAGGGAAGACAAGTTTAAGAACAGAGTATTCGAAATACGTGACATTAATTAAATCTTACTTGATAGAAATCATAAATAATAAGATGGATTTTGACATAGCAAATGTAAATAAAATAATCCCATTATTCGAAGGTTCCTATGCTAAATTGCAAGAATTCATAAGCATAACGGAATACATTCACGATAATATTAAAGTAGCAGATAGAGAAAAATTAATAAAATTCATTTATAATATAAAATTATCACAAAAGGTGAAAAATCGAATTATAAATGAGACAGAACCTACAACACTTGAAAATTTAAAAAAAATTTTAAATAATAATTTCATGAGCACTAGAACCTATACTAAAATACACAACGAAATCGACCAATTAGGAAAGAATAGGTCAATATCAGCCACAAAATATGCTGAAAAATTAGAAATGCTAATAAATGAATTAAATATGATACAGTCTAAAAATGAGACAGCTGACGCAAAAGCTGTAATAATAAAAGTTAATGATAAATTTGCTCTGCAATGCCTTAAGACAAACTTAGTAGAACCCATACAATCAGTCATTTTAGCGGCACAACCAAAAACTTTTACAGAAGCAATAAAACTTATTTTGGAAATAGATAGTAATAATAATAATAATGATAGTAATAATATAAATACCTACTCAAATCGAAGTAATAGTAGGAATAATAACAACAATAATAATAGAAATAATGGTAGAAGAAATTATAATAATAATAGAAATACTAGCAATAATTTTAATAATAACAATAGACCAAGGAATGGTCATAATAATCATAATAATCATAGTAATCAAAATAATCAAAATAATCATAATAATCGTACTAGTAATAATAATAATATGAACAATAGTAATCATAGATCAAATACTAATCATAACTATAATAGAAATCAGCAACATACGAATTCCACTGACTATTATAGAAATAGAGACTACAATAATTCTCAACCAATTAATAATAACAGGAATAATAATTCCTATAATAACAGATATAGTAACAATCGTAGAAACGATGACCAAAATTTTAATAATAGGAACGTTAACGCATTAGAATCGGGAAACGGACGTACCCCCGATTCGGGTCAAACGGTAATCGGGGAAATGAATGCTTTAAATATACAATAAATAATTTTAAAAACAATTCACCAACATTTTTTATCCTAATGCAAAGACCCAATTATTATAATCCAATTAAATTCATGATTGATACTGGTGCAGACATATCTGTCATCAAAGAACAATTCACAAATTCAATTGACATTAATAATAATAGTACTTGCAAAATTACAGGAATAGGCAATAACATACATGAATCTTTAGGCACACTACAAACACATTTTATTATTGAAAACAAAAAATGTTTTATAAATCTACACTGTGTAGAAGATAAATTTCCAATCAAAACGGATGGAATCTTAGGCCGAGATTTCTTAATGAAATACTCCGCATTAATTAATTTTGAAACAAATGAATTATCACTTACGATAAGTGATGAGGTAATAAATATACCCATTAATTCTAATTGTATCAGTCAACTGGTGATACCAGCCAGAACTGAAATTATATGTCCTTTACATGTTCAGAGAACAGAAGAGACACTTGTCCTGAGTGAAGAAATAACACCAGGAATATTCATAGCAAACACGATTATAGCCAAAAATGGCATATCGAATGTAAAATTTTTAAATACTAATGATAAAACAATGATCATAAAAAATTATAAGCCTAAAACAGTACCTTTAAACAATTATAACATAGTGAATATTGAAAATAACGATCACGATCGATTATTACATTTAGAACAAATATTAAGCATTAACCCAGACGACCCAAAAGCTCAAAATGAAACACTTAAAATTTGCAAACAATTCCAAGATATATTTTACTTACCAGGTGATTCATTAACGACTAATAATTTTTATAAACAAAATATCGCCTTAGAAAATAAAAACCCTATTTATATTAAAAACTATAGATTACCAAATTCGCAATTAACAGAAATTAATGATCAAGTAGATAAATTATTGAAAGAAGACATTATTGAACACTCTTACAGTCCATATAACTCACCTTTACTCTTAGTACCAAAGAAATCCTCTAATGACACCAAAAAATGGAGACTAGTAGTAGATTTCCGTCAACTAAACAAAAAAATTCAAAATGACAAATTTCCTTTGACCAAATTAGAAGACGTACTAGATAATTTAGGAAGAGCAAAATACTTTACCACATTAGATATGGTCAGTTCTTTTCACCAAATCGAATTAGAGAAAAATTCAAGACCTTGTACAGCATTTTCATCTAATAATGGACATTTTCAATTTAAAAGACTCCCATTTGGTTTAAAAATCTCTTCAAATAGTTTTCAGCGAATGTTAACAATTGCTTTATCAGGTTTAAATTCAGAATCATTTATTTATGTTGATGATATAATAATATTTGGATGTTCTATTAAACACCACAACGAAAACTTAATAAAAGTATTTGAACGATTAAGAAAATATAATTTAAAGCTAAATCCAGAAAAATGTAGTTTCTTACAGAAAGAAGTAATTTATTTAGGCCATTTAATAACTAATAAAGGCATAAAAACAGACCCAACTAAACTTTTTGCAGTAAAAAATTATCCACAACCCCAAAACGCTGATGAAATAAAACGTTTTGTAGCATTCTGCAATTATTACAGAAAATTTATACCAAACTTTGCAGCTATAGCAAAACCTTTGAACGATCTAACAAAAAAGAAATCAATATTTAATTGGAATGAAAATTGTACAAATGCATTTTTAAATTTAAAAAATAAATTAATTAACCCTCCCATTTTACAATATCCAGATTATTCCAAACCTTTTATAATCACAACAGACGCTTCACAATCCGCCTTCGGAGCAGTCTTATCTCAAGGAGAAATTGGACAAGATTTACCAATAAGCTATGCCAGTAAAACATTAAACTCTGCAGAACTAAACAAACCAATAATAGAAAAAGAATTGCTTTCTATTCACTGGGCAATCAATTTCTTTAGACCCTATGTATATGGCAGAAAATTCATCGTCGTAACAGATCACAGACCTTTAGTAGGATTATTTACGCACAAAAACCCTTCATCTAAAATGACGCGTATTAGACTAGATCTCAGTGATTACGATTTTGATATAGTATACAAACAAGGAAAAATGAATACAAACGCAGACGCTTTATCAAGAATACATTTAAACTCTAACATTTTAAAATCTATGATCCCAATTACGCCAGAAAAAGATATTAACGTGATAACCAGACAAGTAACTAGGTCACTAGAACAAGCTAAAAACCCTATAAATAAAAATCTACACATTTGGCACAGTATCTCAATTAACGATATAAAAAGAATTCCGAAAGTAAACTTCATAGAAACTTCAACTGGTACAACAGAAATAACATTCAATAATAATTATAAAATATATTTTAATAAAAAGAGAATTAATATAAAATCAATTTTAAATAAAATGAAACTCTTATTAGCTCAAAATAAAATTTTCACAGTCGCGATAAATAATAATGATACCTTATTTAACCACATTAACATTCAAGAATTTAAAAACATATTTAATCAACTACAGGAAAAAGATAATTCGAAAAATAAATTAAAAATAATTTTATTCAAAGCTCCTATCGAAATAACAGATCAAAATTTAATAAAACAATTAATAAAAGACAATCATAGTAACAATATAAGTGGACACATCGGTGTTAGGAAAATGATAATAAAACTTAGACAAAAATACATATGGAAAAACATGCATAAAATGATTAAAAATTACGTGAAAAATTGCAACGAATGTATTAAATCAAAACAAGTTAGAAACATTAAAGAACCATTACAAATTACTGACACTCCAAATAGACCTTTCGAAACCATACAAGTCGATACAGTAGGCCCTTTAAAAATTTGTAATAATTACAGATATATACTCACAGTTCAATGCGAATTAACTAAATACATAGAAGCATTTCCTATAGAAACTAAAGATGCTATTACGATAGCAAAAATTTTAACAGAAAATATCATATTAAGATATGGAAATATAAAAAATATCAAAACTGATTTAGGTACAGAATTTGTAAACGAACTATTTATGAACATTTGTAAAACTTTTAATATTAATCACCAAAAATCAACACCTTATCACCATCAAACATTAGGTTCAGTAGAAAGAAATCACAGAGTACTAAACGAATATTTTTTAACATGCAATCATAGCAACAATTGGGTTGAATTAATCCCATTTTTCTTATTTTCCTATAATACTACACCTCATTCAGACACTCATTATGCGCCATTTGAATTAATTTTTGGAAACACACCTGAATTACCGACAAATATTACACTTAAAAATAATGAACCACTAAATTTCATAAACTATGATAACTATTTAAACGAATTAAATTTAAAATTATCTTGTGCACTAAAATCAGCTAGAGAAGAACTAATTAAATATAAAATAGCTAGAAATGAAAAATACAATCTTAATATTAATCCTGCGAATTTGAAAGTAAATGATATGGTAATGATAAAAAATTTTAATAGAAAGAAATTAGATTATCCTTTTCAAGGACCTTATAGAATCGTCGAAAGAGACGGAGTAAATTCAATAATAGAAATAAATAATAAATTAAAGAAAATTCATAATAATAACTTAAAAAAGGTATAGAATTTAAAATAAAAAAAAAAAAAAAAAAAAAAAAAAAAATTTTTCTTCCTTTTTACATAAAATTTACAAAAAATTTTTTTTTTTTTTTTCTCCCAAAGGGAAAGGATGTAGTGATATTGTTATCACTAACGTTAAAATAAAACTAAATTTATAAAAATTCTAATTATTTTTTGAACCCAAAAATTTTATATTTTAATAAGAATTACTGTAAATTATAATTAATTTGATTGGGCAACCAATCATATTAGGACATAGTAAACTATTTTATATTACATAAGAAAATTAATTATATAAACTAAATTGTATATAATATTTGTATATAGAATATAAGAATTTTAGTACATAAGATTTTGTATAAATAAGATTGAAATTAGAAAATTAAATCAGATTCTTACCAAATCTCATCTTTCTATAAACGGCTTCCCTGAGCTATACAATACAGGTAAGATAGCTTTCCGAGCAATATAATACGGATAACCGGCTGAATACAGCCAAAACGAAAGCGCGTCCCGCTCTAATAGGACATACGGCTGAATACAGCCTAGACAATAGGATCTCCATAATGACATGCTAGTGGTCATTATGGAATAGGGAATTCAATAGGCCTTAGATGTCTTGGACAACATAGATGTCCAACCCATGATCCATCATAAGATGAATAACCATAAATAAGAAAGTCAATAAAAACTTTCCATTAAATAAAAACAATTTTTTCCTTTACTCTGTTAAAGAATTTCTAAAAACGTAAAACCTATTGTTATATTTTAGCACTGATTCAGATTAGTATCAGATTAGTTTTGTTTTCATACATTTGTTTTACATTTAATTTTTATATTTTTATTCAAAGGTATTAGGGTAATCCGGTTAATTAGTTGTAACACTTTTCATAGCTATTATAATTAATTTTAATATTTCTACCCACGCGGAGACTAACAACTGCACCCGAAGAAGTATTTGAGAAGAATACTCAATTGTACACAAATTGCCCTCAAAATTTCCGGAACCATGCTAGAGAAAAAATGTTATTGCAAGAGTTCCCTGTTATATAAGAGTGGATTTCTCTTTTATATATATACGTGTTTTTATAAAGAAATTTAAAAAAAATTCATATAATGTCTTACAGGAGAAAATAATGTCGCATATCGTAAGCGCAATAATTATAGTCCCCAATTATTTCTTCAAAGCTACGTTTAGGGTATTTAATTATTATTCCAGCATTCACCTGAAAAAAAAGCCAAGCTGAAGTTAAGTTGAATTTTTTGGGATTGATTAATAGGAAAAATTTTCATAATTTAATAGTTACCATTTCATTATATAAAGATTCAATTGATCTTGATGCTGTTATATCTTTAACTTTCTTTTTTCCACCCTTTCTTTTACCTGGGGGTGCAACCACAGGCTTTGGTCGCCTGTATTTAGTTTTATTATCGGCACATAAAGCTTCCCTTAGTAATTCATATTCAACCCTGGAAATATACGATAATATTATAAATGTATGTACAAGAATTTGAGGTATTTGAAGTATGTATTTCAAAAAACGTGCCCTTGGAATTTTTCAACCACCAATTAGAGATATTTTTTTTTATTTTAATAAAGTTTGGTGCACCATTAAATTTTGTTGCTGTTATATACTGCATGCACTGCATTCAGAATATTATACATATTACGGTGTAATTGTAATGTAAAATCACCTCATCAGCTCATCAACAGTTATTCTCAATTCTTGATGAATTTCAGCGAATTTATCTTCAGTTATCCATTGCATAAATGGTGCCTCTGAATAATTATGTTCTTCATCAACAGCCCTCCAGTCTCTGTCATATTCTTTTAAGGTTTTCTTTATCTCAACTAAAAACATTAAATAAAATTTGAATACTATAAGAACTAGAGTAACACGACGGTTATAAGAGTTAAAACTTCATATAAGCCTCAAAAATAACCTTATCTCATCATATTAGAATGCAAAAGTAGATACTATCAAACTTAAACTTACCTATATTTTTATTTTCCATTTCCTTAGCTAAATTAAAATAAATTTCACCCTTTTTAGCTGCAGCGTTTTGGTTCTTTTTTTCACGACGCTTTTCTTGGGCTAGTTGTTTTTTAAGAGCCTCTTTTTCTCTTTTAATCGCATCCTGCTCTTTTTTTATGTCTTCTGGTCTTTTTGGTCTTCTTTTTAATTCGTTGTATTCTTCAATTGACATAGTCTCACCTTTTAATACTAAAATAGTGCCACCCTGAAATTCATCCGGATATACATGAAAAGTTCCAGTTGCATCATAACTAGAAAATTTTATATAATTCAAAGAATTCATTATCTCGAATCTTTTTATATCAAATGAAAATTCTTCAGCAATGCCCCTCATTCATTGATCATTCTAAATTTTTTTTCTCATTTTTGGGATAGATATCTCAACATATGTTATTTAAGAAGTTTAAAATAATTTTATTTCCTAAATTAAAAATTCTTTATTACAAAAACCTACCAAGCACTGGGAAAAACTACGACCGAGCGATAAAAAACCTCGAGGTCGAAAATATATTAACTTGAATATTAGAATGTATGTTGATTCGTTGGTTCTATTAACCAATGAAAAAAATCCTAAAATAAATGCTACTACTAAAGTTAAGTATAAGAAGTAGCAGAAGATCTTATGTAAATAATAATTATAAGTTATTACAATTCTCTGAACCAATTTCTAATATCATCAGAAATATCTTCCATAATCCAAGGACCTCTGACTTGAACAATTCGAACTTTCTCATCTTCAACTGCTTTTATAAATTCTGCTTCAAATTTTTCAACTTGTTGTCTCTGATAGTCATTAACTTTTTGAGCTTCAGCCAATATATTTTGCCGAATTTTCCGTTCATTTGCCATTCCAATTAAAATTTTATATTTAAGAATTTTTGCACAATGAGCTTTATGCAACTTGTAACGTTTCCAAGCTCTTTGAATAATTTCCACGGAACGAACTTTATTAGCAATTAATCGTTCACTTTCGGAAAGTTCTTTGATCGGACCTTTAGATTTATTTAATAATAATTATTAGAACAATGAATAAATAAATTGTATACAATTTTTAAATATAATTTTTTTATAATTTACGTATTAACAACGTTTACAGTGTTTTTTGAGAAAATATTATATACTAGAAAATATTAGGTATTACCATGGATTAAAAAAATATATACCAAAAAAATCAAAAAAATTTTTACCTTTATTTTAAATATTTATTTATTTAACTAAAAGCAAAAAAAATTAAGCTTTCAATTTTGTGATTGTGCTTTCTAAGTGAGAAAAACATAAATCTTAACAAAACTGAAAAAATTCCGGGTTAAAAATTTCGATTTTGATTTTTAGGTCTTAATTTTCGCGATTTTGATTTTTCGCAGTTTTCGTTATCCAAGTTCGTGGGCTTGTTGAATACTTAATTAAAAGTTACCATAGGTTATTGGACTTCAAATATACAACATTCAGATACAATTGCGAAAAGAATTTATACTTTTTTGTACCAAAAAAATAAGGAAACCTTAATTAGATATATAGGGACTTGTGCAAGTTCAATATGAGTTTGGTAGGAATTACTGATATCTTATAATAAACCATGAATTTTTGATAATTTTTAAATTAAATTAAAAGAAAACTTTACTAATTTTGCTAGTTCAATAGTTTCAGGTCGTTGTGAAAAAAAAAAAAATGTTCAGCTGGAGCTGGCTTCAGTGTACTCATTTAGTTGAATTTTAATCTTTTTTGTAGTATATCTCAAAGCTTTATATACCTTCATATATTCTACTTTTGTGCTGCTTTAAAGGTGTATTTTTGTCATGCCTACCTTGAAAAAAGAATTTACTATCAACCGATTCCAAATTGTCAACACTAGAATCAATAGTATATACAGATGCTCCTTCCATAGACGCCCAAATTTCATCATCATCACCACTAATTGATTGATTGCTAGTTAGTGGTTTTTCGTATTCATCACCAGTAATTGGCTTGCGATAAAACTCAAAATTAGCTACATCTCTTTTAGTTTTAGAATAATTTACATCAAATTGAGTTTTTTTCAATTGAAATAAAAATTCTTGTTCTGGTTTATGAGTAAAAGTATATGGCGATTTGGTTGTAAAATCTGGTGGACGTGGTTTATATTTCCATGGATCGTAATGAATATTATTTAATAATTTTCTACAAACACGTGCTCTTTCATGAGTTTGAATTATTGTTACAGCTTTTGTAAGCTCCTGCTGCCACAATGGTATAACAGCTTTTTTAGGTCTGCCTCTTTTTTTCTGTGTCCCTTCATCTTCAGTGGTGTCCTAAGTGAAAGTTAATAAAAAAATGTATATATGTATAAATGTATAATATTAAATCATAAGGATCCTCGTTTCAGTAATTTACATGCATAGTGCCCTTATCAATTAAATGTTGAATATCTAATGGCCTCCAATACGGAAAATATGGCGGTCTAAGTAATTTAACATCATCTGGTATTAATTTTTTCTGAATTAATTTCTGATCAAGATATGTGAATTCACTGACTTCAATATTTTTTAATTCATTTCGTAATTCTATTAACCGATTTGAGGCGCCTTCTAATAATTTTTTAACTAAAGCTCTTTTTTGCACTTGAAATGTCCTTGAATAGATGTAACCTAATTTATTTGCTAAATCAACATAAGTTGCATACAATTCAGCAAAAATATCATGGGCTATTTCACGCTCATCTATTGATATTAATTTAGCAAAAACTTGTTGCTTTAATATTGCATCTTCTAAATCTTTTTTTGTTGCTAACCAAAATTTAAAATTATGTTCATAAGCCATATTTTTCTATATCAATTTTTATGTAAATTTTTTTAATTTGATTGATTTTTGAACAAAATTTTGAAAATTTACATCAAAAAATATACCTACACACATACCTACATACACTAGTTAGAAAAAGTCTGTGTACGGGTTCGTTTTCTTATTTTTTGTTCGAGATGTTCCCAGTTTTTGATGTCATTTAAAAGGACTCTATAAAAAAAGTTTTTTTGTGAAAATTTTTTTTTTTTTTTCAAAATTTAAATTTTGAGAAATATCAATTTTTGGAAAAGTCTGCGTACAGCCGGTTTTAATGCCGCGTCTCCAGGCCTGTCGAGAGAGGGGGGAGAGGGGGTATAATTCCCTGGGCCCACAGAGCTAAGGGGCCCGTTTGTTTGATTTTTTTTGCGACAAAAACAATGTATAATATGTGATATTAAGTTTCATGCTCATACATTATACATATGTGATATTAAGTTTCATGCTTAAATGTGATATTAAGTTTCATGCTTATCACAGTCATTATTGGAAAAAATTTACATAAAAAGTCCTTGATGATGGCGTCAATTAGAATTTTTTGTGATTTGTTATGGAAAAAAAGTGTATGAAAATTTTATCATTAGTAAGTATAATTTTAAGGTGTTGATTTTTCAGCTGTTTTTCAGAAAATTAATTTTCTATTTCTACTATTACTATACATCCAAACTGTTTGCATTTGTTGGACTGTTTGGACCTCGGTCCGAATTTAAATAATCTAGGAGGGGTTGTCGTTACTAATTATTTGTGATTTTTTAAAGTGATATAAATTAAAGTGGAATCTACAAGTTTTTATATAAAGCGCAAAAACTTTACATTCTGATTCTCATATGATCTTATTTCCTACCCTGTACACCATAATTCTGATTTCACAAGTAGATTTGTACAAATGTACAAAGTGCGACTATTAATGATAAAATTATGTATTTAGGAGGCTCAATTAGTATTATTTTCATAATGTTAAAACCTATAAAAGACCTATAAATTTTTTTTTTATTTGTAAGCATCTTTTCCCGGGCCCGGTGTTGGCTATCGACGCTCCTGCGCGTCTCATTTGAGAGACAATTGAATGCTATATAATTTTACCCCTTCGATAAGGGAAAGTGTCAAAAATCGCCTTTGAAAGTCATAAAAACAAGCGGTTCTAACCTATTTTCCAACTATTTCTCCATACGCAGACTTTTTCTACATAGTGTAGGTATGTATATATCAAAAAACTAAAATCATGCTATAATTCAGTACTTATTTTATTACAATAGGCTTCAATCCTTACCAAATATTCAATTAAGTCGAAATTGTTGAAAGTAAAATTTTGATTACATTTTAATACAAGTTTTAACTAATATAAAGTTTTGTCTCCACTTCAGGTTAAAACTAATTTAAGACTTGTTTAAAAACACCACAAATTCAATGTTTACTTTGACATGAGGGAAAAAAAATTATTTAAAAAATTTTCACCCCTAAATTTTAGTAGGTTTGGCGACATCTCAAAAACAAATTGTAGTTGATTTGATTCATAGCAGTGATTCAGGCGGCCGCTACACTTGTTAAAATTTTCAAAATTTTCTGTACCGCTTGCTAATGAGTCTTAGTTAAATTAAATAATTTAAAACAACGTTTTTCGAAACGACTTTCCATACTTTGTAGGTGACAAAGATGCGCTGAAGTTACAAACAAAACAAATACACCAAATAGTATTTTGAGAGCTAACAAAATTTTGAATCCGTCAAAGCTGACAGAAGATTCAGCAGAATGAGGTTATTCGGCTTGCGAAAAGCTTATTTCTGATGGCTTCATATTTGGATTTTTTAATTATGACTATAGGGTGTAGTTTGAACCTTAAATACTTGCACTTTCAATTTTTAGAGTGTTAAAATATTTACATATTTTTAGTGTGCAGGTTGTTACAAATTTCGTATATCACCACAAAACATTCAACATTCATTACTAACATTATTTTATTATCCAGTATGAAGAACATATAAAATCAAAAATTTTTGTCTTTCACATACATATATTAGTACATATATATATATTAGTTTTATTAATTTCGGTTTTATTTTTATTTTATTTTTTTTTAAATTTGTTAAAACGCATAAGAAAATTTTATTTTTTCGAACAGTGACATTTAAATCTTTCTAATTCCAAGACCAAGGTTAATGTTAAATAAACAGAATAAAAATATATGATTCGATAGTAGCTACTATTTTCTATATCTATTGTCTTAATATTATTTTGATCTATCTGTTTTTTTTCTAATTTTTTATTTTAAAATATTATAATTCGATTTTTCCGAAGAGTACTGTGGTAAAGTTAAAGTTAGATACGATACGACGTATTAAAAATAATTCTCCGCACTCATATCTATGACGTTCCTAAGAGAAATACTCATTAAAAATAATAAAAATATTTTTATTGTAAGTAAAATCGACGTACAAGCGGTACAAGCTTACTTTCTATCAGTCAAAAATTTTAAATGAAAATACGATCAATACAAAATAAAAAAAATATTTTCTTATCATGAGATACAATTAATGTATGCTGGAACGTGTCGTTTTTACTTAAGCTTCCGTTACCACCAACTTACAATAATGGTACGAAATTCAGCGCTATCGTATTTGAAAATGCGATTTTATTGTGCTTTGTTTTGTTATAGACCAAAATGAAGGTACGATATGAACTGTACTTAAATACTAGATTCGCAAGTCAACATATTAAATGTCGGAAAAAAATTTGCTATTATCGTATATCGTTTTAGGCGATGTTAGTAAATTAAACGTTCATCGTCGTAACTAAAAATGTAAACATTTTATGGTGATTTTCAAATTTTTTAATAAAATTTTAAATTGTTAAAAATAAAATATAATTTTTTTTAATGCATAGGGGATCGTTATGTTGTATTTAGTGCTATAGAATTTAAATCACTAAATAGAGTATTATATGCGTCTATACACATGCAATCATTTAGATGCACTGCGTAAATAATGAAAAAATTTAGATGCATCAGCGTATATAATGAAAAAATTTAGATGCATCAGCGTAAATAATGAAATCATTTAGATGTTTCGTATTGAATATTACGTAATACCTAAACAAACATAATATCTCTCACAATATTTCAATATAGCCAAATACAAAAAAAAAAAAAGAGAAAAAATGAGAAGAAAAAATATTCTCTCTTTGCAACTACCTCTCCCCTACGCATTAAAACAGTATATTGGATATGTAAACAAAATTTGTTATACAACTCGTTCTGTATTTACACAAAAATACATTGACACTTGTCAATTTATATCACTCGACCTTCGGTCTCGTGATATAAGTATTGACTCGTGTCAATGTATTTTTGTGTATACAGAACTCTTAATTAATAACAAATTTAGTTTACATATTCAATAATCTACTATTATAAAACCATGTAAAAAAATAAGCACTCTTGAATTTTGAAACGAACAGTTTTTTCTTTCCTGTTAAAACTAGTGATTTTGAGATACGATACGATAGTATTCTTCGGAGCCATCGAATTGTAACAAAAACTCGATGGCTAAAACTTAATAAACCATTAATGTGTGTCTAGCACGGTTTTAATCTTAATACTAAAATAGTTACATAGCGACAAGTAAGATGCGATATACATATATATTTTACCAATAGCTTAACCAAATAAATTTTATAATTTTGCTCAGATTTACTATATAAGAACAAAGTTAATTCTCATTAATATAT
This sequence comes from Hybos culiciformis, assembly GCA_964007475.1. Taxonomy (NCBI): domain Eukaryota; kingdom Metazoa; phylum Arthropoda; class Insecta; order Diptera; family Hybotidae; genus Hybos; species Hybos culiciformis. Next base: position 22,862,221 of record OZ023274.1, read on the forward strand.
AATAATTTTCCCATATCAATTTTAATGCCCGTAATATTATGGGAATAGAAAATGTGTTACAGATCTTAAAAATTTAATGAAAATTTTTTTTTAAATGAAGGATGGAATTTATAATATTAGTTTAATTGTAAGCCGTTAAGTCTTTTATTTCTTCCAAAGAAAAAATTCCATTTTATGGGGTTTAAGAATAATAGAGAAACGTTTATTACATAAGCAAAACTTCTTGTTTTGATGAAGAGTTATAAATTTCCAATATTCTAAAAACTATTACTGAATCCTCGCAATAAGAAATTGAGATGAATAAAGTTGATAAGTTTATGTTATTCCTATTATGTTCTTATTATTCAAATAAAAATAAATAAATATTTATATACTTTTTTAACTTTATGTAATCATTCTATATTTTATTAATTTTTACATTTTTTTGAATTTATAATTTAAATATTTCTATAATCTTTTTTGATTACTTATTTTATTATAATTTTAAACAAAAAAAAAAAAAGGAAGTTAATTTACATTAATTTTTTTTCTTTAATTTATTCTTAATTATTTATGTAATTTAACATTTTTTCTTTATTTCTAATCAAATTTATAATTATCTTTTCATTACATTTTAAATCTTTACAAAATTTGCAAAATTTTTGTAATTAAAAGCCAAATATAATATTATATATGGCTTTTATTGTGGATTTGAAGTGGATGTCTGTTTTTTATTTTTTATTTCGCCGAGCTATGGCACATTTATATTTTTCATGATTTCTCTTATTTGGTATGCTTATAAATATTTAAATGAAATATCTTTTTTCTGTTAAACTTGAAACCCGATAAGTATCAGAATTTATGATTTTTGCCGCTGCATAACAAAATCCTGAACTCGTTTCTTAAATTATACTTTATATTAAAATCAAAATTTTCATTTTTTTTGCTACTAATATTTGAATGAATTTTCTATTAAATCAATTTTATTGGCAGACTGTTTTTTAGCTTAAGCACATAGCATAGTAGCATATCAACATAGCATGGCATAAGCTTATTTAATGTTAAATTATTAGAACTAAATTTTACAGGCAACGTATTCAGCCAAAATTGAATGTGGTATGTTATCAATAATCAAATCTAGCCTCAAAGAGGCAAATTTAAGTAATAAGTCTACACTATTATAAGAAAAAATAACATCTGATTTTCAATTAATTTGGCTGAATTTTTTTATTTTTAACACGTTCAGTGTATAATGTACTTACAATATACTTTACATGTGCAAGTACACATACTAAAATGAATTATTAGTCCTCCACAAATCCACTTTATTAAGTTTAAGTTATTATTATTATTTTAAATCCTACTAGAATTTTTTCTATGATAAATTTATCACAGAAAAGATTTTTAAAAGGATGATGTATTAATTATTTAATTAATATTTAAATAAATATTTATAATCTTAATAATGTGATGATGTGAAATTATTATTACTCTCATTTAAGAATATTATCTTAATTGTTTACATTGTTTACATTTAATATATAGAATTTATTTACATTATTAATTTTGCTATCATAAGTGCAAAAAAATTTACAATTAAATTATAAATTATAATATAGGTATATAGCAAATACATGTCAATAAATAATCAATACAATTTATTTCTATTAAAATTATTTATTTTTACTTTTATTTTCATGGATTAAATTTCTTTTAAAAAGAAATTAATATTAATTTTTTTACTGAATTAAATTAAAAAAAAAAATTAACTAAAAATAATTCTAAATTTAAAAGAATTATCATTTTTTATCATTATCCATTTTAGTTTTATCCAAAGAAGATGAAACCATACCACCTCCATTTGGTGGATAAAGTTTATCGAGGTAATTAAGTGATTCGTTGACATAAGTCTAAAAAAATAAATAAATTAAAAAATTGATTTTTTATTTTGAATTTGATATAGTAATAATAATTACCTGGAATGCATGTAAGACAGCCATCATAGCTGGTGAACCAAAACCATGGGTTATTAATGAAAAATGTGTAAGATGCCGTTGCATTGATGGTTCTAATAAATGTTGTGTTCTATTTGCATACTGCGTAGTTCTATCTTGACTTAATACTTGCATTAATTCTTTTGTTACCTGTTTTAAATTGAAAACGGAAATGGTGAAATTCTTTGAAAAAAATTATAGGTCATTAAATAATAAATTAATAATAACTTTGATCATTAGCACAACCACTACGATTTTATGAGGGAAAGTTGAAAATTTCAAAATAAATTGAAACTAATGAAAATATTACAATATTAGTATTACAATAAAACATATTGCTTATAAGAATAAATCAAGAGTTTTTCGCTTGTGATAGTTCATCGTTTTGAGACATTTTTAAATACTAACTAAACATACATAACATAAATAACAGTTTCTAAATATTTTTTTTTTTAAATTGCTTTAATTGGAAATATGTATATGTTTAAAGTTAAAACTTTGCTATCAATCTCATTTTTTACCTTCCAATGAATTTAAAAATATTCTGAAACTTAATTACGGGTTTTTTATGCGATCCAATACACATAATATTCCAATAGTAGTAAAAGAAAAAAATACTTAAAAGAATTATATTAAAAAATTTTGTTAAAATTAAGTTACCTGTTGAGCGTGCAATAAAATTTCCTTACGTCTATATGAATCTTGTGGTTCTGTTTGATGCCTAACAATATATTCTGCTAATTGTCTGGCAGGAAATTCAGTTTCACATACAAAATGAAAATCTTTAGCTAAATGTGTTGCTTCACCTTCAACCAATGATGTTAATAATGTTACATTGGCAGCCTTCCTTCGTCCAGCTGGTAAATTTAAACCAATTTTTTCTAATTTTTCACGTAACAGACGACCTCCATTTTTGCTTTTGGCTCTATAAATATATTGAAAAATAAATGATATAAAAAGTTTTTTTTAGCAAATATTTCGTTTAAGTTCAAATAAAGTGCAGCTCCAAGAAATAAAAGGTCCATTTATATAATTTATACAGGTGTAGGTAAAATGATTAAAAATTGTTATTCTTTTTTTTTTTTAAATAATAAAATAAATTAAAATTTATACCTAAAAGATACAATGCAATTGTAATTTTTTTAAGAATGTCTAGAAATATTTTAAGGACAATTTTAAAATTAGATCAATTAATATGAATCCGCACTATCTATATTATGAAAATTATTTTAGTTCTACAAATCAAAAAAATATTGAAAATCTTATTACATTAATTTAATGAAATGTTAAATTTAATCGTTATGTACGTGATATAAATTTTCTAAAGTTAATTGATTTTAGCTTTCAAAGGATTTTGGATAATCGCCAAATGACGATAGGAAAGATTGATGGTATAGTTATGATATAAATTATATCAACGGTTTGAATGAATGAAAATAATTGTATTTTTATCTTAATGGTATTATCGAAGTATAATTCTAAACAAAATAAGTTAAATTTGTTTTGATATTAAACTACTGCCAGAATTTATCCAAATAATGGTATTGAATTATTTTGAAAAATTCTCTGCAGGTAATAAATAAAGATATCAAAATTCACTCTTCTTCTCGGAAAAACTATAATCTGTCGCAAATTTAATTTATAATAATCCTACAGTAGTGATTGAAATCATAAAAATATTCTTTTAAGCATTTTAGGATAATGAAAAAACGCATTAAGTAGAATGATTGGAGATGATTTGTCAAAAAAAAAATGTTGTTTTCATGGTAATTTTACACTTTACACAGTGAATTTTATATTGGATAAATTTTTTTTAAATAAAAATTCTTAAAAATTTGAGACCAAAAATTTTGTCTATACCCTGCTTTATGTTTCCAATATTTTTATTCCTAAACTATATATAAATAAGTATAAGTTGAAATATTTTGTCCGATTTTTAAGTATAATTATTGTAATCAATTAAATGGATTGATTAATTTTAAAAATCGTATAAATTTTTAATGAAATGTTTCATATAATATTAAAAATAATTTGAAGATTTTTCATTGCTTATGAGATAATCTCAGAACCAACAATTATCAAAGTTTTTTACTATTAGTCCATACAAAAACAAAATTATTAAGAATACATACCTTCTTAGAACTCCTCCTAATAGTGAAGCATTTAAACATTCTGGAGGTGATAAACGTCTTTGTACTTCGGCAATTGTTACTTTATATTTAGATGTTGAAGATAATAAGCTTAAGCGTCCTGGTACAGCACAAAATACTTCACTTGGCGATCCAGTGGTAATATTATTTACATCTTTTCCACTTTTTATACCTATAAACAATATATAAAATTTAAACAAAAACTAAAAAGCTTTAAGTATATAAAAGTTAAGCATGTAGATAATCTTATATAAATGTCTGAACCTTTTTGAAAAATAAGCTTAGTGACACTTAGTGTATGTAGTCTAATTATAATAATTGCAAATATAGTGAATTTTGTTATAATGCTTTGCAGGTAGAAGTCTTTGAAGCTAGTATATAGTATGCATAAAAAATTTATGATGTTTTTTTGTTACGATCATCGAAATTTAACTCAACATAAGTAGATCCAACCCATTTTATAACGAACACCCATTTTCAACACACTGTTGTATGACCACCTACCTACCATTCAGCTCAAAAAATACCATGTGGTGTTAAAAATAACTTTTCTTTAATTTTTTTTTTAATTTTTAACCAATTGGATTGTTCTCTTATGCGCACATTATTAACACTTTTTTTAGTATTATTATTTTGCAGCAGCATCATATTAACTACCGTAAAACCTCTTCGCATAAATTATGCTATTTTTATTATTATTGTTATTTATTTACATTGTTGAAAAAAAAAATTAAAAAAATTGGTGCGGAACATTGAACTTGATGCCACAGTGTTTTTTATATTAATCTTCAACACCAAAAAAAATGAGGAATAAAACTGTTCGGCTTCAAGAAAAATATAAAATTTTATTATGACAACTAATTATTTATTTATTTATTTATTTGTTTAAGTTTAAATTCATACGGAATTTTTGTGAAATTGTTTTAGAAGATTTGTATACATATATGTATTATATTATACGTAAAACTTGTGATCAAATAAGTAGGATCACTGAAATTTTCATGTTTTTCTCATTGAGAGCATGAATCTCATAAGAAGATAATTAAATCAAGCTTTTGATGAATATTTAATTCATGTTGGCAAAAAATGATGAACATAAACCAGGTTTTTGAAAGTGTTTTTTAAATAAATATAAAATACGAAAAAAAACATTTTATAGCTGGAATGTGCATGTAATGTATCTTCCTGTAAGAAACTATAATTAAGCTATTTTTTCACAGTCCTCTTTTTAAACCAATTCAAAAAAAACTACAGTCTCTATCTACCTGCAAGACGGCCAAAAGAAAACAGCCGAAATACGACAACAAAACAACGACATTTTAAAATTATTCCAGTCTATATGGGGCACTTGAAAGTTGGCGAAAATCAGTCGTTCCCAGTTGTGGTATCAAGCCTTTAGGGGAATAGTAAAATACCTTAACACTACCGGGTGAATTTAGTGACGTTTATCGTCACCAAGAAATCGTTACAAATATGTTAGTGGTAGCGAAACCCTCAAGGAGAGGGATTTGCCACTTTAACTAACAAACAAGCCAACCATATCTCACTAAAATAATCTTATTTTTTATCAAAAGATGTATTATACCACTCAAAAAAAGAAAGGTTTGCAGTTTTTTGACACCAACAAACCAAAAATATAATATTCATAGTTGTTATTCCAAAAAGAAAAAAAAAATCTAAATCCAGGTGTTATTCTTTGACGCCTTTAAAACTTTATTTGACGAAGAGTATAGTTATATACCTAATTATTAACTAAGGACAATAAGGACATTATTTCACTTCATTTGGAATGCCAATATATACATTTTGGTAAGATGTATGCATTTATTTCTCTCCACAAGGAATTATATACCTAACAACCAGTGGTGATATTCGAAAATTTTAACAACCGGTACGCTTAAAAAAACTATTATTCAATATTTATTTATACATATAAAAAAAATTTATTATCGTAAGAAAAAAATTTAATTAAATAATGTCCAAATAAAATTTTGGCACGGCACAATTGGAGCAGAATCTTTAACCCGTTTGTCACTTGCCAGATGATGCCCTTATTGCAACTAAAATTTAACATGTGGTCAAAATCTTCCATCGGTTTGCCCATTAAATTTAGCGTCATTAAATGAGTGGTAGTTTTAATTAATAAAAAATTTCTCTTATCATAAATTATATTATTCATTGTGCTGAATCCTCTTTCAGCTTCGGCGGAATTAACAGCAATTACATTTAAAATTCTTTTAGCTCTCATAATAGTTTTATAAGTTTTATTTTCGTGTTATTTTTAACGTCTGTGTTATTTATTAAATTTGTGTAAATTTTTGACCAATTAAATCAGACAAACTATTAAATTTTTAAAAAAGAAATTTATTCTTTATTAAACATTAGTTTTTATAATTAATTTATTTGACGTTTCGATGTTTGGTTCACATCCTCATCAGAAATGTTTGTTATTTTTTATTTATTTTTTCTGTAAAAATAAATAAAAAAATACAGAAAAAATACAGAAAAAATAAATAAAAAAACTAATGTTTAATAAATAATTTATTTTTTTTTAAATTTAATACTTTGTCTGATTTAATTTGTCAAAAATTTACACAAAGTTTTATTTTCTATATCTCGCATATCAACAAAATCTCGAAATTCGGTTACTGGAATGATGTATTTGGTTATTTTATTTAACTGCTTTAATATATTTTCACCTTCAATCCATGGTGCTTCAACAATATTAACCAGCCATGTTTCTGGATTTAATATATTATAGCAATTTAAAATTTTATTTTTTGTTAATTTGGTCCGTAAAATAGTTTCAATATCACGAAATACACAAAAAATCAGTCATTTTTTAACTTTAAAACATTGTTAAAGCAAAAACATAATATACAACAACCGGTACGGACAATTTTGAAAATTTTAACAACCGGTACGGGCGTACCGTCCCGTACCGGCTGAATATCACCACTGCTAACAACTATAATGTATAATATCTATGTAGTATATGAATACACATATCTATGTATAAAAATATCTTGAATTTGACACCCATGTTATTTTTTTCCTTTCCAACCAAAACACAATTGCACAGTATGTAGTATTTTTTGTCCTTTTTTCTATAATTTATTTTTTTTTTTTGTAATAAAAATACATTTTTTGTGCTAATTTTTATTTGTGAAAATTAACTATAATTGATATATGAGATTTCCGTTAATTTTTATGAAAGAAAAATTGCACAACATAATTCGTTGAAGTGATAACGATTTCTTTTTTCTTTAATGAATTGAAATTCTTAAAATTCTAAGAACAATTTTCAAATTAGTTTTTTTTTGTCCAGAATATTATTGTTTAAGACGTGATGACAATCTTAAAGTTGTAGAAACTCTTTTTCTTTTAGAATTCTGTGAAAATATTCAGATCAAGTTTAACAAATTTTTTTTTTTAAGTAAAAATTCTTGCAGTTGTACGCACTTTGGCGAAAATAAGTCCAAGTAATTACCACAAAAATACTGTGGGATGGAGAAAATTTTCACAATAAGAGATCATATAATACTATACATTTTCACAATTTCATAATAAAAAATACTACTATCGTTTAATTCAATCTAATAAGTATATCAAGTCAAAATACATTGCAAAGCCAGCCAGAGTTATGATTAATGTACATATATGATAATTTTAATTAATAATTTTTTTTCAAACTTACTTTTAATTAAAGGTAAATCAGACATAAAACCAACATTTTCATCCATGCCAGGATTTTGTCCATCATCTACAGCATTTTGTAATGCCTGATGTAATGCTAAAGGATCATGCTCATGTGTTAACCTGCCACCATGTCCTCCAGTTCCAGTTATTGCACTACTGTAATCACTACGTCTATCAGTATAAGGAAATCCATGTGAAAGTTGTGTCTAGAAAAAAAAATAGATAAAATTTTCCGAATTAGGAAAAAATTTTTGTTTTTTTATATTTCAAGAAAAATAGTTGATGAAATTAATAATAAAAAATTTTTATTTTTTCTATAAAACTTGGAAAAAAAAAAACTAAAAGTTTTCATAAATTTTCCGTAGGAAAGAATTTAAAAAAGTTTTCGGAAAAATTCGCTTAAAAATGTATACATTTTCTTTAGATTTTTTTTGCATAAAAATAAAATCACTAAAAAAATTGAAAATTTTAATCTTATGAAAATGAAGAAAACTTAATGGAATCTTAAAATAATTTTTCTCTTTGAACGCAAAATCTTCTTTTTGATATTTTAAATATTTTCGTAAAAGTTTTTTAGGGAAAATTACTATGAGCTATATTTATTTTTGGCGGTATTTTTTAAATAAAATTATCAAAATTTATCAATTAAATGCAAAGAGGAGGAGGCAGTGGAAGAAAACTTTTTAATAGAAGAATTTATTTTGTTATTTTTTTAAATTTTAAAGTATATTTTCAGTTTAAGCTACAAGTACTATTTTATGTAATATTTATTTTAAGTGGTAGCTGCTTCGGCGGAATAAAAGAAGCAAGAGCTATTTTACATATCATTCATGCACACGACATGAACTTGTCTAAATTAGGATTTAAAAAACTTCATTTTCCAATTAATAATAACAGCAGTAAATTTCTTATCTATATAATTACTTGTCATTAACATTGTATTTAGGATTTGTTTAATTACTATTTATATGGATATTTTAAAAATTAAAAAATTCCTGCGGTTCATATACAGTAATTAAGTTTAATTAAATTTTTTTTTCGCTTATATGTGTAAGAATAGTGGAATTTTTTTAATTGATTTATTGATTGGTGACTAACAAGTAAATTATATGAATTACTGTGCTTTGCCAGTGTAATTAACAGTCAACAGCAGCGATATTATGTAGGTGTTGTATAGAGTCAAAAAGTTTAATATTATCAACTTTGTTTAAAGCTTCCTCAATCATTATGTATATAAATTAAAATATTTTATTTTAAGAAATTTGAAAGTATGTTAAAGATTTCATTTTGGCAAAGAATTTTTGTATGTTTTTCTTTTATTAAGACATTTTTTTTGTGCATATTTTACGAGGGCTTTACAAAGGATTCTTGCCGCCTTAGGATATATTTATTTTATTTTTGATTTTGATGAAAAACATTTGATGATATAATTTATTAACTACAGGGCGGTGATTGGTAAAAAAAAAGGTAGTGGATTTGATTTTCTATATTGTACATATCATGTAAAGTGTCTTTTTTTTCGCTCCGTATAACAAAGTAGCTTCCAAAATGTGCTATAATGACGTTAATTTACATAAGCTCGTCGCATCACCATCACAATTTTTTTCACATCATATTTAAAAAATAAGCATATTTTGCTAGTCACAAAAACGACGCCAAAACTTTTTTGCTCTAAATTCTTATTCACAATCAATTTCTAGCCTTCACTTTTCTACCTTTTGACAATTTTATCAAGTAAAAAATAAACAAATCAAAACAATAAGTAAAATAAATAAATAATTAAATAAATAAATAGAAAATGAGTTTGAGTTCGAGAATTATTTTTTTTATGCTTGATGATGGTTTTTTTAATCACATCACGTATCACCTAGAAATTTTAGGTGAAAAAAATAACTTTTTTGTGACGGAAACTTACTCTGATTCCAATATGTTATATCATCCAATAAACTATCTATTATGAGAATAAAATAGTTTTTCCAAACGCAGAATTAGAAAATATTTGAATACCTTCTTATATCAATTTATATCCTAGAATTAAAATCACAGACCTCGTAATTATAAGGAAACTTTGTATATGAGCTATATAAATATTTTTATCCTATTTATGTTAAACTTTGATTTTGTGGAATTTTTAACAGAAATAGCAAGAAGATAATAATTTTTTTTTATTTTTATTTTTACCCCCTTTGTTATATGGAAGGATATTCAATTCCTCTTATGAAATTTTTAAAATATTTTTACAAAATTTTGTACAGGAAAATAAAAAATAAAATTAGTTAGTTCATATCATCTTTCAGAAGAGGAAAAACAAGGGGATTATATTATTTTATCTCCTTATTGTTGCGGTAGGATTTTCTTCTGTTTTTTTTTTCTATAGGTTAAATGCTTGAGATAGCCACTTTCTAAAGGAAAACAATTTTTTTATCGCATATTTTATTAAAATTATATTGGAAATCAATTATGCATAAAATGAACTGATTTTGAAGTTTATTAATAAAATATATTTTTTTTTATATGTAAGTATTATTGAAAATTCCAAAGAAAATAATATATAATTTTTAAGATAATTAAGAATTTTGTTATGATATTTTTAATCAAATGCCTAAATTTTGTATAATGTCAAAATGAGACATCTATAATTGTTGGTTGTTTTTAGAATTAAAAAAGTTTGGTGGTGTCAAATCGATACGAAGATATTTTTATATAATTAATTTATTAAATTAAGTTAAGCAATTTTTTAAAATTTAATAAAATTTTTTTTTAAAAAATTTTAATTTTCTTTTTATTTCCTTCTGATAAGATCTATATTTCCTTGTTAAACATTTTATTTTCTTGGTGGAAGTTCTGTATCCTTATAGCTCAAGTATTTATTCTCTGAATTAAAAAACTAAATGCATTTGAGTAAAACGTCGTTTCGAAACAAACTTTCAGATGTCGTTAATTTTTGTTTTAAAAAATAATTAAAAAAAATATGAGTTAACTTTGATTTTTCTATATTTGGTGATCTTATATACATAAGATTAATTTTATTTTTTAACTAACTGAATACCTACCTATAAAGTTGCAATAGAAAGACTAAATAATGTCATCAACTACAAATAATAATATTCTAGTTAATTTATGTTATAGTGGAAATAATACTTGAAAATCCTAAGAAATATATTATGTAGGTTCCAGGTTCCAGCCAAAAAGGGTATTTTATTATACTCACAACAGGCTCCTATTTGTATTAATTCAAAAACTTTGTTTTCCCATTATATAGGTTCTAAGGACTATACAATGACATTTCCTACATATTCAACAATTTAAATCTGCAAAACAGCATATAGCTGTTTCTTTTGGTTTTTATTGGAACCATTGCTCGACAATAAGAAGCTGACATATTTCTACTAATTTTAAAATTTCCATTTCGAATTGATTATATATTGAAATATTATTTTCTCAATTTCAGAATTTTTTCCATCGCGTAAATAAATTTATTTTTAAAATTTTATTTTAACTACTTTTTGTAACTACCTACAGGCATAAAAAAAATTTCTAAGAAATTTACTTAAAAATGGAATTAAAATTAAAATTATGAAATAATCTGTACATTCATATACTGAATTTTTGATAAAAAAGGCACGTTCCATAAATTAATTTAGCTACTCCTCCCAGAAAAAAAAATTTTGTTTTTTCTTTATAAGTTAAAAAAAAACTATATGTTTATTTTTATCAATGAACTATTTTTATTATAATAATAATCTTTCGAAAGAAAAATAACAAAATTCTTAGCTTTACAATCAGAAAAAAGGTGTAAAAAAAAATAAAGTTGAATTAAGCTTTTTATAAGCGGAACTGTGTTAAACTGTTTTTTTCTCGTGTATATTTAATCTATGAATAAAAAAAAGTTTTCAGATACATTTAAAAAATTATACAATTATGTTTTGATTATAGATTAAGATTACGATTAGGAAAAAAAAAAAACATAAAAAAAGATTAAAAAAAAAAATAAATTATAAATAATTCATGAGATAAGAAAAAAAAGAAACAAAAATTTAACATAAAATATGTAACAGATCAACATATGATTTATGCATAATTGTAACAGTTTTGACTTTTATGTTTTACAGAAGACTTGTTAAAATATTATTCAGAAAATCACTATTGATTGACTAGTTGTTATTGTTGTTGTGGAAAAAAGAGATGTTGAAATAAATTGTGGAAAAACAAAGCATAATTGGATTTTGGAACGGGAAGCCAAACCACAACATTGACATCGAACTTAGGCTTTATTTTCGGAAAAAGTTGAGAAATCTCTACTTACGATATCTGCGATTAATACCATCTTATTTATTTAACAAATTTAGGGTAATTCCTTTTAAATGCAAAAGATCACTTTTTCTATTCGATTTGAACACGTTATACAACACATTGAAAGATTCAATTCTCTGTAAGAGTTTTTGAGATTACAAAGAACCTATAGTATATTATCAAAATTATGGAAAGCAAAATGATTAATAGATATGCGTATATCATATAAAGATTGCCAGTTCATTGCAACCTTGGCCAACAATTATTCCAAATATATTTTGTTCTTCTGGAAAAATATTTCACTCATTCTGTTTTATTTTCCATTAACTCAAATTTACTCTGTTAATCTTAAGAATTGTGATCTACAAAACTTGAAACTAATTCATTAATAAAATATGATTCTCAATTGACACTTACCACATGACCCTGTAATTCAGCCTCTCTATGTGATCTATGCATACTAAGTTGATCTTGTGTTGATCTTAATCCAGCTAATTGATTATAATGATGTAGGGGTGCATGATGAAGAGATGATAATGGTTGGCCATAAGGATCTGTTCCTAAATATTCTAATGCTCCATGATTTTGTAACATAAACGATGTCATCTGATCATTATTATTCCTCTGATTGAATTTTATTATAAATTTAAAATGAAAAATTTAAAAAACAAAATTAATTAAAAATTGTATAAGATTTGAATTAAAAAATTTAAGAACATTTAAAAATTTACAAAATTTAGAAAATATCTCCAATTGAATATCTGAAAAAAGACAATATTGGGGTAAAAAAAAAGAGATCAAAAAGAGACCAAGATATATAATTTAGTATTTATTCAGTTTTTTTTTTAAACATTAACATAAAATACTTGAGTACAAAGCTTTAAAAATCTTTACACGAGATATTCTTCTTACATACTACTGCCATTATTCCTTTTACAGTTCCAGGAGAAAGTCTATTTCTTTCTTTGGTCCCCTAAGCTTTTATCACAGTAAATACTCGCTCAACGTTTGCGTTTTGCCGAGGGATCGCAAAAAAAATTGAGCTATTTTTATAAATTCAGAACTAGGATATTGTTTGAAGAACTGAATCCATTTTAAGCTAGATGGTACTTTACTGTTTTCTGATAAAAAAATTCAAATCTGAAAATTCGGCGAAAACATTTAAAGTATAGCTTGAAAACAATGAAAGTCTATAAAAGAGACTAGAAGAGACCATTTGAAAAACAAAAAAGAGAAAAAAAGAGTGAAACTAAAAAGAGACCATGTTCTCTTTTAAAGATACCATTTGGCAACTCTATTTGGAGGTCGATATAGAAATAATATGAAGATCCGAAAGTACGTCGAAAAATAACCCACATAAAATAATTAAGTTTTTAATAGAATCTTAAGAGCGGTTTTCACGACCCAAGTACACTTTGTCCAAGTCGACTTGGACGCTCTTTTTAATCGTGTAAACAGGGTGTCAAAGTTAACTTGGACAAAGTAGCCACATCAAAGTTGAGTTGGACACTGCTCTACTTACTTTGATCAAAGTAGTGTATTTGTAAAAAAAAAAATTGTAGAAAAAAAAATAATTTTTATTATGACAATTTTTTTTAATTATTTAAAATTTTAATTTAAAATAATAAAAAAATGAGTAAAAAATTAATTAATAAAAGAAAAAGAAAGTGGACTGATCGGGAAAACGTTCAGTTCATGGAATTGTATGGAGCAAAATTTTTCTATTCATCAAAGTAACTTCAAAGTAAATAGTTGGTTCAAAGTAACTTGGTCCAAGTAACTTTGATCAAAGAAACTTGGACAAAGTGTACTTGGATCGTGAAAACCGGCCTTTAAAGTACAAAGTAATAAAGACTAATGCTAATTTATCTATATGTCTTCGTTGAAACATAAAAAGAACTTACTTGTTGTTGAGGCGGACTTTGAGTTGCATGATGGAAAGGGGGTGGAAAATAAGGAGGTTGAAAATCTGATTGCAATGATTGGTGATGCATTGATGCTGCTGTTCCATGTGTCCCACCATGTCCGCTATGACCTCCTGTTGGTCCCCCTCTACCAGTATGGCCTGTATGTGTTGTGTATGCTGGACTACCACTTGATAGTCCTATGCTACCATGACTAGTCAGACGTTCCTGTAAAAAGATAAAAAATAAAGAAATATGTAAATTCGTAATTTGATAACAAAAAATCATTAATATTGTCGAGAGGAAAATTTCAGAATAAAATACATTTTCGTTACTAAACTTCAACGAAAATATGAATAAAAAATTTATATAGATATACCTATTTAAATTGTTTTTATTGATAGTTCGATAGACTTAGATCGACTGACGCTTTTTTCTTTATTTTAACGCTTTTTGTAAAATTAAGATATGGGTTCAAGATTTATAATAATGTTCTTTTTTATTTGGTTGCTTATCAAAAATCATATTCATCTCAAATGTTTGCGCTTACACTTACTTAATAAATGAATAATATAGCCAAAATAAAATGTAACTAGGATTACAATATAATCATACTGTTTCTGAATACTATTTTCTAGTTATTGAGCTTGGAAATTGGTGTTTATATTTTATATAAATCTAGAACTTTTTATATAGACAAAATATATAGAACCGAATATTTTTGTAACCAAATGTTTTTGCCATATAAGCACGGCTAATTTTATGTAATTAATTCTCACAGTAGAATTTTTTACCATCTTCGATTCGGATTCGAATAAAAAATACTGATTTCTTCTACAATTTATTATGCCGACTGGCAATATTAATTATGCCGACTGGCAATATTAATTATGCCGACTGGCAATATTAATTATGCCGACTGGCACACTAACTTGTATTTAACTACAAATTCAAATTTGTTTCTAATTTTACAAAATTTATTTACATTAATATATATTACATGAAGTTTTAGATATACTAGGTAGGCTCAAGTGACATGTTCACAAATCATCATCAGGAATCAACATCAGGAATCGACATTATAGTTTTGCAATTAATTTAAATTTAGGTTCAATTAATAAAATAATTCAGTAAGAAACTGTATGCAATCACAAGCAAGTTCAACCCTTTTTTTTCATTCGAATGCGAACTAACAGATTTTACTTACATCCGAATTTATAAATGTAAGTATTTAGATTTGAAGCATAAAGTCGGATACATCGATAATTGGAAACATTAAATTTAATGAATTTATCCCTATTATCATTTTGTTGAAATTCTGAATAGAAAATGTTTTTCAGCTCTGTATATATGGGACATTACACTGGGTCAAATTCGCATACCATTCAGATTTGGCATATCCGATTTTTTATATATTTTTCTTCTTTTTAGTATATTGGTGGAGAGTAGCATCCTTGATTTTTTTTAAATTTTTTTTGATCAAACCGTTCATGATATGTGATGAGATAATAATCTTTGTTAAATCGTGTTATATTGTTTTCAAATGCTCATAAATTCGGTTTTTTGAAAAATATTGAAGCGACCAAACATAAAAATATTGAAACGCCTGAACATAAAATAAATTTAGGAAAATAAAGTTGATATTTTAAGAATTGAGACGCTTTTTAGGCTAATAGGTTCGGGATTTCCGAAAAACTCTCTTCGATTAGTAATACGCGCGATTTTTATTTAAATAAAACACGTATGCAAATTTATTCGAATAAAAGGCGCACGCACTCTATGAATAGACAAAAACTCTCAATTCCTTCATGCATATATATATAAATTAGATAAGGAAGCATGTTAAATCTGAAGTTTTATTTATGATGATGCAACACCAGCAAAAAATATTCATATTGGAATTATAAATTTATTTTGAATATTCAGAACTAAATAAAGCGTAGAAATAAAGCCATGAAAATGTTCACATATTTTTTTTTTTATTAATTATAGTTATTACATAAATATATTCAAAAATTTTAATATAATAATAATTCGAATACCTATATAATAATAATAAGTTAATTTTTTCAACAAACTCGATTAAAACGCGCTCGGACTATATTCAGGGGAAGACTCTAAGCATATTAGTGACTTCAATAAAAGTAACCTAAAATACCGTAATTTATTATCGCACTTACATATTGTATCTTATATGATTTTCAAAATATTAAATCGTTTTCAATTTATATTCATTTAAAAAAAATTAACAGATACTTATATCCCAATTTTTTCTATACACTTTATTTATCTAAAACATAAACATTTCATTCATAGCACGAAAAAAAATGTATATTCTTGAAATGTTTATTAATCATTTATTAATATTAATTCGATATTAATGGTTTTTTAATAACCAAAATTGATTCGATAATGTTATTAACTTTTCAAAACTAACGAATATTTGCTTCGAAATTAATAATCGCAAATTCAAATGAATGAAATTTTAATAAATATTAGGTAATTTATTTGAATATTAATTGAATTTGAATTAGAAATCATATGTAAGGTTAAAGTGGCCTCCTAAAAGATCTATTTTATTATTATCTGAACGGAAATTGAGAATACTTTATATTTTACACTTATATATGAAAAAGTTTTTTTTTTTTAACTATAAGTTTTCCTATTATCTTACACTGCAGTTTGATCATTTTTAATCGTTTTTTTTTTTTAATAAGTTTAAGAATTTAATACTTGACTCCTGCCTGAGTACTAATTCTGTCCGCCGGAAATTGATTTAATAGAAATTCTATGTTTGTAGACAATTTTCATGGTGAATTACCTACTTATTTTTATGGAAATTTTTTCTTCGAATAATTATCTGTCTAGTTACCTTATCAAAATATTTGTTTGAAATTTATTTCACTTCTAACAAGGTAATTTTAGATTAAATTTAATCTTAAGTAAATTGACAAAAAAATTCATTAGTATCAAATTAATGAAAAATGGTAAGTTCTTTTGAAAAATAACCAGAATAGAATTACAGAAGTTAAATTGGTTTAAAAATTATTAAGAATTCACGACCAAAATTAAACGATGTTTTAAGAAATATGTATAGAATAATAAAATTAAAGTGTTTAGTAAGGCAGAAATAAAGTAAGAAAGAACGTAGATGGTTTCGTTAATCAATATCAGTCTTTTTCCTTCTACTTATGGAATATTTTCTATTAAGTCTTTTATGATACCCATTAATCAATCAATTTTTTATTTTTGCCGTTAAAATCAACCTGTTTTATAACTAAGTCGATTTTCAGTCAAAACAACTTGAAAAACAAATATTAAAAAATATATAATTACTAAAGAAGTAAAACTATTAAATTTTCTTTTGTTTGTGAAGAAAATATTATTGAATTTTTTAATTAATTTTTTATTTTTTTTCAAAAATACTAGAAAACAAAATAAATCTAGAAAGTTTTGATTCACGAAAGTATGAAAAATGGGTAATATAAATCAACTTGGCTACATTACAATTCGAAATTTATTCATTCATTTATTAATATTGGACACTCTATATCTGACTATAGATATTAGTTTTTTTTTTCGGAAACTGATTTCCTCAGTAATTCTTTGTTTTTTTTTTTCCTATTTCCATCGAAATTATTTTTCCTATAATATCCTCCGATTAGCAACTCGAATAGTTTGTTGGTTTTGGAAATACAAATTTTATTATTGGCATATATCTTTACACTTTTGAATAATAATTTAATAAAAGATTATAGACATTATGCTCGCTATGATGATGGGTCGGTGCATTTAGGTATTTGAGGCGTGCTTGCTCACAAAACTAAAATTATAATTTTTAAAATTGATTTAAAATAAAAACTTTCAATAAGTTACCAACTAATAGAGTGAATAATTTTCTTTTTAAATTAGAGAATAACTTAACATAACTCTAGATTTCCTTCAAAAAGTTCAAGGGAAGTTTTTTTATTTGATTTTTTCCACCAATTAAAAATTTGATTGAACTTGAGTTAAAGCATTACAGTAGATACTTTAAGGCATATGTTTTCAATGTGTGCTCCACGAAGCTTACAGGTTCCTCGAAAAATTACGAAGGCTGCGCGAAATTTTAGAATTTCTGAAAACTTTGTAACCAAAATAATTTTTTCTTTATTTTTATTTTGTATTACTTTTATTTTATTTTGAACCTTTTACTTTTACATATTTTGTAATAAATGTAACAATATATGTCAATATCTATTATTATTTAATTTAATGAAGTGAAACTTCTGTAAGAGTTCTTTGAAAATATAATTTTTTGAAACTGTCCCGTGACCAGCCCGTTATCGTCCAACCCCTTATCATTGTATTAATGTCCATAAAGAAAAGGTAAAACAATTCGGATTTGATAAATAAACGAAATAAGGTCTTGGCTGACATTTGGTCAATGATTTAACTGTTTTATTTGTAAATAAATTCGGATAAAATGTAAAATCAATGCCACTTAATATTTTTTAGTTCTACCGTAACCTTTACTTGAAGCTAGCTAAACAAATTTCACTTCTATCGCTTGGAAAGGATACACACACTTTTTTTTAAATTTTTAATATTGGGGCTGCAGTTTTATGAAGAATATAAAATAATTCTCTGCTGCTAAAAATGTTTGAAAACCCCTGCTTTAAGGCATAACTAACCTTTTTTAAATGTTGTACTCTAAAATTAATTTTTTTTTGACATTTCCAACTTTAAAGGTAGAAACAAAATCCGTTATCGGCCTTCACTTTTTAGTTTTTAGTTAGAACTAAAAGGTGAAGGTCGATGCAATATTCTGTTTATACCTTAAGAGTTGTTTTTGTTGAAATTGTCTTGTAATAACAATTATCAATTACCTGTGTATCTATGACTGTTGGCATATCCACATAAGCCAAAGTCATAATATTTTTATGTAAAGAAAATTTTCTACAATTTTTATTTAATAATTAATTATTTTCATAATTTTTTATTTCAATAAATTTATTCCATTTTATTGAAAAGTAAAATACAATTTATCACAAAATTTTTTGAACTTTTTTTATCTTATTTATTTTTGTTTTAGGATTTTCGAATAATTTTTCACAACATTATCAGGGCAAAAAAAAAAAAATATTTGTATTTATTTTCGCAGTGATTTTTTCCCGACGGAATAAAAAAAAAAACAAACAATTTTTTTTTGATAAAAAAAAAAAATTATTTTTATTTTTTATTTTGTTTACAAAAATTTTGAAAATTGGAGATGAAAAATAATATAATTTTATTATATTTTCAATTCGTTTGATAATATCAAAATTATATTTATTGCCTTGAAATTGAGCACGTTTTGTTTATAAATAATGTCACGTGCAAAAAAATTGTTTATTTTTCTTATTATTTATTTATTTATTTATTTTTTTTTTTTTCAAATTTAGCGAACCGAAAATAATTTTGCAAACATTTTCCACCAATGGTCGCGCTTTAACTAAATAACTTATTTCTGGAAAAATGTTTTTTTTTTTATTAAAAAAATACGGTTGCCATCTTAAGAATAGTACCACTCTTTTTTTTTATTATTATTATTTGTTTTTATTTTTATACATAATTTTTTTTTAACAAATTTTTTTTTTTTTGGCAAAGAACACTCTTCATCAAGGCATAATCATTTTAATGTTAAAAATATCTAATATGTTTATAAGTAAAAAAAAAAAGTACCGAATATTAAAATAATTTTACAATATTTGTGTTACGAATTACCGAGAGCATAACACATATAATGGTACAATATTAAAATGGTTTAAAAACCAAATAAGATGTATTGAAATCTTGATATTTTATTTTAGTTTTTAAATACCAGCAGCAACATAACCCTTAGAGCTTAGAGAATACAAATTAGGTAGATTCATTCATATACTTATATAAAAAATGTAGAACACTACTTGGTAAATGAAGTATTGATTTTTCAAATTTCGATGTAAAATATTTTCAAGCTTAAAATTGTTTTTATATTACAAAATATTTGTATGAAAATAATTTCAAACCTAGAATCTAATTCTTTACTTGATTGAAATTGACAAAATAGTCAGGTCAAAGAGAAAAAGTAGCGACTCCGACTGCTAAAAAAAAATTTAATTTTTATGTAAAATAAATAATTTTTCATTGGTTGGACCGAAAATATAATGTTGTTTTAAAAGAAAAATGTATCAAGTTGGAACATAACATCTATTGGATTTGGATATTATAAATTAAAATATATTATAAATTTGACAGCACCTCAAATGTTTATTGGACTTGAAAGTATTTTTAAATTTAGCGACTTATTCTTTTGATAAATCGGTCTTCTCTAAGTCTGATTGTAATTGCAACCATTTGTTTTTATGTATCTTCTTATAATTCTATCAAATGGCGGATAGATTAAGTTTCAACTTATTTGTGTCATTTTACTGAGAAGAGAAACTCCTTTTTTTTAAAACACATTTATTTTTTTCTTCTTTTTCTTTTTTTTTTAACTATATAATACACATAAATAAAAATTTTAATATTTTTGTTGATTTTTTTGGTTAATGATGTTAGATTGCGCGGATCATAATTTTATATGGAACATATATTTACAACATAAATAACTAATATTGTTTTTTTTTTTTATGAATTGGTTAATAAAGAGAGACATTAATATATTTATTATTAATAAGTTTTGAATTAAAAAAGAAAGCAAAAATAATAATAATAATAATTTTACCTGGAATGTTTTAGTATTAGAGGCGACAGAAAAAAATAAAAAAAATTTTTTTTTCGAACAATAAATGTAATATTCAAATTATGGTTAAAATTTTGGACATACAAACAATATACATGAATTATATACATATTTCTTTAATTAAATATATTCAAGTTATTAATGATTATTATTATTATTATTATTATTTTTAATGTTGAAATATGAATAATGAGTTTATTGAACATTAAAAAGTTATTTCAATTTACATTATTAAATGTATTAAAATGTTATCTCATTTATGCGAACCACTAAAATGAGAAAAAAAATTTAATTATTTTAAAAAACATTAAATATTTGTAATAATTTGATTTTAGAAATTTTAAAATCGCTAAAATTGCAATTAAAAAAAATCTATTAAATTCACAATGAGTATGGAAAATCCATCATTTGGAAATGAAGCATTATTTACGTAGATAGCCAAATTTTAAGTTTTTCGTTAATTTCAAGTTAATTTTTATTTCAAAATTAATTTCTATTTTATATTAAATATTATTTTTATTTTGTCTCAAATATGGAACACTGTCATTCTTAGTAATGAAAAATGCATATATAGTATGTATATATACAAAAATTTATAAGCACTGGGTTCAATTTTATTCCTGTGTATATATGAATTCTACTAAAATTTACATTGCGGTAAAATTTAATTTTAAAATTCCATATTTTTGACAGATAAAATATCGCTTTTAACTGTATATATTTAACTCTAATTAAGCATGAGGTCGTTTCACTGTAAACTGCTACAAGGATTCATTGATAAGAAATTTCTCAAAACTAGAATTTCTCTATAGTTTAATACTAAATTTATTATAATTTTTATTCCACCGTGCCAGATATTTTCAATCAAAAATATAATTCTCTCTCAATTATATAATAATTATAACAATTTAAATAATAATTAAGTCCGCATATATACTGAAAATATTATAAACACCAATGAAAAATCAAATGAAAAACCCCCCACGAAATATCGCGCAGATAAAGAAAAAAACCAACCTTAACACCAAATTTGATCCTTTTTTGTTAAAAAAAAAAAAAAAAAATTTATCTTGTTTGAATAAATTTAAAGTTAATTTATTTACAAAAATAACACTCTTCAATAATGAAATTAAAAAAAAAAAGTACAAAATTACCTTTATATCGGAGGAACATCACAGAATGATAAAGAAAAAAAAAAACAAAAAATTTTTTATGTTTTTTTTTATGTTTTAAGAAATTCCAAAATCATAAAAAAATTCTTCAATTCATACCATACTGCGTTCCGTAACCATCAACGTAAAATAAAAAAAAAATCGCGCGCGGACTTTAATTCACGACAAATTTTTATCATCTTCATCGCTGGTTTTTTTTTATTAAAGGTTTTAACATTTGAAAAAAGTTTTTTTTTTTTTGATACAAAATCACGACAAAAACAGAGAAAAATTTTTAAAGAACCTTTTTAACATTTTTACCATAGTTTCGCGTTGTATTTTCACAATAACGTAAATTTTTTTTTTTTACCTTTTCCTTTTTGCTTATAGTGGTTATTTGTTTTAAAAGTTATATTGCATTTGAGATTTAATAAAATGCAAGAAAATTAGTTTTCTTCTTGGCGCTATAAATTTGGAGAATGAAAATGTTTAGAAACCTTGTAAACTTTATGCCAGCTAGTGAAGTTTCGTATATTAAAATCAATCGAATCTTAAATTAGGATATTAAGGTTTATTTTACATAAGTTCCTGAATTAAAGAAGAAATTGAAAAAAAAAAATGCATTTGAGAATTTAACGGCTTTAGTTTCTAATTAAAGGTGCAGTATATAATATTGATGTTTCATTTCAGTTAGACGGATAGATCCAAAGCCACCTAGGATAAAGTATAACGAAATAACCACATATGTTTTATTTCACATTCAGATAAGAAATTAAAACTTTTTTGCCGACTTTCTGATTTCTCATCTGAATGTGAAATAAAACTTAAATTATTTTTATAAATTTGAGAAATAAGAACTAATTTTGTTATGTAAAGAAAACGAAAGGTTAAAGATCCGAAAAGCTCCGCAGTTTAAAATTTATAAAATGTTTCTGTGCTATCAGATATTGGAATTCAAAGTTTTATTTTAAATTAAAATGTCGCTTAAAACAATTATGTTATTCAGTTATATTGTTTTTTTTCGTAACACAAAGCAGTTGGTAGCAATAAGAATTTACAATCATAATTTGTTTACAAAATTTTTTTATGAAATAAAAAATGCTACTAATTTGCTTCTTTTTTTTTCTTTACTGAAATACAGCTTTAAAGGAATTTCGGAAATTTTCTTTCATAATTTTTTGTTTTTTATTTCAAAGTAATTTTTTTTTTGAAAATAATGTAACAATTAAAAAAGGTGAAAATATTTAATGATAAACAAATTATATAAAAATTATGTTGATTTAAAAAAAAAAAAAAATAAACGTTAAACTGAAATTAGTGTAAAGTACTTTTAGAACACAAAAAAATATATAAATGTTAATATGATAATATGAGGTAGCATTATGCAGAATGCTTCTAAGTATTATAAAATTATTAAAATTTTGAAAAAAAAACCTAGGTAGATATTTATTTTAATTTTGTCTTTCTGGCATTAAAATGCTGAACCATGAAATTTCCAGTGGGTTTAAACTATACAATTGAATTCCAAAATATGCGCTTTTCTGCCACTTACATAAACTAAGGATTATTTATGGAGATGTTAAAACATCTCCTTTAAGTAAGATTACAGGTTCTGGAGAACCTATCAATGGCCAGGTGCCAGCAGTCATTTCTGAGGAGTGTAGAGCATTTTCATATATGTATAGCACAAACTATATAACTATTTTACAAGTCAAAATTTAATAGAAAATTTGAATTAAATAATTTTCTCAAGGGAACTATTTCGACTCGAAATGTTTCCATATTTCTTAAAGATCTGGGGAGATACTTCCGAAAGGGAAGCGTTAGATATGGGGATGACGTCATTACCTAATGGCACCTTAGGACACGTAGACTCAGAATATATATGTTGTTGTACCCACAAATGCCATCTAGTGGCCGAAAAATGCACGTATTAGGAGATTTATATTTTGAGTCACAAAGTGCCGTTAGGTCACAAAGTGCCGTTAGGTGATGACGTCATACCCATATCTCGTTTCGGAACTACAGCAGGTTAGAATCTCGAAATTTTCCTCTTAAAATAACCTTTTTACCAAATCTGGTGTGTTATTGTGGTGTGTTAGTGTGGTTGGACCCCGGTTTTATCATTTGGTTGGCATGAGTCAATGCATCAAACATTTTTAATTTTCTTGAACTAGAATCTCAAAAATTAAATTTTAGAGGTTTTCTTATTTACATTTAATAAAACATATGTACTTAGCTTATGTTGTATGATTTTATGGCTTTTGGATATTAATGGTAATAAGGAAGTTTCAAACTCTTTTTTTATGTCAAGATAATTTCAGTTAACTTTATTTTTTCTTCAAAGAAAAGAAAATATATATATAGTTATTAAGGAAATTTACTATCATTTTGATGTATTATGAATTGTAGATGAAATTTTCGGGATGAATCACTTCTTTATGGGTTAATGTCCTTTTTTGTTAGTGATTGTTGCTTAATATTTTTAAACCCTTTAATGTCACTTTTTTTTTTGTAAAAGCACACATATCAATTTTGTGTTGTACTTTATACGGTTTTAAGGATAACAAAAGGGACAATCGTTAAATTTTCTTAAGGTGTGCTGTTTTTTTTTTTTTTTTTGGATAGTTAAGGAAATCCTTAACAGTTTAAGGACGTTATAGAATAAAATAAAACCATTTTAGATAAGATTTTTGTTAAATAAATGATAATGTGTAGGAAAGGCTTTCAAGAAAAAAAGAAATAAAAAAATATGTATACAAAAAAAAATTATTAAGAAAATAATATTTTATGTTGAAAGTGATACTTTTTTAAAGGGAATTTTTTGCACTAGGAATTTGTTGATAAATCCCAAAATTGTCTAACAACAACGTGGCGGGAATTTCTTTTTTAAGAAAATATATACCATACATACATTGAAGATTACTATAAGAACTTAATACATACTTCATTTGAAAATAAAAATCTGGACAAATCTGACGTCATTTATTTATGATTTGTTTTTTTTTTTTGAAATTTTACTATTTAATTAATTAATTTAATTTTGTTTTCATGATCATTTTAAATTTTTTATTTAATTACTAATGAATAGAAAATTATTATATAAATATATAATTTACATTATATGAAACTGATATTATAATTGAATTATTGTTTGGTATAACTAAATTATTATTAAAAATATATAAAACCGATATATAATTGTATTATTATTTGGTATTGTAGTATCGGAAGATTTACATAGATGTCCATGATATTAAATAATTATTAATAAATATAAAAATATAAAAAGGACACTTATTGTGTGATAGCCAAAGCAAGAGGTTGTTTTAATCAGAGCTTCGAACCGGAACAGAAACGAAAACCGATAACCAGAAAAAACCGTAATTTATGACCAAACCGTAACCGTAACCGAACCCAAATATTCTAAATACATAAAACCGTAACCTTAACCGGAACGAAATTTCATTTCGGTTTTTTTTGTTCTTTTTCGTTCCTTTATCGTTCCTTAAACAAGATAAAAAATAAAAAAATTTAATACAAAATTTATATTTTTATTATGTTTGAATTTAAATGAAAAATTTATATTTTGTATTTGTGTTACATATATGTGAATGGGTGTTTTTATTTTTAATATAGGAAATATTTTTATTACACAAAAGTTTCAACTCCATTCCTTTTTGCAATTAACGGACAAGCATAAAAAGTGCTACTAAAAAAAAAATTTGAACCAAAGAAAAACCGGTTTTGAACCGAAAAAAAAATTGAACCGTAACCGGAACGAAATTTGAATTTTCAAAACCGAAACGTAACCCGAAACGGTAAAATTTTAAGAACGAAACCTAAAATCGGAACAAAATAAATTGCGGTTCGAAGCTCTGGTTTTAATAAAGAATTACTAAATATTACATTGGCGACGAGGAGAAAAAAAAAATATATATAGAAGAAAATTCTAGAAAAAAAATTAATTAAAAAGGAAAGCAATTCGGGTACATAATAATACCGAAATATTTTATAAAATAATAGGAAAATTAATTAAAATTAATTAATTTATGGGGAAAATAAAGTAAAAGAGAAATATTGCTATCAATATTGAGAAATTGTGAAAAAATAGTGCGACTTAAATGTTTGCAAATGAAAAAAAAAATTTTTGTTTAAATGAGTTTAAATGAGTTTGGAGTAAAGGGGATAAAGTTAAAATAAAATTACTAAATGTTATATTATTACAGATTCTAATAAATTTGGATTGAAAGTTGAACCGTTTGATTACGATGCATACGGTGAAAACAGTGGTTATGGTTGGAAAAACTGGGTAAGATCGTTAGAATACTGCCTTAATGCGGGAAAAGTAATGAATGAAGATCAAAAATTTGCATTATTATTGCACTTTGCTGGACCGAAAATTCAAGAAATTTACGAGGCATTATCAACAAAAGAAGATACAGAAATAGTAGGTTATGGTCCGCTGGCTAATAGATATATATTGGCGAGCAAATACAATCAAGCAATCGCTAAATTACATGATTTTTTTTTTGCCGAAAAATAATAGTACATACGAACGACACATGTTTCGTCAAATTCGTCAAAAAGAAGGCGAGAAATTTGCAAATTTTGCAATAAGATTGCGTATTCAGGCTGAAAAATGTGACTATGGGAATGATTTGGAAACTAATGTGAAGGAAATGTTAATTTCCAATTGTCGATCAGATACAATGCGACGGGAACTGATGAAAATTACGGTAATGAAAGAAACAGATGACATTTTGAAAATTGCAAAAGCAACAGAAGGCTTTAATGAACAGGAGAAACCGTTTAGAAGCATAAACACGTTAACAGAAGTGAATAAAATTGATATAAAAACATGTCCAAAACAAAGTCCAAAATTTTATGGTAGTAATAACGGATGTACACGTTGTGGATATACTGATCACAAAGCGAACGATCCAAATTGTCCAGCAAAAGGGCAAAAATGTCACAAATGTAACGGTCAAAATCATTTCATGCGGAAATGCCGTTCAAATAAACGTTTTCGCGAAGATAATTATAAAGAACAAAAGTTCAGTGGACAAATTAATTCAATGGCTAATAAAAGAACAAAAACAGAAGAATTAGTGAAATTTGTTCAAGATAGGGATGACTATGTGTTTTGCATAAATGAGGGTGGCAATGAAATCATGTGCATCATTGGCAAAGTAAAGGTCAAAGCGATTATTGATTCAGGTAGTAAATATGATTTGATGGACCTGCAAACATGGGAAAATTTGAAAGCATCGAAAATTGTTGTTAACAAACAAACAAAAGAAAGCGACAAAATTTTTCGGGCATATGGTGGCCATCAGTTAACAAAAATGGGTGTTTTCCAATCTGTTATCGGCATTGATAATATTATCAATGCCGATTTTTATCTTATTAAAGAACAAGGAAACTTATTGATTGGTCGCCATAGAGCAACAGAATTAAAAATTTTGAAAATTGGTTGTGATGTCAATAAAATTGGTGAAACAGAAGTTATGTGTCCCTTGAGTAAAATAAGTGACGTAATCGTTGATATTCCTATTAAAGAGAATGCAACACCAGTCATTCAACCATATCGACGTGCTCCAATTGCTTTGAAAAAAAAAAGTTGATAAGAAAATTGATGAATTATTGGCTCAAGATGTTATTGAAAAAGTGAACACATCCAAATGGGTATCACCAATGGTGGTTATACCAAAAGGTGATGACGTTCGAATCTGTATTGATATGCGCAGGGCAAATTTGGCAGTAGAAAGAGAAAACCAACGTTTGAAGATTTTCTGCCACATATTGGTACAAGCAAATGGTATTCGAAATTGGACATCAAAATGGCATTCCATCAGGTTGAAATTTCGGAAAAAGGTTTACTGCAAAGGTTTACTGCGATACAAAAGATTAATGTTCGGAATTTGTTGTGCACCTGAAATTTTTCAAAAAGTACTTCAACAAATTTTGGCAGGGTGTGAAGGCTGTTTAAATTTTATTGATGATGTTATTGTGTACGGCCAAACCAAAGAAATACATGATGAACGATTGAGAGTCGTTTTAAAGCGATTAAATGAAAGAAATGTAACACTCAATGATTCAAAATGTGAATTTGGGGTGCAGAAAATTCAATTTCTTGGTCATAACTTGTCAGCAGATGGTATTACACCCACTGAAGATAAAATTTTATCTGTCAAACAATTTAGAGAACCAAAAGACGCTGAGGAAATACGTAGTTTTCTTGGTTTAGTCAATTTTGTTGCAAAATTTATCCCAGATTTGGCCACAATCACAAAGCCATTAAGAGAATTAACTAAAAAGGGTGTACATTTTGGGTGGAAGGAGAAACATCAAGAAGCATATGACAAAATTAAATTAATTTTGACAGCTGAATGTGCTTTGGGATATTTTGATGACAATGATAAAATACAATTGATTACCGATACTAGTCCGGTTGGACTTGGAGCGGTATTAATTCAAATTGATCATCAAGGAAATGCCAGAGTTATATCATATGCATCAAAAAGTCTTTCATGTGTTGAGAAGCGCTATGCACACACCGAAAAAGAAGCATTAGCACTGGTTTGGGTATGTGAACGTTTTAATTTTTATTTATTTGGTCGGACTTTTGATTTAGTCAGTGACCACAAGCCATTAGAATTGATTTTTGGACCAAAATCAAAGCCATGCGCTCGCATTGAAAAGTGGGTTCTTCGTTTACAATCATACAAATATAATATTATTTACAAACCAGGCAAAAATAACATTGCTGATCGATTGTCAAGATTGATTGCAGATAACGATGGGGCGGAATTGTTTGATGAATACTCAGAACATTACGTTTATTCGGTAACAGCAGCAGCAACACCGATTGCAATTAAAATAAGTGATATCGAGAAAAATTCGAAAACTGATAAAATCATACAAGCTGTAAGAAAAGGTATTTGTGATAATGAATGGAACGAAATCACAAAACCGTTCAAATTATTTGAAACAGAATTGTGTTTCGCTGGTAAAATTTTGTTACGGGGAAATAAAATCGTAATGCCAGAAAAACTTCGACAACAAACTTTGGAATTAGCTCACGAAGGTCATCCAGGGATGTGTTGCATGAAACGTACAAAAGTTTGGTGGCCGAAAATAGATAATGAAGTAGAAAAAGTGGTAAAGAAATGTCATGGATGCACGTTGGTATCGGCACCGAATGCACCAGAACCAATGAAACGACGAATATAAACCAATGAAACGACGAATAGAAAAAGCATGGCAGCACATCGCTTTAGATTTTCTTGGCCCACTTCCAAGTGGTCACAATTTACTAGTGATTGTCGATTATTATAGTCGTTTCATCGAAATTCAAATTATGACAAAAAATCGATTCAACCAATACAATAAAAGCGTTAGTAGAAATATTCACACGATTTGGGTTTCCATTGTCAATTACACTGGACAATGGTCGACAATTAATTATTGAAGTTTTACAAGTTCTGGGAAAAATACAATGTTCAACTCAACCACACAATACCGTATTGGCCATAAGCCAATGGTGAAGTAGAAAGGCAAAACCGAACATTGCTAAAACGCCTTCAGATTGCTCATCAAACCGGCAAAGATTGGCGCACTGAAATCAACGACTTTTTATTAATGTACAGATCAACGCCACACTCCACAACTTTGAAGACGCCATCAGAAATGATGTTTGGATGGACCATCCGTTACAAAATTTCTTGCATACAACAACCATTAGAAATTGATATTGATGGGGAAGTCCGAGACCGTGATAAAGAAAACGAAGAAGTAGGTAACGAATATGCGAATGAAAAACGTCATGCGAAACAAAATCCACTCAAAGAAGGGGATAAAGTAATTATGAAAAGAATGGAAAAACCAAATAAATTAGCATCAATGTTTCAGCCAGAAATATATACAGTAATTAAAAAGACTGGTACAGAAGTACTTGTAGAAGATGTGAGCAGCGGAAAACTATATAGAAGAAATGTGGCACATCTAAAATCAGTTGAACAAGAATCAGATGTACCGAAGCCAGTTGAAAAAGAATCAGTTGAACAGAATGAACGTCCAAAGCGAATTATCAAAAAACCATAACGACTAGATGTTTAAAATAATTAAAATATAAAATTAGTATTTAAGAGTTTAGTTAGATTTAAATAAATCACTTTGAAAAGAAAAGAATGGATGTAGTATCGGAAGATTTACATAGATATCCATGATATAAATGTCAATGATATAAAATAATTATTAATAAATATAAAAATACAAAAAGGACACTTATTGTGTGATAGCCAAAGCAAGAGGTTGTTTTAATAAAGAATTACTAAATATTACAAGTATTATTAAAAAAACTAATTTAATGTATAGTACGATTCAAATCACTTGTCATATTTTAATATAAAGTTTTCCCTTTCCATTAAAAAGATTTTGTCTGTTTTGTGATTTTCTCCTACATATCAAATATTTTAGTTTCCGTGATTAAAAAAGAGCTTTTCATATTTCAAAAGTTTCAAAAATGAAGCACACAATTTCGTTTTTAAAATAAAATTTATATTTACAATTTAATAAACTTCAATAAAAACCAAATGCTTACTTTTGTTCCATAGAACTGTATTACCACGAAAAAACATTTTTTTCATGACAAATTTATTAATAATTTCAGTATTTTTGTATATTTGCACAGCAATAAATGTTTTTATCTAAATTCCTATTAAAATTTACTAATAATATGTAAATTAATATAATTTAGTTGATCAAAAAATTTTAAGAAACTTAATGAATACGTATTTATTAAATTTAAAGTTTTTTATATGAAGTAAACTATTTTAAGGATCACATTTGTAAAATTAAAATAAAATTTTAATCAGTGTTTCAAAATGAAATATTTTATTGTTTTGTAGAACTTTTTTTTAATTTTAAATTTTCTATATTTCAAATAATATAAATAAATATTATAATATAAAATTTTAGGTACTAGCCTACTGTACAATTTTAGAAAATTTCAAAAGGTAACAATATGAGTAAAAAATTAAAATATTTAGTGCCCTTCTAATCACAGAAGTATAAGGACGTAAGGATTATCGCAATTTTTTTTCTTGAAAACTCAGATAAACTTGTGTGAGCCAGAAAGAGAAAAATATACAAAACAGTTTATAAAAAAAGCTTAAGCCAAAATTTTATTAAAATTTTACCCTCTCTTAGAAGCACATAGGACAAGTGATTTGAATCGTACTATACTATACCTTTTCAAATCCAAATTGGAAATAATCATTTTCAAATTGGAAATAATCATTTTCAAAAAGGAAATAATCATTTTCAAAATGGAATTAATCATTTTCAAAATGGAATTAATCATTTTCAAAATGGAAATAATCATTTTCAAAATGGAACTAATCATTCTCAAAATGGAAATAATCATTTTCAAAATGGAAATAATCATTTTCAAATTGCAAATTAATCTTAAAATAGTAAGGTAGCAAGCCAGATACTCTCAAAAAGTGTTTCAAACTTTTTATTAGTTGCATCTTTGCCAAAAAGTGCAATATATAAAAAAAAAAATTTTGTTTAAAAAAATGTCGTATATTAAGAAATGGGAACCTGATAAAGTTAAAAAGCTAATTTGTGCTTTATAAAACAACTTTCCATCCATTAACCCACCTATATAATGTCGTTTTCATTCCTAAAGTTTTGGAGAGCGCTCTCCAATCCCCACCACATTGTTGTGTAAAACACAAATTTTCTTTTTAACATTATCAGGTTCCCATTTCTCAATGTACGACATTTTTTTAAACAAACATTTTTTTTTTGTATATTGCACTTTTTGGCAAAGATGCAACTAATAAAAAGCTTGAAACACTTTTTGAGCGTATCTGGCTTGCTACCTTACTATTTTAAAATTAATTTCCAATTTGAAAATGATTATTTCCATTTTGAAAATGATTATTTCCATTTTGAAAATGATTAATTCCATTTTGAAAATGATTATTTCCATTTTGAAAATGATTAATTCCATTTTGAAAATGATTATTTCCATTTTGAAAATGATTAATTCCGTTTTGAAAATGATTAATTCCATTTTGAAAATGATTATTTCCATTTTGAAAATGATTATTTCCAATTTAAAGTTGAAAAGGTATAGTTTTAATTTGAATCACAATCAATTTATTAATGCCAGAAATAAATAAATCCATATTTTGGTTTACATAATATTTCCGATACAACCATTTTTTGCTTCAAATAATATTAAAAATCTGGACGGTCCAGATGTCCAGATTTATGTCGCTGAAATTTCTGAATTGTTCAGATATCCAGATTTATTTTTTTTTAAATCTGTACAGAGACTGAGAATTTTGAACAATCCAGACTAAATCTGCACATCTGGCAACTCTACGACTTAGTTCGACTGATAAATTGATGAATTTTATACAAATTCTAGCCCAAGGTGGGAATTAAACTCACAATTAAACACGATGCGATAATAGCCCTGTACACAGTTCACCTAAGAAAGTACTTCCTGGAAATACGTCGATTTGATGAATGAAGAAAATAATAATGGATGTATTTTAGACTTGTTATAAAAAATATATATATTTCATTTAAAAAAATAAAACATTTCGGCTAAAAATATTTATTTTAATATTGGATAATTGAATTAAAGTCCAAAGAAAGATTAACCGCATTTATATATTAACTTCAAAATTCTTTAGTTAAGTTAACCACTTCCTTGTACTGATAATCAAAATTATTCCTAATCTGGATTTTAAGAAAATAATAAAGAAAAAAAGAAATAATTTCACTCACCAAATTTAGAAATGAAGTTGTTTTATTGAATAATCAAAATATATGTTTTTTGTCTAATAAGAAAATAACTAAATCATTTAAAAAACAAAAAAAAAACTAACATAATCAGAAACATTTAATCTAAACATAATATAATCTTAAATTAATATCTGAAAAAAAAAAAAAACAAAATTCACCATCATCAATTAATTTTTTTTCCGTCTTCTTTAATTTAAATTAAAATACCAATCAAAAAAATTTTATTTTGATTATTTAATAATAATAGGAATATAAAACCGTTAAAAAAAATCTTCTTGAAAGGTTTGTTTATATAAAAAAAAACAAAAATAAATTAATCGTCATTATTATATCTATCATTATTTACATTTTGATTGTTAAAAAGATAAATAATAAAAATAAGTAAAAAATAAAACTTAAATGAAAATATACTTAAATCCACTCTGATAATATCTAAATAAGCCATATCTGGGTAATGAGATATCAATAAGAACAATTTTTTTTTTTTTAATTTTAATTTTTTTTTAAATTTATCAGATTGAGTTCGTTGATGATGTAGCGTGAATTTTTTTTTTTATTTGGTATCTACGATTATTATGTTAGAAATGCATTAATGAATGTTATCATTCCTGAGTATTACTATATTCACTATGGAGAAAATTTATAGAACTATTCTTTATGAATTTAAGATTACAGGCCTCTTTCAGACGAAGATACTGAATTCAAGATATGAGTATCTGAGATATAGAAAAAATAATTTTTTTTTATATATGATTTAATACATCTTTTCAAACAATATTCACTATCGGATACAGTATGCCGATATACAATTTTCCAAACCTTGCTTTTTTTTCTGATTACCAAATTCCTACTAAATCCAGGATATCAGCTCCAATATTATTATAAACTAGAAAAGCTGTAATTTCATTAAAATTCAAATGGATTTCTAAATATTAATTTGAATTTCCGAAATTATTTCATATATTGTCAGATGTGAGGCTTTACAAAATTATTTCATATATTGTCAGCTGTGAGGCTGTACAAATAAATGTACAATTTGTAAAAAAAATATTAAAATAATTAAATATTTGAAATCAGAAATTATTTGAAATTGAAATAGTCATTTGTGGCCCCTTAATATCTGACAAGTTTAGATGAATTTCAAATTTTTTTTCTACATTTTTTGGATTAGTCTATTATAGGTAGAATAGAAAGACTTATTCTCAAATTAGATAATAGACTTATTTTACATAACTTTTGCTAATTCGTTTAAAGCCTTTTTATTAAATATCCAGCAGACATACGGAGAGACAATTTATTTTGATGTGTATCTGGTATAAGTGTAAGCATGTGCATATTTGTGCATAAAAATATATTAATATATATATATAATAGTATAGTGTATAATGGTTAGTAAAAATACTATAGTATCTATAGGGATCTATAGGTATATAATTTTTGATTGAAATTTCTATGCATGGATTTTTTTTTGTAATATTCTTAAATTAGATCAAAATGTGTGTATATAAATATCAAAGCAATTAAAAATATTTAATGGGAAATATATAAAAAAATACATTATTACCATTAATATAATATTATAATATAATAAAATACTTTTAAAGAATTATGCTTTAATTTTTTTCTTACTTCAAAAAATAGAAGTTATAAAGAAAAAATTTATTTTAATAAACAATGGTAATAATAAGTGAAATAATAAATTAAACTCAAAATAGATGGCAGGTGATTTCACCCACAATTATATTAATCTGAGCGTTAAAAAAGTTGTTGCTTTTATGAACCAAAAAAAAAAATTATGTATTTATGTTATAAATATATGTGATATTCATGTAATAAAATATTTGGTAATTACATACCGATATATTTTAATGAAATTATGATAAAAAAAAAAAAAATTGTTACTGACGTTTATGAAACATTATTTATTGCAATAAAGTTCTGGACTCTTTATTGTGAACTCTGGTAATTAATGCAAAATATTACAATAATAATGTAATACTTGAGTAATTATGTTTTTAATATTAATATTTAAAATATATGTGTTGTTTTATTAATGTGGATGGAATTACGTAACAAAATTCGCTGATTCGAAGAAGAAACGAATTTGTTCACTTTTCCTAGAAAATCTAAAATAAAATAAGCTAAGAGATCTATCAAAATACATGTGCGAAATATTTGAGCTTAAAATGACCTTCTAAATCTAAATTAAAATTTCTCACCACAAAACAACACTAAACTTTTTTTAACTTCTACATATCAAGCCAATAACGCCATCTGCTGTTATTAAGAATTCACACAATTACAAAATCTTATTTTAATCATAAGTTATGAAAAATGTTAAGCCGAAGCTTACGTTTGTATATTATGGCCATTTTTTTCCTTATACGAAAAAACCTAATTTTATAAATAAACTGTGACCTGTAATAGGCAAAAAAAAAAAAAACCTATAAAATTGGTCCGTAACATAAATTACCATGAAATTTTGATTTTTATTGAATAATAATATTAATTTCTTAATATAATAATAATAAAAGAAAGAAGAAAAAAAATATAACAAAAATTAATAGAGATATTTAAAAAAGAGAAATACCTCCTGAAGAAATCAAACTACAAAAAAAAAAATTTTTTTTTTTAGTTGCTTTTGATATTTTTTTTAAACATATCTCTCTGTATCTATTATTTTAATTCTTTTTTTTTTTATTTTTTTAATTTTATTATTTTTAATATTAACGATTCATTCAAATTATATCAAATATGGTGATAGTTATACTTTTAGATAAATTTACATGCTATTGTCTTGTCACATTAGGGGCAAGTATCAAAGCTACTTGAAGGCGGCAATCATTGCTTGTTATTATTTTTGAATTTTTATTATTATTACTATTATTATTATTATTATTATTACATAGTTCATTTGGCTTTCTATTAAAAGAGATATCAATTTTATTGATATTGTTGTTATACTAGAGCTTTGGTAATAGAATTTATTTTGGTATGAAAATAACTTAGTTAAAAAATAAAATAAAATACTTTTTTTTTTCTATCATTTTCTTAAAACATATTTCAGAGGCGCGTGCACATTTTTTTTTGCCACAAATTAAATAATTGCATTTTATTTAAAATATATATAAAAAAAAATAAGCTTTTTCATCAGAGATTTAACTTTATTAATTAATTAAAGGGTTTAGAAGCGAGAATAATAATGGACTCGTCCTTTCTTTGTTTTGCAACATTTTGGGACTTTTAAACAAAATATTTTGACGTTAAAATATGTTGTAATAAAGATTGAGTATATTAAGTATTTCAGGATAAATTTACATTCATGGAATTTTTTTTTATGTAGATGGAGTTTAAAAACTTTTATTTATTTGTGTCCAAAAATTATTTTCCAATTTGATTTTTCAATTTTGCTGTCTTTATTGACTATATATAAACTATGTTAGGACAAGTAAAGCTATTATAAAGATAATCTTTGCAACTAAGTAATTGAAAATTTAAGCATAGGTTTTTTATTTAACAGGCATAAATTTTAAAGTCTTGAAATCGTAACCGACATGAAACTTTCCAATTTACCAAAATAAACAAAAAATATGAAATCCTTATTCCCCTTTCGCCGTATAAAATTGAAAAAAAGTTTTCTGTGATTAAATTTAACATGAAATTGTTTTAAAATATAATAAAAATTCGAAAAAAAAAGTAAATACATATAAAAATAAAATGCAAAAATAATAAAATCATTGACTTTTCAATAATGCGATTATAAATTTATTTAATTTATTTATTTTTTTTTTTTCCAAATAAAAATAAAAGAATTATTTTATTGTTTTATAATTGATTTATTATTTTATTTGAAAAAAAAAAAATACTTTATACCTACGTATATAATAATGATAAAACTGATTAATGAATCGAATTCACTTTTGGTATTTGACATATCAATAAAAATGACATAACTTTTAAAGAAAGGTAATGAATTTAATTTGGTATTTAGGATTGACATTTGTTCAAGTTTGTATATTTTAAATATTCTTAGTTCGACAAAGAAAAAAAAAATAAAATTCTTAATGAATTCTACTTTAAAACTGCTTTAGTTGATTTCAAAAATGTTTTTGAGATAATTATTTATATGGACTAACCCATAATAGCAAAATTTTTTCATTAATTTCATCAAACTATAGATCAAAAAAGTAATTAGAACTATAACTTTGTAATTTTTTAGATACAATTAAATGAAGAAAAATTTGAATCTTAATACATTTTCTTAATCAGAAATTTAACGTCGTTCGTACCGAAATTCGGCAAATTATCCGTTGAGTTGAGTCAGTCATTCAAAAGAAATCCTTAGCTTGACACCAGGACGGAACGTTTATAATAAAAATTGTATTTACGTTTATTTAAAAAGTGTAGACGTTTGTAAAATTAAATATTTTAAAATTTGATAAACATCTTTAGTTTTGTTAAGAAATATATTTTCTACTGTCGGAACATTTTCTTCATCAAATTAAGTTCATTTAGGGAACAACTTAGATAGTTATAGGGATGGAATTATTTAATAATGTTTAAGAAATAAATAGTTTTTTTTTTTCAAATACATTGATACATATAACAATCTTAAAAGAAAAACTTCAAAAAACTCTAAATGTACCGTAATAAGGAGATAATCAAGTTCAGTTAAAATTATTTTATATTTTTTAAATATTATGTTCTTTACATCTTTACGGGTGGTCCTCTTTTACTTGCCATTACTTTTATATTTTATAACTTAAAAGTTCTTTAAAAAACTAACATATGTTATTAAACTGTATAATGATTTTCCAAAAATTTTTTTTACAATAAATAAGATAAGCAGTGAGCTGCAAATAATTTCGGAGTTATACTCATTATTTTCTCTTCTAAATACACATAATTTTGTGGTTAATAATTATTGAAAATTGAACTTACTCGATTTCTAAACTTTTTGTTAAGAGATTTATTTTGAAAGAGATTTATTTTAAAAGTTTTTTTGAAGAAATTTTTTTCACTCTTTTATTTTGTTTCCATATCTTTCAAATTAATTAAAAAAAACGTAAAAAATTTGCGTTCACGTACCTCCGAAATATATTTATAATTATTAAAATGAATCAAAATGTCCTTTTGAAAACGATTGTAACAAATTTTTATAAAATTAGCTTCAGGCTAAAAAAAAAAAGTATATACATACGACATATATTTTTTTTTTGAAATGAAATTTATAAAAATTATGATTGGGCTGAAAATTGAAATTAAATAAGGAAATTACTTGAAATTAGTAAGGAACCCTCATGGTAAATTTGTAATGTATGTAGGGTTAACATTATAGTATGTAGGTATATAAATACTTTGTTTCCGAAGTTTTTTTTTTTTTTTTAATATAAATGAAAATGAATTTTAACATTAAAAATGAAAACAAACTTTAACGAAAATTATAATAACTGTTGAAATCTAAAGCTCTTTTTGCTTTGAAAATATTTGGAAATTCACCATTGTGGTAAGCAACGTTCACTCTAAGCTGGACGCGCGGGCGGCCACCCAGATAAAAAAGCGCATTTGCCAACTCATCAATTTGATTTGCCCATTAGAAATAATGCAAAATATCTTTTTTTAAGGAGAAATAATGCAAACTAAGTATTTTTTTTATCAGAGCAAATAAATTTGTCATCATTTTCATTTCGTAAATGCACCCAGTTTAGAAATAAATTCGTGAAGATTTGTACACTGAAGTCATGTCTATTGACTGTTTTCACAACATTTTTCTATCCATAAGTATTTGCCTTTTTTCGCCATTGGAGGCACTATTTGGATATTTAACTAAGTAAGACTGTTTTTATTTACATTTTTTCCATCCACTTATGCCAAAACAAGTAAAAAAAAAAATATGTTTAACAATAAAGTTATATTAAAAAAAATGTTTTGGTTAAAATTTGTTCAATTTTTTTTTAATTTAAAAAAGGTCCCACATTGCATTTTGTACCGCACATGGGTTTTAAAAATTAGAGGAAACGTTGGTGGTAAGCAATCTCAAATTTTTATCTAACCCAATATTTCCTCAAATTTTCTTGAAAATATTTTTCAAAATTCTTTCAGCTTAATAATACTGCATTGAAATTATAATCCAGCTATACTCACTGTAAATCGAATTTGTTCAAAAATCATATTCAAAAGAGAATTTCATTTGAAAGACTTGTATTAAAATAAAACTTGAGAAAACAATTTATGTTGTGATTTTAACGATCGAATCGTAATTTATAATAATTTCCTTACATATTTTGTATTCTGTATCGAAAATATTTATTATGAAAGAATATTTTATGTAATCCCTATGTCGTCGTCGTCGTCATCATCATCGTCATCATCGTTTAGAGAAAATGAAATGAAAAATATAAAAATAATCAGCAAAAAGGCAAAATAAAAAAAAAAATAAAACGAAAAGTGAAATCTTACATAAAAAACTATTTTTGTTTTTTATTTTTAATCAAAAAAATTGTATGCTACTGTTTAATTGCATTCCTTCGTTCTTGGAGAATCGTCCATCTATTTTTATATCTTAAAAAAAAAACAAAAAAAAAAAAATTATTACAAAAAATAAAAGAGTAGCAGTAATGGATATTTACACGCGCCCACAATAAGTGAACCACATAATAATGTTCTTAACATCGCATAATTTTGATCTTTTCAAGCAAATGTTTTTCTTTTTTTTTTCGTACGTTCAGATACATTTTCCTTTTTTTTAAATTTTTTTTTTTGTTATGGTTAGAACTATTTTAATAGCATTAAAAGAATAATTTTTTGTTTTTCCTTCTGCTTCTTCTTAACTATTATTTTATTTTTTCCTGCTGATTACATAATAAAAGTATGCAATTATTTTTTCATTATTTTAATGTTTATAATAATATAACATAGGAATTATATGAAACTATCTTGAGTTATATAGACTACATGGAAAATTATCAGATAAAATATTTTCGTTTTTTTGTTCTTAGTTTATAGTTTAACAGTTTAATGCTGCAGCAGCCAGCAGTAAGAGAAATTAGTTAGGTTTAAAGAAAGTAAAAAAAAATTTGTTTAAAAGAAAGTTATCTAGTTATTATTAGGATTTTTTGTTGGATGTTGGTAATCCTGAAATTTTAGTACAAAGATATTGACTGTTTGGCTGGTTCGTCAGGCTAAATTTCATTGATAATATAAATATCCATATGAGAATTTTTGTTCCAAGAGTTTAAGCAATCTATCCTAAGCGGTGCGGCTACATTTTGATGAATATTTTCTTCTCAATGTTTAAGCTAAGTTTATTTTTAGTTATTATATTGTTCGAAAATTCTGATAAAATAATGCAATTTAAATAGAAAACTAAACTTTCTAAAAATTAGGACATGTAAAATACAGATAATATTAATAATGTAATTAGATTCAAATATATATTCAGCAGTATTATTGTACAAAATAAGTGATTCAAGAACTCTGAAATTTTGAATTGTAGAAATTGAGCCCACCAAATGAAATTTTGAATCGATCTATTTAATAATAATTTAAGGTATATATTACCGTTTTATTAATTCTTATTTTCAATAAAATATTTCTTACTAATGTAAGTGTTTTTTTTTAAGTGTACGCATAGTATGAAATGGAAAAATTATTATTTGTACACCACTAATCCTTAAGTGATTAAACATTAATTTTTTCATATCACATAACATATCTTTAGCAGAAATATTTTTTGTTCGATTTCAATGTTTTGTCAACAAAGACTGGAAATTAAAATCGTGGATTCTTAACTACGATTTTTTTTATGAAAAATATGAAATTGGTAATTATAAGTATGTACTATCATCCGAAACGTATTAAATTATTGGCTTAAAATTGTTCTAATACATAAGTGTCATATGGTCTACTAATTTATCCAAATCCAAAGCAACATAAGATTAATATGCAGTCAAAAATTTGCTCAAAGGATATAATTAAGGATAACAAAACTCACAAATTTAATATATAAACAAAAGTAGATCTTAGATCGTTTTTAAAAACAATTATAAAAATATGGTCAACATAAAAGGTTCTTGAATTTTACGCTTAAGTTTGCTTGAATGTCAAAAAAAATAATATGCATATTTTATTAATTTATTTATTTTTTTTATTAATGCACTTTTGTAATGTTGATAAAGAATATAAAACGGTAGCTATGTTTGTTACATATTTTGCATACAATTTTTAGTACATATTTAATAAAACAACATAGGTCACAATACTTTGCACGCGCATTAGGCAATAGGATGGAACTACATATACATAATTTGTTTGAAATAACATAAAAATAAATAAGATAAAATAAATAGGGTGTTAAAATGTTTAATGGACCTTTACAAAAAATATAAAAAAAACACTATTATTGATAGGGAATCCCTATACTGTACTATTATACTTACTTGATGTTGTTTTTTTTAGATATTTTTTTTATTACCACTTAAATTTAGAAGCATATAATGATTTAAGAGAATGAATGCATTAAGAATTATTATAACAAATTTATCTTTTGAAGTTTTAACAAATTTATAATTGCATTGCAGTATAATAATTATTGATAAAGTGTAAGTAAAATAAAAGTGAATGATGAGATTTAATGCGGCGGCGACGTCGCATATACATTGTAATAAGAAAAACTCTTGTCAACTTATTTTTATTTTGAATTTTAAATTTGACGTTTACTTATGTACAGAGAAATGTTTACTTTTTTTATATATAATGTGGAATCAATCAATTTTATTGTGAAACAAAAGTTTTTGATCACTTAAGATTATTAATTGGTTTTTGAACTGTCATTGATGTAAATTTTAATCAAAAGTAAATATATGTTAAATATATTGTAGACTTTGTAAAACATATTCCTGACAATTTCTTGAAACTTAAAATGTCAAATTTCAATAATTTTCTGTACTTAAACTTTTTTTTTTTAAATTTAACTAAATATTTTAATTGACCGGCAAGTGGGACCTCTAAAACTGGTGAAAAATATTTGGATAATAATTATAATAATTTTTTGGAGTTTGAAATTCTCCTCAGAAATATTTATAAATCCTGTTAAGTCAGTCGTCTGCAGAATTTATTTATTTTTATTTATTTATCTACCTGTTTGTAAAATGATAGATGTTTTCCCAGGACTATATTACTGAGTTTTCACTGACAAATTAATTTAGCTTGTAACTTTTTATTAGAAAGATCATAATATCATATATTTTCACTAGACCTTATAGTTTAAATATTAAATGTCTCACAAATTTTTTAATAGTTTTTAATTCTAACCCTGTTAACATACTTGATTGACTATACAATTTTTGAAAAATATAATTATGGAAAAGTTTTTTTTATCACGATCTCAACCGGAATTAATTTTTAAAAAGAATAAAAAAAAAATTATTGATAAAACAAAGAAATTAAAATAATTAATACTTAAATTAATCGCTTATTATTTTAATGATAGAAATTAATTATTGTACCTAAGTGAAAAGTAAAAAAGAAAAAAAAACTTCAATAATTTAATACCTAGAAATCGGTGAATTTGTAACACTTTCAATAGTATAAATTTATGGCCACATATAGCAATTATATATTGAGTGTTAATGGGCAACACCTAAATTTTCAATTCACAAATAAAAATGATTGATTTCAATTAATCTCTAAAGTTCAATTTTATTTTTTTTTTTAATATTATTTTTGACGAAAATTTTTTTCATTATTATTTTAATTTTAATAAATAAGGGTATGTGGAGAAAAGTTGAATTATTTATTATTCAGTTTTGAGAGCTTTCAAATTAAGAATTCAATAATGAATAAGTTGAACTTAGAGGATTTTCTGTATCGGTACATCGTAAAAGTAGGAATATAATAAATTTAGAAACGCACATGAATTTCAAATAAAAACATAGTTTTTGAAAGAGTCAAATATTATAAGATAAAGAGAAAATGCTTGTGGGTATATTGAAAAAGTTTTCACTGTAAATCACAGAGATTGAAGGTGTCTAATATAACAATGTATTCTTTTTTTTTTTAATAACTAAAAATAAATAAAATTAAAGTAATAAGTATAAAAGTGGAAAAAAAAATGAAAAAAAGCTGAAATTTCTCTTCAAAATCTATCTTTTTCTTCTCAAAATATTTTAATTCCATCACAAAAAATGAGAATCTGAAGCACCAAAGTGCGTAAAATCATAATCGTTGTTTGGCAATTGAAACGAATTATATAGACACAATTTTATATGCCAATATTATTAATGCCAGTTAATTCAAATAATTCATTTCAATGTGCACTTGACACATTGCAAAGCATAAAACTAATACTTTACTCTTTCCAAGCTTCAATATTATTTTGATTAGTACAGTAGAGACACATTAGATCATTATTAATAAATTTTTTCAAAAAAAAAAAAAACAATATATTTTTAGTTATAAATCATTAAAAATGGTAATGAATAATAATAATAAAGAATTATTATTTATTAAACAAGTTATATCCATTACAACAGTAATGTTGGAATAAAAAAAAAAGCAAAAAACTTTTAAAAATTTTTTTTTTTTAAAGTTCAAGATTTTCGAGTATAATGCGTGTATTTTTATTTTTGATCTGAATTCATTACAAGATAAATGTATCGAAATTTAATTTTTTTTTGCCTTCTTTATGTTTTAATTTCTTATAGAGTTCGGGAGAAAGATTACAAAAGATTATGTTTTCTGTTTTTTTTTTTTCTCTATTTTCATAAAACATTGTATTTAAATCGGTATAAGATTCCCCTTGTGTTTACTTTTTTTTTTTTTAACTAAAATCTCATTGATACCCATTTAAGTCCTGATAAGATTAAAATGACATATATAAAAGATTAAAATTATTTATATAAATTCTTTATATAAAATGATTACAAAAAAAAAATTTATATCTATAAAACACCACACCTTATAAATTAAAAAATAAATAATTTCTAACACTTTGGTTAAGAAAAAGAAAAATAAATTGTAATCATTTCGCTTTTAATTATCTTGAATTTAAATTTGAAAATTATTAATTTTATTTTATTATAAATCCAATTTTTTTGTATTTTGGAAAATTTCGATTTGAAAACTATTCATTCTTCGATGTTATTTTTTCTTGATGTGAGAAAATAGTACTTTTTACAAAGAAATAATAATTGATATAAGAAAATAATAGCTTGATATAAGAAAATTAAGAAAATTATACTTAATCAAAAAAAAAATATTTGTTTAATGAGTAATTTACTATAGTTTATTTGTTTCTAGGTATTAAAAAAATAGTTAATCACAAAAATTTCTTAAATCAAAATTGATTTTTATTTATTTTATTAAATCCGATGTAATGTTTGTCTCACCAAAGTAGGAATTTATGTCTAAAACAAAATCGAAAACTTCGATGTTCGTGTAAATTTAGTTCTCACCTACAATACTATGTGATTGGCATATACTTAAAAGTTGAATTTTTAGGACTCAACCCTTATGACACTAGTATATACTATTATCCAAAACTAAATCAATTGACTCTGGAACAAGTTCAAATCAAATTTCTAAATCACAAAAAAAAAAGCTCAATCACTTATGAGTGTACTTGATTTTGATAAAAATTAAAATAAAAGTAAAAAAAAAAAATGAAATAAAATAAAATAAAAACCTATTATAATATTATTTTAAGATAGAGTACATTTATACAAAAAGGAAGA
Organism: Hybos culiciformis; assembly: GCA_964007475.1. NCBI lineage: Eukaryota > Metazoa > Arthropoda > Insecta > Diptera > Hybotidae > Hybos > Hybos culiciformis. Next base: position 22,906,698 of record OZ023274.1, read on the forward strand.
AAAAAAATAAATAAATAAATAAAATATTTTTCTTGAAATAAAAGTTGTTTGAATACCAGCTTTTATTTTCAGTGATATATTTCGTTGAAAATATGAAGTTAACAAAAAAAATAATAGTATAAAGCCCATGTACCCAGATAAGATAAACATTCATTAAAGAGAAAAAAATAAAACAGATTTTTTTTTTTCTTTTATATTTTTATTCAAAAAATTTTTTTTTATAGTCCATTGGAGCAATTTAAATTTAATTATTCGTGTGGCGAGTTGAGATTATAATGTGAAAACGTGTATGAAAAGAAAAATAAGCGCTACTGCAAATGTAAAAAAAAAATGTTTGTTTTTTTTCCTTCTTATATTATTGATTCACTTTGATCTTTTAGCAGCAGAGCAGCATAATTCTGAAAATATCTATAATTTAATTAAATTTGATAGGAATAATAATAATAATAATAATTTATATTTTTCAATTTTCGTTGAAAGCATTTTGAGCTTTATATACGTGCGCATTTTATATTATCGGAATGCATAAAAAGTATTTAAAATATATGCAAAAACAACTCAATTCCTAAGTTTCAAAGTTTCGAAAATTATATAGTTTTTGCCATGAAGCACATAATATTAAGTTTATAATTTCATGAGAAAATCTCAGGAACAACCCAGGAAATTTTCAAAAAAAAAATAATATCCGCAAATCTTAATTAAAAATTATTTTTATGGACTTGAAATCTTTTTTCATCGCATATAAGATACTTCATAAGCTGTAAAGAGTATAACAAGCTGCTCTATAAACCAGGAGTCCTATTTCAATTTTATTCTCGAGCAAAATTTGTTTGGTTCTTTTGAGAAATACTGAGTAAAGCTTGTTATGGGGTTTATTTATATTCTAATGATAACTTCTACGTTTGTCCTGAAACGCAACCCTGTTTAAATGTAACATTCCTTATGTCATGTTTTTTTTATGCATATGTTTGTTATGTTAATCCTTCAATATTTGTTTTTATTTCAATAGCATAGTATGAAGCTAGGCTTATTATTTAACATCAGAAATAACAAACGAATGTAGACTGTATCGTTAACAAAGTGTTGGATGATATGAAAAACTAGAGAATTTTTCTCATTTTACTAATGCCTTAATGCATGACTTTATTCACAGTACTCTATGAGACTGACCTTTTAATCTGACTTTAACTAAAATCTTCCATTCATGTTGAAGTTTATACTTCTTTAGCGGCGTTTGATGATTTTTGGTAGAGGGTAAAAATCCATTTTCATATAGAATTTTTCTCAGAATCGTCATAATTTTTCTCAGAAAAATTAGAATAAGAATACTTATTTTTTTATTATATTTAAGAAACCCAGAATCATATGGACAATATGGCTTAGTGGCTAGAACATCAGACTGTAAGTCTGAAGGTGCCTGGTTCGATTCCCAATGACAAGATTTTTTAATTTCAAATATATGTATATATAGGGCCTAATATTACAAGCAAAAAAAGCTACGGTTAGGTCGTGCCGGAGCAAAATATACGAAAATTTTTTTTTTTAAATAGGTAGCTCCGGTGAAATTAATATTAACTGAAAAAAATTTTTTGGGTGGGGAGCTACGGTTAGGTCGTGCCGGAGCAAAATATACGAAAAATTTTTTTTTTCAAAATAGGTAGCTCCGGTGAAATTAATATTACCTGAAAAAAAATTTTTGGGTGGGGAGCTAGGGTTAGGTCGTGCCGGAGCAAAATATACGAAAAATTTTTTTTTTTTTTAAATAGGGAGCTCCGGTGAAATTAATATTAACAGCCGAAAAATTTTGGGTGGGGTGCTACGGTTAGGCCGTGCCGGAGCAAAATATACGAAAATTTTTTTGAAGTAGAGGGTAAAATATTTTAATTTACATTTTGTACTCAGCAGCCTATCATTTGTAGCCACTGTTAATTCATATTTTAAATCTTTAAGTATAAACTTCTGTAGGCAGTTCTATGATTGCTTCGTGTGTTTTTCGAGCCTTTTTTCTATATAATTTTTAAATTTTACCGAAAACTATCTTAGTGCAAGTGGTACAAATAATGATTTTTTTCATGAAACAGAGTTCAAAATGATTTTATGTTATACACATCATTGAAAATTAATTTAACTTTGATCAGATTCAATTGAAATGTTAAAAAAGGATAAAAAAAACCAATACTTTCAAATTTGAATCTTATATATGCTGAGTCTGCTGCTGCTGCTGCTAATAGCTTAGATAGCAACAGACGTCTGAATTGGTTTGATAATCTTAATATCTCAATCTCAATTTAGAAGAAAAAGCTCTTTTACACGGTTTTTTTTTTTTAATATTTATCCTGATTTTTTATTTGATTTATTCTAATTTTTCGTTATATTTGCTCTTCATATAAAAATTATTTCAACCGTATTTAAGAATTTCGAAAAAAAAATCTATCACCCTCACTTTGCAGGTTGTTGATCTTTTTCACAAATTTTGGCCTTTTGTTATTATTATTGGTTTTTTTTTTCTTAGACTTTCTTCAACTTGTGGTACTTGTTTTTTTTTTTTTTTTGTTTTCTTAAAACCACATAGTACATGATCCGAAAAATATTTATAATAGAAAAAAAAAACAAAAAAAAAAAACATTTCCAAAATAACCATAACTACAATCCATTCGTATATTTGATAATTTATATAAATTTTTTTTTTTTTTATTTAAAAGAAAAACATAAGAAGTGTAATGATTGATGACTATGAATTTTTTCGAGAGATTTTATTTTATTTTTTTTTGTAAAAAAAAAAAACTAACAAACATGAGCCTTTAAAATCTTTTGTGACAGTAAAGAACCCGTAATTTATAACATACATACTTGTATGTTAGTTTTGGTTCCAATAAAAAAAATAAAATAAAACAAAATAATAGACTCATTCATAGAAAGTTATGATATTGCGAGTTTTATGGTTTCATATCATAATCATAATTAGTGAACATAATGCTCGTTTGTTCATATTCTTCTGTCTATATTATTTAGTTCAGTCAGGAGTGTCGTTGTTGTCCTGAATCATGTTTGGCCGTGAGATTTATTACCGGTCTTAATTTGTACATTGACCACTTTTTAACTATGTAAGTGTTTGTGATTTTTTGCATAAATTCGTAAATTAAGAATACTGAAGGTTTATCCAACTCCTTGGCTCAAATTCAAAGTCAATTATCGGCTGTTAATTAGAGATTGTAAAGTAGTTAGAGATTGTTATCTTAAGTTATGTAATAAATTGTATATTTTATATTATAGATTGTATTTTTTTTATAGATTGTATACTTTTTTGGAATCGGTAACTTTCCAACAGAAAATACTCAAAACGAAAACTAAAATTTTTTCTGTGACTCTCCTCGAATAAATAAAAACGTGGAAAAAATTTTGAAATGGTTGATGACAGGTTGAACAATTGATCATAATAAGGTTCTTTTTTAAATTGTTTCAGATGAGAAGTTAAAAAAAAAATAATTTTTTAAGCTTTTAAAAAAATAAAAAATAAAACTCTTGGGATTTTCGTTTTTTTTTTAAATTATCATTTTTGATATTTCAAATGTAAGTTTAAAGCAAAAAAAAAATATATATATATAAAATTAATATTAACGTATTTCATAAGGTGGTTACCTAAGTAAATTATTATTATTACTATTATTATTATTATTTTGTTGCTTTAACATATAAGGTTCTAAGAATTTCATATTAAAAATATTGTATATATATATAGGTAGTTTTCTTTATACATATTTTCATATTAAACTGAGAATCAAGTAAATATAGGTTTTGAACATGAAACCTATGATTAAATTCAATTGAGCATTTAAAATTAATTGATGAACTTGTATTTTTTATTTTATTTTTTTTTGATAAAAATGAAATTAAACATAGGTTTATTTTTTGAACAGATATTATATTTATAATATTTTTGAAAAAATGTATTTACGATATAACCTTTAATTAAAAAATAATTAAGAAAAATTATTTGTTAATACAATAATTGTATTTTTTTTTTTGGTTTTAATTACTATTTTCCGGTTTAAAATTCGTTTAGTACAGAACAGTGCGCACAAGAATTTTCTTTTTGTTATTTATTTTTCGGATTTTCAATAAACCAAAACCTTGACAAATTCATTGAAATTTTTGAAATATTGATTTAGATTAAGTTATATTTTTTAAATTAAAATTATTTTTATTTTGTATAATGTTAAAGTCTGAATATTCGTTGGGCCGATGTTTTAGTGTCGTAAGTTGAAAACAAAAAAAATATATATATAGCCAGCGATTGGTTATCTGCTATTCTAGTGATTTAGGTTGAAAATTATAGTCAAAATCATCAGCACACTATTGAGATAAAGTCAAGAAACTGGAGATGCCATTAAGGTTAATTGTTTGAACCGTATAGAAATATTTCACTATAAGATATTGTGAAACCGTGCAGGACGTGTAGATCCACAATATTTTTACTGCTTTAACAGTTGCTTTAACAAATGAGCCATTAAACTTATGTAAAAATAACTTCTGTAATATATGAATGATCAATAAATCTCATATAGGAACATAATAATTATTGATTATTATTAACATAAATGTCAATAATTCATTATTTTTTGTATATTTATTTATTTATTTTTTTTTTAAATCAATAAAAACTATAATTTATTTTTATAAATTCTTAAAATTTCTCTTCAATTTTAAGAATGCGGGTAATTAAAAATAATAATTAAAATCAAATTTTGTTGTGTACATAAATATATGCACATCATTTTTCTCTAACACTAATATTGATAGTTAAACGAAAAAAAAAATAAAACAAATAAGGTAATATTTATATACACGTAAAATTAAACATGACTCAAATGCCATGAATTTCTCTTCAATTAGATTTGGTTCAAACCATCAAAAATAGAAAAAAAATTTTCAAAAATTTATTTGATTATTTGTGATCATAAAATATTATGTCTAAAATTTCTCGCATTATTAAATATTCAAAAGAAAAAATAAATAAAATATTTTTTATTAAGTTTTCATTAAATTTTACTTCTCCAGATTCAAAAATGATTTTTGTATTAAGCATAAATTAACAACTTTGTTGTCTTCAAAATTTGTTCGAGAACGATTTGATTTTCCTTTGAATTTTTTGTTTTAAATATTGAAACATCCGGTTTTCAATATAAGTCAAATCTATGAACAAAATCAAATTAAAATTTAAAAGGTTCGCGGTGAATTGTTAACAAATTTGATGTTTCTATTAATGCTTTTTTGATTTTGACAGCAAACCAAGTACAGATTTAGAGAGAAAATTCTTAAATTGGAGTAATTCATTGACAATCTTTATGCTCAGATAACAACGAAAAAGGCGAATTCAATTAAACCCAATTTTTTTTTTTTAAATAATTTTGAATTTAAAAAAAAATAAAGTGTTAACATAATAAAAATTCATAAGTTTCTTAAGAGTCCTTTCAGATGTGTTAAATATTTATTCATTTAAAATTTTTGAATTTAATTAAAATGTACGTTATTAATTATGATGACAATTCATAGTACTTTGAACTTTAAATAAATGATTCTAAAAATGAAAAGTTACGTTTTTTCATACAAAATATAATGTAAGTCGCAACGTTAAAAACTATACTGTTAATAAAATTTTTAAATCCTTCATATAAATAAGAACTGTCCCAGAAAAAAACCGACCACTTTCATATGCTTACAAAAACCATTAAAATACTTTTTTTTTTTAATTTAAACAAATTAGTCGATGTCTTATAGTTCAAAAATAAATAAAAAATTTCGTTTCATTGTGATTCTTTAATTTAACAAAAAATGAAGGTCGGACAAGTTAAAAGAACAAAATTAATTTTGTACAAAATTTGTCTCAGAGTGCATCATTAAAACTATTGAAAATTCCCAAAAGTACTATCCAGAATGTATTAAGTAAGTTTAAGAAAGTTCAGAGTGTGGACAGAAAGCAAGGGTCAGGAAGAAAAAGCGGTTTTGTCGATAAAAAATTAAAAAATCGCGCCATAGCCGCAATAAAGTGAAACCCTAACTCTTCGGTTAGAGATGTGACAAATAAACTTGAAACATCAAACTCATCTGTCCAAAGAATTAAAGCCCAGGCTGGAATGAGAAGTTTCAAAGTTCGAATTGTTCCAGTTCCGTCCATAGAGCAACATTTGAGGGCAAAAACACGCGCTCAACCATTTTTAACAAAATTTCCCTGTTGTGTTATGGATGATGAAACTTATTGTAAAGCCGATTTCCAACAAATTCGTGGCCAAGATTTTTATGTCGCTTCTGGTGGGGGAGAAGTTGCAGATAAATTTAAAAATAGGAAACAAGCGAAATTTCCGAAAAAATTCCTAATTTCACATGCTATTTGTTCTTGCGGCTTCAAGTCTAAGCCTTTCGTGACAACTGGAACCATTAATTCTGAAATTTACTTGAAAGAGTGTCTCAAGAAAAGACTTATTCCATTTATAAAGTCTCATAGCACTCCTACTTTATTTTGGCCAGACTTAGCCACGTCACGTGTCATTACAGCAAAACATGTTTAAAGTTTTATGAGGAAAACTTCATTAATTTCGTTCCAAAATATGCAAATCCTCCAAATTGTCCACAGCTACGCCCAATAGAGAGATTTTGGTCCCATGTTAAAAGAAAATTGAAAAAAACAAGAAAAACAACTATCGATATGACTGGATTTAAAAAACAATACAAAAAAGCATCAGATTCAATAACTTTAAGTCGTGAACAAAGTCTAATGAAAGGCCTAAGAAGAAATGTACGAAAATTTTATATAGAAAATTAAAAAAATTAAAATAAATATGTACAAATGTTTTTCAAAAAATTTTTAAAATATTTTTCCTTAAATAAACAAACTAATTTTATTTAAATTTATCTCATTTATTTGTGTTTTTTGATGGTCGATTTTTCATCTTATGTAAAATATTTTAAAAGCTTTTTAATTTTCCTTTATAAAAAGACATCTGAATCTGTCAAATATAAAAATATTTGAAAATGAAGTAGCTCTGAAAGTAAATTTAGCATATGAATGGAAATTATCTAATTTTTGTTAAAGTAAGAGATAAGGGAATTAAATGGGCGCTACAATTGTTGAGTTCAATTGAAATTGGAGGATATATTGACTGTAATTAACTCTTACTCTAATTACATTTAAAACATTTACATCAAATATACTTACAGTTAAATGTAATTAAAGATTAAAGACAAATTAAATTGAGTTTACATTTATAATTAAAATTTACTTAATATTAAGAATAATAACAAGTGAAATGAACTTCAACTCTGACTTGATCAAAGTTGGATTTAAATATTAAAAATGAAATGTGTATTTGAAAAACAGCTTTTTGGAGTTAGGTCTTTCACAGAAGAGACAATAGTAAATTTTCTACTTTATAATTAAAAAATTTTTGTTCTTCAAGTATCAATATGTATATTTATTATATTTAAACTAATAATATCCCACTAGTCGAAATCCGTGAAATATTCACGGAAGTTAAATAAATTTGGAATTTTTGAAATACATTTTTTAATAATATTTTCCGAATTTCACAGTGTTTTTTTATTTACCTCTCTATACCGTTACTCTATCTCACTAACAAAATGTTTATTTTTAACTCCAAAAAAAATATTATCAATTCTATTTCTATATCATTAAATTTATTTTGAAGAAATATTTTTTTGAAATATATTTTATAAAACTTTTGACAACAATAATTATTATTCCTCAAATTTTAAATTAAAAAAAAAAAAAATTACATACATAGATACGGTCCAATGCCTATTAATATTATGATACTCGCAATTTTCGGCTAAATAGTCGAAACGACAGCGCACAAATTGTGAGGAGCAATCATTTCATTTACTTATATTTTGTTGTTGCAAAAAAAACTATCACAGAGTTTATTGGAAAATATTAGTGTATAAGTGCAAAAAGAAGTTTTGCTTTTTTTTTTTGTTTTTAATCCTGTTAAATTGTTTTATATAAATTCCTATAGAAGCCCCTCATTTCGCAAAATAAGGACAAATATTTATGGGAAATTATAATATGGGTTATTATGACGAACAAACATTTAAGCTAATTATAAATATAGATTGGTAAATACTACGGTAGTTTATATATATAATTAATAATAATACTTTGAATAAATTTTAATTTAGGTTAAGTTTATTTGAATTAAGATCAAAAAATTGTTTAAATGGGTTTTAGGATTTTCCCATAATATATATTTTTTTAATATTAAAGTGTAACTCATAAACGATCATAATTTGCCGAGGATAGTGATAGTTATCAAGCTCTAAATTAAGATTATTCACATTTTTTATGATATTATATTTATAATATGTTTGCATAAATAAACTGAATTGAATTGAATGGAATTGAATCGAATTAATTTTAAATTAAAATTTTCTTATAATTCTATATTAATCAGTAACAATATCACTGAATTTTCATTAATTATTATTCATAATATGTACAACAACTACATACATTTTCAATTATATGATCCGATGATGAATTTAGTTGTTCATTTTGATTTTCACCACTACTACTGCTATTACTACTACCAGCAGTGTTATTAAGTAATTGTGATAATTCTAGTTCATTTTCATTACTTTGCACATCATCAGATGCATTGCTGCGATTATTATTATTACTATTATTATTATTATTATTGTTATTATTCTTTCTGTTGTTAATATTGTTACTATTATTATTATTACATGAAATTATTAAATTTTCCTGTTCTTGATGATTAAATATTTTACCACTAATACTATGATTTGTTATATTTTCACTATTATTAATGTCATCAACAACAACAGATGAAGTGCATTCATTCATTAATATATCATTGCCATTATTATTATTATTATTATTATTATTTAAATTGTCATTTGAATTATCATTTAATAATAAATTATTAGCTATTTGTTGATTATTATAAGATTTATTAATGTTATTGATATTATTACATAAAGCAATCGTTGTTGTTGTTAAGTTTATATGATTATTATTTCTAGAATTATTAATATTTTTATTATTCGAATTGAATAATTCATTTAATGGTAAAGTTCTTAAATCATTATTATCATTATCATTATTATTATTATTATTACAATTATTATTTTTCAATAAAATGGTATTTGATGGTGTAATAATATCAGTGGTATTACATATTTTATCGCCATTATTGTGTCGCATAAAATTTAAATTAGATTTTAATAAAACTTGTTTAAAATCATATTGGTTTAAATTATTATTATTACCATTATTAGTATTATTATTATTTAGAATATTATTATTATTATTATTATTATTATTGTTACTATTATCGTGATTATTATTTAACAATAATGTGCAATTATTGTTCTTGACACTATCACAGGATGTTGGCTTAAATAATTTAGCTGATATTATTTCATGTTGTTGATTTTCATTGATTTTTCTTAAGTGATTTAGCTGTCGTTTGTTATTATTATTATTATTATTATTATTATTATTTTTATTATTATTATTATTATTATTACTATTATTATTATTGACATTGATTTCATCCATAATTTGATGTAAATTATAAATGTGTGTAATATTTACTTTCAATAATTTTAATAAATAGTTCTAAATTACATAATTTTATATTTTAATGATAATAAATAATAAATTTTGGGAGTGTTGTTGTGTTAAAATTCAATATATTTTTTAAATGGGGTGTTAAATTAGTAGTTTTATGTAAAATAAAAAAATTGAATTTTGCAAAACGTCTTAAAGAATTTGATTTAAAGTTTAAATAGTGTTTTAAATTAATAAAATAATATAAAACACTATTCCCCGAGTATTGGTTAAAAACAAATATCTTTGCACATCAGGATGGATTACATAAGCAGAAGAATTTTGTTAAAAAAAACTCTTTTCAAAGGACAACGTTGCTATAAATGTAGAATCCTCAGGTATATTGAAGAAGATCATATCTCGGCTTACACATAATGTTCTTAATATTAAAGTTTTTTGTTCCTCTTTACTTTCTTAATTGAGTATTAATGTTGCTCCCAGAAGCGTTTTCGCGCACTAATAATGGTCAATTATTACAGTTCCTTGTTGCCTTTGATTAGATGTATCTTTTACCAGATTTTTAAAATGAGAGTATTGCTTCATATGACATTTCTCAGTTTATATGTTATGTCAAATTTTTCAACAATCAAAATTTTACGAAATTTACTTTGGATTTTTTATTTTTTATTATTTCTATGAAGTTATTATTATCTCTAGGAACTGTTTAAGAATTCATATATAAACAATTTTCTTATTTGACATGTTTAGACCATAATAATGTTAAAAAATAGAAGCTAAAATTATATAAATGATGAAATAAATAAACAAAATATATAAATTTTAAGTAAGATTCTCTTTGAAATTTTGGGATTATTTCAACTCGGAAAATTAGCGAAATTTCGATTCAAATAATTATTAGATCAAAACTAAAACTCTTTATGTTTACTTCAATCTTAAATTATAAATAAACGCACAATTTCCTTAATTCAGATGAATTTTCATCTTGATCTCAACTAGTTTTCTTTTTGTGTGCGCGTAAATGTTAAAGGGTTGAATATTCAGTAAACTCATTCATAATTTTCTTCGTTTTTTTTTTTTTATGAATAATTTTATTAATTTTATTTAATCCTTTCAAAAATATTAATAAATAACTTCTTTTTTTTTATCTACTTTCAAATATTAATTACAAAAACTAATTGATTTTATTTGATTTTTAATTAACAATAAAATAAAAAACATTTTTTTTTATTAGCATAATTTTTAAATAATTTAAAAAAAAATATTTTTTTTAAACATAATTTATAACAATAATCAGCTGGTGAAAATTATGAATGAATTTAATCGTTTTTATGATTGGTTAATAAATATTAAAAAAAAAAAAAAAAACAAACAACAACAAATTTATACCAATCCAAAAGTGCAATAAATTTATATATTTTTTTTTTTATATTATTAATTATACATTTTTAATTAATTCCAAAAGCTTTTTTTTTTATTTATTTTTGATAAAAATCCAATTTTTTATAAATTTACTAAATATAAAAAAAAATCTTAAATAACAAAAATAAAAAAAAAAATAAATAATTTTTTTTTATCTTAAATATATTTAAATTTAAATTTTAATTTATTTTTATTTATTTATTATTATTATTTTAATTTTTTTTCCCTTAATAATTATTTATGTAAAGAAACCACACGTTCATCTTTTGAGTATCACATGTTAACTGTTTGGAGAACCAAAAAAAAAAAAAAGAGATACCAAATTGCCTCAAGCCATGTTAAGAAAAAAAAATAAAATAAAAATGTTAAAAAATTTGTTTTATCTCTCGCATTTATTTAAGAAGAAAAAAATAAATTGTTCCTAATATTCCAATCTGCTATGTATATTTTATTTTTCCATAGTTTTTTTTTTTTATTAAATGTTTAATAATATTAATTTTTATGTTTATTTATTTTTAGTGTTTTTTTTTTCCCAACTTTAAAAAAAAAATATACACCTGTGTGTGAAATTCATATGAAGTCATAGTTTTACTTTATATCCGATTTTTATTTTTTTTTTATTTTTCTAAAAATGTAAGAAACTTGAGTATAAGATTTACAGAGAAAAAAAAAATTGCATATTTAATTTTTTGCTTTTTTTTTTATACATTTAGAGCACTATTATAATTTAAACTTTTGTGCATATTAAATAATTATAATAAAAAAAAAATAAATCCATAATTAATTGTTTATTTTAAATAAATCTTTATTATTATTATTATTTTTGTTTTGATTAACATAGTGTAAAATATTGGATAAACAACACTTTGCATGTGAAAAAGAAAAAAAAAGTCTGTTTTAATTACTTCATATTTATTTGAATATTTCTTCTATGTCACTTTACTCTCAGTTCTGGTAGATGATTCTAAATTTAAAACGAAACGTCAATTTAAAAATAAATATATAAGTTATTTCAGGATAGTACATTATTGCAACGTAAAAAGAACCGCATTTTTGTTAAAATTTATCTACTAACACCTTGAAAACTGTAATATCTCGTAATAGTTTCAGGATAATTAAATGGGCCGCTAAGTAAAATTTAGATTTACAAACTGAAGGATTGAAGCAGAGAATCATTTTTTTATACTAAATTTTATTTCTATATAAAATCTTTATTTCATATATTTGATAATTGATATTTGAGGGTCACATTAAAAAGAAAGAAGAATGCCCGCACAGGTTTTTCGACCACCACATTATTAATGGAAAAATGCGACCAATTTTGAAAAAATGTTTAGTCTTAAAAACATAAACCAAAAAAAAAAATAAAATACATCAATATCTTCTTTTAAAATAATACTTGCTCGAATTGTCGTCTCAATAAATGATTTTCTTCTTTTTATAAATGTAACAAAACTTCAAAGTGGGTATTTTTTTTTTTTCAGTTTAAAATATTTTAAATGTTTTATAAAAAAAAAATAAAAAAAAAGCATTATAATTTTATTTATACATTATTTATGTATGTAGAATAGAGTCTAATGTTTTTCTTATTTTTTTAATAATATAGTCTGGTTGCACATTTAAAGAGTGTGACTGCATTTAAGCAAAAAGCAAAAAAAAAAAAAATATAAAATGAACATTTAAATTATATGGTTTGATTTAAAAATATAATTAAAACAAAATATTTGTAGACACACATAGAAGTTATAAATATATACATATATATGTATAATATTAATCGTTATTTAAAGCAAGTTAAAGTATTGCTATTTATCTTTTTATTATATCGGTTACTAATTTTTTTTTTTTTAATAAAATATTATTAATTTTTTATTTTTTTTAAGGTTTTTGTGCGTTGTATTTTGGTAATGCTAAAAAAAGTAAACAATATTGTTTCCCTGAATGACTAATATCAATCCCGACAATCAAACCACAAAATTATTTAATGGTTAGAAATTGAATTTAAACGTCAGCACAGATTTATAAATTTAAATATTATTTCACCTTTTTCCGTATGATATTTCCTTTAACATCAACTCGTATTCTAATTTCGAAGTTCTATTTAATCACTTATGTTTGACCGTATTTTTCAATCATAATTATATTTAGCTTCTCATAAAATTATTTAAAAACGGTCTACAGTTTTCTCAAACCCATTCATTGCAGATTAGAAGATATTTTAAACTGATTTATATTTTGCACCCATTTAATAACAAAATAATTGTTTATTGGGTATAAATAATTGCATAGATATTGATTTAAAAAAAAATATTTTTTTTTTTTAATTAATTATATACGAAAAAATAAATTAAATATTGGAAAGTAAAATATTGACAAAGATAAATTTTTTAAGATTTGAAAGTAAAAAAAAAAAAAAAAAATTGGATTAGTGAAACACAACAGTTGTTTACATTCGAGGCTGTAAAATTATATTTTGATGATAATTCATTATAAGAGATTCAACGTGTGTGGGGTGGGGGGCGAACAACATAATAATGAAGTTTCAAGCATTAATAATATTGGTTACTTCTTAATATCACAGACGCAAAAATTAATGTCTAGTAACTTTCTAATAACTCCTTAAAAAAATTTAATATTTTGAATTCCCAATCAATATGTTATCAAAAAAAATTTCCCTCAAAGATTACTTAAAATTCTATAAAATAAATCGGACCACTTTATAACAAAAAAAAAAAAAAAAATAAAAATTTACATATTCTATCGTTTCTTCAAAATATTTCAATCGTACATTATAATGTTAACGTGCAAATATTCAAAGCAAAAAACAAAAGACTTAAGCAACGAACCTTAACTAAATTCAAAAAAAATATATGTAATAAAAAATGCAGCTTTTGTTTAGAAATTTAATACTGCCTGAATTAATGTTTTTTTTTTATTATTGTATTTAATTTAATTTTATAAAATTATTTACAATTTTTCAATAGAAAATATATATACATATATCTGCTAATCATAGAATGTTTTGTATGGTTATTTTTATGCACATTTATAATGTAAATGCACCAAAAGGACAATAATGTTCATTATTCGCAATTTTTTTTTGTATTCCAATCGAAATATACAAAATAATTTTTATTTTGGCCTATTTAAAATCGTATACTAGAGTTCTATTGGTAATTTGAATTCAAGACGAAAAAGAAAAAAATTAATATATATTTTTTGCGAAATTTTTTTTTTTTGATAATTGAACAGAGAACGCATAGTGAATACTGCGTAAAATAAAGATTCATTCATTCGTTGTCGGCTTAATGTTGAAAGTAAATGATGATATTTTTTTTTTTAAATTTTAAATTACAGAAGCAGGTGAAAACTTAATTACTTACTGATACTTAATTAACACACCTCATAAATTTTCATCTAATTAAAAACATAATATAATAAACTTATTATATATGTCCTCCTGTAAAATTTCAACAATATTGTTAAAATGAAAAAAAATAAGAATAAAAATAAATTCCTTAAATACCTGTCTTAAGTTTTTTTTGTTTTTTTTTTCTTGAATAAACAAAAAAAAAATTAAAATTAAATGATATAAATATGCTCCATATAATATTTGAATGGGTTAACACTCTTAGTAAAAATTGTGAAGTTTACCAAAAAAAAAAAAACTTCAAAGAACTGTTTTTTTTTTTTTTTGTTGTACATATATTTTTATTTTTTCGTGCTGATTTTTGTTCCTTTGTGAAAAACCAAAAAGAAATAAAAACAAAAAAAAAATGTGTAAAATTCTTATAAAACTGGTATGGGCACTCTACAGTTGCTATTTTATATATATTATTTGAATTCTATTAAAATATTTTGCTTATTTTTGAACTGATAGCCTAGCTTTATAATGTGATTTAAATTGAATACAATAAAAAATAATATGATATTGCAATAAAAAAAAAAAAAAATAAATTCTTTATATTATAAAATAAAATGTTTGCAAAAATTAGAAATATATAGTCTATGAAAGTTGAGACTTCTGCCTGCTTTTTATTATATTTAATAATTATCTCCTTACCATTAAATTTTAATTTAACTTCGGATTACTTCGGACTAAAGTTTTGTATTTTGCCTCCGGGTTTGATTTTTCGCTGCTAAAACCAATAGCATTCGTAATTCGTAGTATATTTATCAGTTTTCCGCTTGAATCGATTGCCATTTAATTGAATTTAAAAATTTCAAACTAAGGTCGAACTATTAAAATAAACTTTTTTGTTAACTCAACTGACCAATAATTGTATACTGCTTCCTTTCTGGGGTGTGGTTAAAAAAAAACTGTTTAGAGAGAAAGGTATACTATACATATATTTGAAATGACCAACTTATTGGAAAACGGGTGCACATTTGCATAAATTTTTTTTTATAAAATTTACAGTGTAATTGATATGGGTGGCTGCTGCTGCTGCAGCATTTACATTCTACTATGTATATGCATCTTGTTTTAAAGAAAATTATAAGGAAATGTATGGAAGATTCATGTTTTCGTATTATGCTTACCTCTATATATGTACAACATACGTATCATGATTATGCACATAATAATATAAGATAAAATAAATAAAATAGCATTTAAGTTCAGTTCCGAAATATTATATTTTTCTTTAAATAGATAGTTTGTAATACACTTGTCCTATATATTTTATTTTTTTTTTATTTGACATTAAAGAATATTAATGGCTAAGAAATATAGTGAAATGGTTTATATTAAATTGATAATAAAATTTATATGGTATGCCTTAGAAATTGCAAATGTTAATAAATTTCTTAAAAGTTTTTATAATTAAAAAGGGTTACCATTAATTTTTTTTTTTATTATAATGAAATTGAAATTAAAAAATTTAACTATGTAATTTTATACGGTATACCCTTTTCGGTAGCGAAATGGCTCAAATTTTAACATTTGTATATCTAATAAATACTTTGGAAGATTGATTAATAGCGCGAAGCATAACGTAAGGAGACATCGTTAAAATCCTGGTTCGTAGATTTGGAGGATCTCTCTCGCATTTCATTATAAACTGGCATAAGAAGGGAACATAAGGACACCTAAGTTCTTTTTCGTTTGTCATTTAAGAATGTATGTCTCTCGTCTTTTGCAAAAATAAAACTTAATAATTTTTGGTTATTTTGTTTTGTTTCTTAATCCTTGTTTTTTCTCTGAATTTTTATTTTCCTTATGTTCTTAAAAGCTTATTTGGTGGAGGAGTAGTGTTTGCAGGTGTTCAAGGCATTTTATTCTCAATTATTTCTGGTATTATGAGGTGTGTTTTTATGGAATTATGACAATTTTTTATGGTATTAAAATTTTTTTTATGGACAAAATCTATTAATATATATCGAGGTGAATGTTAATGTTATGGTTTACCTTATTGACATAACGTCTTAATAAAATGCTTAAGAACAATTTTATTTATTATTTATTAAATGAATTCTCATGTTAAATTGTGTAAAACTTAATTAAATATCAAAAAATTTTAATTTATTGTATTTTGTCATTTTTTTTTAACAAATCGAAAAACATAAAAAGTTATGATTGAAAAACGACAAAAAAAAAAGAAATACATGATACACTATTGAGTTAATATTTTGACTTAAATTATCAAAACATTTAATTCATTTTTATTTTAAAATATATTATTTTGTACAGAGATGAATGCGGTTGTATGTAATAGTTTTCCATTTGTCTAAAATGTATAATACAAGATTCAACTCTGAATTTTCAAAGCTCACTATACCTTAATATGTTTCATTCAAGCTCTCATGACCGCTTAATTGCATTTAAAGTTCGTATTCGTCTTTCTATTTTGTTCTATATATAGTACTATACAATATTAATGGTATCATTATTTAAAATCTAATATTATTAAAAATACTTTTATTCTAAATACACTACACTCACTCATAAACTTAAATAGACATGCCAAGTATAGAAAAATTTTACTTTTCCTATGAATGTAACAAAAAACCAATGTAATAACATTTAATTTTTATTATTCAATCAGGTCTATCAAAATTCGTAACTAATTTAGCATATACATAAACATATAGATATATGTTTATTTACGAAAAAAAAATAAAAAAAACAAGAAGTAGTCTTTAAATAGTCTGTAGTCTTTTTTTTTTGATAATTCCTGTTAACATTTAAAAAAAAAAATGAACTTGTAATCTCATCGTAAATTGCAATCTATTTTTTGACATCTTAAGAAGCTATATTATAATGAAAATTATTAAACAAGAAGTTCAAGCTAAAATATTTATTATACAAAGTTTAATATGTATATATAGTATATAGATAAAACGATCAATGCATTTTTTTTTAAAGATTTTAAGATCAACAAGTTCTTAATATTATATAAAATTTATTGCAAATGCATAATTGAAATTTTCAGGTTTTTCCAAACTGCATCTATTTAATAAAGTTTTATTCTTATGAGTGCATCCATAATTTTCATTTTAAAAATTAATTATCTATAATAACAAAACTTAAAAATTACAAACCTTAACTTAAACATACATAATTTTTAAGAAATAATTCATTTTTCTTGATTTAACGACATTTTTCTGGAACTAGAAAATTAATCGGTGTGAAATTGAAGAGAATATTATTAATTAATTCAAATTAAAAAAATCTAATTAAGTTCAAAACGTTTTCAAAATTAGCGTTTAAGCGTATCTGAAAGATACTTCAATTAGATAAAGTCCAGGGAGGAAAGTGAGTAATTTGTTCTCATTATTTTTCTATTTATAAATAATTATATATGGTGATTATTCCAAATGTACATTGACTGTTGATGCATGTTTTTGTCTGAGCATATTTTTTTTTTTTTAAAGATCGATTGTGACAAGGAGATAAATTGTTTTTTTTTTTTTTGCATTGATAGAGTCAACATTATTTTTTTTCATGCAAAGGAATAAAAATTAATTCATATATTCAAAGAGAAAATTAGGTTATTCTGCTTGTAGTCAGTTATAAATGCTACATATATTTTTATGTATTCATTGAGAATACAAATTTGTAAATGAAAAAAAAAAAAGAAAAAAAGTAATTTTTTTTATTAGTTATAGCTAGAATATGTATATACATATTTTTTATGAATTATATTACAAACTTACACGTATATAGTATATTAATGTTTAAAAATTTTAATAGTTAATCTGATGTAAATGAATTTATTATATTATATAAAAAGTTTTGGTAATCTAGGATGAATAAAAAATAGAATTTAGATATTATGTCACTATGCATCTCAAAGATAGGCTTCTTCTATTATAGTTAGTTAGGCTTCTAACATAAATCATAAATATAGTACTTAAAACAAAAACTATATAATGTGTGCATTTAATTTGTGAACGCATGAAAGTTTTTGCAACTTGGTTACCCGATCCATTTTATGTTCCTAATGAGTTAATTTACTTAATGGCCAAGAGGTTTTGGAAGTTTAAAAATGACTATACAAACTCAATTTTAGGTTGAACTATTATCATTTTTGCCAAATATAAAGTTCCATCTTCTGAATATGTTAAATATAAAAAACTTTCAATTTTATTATGTTAATACTAAATATCAAAATTAGTCGTATTTATACAAAAAGTAAGCTGAAGTGTTGTTGTATTTGATCTTTGAGCTTTTTCACTTTTTTTTTTAAATAGTTTTTGGTTTTATTTATTTGGATAAAAATTTTTAATGTTCTCTATTCCGATATAGACATAAATATAAGATATTCAGTTTTCAGATTTAATTGTATATTTTAGAATGTATTAAATTTGAAAAAAAATTTTGAGAGTATTTTATTTAATTTTTCAATAAATAACATCTTTTTTTTCTTTAAATACTGTCAAAAAATTATTTGAAATTCTTGAAAGATGCGAGAAGTTAATGCAAAAGTGTTCGCAATTTCTTTTTGGATTGAATTCTATGTATTCATTTAACTAGATTTTAGTGATTAAGGGCTTGATTGAAAATATTATCGAAGTGCTAGAGTCAAAATATTCGATCTTATAATTTAAATGCTTAATGCCATACTTACATAAGTCCCTAAATTATTTCATACTTTTATTTTTAATTTTATTTTAGGCATATGTACGTACAATTTAGGTATAAACATATTTTTTTTATCGGAATTCCAATTTTGATTCCACATTGTCTGGGTTAAATATATTAAAAATTGTTATTTGAAAAGTAATTGTGATTTAATAACATTTGAATGGTAGACCGTTTAAAATGCAAAACATAAATCTTAAAACAAAAAATATATAAAAATATAAAATTCATATTGAACATATTTTATTAAACTATGAATATGAATATATGTTTGCGCATGTCTATTGTATGTGTACCATTATTTATATTATGTTAAAAAGTTTTTTTTTTTTTTTTAATTTGCATCATGCTCATAAACTGTAAGACAATATGTTTACATTCATGAACATAAAAAATAGTATAGACATACCTAATGTTAGTACGATCGATGACAATAAAATTTAACATTAGAGTTGGTGTTATATTTTAAAATTTATCTTTTTTAGAAGCAGATTTAATCAATTTAAATTAAATGTATATATGTTAATATGATTACGTAATATGATCAATGCCTATGTAATTATTGTTTGTAAATGTTAATATGTAAAAAGAAAAATTCCGCCAGATCCAACAAAATTAAATCTAAATCATTGTAAAAAATAAATTTGAAGAGATTTTTTGATCCAAAGACAAGAGTTGAAGAAGATACGAAGTTTTTCTCTTAAAAATTTCTTTCTTCAATTTTATTTACTGATTGAAAGGAGATAAATTAAAAAAAAACTTTTATATGAATTGAAAGACACTTTCCTACTTTTTTTTCAAATCAAATTATAATATAGTCCGTGTGGTGATATTTCTCATCTCACCGCATAAAAGTATTTTTCACCACGAATAAATTTTTTCCACCTCAACATCCTTTACTACATTTAAAGCTAATGAAAAAAAAATAATTAAAATCATACAAAATGAATAAAAAACTAACAAATAGTTCTAGATAACAAGTTGTAATTTTATTCCGGATAACAAGCTAATCCTGAGACGATAAAGTATGGTAGTTTGGTGAAAATATTATAATAGTTAATATTACAATTTCACACTCTGAATACTGGTGATTTCAACCCGGTATTTAATAATGCAAAATTGAAAAACTTGAATTGAATCAAAATATTGATTTAAAATTACTGGAGATTTCAAACTAGAAGAACAAATTCTGAAAAAAAACTTACATGAAAATATTATTCTTTTTAACCTTATTATGTATTGCTTTTACAGCCGAAAAAAAACTCAATGAAAAATATTATGCAACGAACAATATGAAAAATGAATAGAGAAACTTTATTTTCAAAATAAAACGAATTTTCTTATTCAGCTAAAGTTTGAGAACAATAAAATCATATTCAGATACATATTTTCGAAATTCGATGAAAAAGAGATTAAATATTCTTTTCAATTTTTTTTTATGCTGTGCAGATTTAAAAGCACAACAGAAAATCTTTTCCTATGATGATGATGATGATGATGATTATCCTTTTTGTGGTAATTTATGAGTTTTCAGTTATTATTTTTATTGGGTTTATATAAGGGATTATTTTTTTTTTTTCGTTTCCTTTTAAATTAATATACTTTACAGATTTTAGAATTTTACGAATTTAAAAATTTTATTCGCGAATGAAAGAAAGTGGAACAAATAAAAGTTTTTGCTGATTTGGATTCCTTCCTAAGTTACGTATAGTAGATTAAATAATATTTTAGTTGCAGATATATTTAGATTGTTTATTGAAAAACGATGTATTTTTTGTTGCTGAACGTAGTTTGGATTAGTTGTTAATAATAAAAAGTAAATGTTTTTGCTGAATAAATTGTTCCTTTAATTTTTATTTTTCTCAATATTTTGACTTGATAGAATTTGATATTTTTTAATAATTTTTTATTCTTATAGCAATATTCCGTATTCACATATATATTGATAATTTTGATAATATCAATTTGCCAGAATTTTTAAATTTGAATAATATCATATTGTGACACAATTCTACAGCATTATCAGAGACTTAATGTTTTTTTCCTTCATTAAACTTTAAAGTTTTGTTTACAAAAAAAAGTACCGCCGTTATGTTTACATTTTCGAGAAAAAACATTAGTTGTCAAAATATTACATAAAACAACAAAAAATTATTTTTATTACATATTGATATATACATATGTAGCTCTAATAAAATTTTATCAAAATCCCTGGAGGAAATTTATATTTATTAACAACAGTTTTGCAGAAAATTTATAGAAAATTGTTACATAAACAAAACAAAAAAATTATATAATTTTTTAGAATTATTTTAATTTTCTTGATACACATGTCTGCCGATGGTTATTTTACCAAGGTATTTTTAAGATATTATGAAATTTTTAAATTTATTTATTAAATTAATTTCGAAGAAAAACTTTGTTGACACATTGAAGGTACAACAAAACGTTTAAAAAAAAAATTAAACAATTTTTATTTTACCTTTCCTGTTGTATACACAACACAGAGAAGAAAAAATTACCAAAATGTTATAATATGAAGATGTCTGTTATTGACATTAAGAAATTTTCCTCTGAGTCATCATCACACTTACCTGCAAAGAAAAAAAGTAAAATAAGTAAAAATTATATTTTTTTTTTTTCTTATACAAATTATTTAAATAAAATTTATTTTATTATTAAAAAATTCCAGAAAATACCATTATAATTTTTAATGATTTTGTACACATACTAAAAACGTATAAAAAGGGAATAAAGCAAAATAAAAATAAAAAATTAATAATTATTATTAATCTCACTATCTCTATAGATGGGCTATATATAGAAGTTTTTCATCTTTATATCATTACACATAGTATACGTTTGTATGACTGTATATATAGTTAAAAAAAGAAATTGTTAGGAAAGAACAAGAAAAAAAAATTCCTTTCAGCAATTAAGTGTGTTGCTTTTGCTTCCAGTTTTATTCCCTGGTTTTTTTTTTCAAATAAAACAATGAAACTTTAAGGGAGATTTAAATTTATAAAAATCATTATAATATTTATGATGCTTGACTATGAGTTTAGCCATTTTAAAATGTTTCCGCATAATTCATGTTCATCAGTTTCTTTTTAAACTATAACATTCTTGTTGGCTGAAAACTATAGTGGTATGTAAATATAAGATTAGCTTCACGTAATGCACAATGAAGTAAATATTGTTTAAGTAAATAAAAAACATGGTTGAATCAACGAAAAACTTTTTTGAGTCAGAGAAAACATGGTCTGACGAAAAGTTTAAAGCAAGTTTAGAATAAATTGATTTGTCCTTAAATGTTTCATCCTTAATTGCTTTATTTCAGTACATTACTTGCAGGAAGTATTATTTTTTTCACAACAAGAACTTTTATATTTCAATCAAGCACATTGTGCACTTGCATCAAGTAAACTAAGGCAATAAGTTTGAATTAAATGATAACCATAGATTTTATGAATAAATTTATTCACTTTAATAGAATTAATTTATTTTATTTAACTGCCAAAATTAAACTTTTGTTTTCTTCTTCAAACCACCTTAATTTAATTTTATAAAACAGAATAAGTACAAAAAAAAAAAAACAGAAATCATCAACCAAGAAATATTTTGATTGCATAGAAGGATTTACACAGACTGTAATCAAAAAAAAAAAAAAACTTTGAATTCTTCATAAGAAAAAACAAATTTACATGTTTTTCTTTAATAATTCAAATTCGACCATTAATAAATTATTGTGTACCTCCAGTAGCCGAAAAAAAGAAAAGAAAATGAAAACAACAACATAAAACAGAAAATATTATAAATTCGTTGAAATTATTTAATTTTTTTTTTTTTTTTCAATTTAATCAAATAATTCTTTTTTTTTTCTGCTCTGTCTTTTTTTTTTTTTTTGATATTAAAGTGTGCTTTTTTTTTGTACGTGACGGTAGAGCGCAGACAAAATGGTTACTACTTGATTGCGCAAAAATTAAACGTTTTATCTTACAAAAAACATAAAACATAAAACATTAAAAATTATAAAAAAAAAAAAATTATATATTTATATGAATAATATACATATTATAAAATACATATACTTATATACACATACGAGAATAATTTGTTTGCAAAAAAAAAAAAAAAGAGAAAAAAATTCTGAAGTTCTTGTTGTTCTTGTGAATTTAACATATCAACAACAAAAACATTCAGAAAGAACAACTGAAAAATAAAAACAACAAAAAATAATAATCTGAAAATTCCTAAACATAAGAATTTTTTAATAAAAGTAATTAAACAGATGCAATTTCTCTTTGACTTGTTTATATACACATATATTTATTTCATATAAAAATTTAAATTTTAAAGCAAAAATTGGAAAAATCATATTTTTTGTAGATACAAACATTTTGTATAAAAAAAAAACACAAAAATTTCAATATATGAATTTAATGATTTCATTTTTGATTTGGAGTAAAAAAAAAAGAAAAACTATTAAAATCGATAAAATATCTTAATTTTGATTATTAAAAGAAAACTAATAATTTTAAGTTGGACGAGAATATTGTTTTTATAGTTATTATCTTTTATTAATATATCTTACTTGATAGTCATATACAGAAGTCATGTACTATAATAGGTATTAAAAAAAACTTAATCTAAAATATAACAAGAAATATGAAAATTAATGAATATTTTTAAGTTAATCTTCTTAGATTGTAATTAAGTTATATTTTGTTTTTGTTAATATAGTAAAGCCGGGATGTCGTTAAAATAGAATTTAGCAACAGAAACAGAATCCCATACATTTGAACAGAATTTATTCTGCGAATGAATTTTACAACAGAATTTAGCGACAGAAAAATTAATTCTGTGCACAGAATTTGAATAACCTCATTCGAGGTTATTTTCTGTTTCTGTTGCCAGAATGTCAATTGAATTTAATTAAATAAAGAATACATTTTTCTGGCGCTGATTCTGTTCTGTTGCTAAATTCTGTTTTAACGACACCCGGGCTTAAGTATAATTTAGGCATTTTTTTGTATCTTTGTAATTATTAGGAGTCATATTAAAATTTTTTAATTTTCCCTTATTCGTCATGTTTTAGTTACTTTTTTATAATAGACATAATAATTTTCGCATCTTGTTTTTTGTATGTCTTTTGGTAACTAATAACTACAGATTACCATAAAATTATTTGTCTTATTAAGACAATTTGTTCTAGTATTAATTAAATTGGGTATTTAGTATTTCATATCATTTTGTTTTTCTAAAAATTTTCTCAACTAAATTTAAATAGTATGTTACAAGAGGCGACGTGTATGAACTATATATCAAACAAACTGCATGTTGTAAGCTGAGATTTTCCGTTTGTTCTTACAAAGTTTTCATGTCCTTACTCACTTCTAGACTTCTAATTCAATAATTTTTTTATTTATTCTTTCTTTGTAGAGAATACAAAAATCTGCTAAACCTAATTTAATTCACTTATTCCCACGTAAAAATCCGACGAAGGAATTGAAAAATTTGATTCTTTTTTTATTTTTATATCTGATTGTCGGTGATTGCAATTTTAATTTCAATCGAGTAGTTCATATTATTACAAGAATTTGGTTCACAAATTATAATTTTATTATATTATGTCATTATATCCGTCACTGGTCCGTTTCATTTTAACTTGTAAAAATGCCGTCAGTCATTAATAAAAACTTTGCGAACAAATTTTGACGGTTCGGAGAAGTAACGAAAATTTGATGTGTGAATAAATATTTATATATGATCTTAAAATTATGACGCAAATAAGTTTTCTTTTTTTTTCAACTGCTTTACGTTTGATTATTTGATATATTGGAAAATTCTTATGTATGGATGGACTAAGCGACGGCAAAACTTAGTTTTCTATATTGCTTTACTAACTTTAAAGATACTTTTGATATTTCGCTTTGTATTAATGATTACGAGAATGGTTTGAATGTTCGAATTTTACGCTTACAGTAAGATTCGAAAATATTGGGACGTAAGAATTTTCAACTAAAAATTCTGAAATTTTATGGATATTAAAAAGGGAACGAAAATTGATACCGATATTTCGGTAATTAAAAACTTCAATACGGAAACCAAAAAAAAAAACAAACATCTAGGTATTAAGAAAAAAATTTAAACTAAAATTTTAATAAAGTAATTCATTCTACTCGATTCTACTATTATTTTAAATTTTTTTAAATTTGTTCCAGAATTTGTTTAAGTCATCAAAAAATTCTATTTTGATTTTTTTTATTGTTCTTTAAAAATACACGTATTTTTTGTTTGCTGATAACTAAGAAATTAAATACCGAAATTCTGCGGTATTAGAGCTTTAGTACCGGTACTGAATGGAGAAGGATATACTTGTGGAATCCCGGTTTCCAGATCCCGGGATCCCGTCATTGAACGCCCTAGGTTAAAATAAACGTTATTCAATATAAGATTAAAATTTAAATTCTTTAATTTATATATAAGATTAAAATTTTAATTCTTTAATTTATCATAGGTAAATATTTAGTTGAAATAAAAATGCAAAAAAAAAATTTTTTTTTAAAATTGAAAAAATTACGGAAAAATTTTATGCAATAACCTCAGAAAATAGATTCTCAACAACACATAAAAATCATAATGTAACAATGATATTGATTTATTAGCTTATTGCTTTTACGGAAATTTTTTTACATATGAAATTAAATTATATGATTCTGTAAATAAATTTCTAATGAATCTGTCTGTCTACAGCTAAAGGGTAAACTAACAACATTTAAGAAAATAATTATTTTGTCGAATAACTTATACTATAATTTTATGATTTCCTTAATATTAATAACTTTTTAATGCCTTAATTTTTCAATTAAAAACATAAAAAATAAAAGTTTACACTTTCATAATAACTATTATATTATATAATTAAATGTGTTAACGAGTTCAACATTAGTTGCTGTGCAAATTCTAAAGAATTCGAATTTGGATTTATATTAAAAAATGATAATGAATTTTAACAGATTTCAATTCCAGATCCGTTCTCTTTTCACAAGAGTGGAAACGAAATCTTTTGCACTTTCGATCATCATAATTGTACTGAAAAATTTTTAATGGAACATTTTCTAAAGAAAAAACAAACTTTTTTCAATTTAATGAAAATGCACTTTATTAAAACTCATTTGCTGAATTAAGTTTTAAGGCATTATTATTTTGATGGTTTTTGAAACCATTTAAAGCATTAGTATTTTTGTCCTTACTTCATCCTTAGTTCATCCGAAATGGTTATAAGTCACTTCTCTCACGAAATATATCAATTTTATATAATAAAAAATAAACATCAATTTTCGATAAAAATTTCAATTTATATTTTGAATTGTATAAATTTTCAATTATAATCCAAAAAACTATATAACCGTTAATGTTTTCAATTAAATCGCTATCGCTTTAAAAACGCAAATTAAATATATAATATACTTTCAGAATGCAATTTTCATATAATAATGTATGCACATTTATAACATTTTTTTTTTTAACAATAAATCAAATAAAAAGCGCATTAATAAAAATAAACCAAAAGCACATTAATCCAAAGAAAATCGATTTGTTTTTTGCATACATTATAAAACTCCCAACATTCATTAATGAAGTAGTAAAAAAAAAAAAAAAACACAAAATTCATTCATAAAATTAAACAAACTTCAAAATTCCATATATTTCTCTCTGCCATATAAAAAAAATAATATATATAAACTATAAAACTTAAGAAAAAAAAAAAGATTCACCGGATGGAAACAAATTAAAATCCATTATATTAAATAATAATAATATAAGATTCTCTGCGATCATCATATTCACAGATCAAAGCACAAGTGAATAAAACGGCCTAATTCAAAAAGACACGAGCTTGGCTCACGACGAAAATGATCATATGATAACCCAACAAAACCTCCTTTTAACATCAACGCTCCATATAAATGTACGAAATTGTTAAAAAATTAACATAATTTTTGTTAAAGCGCAAAAATCTGCCTTGTATCACAACGTTTCGCAAAAACTGTTGTACATATATATAAATTACTTCAAAGTTTTGCTATAATGAAAGATTATGATAGATATATATGTATAAATGAAAATATAGGCATATGGTAAATAAATAATTATCGACTGAAGCTTTTATTCCGAAGGATGTAGTAATAACAAATCGGCGCCACGAATTAGGACCTAATGAACTAGAACCTAAAAGCAAAAAATGAACCAGGACCGTCGGCTGTCATGGTGTCGTGATATTGCCATTATCCTGCGGCGTGTTCGGTCGTGGGTTCGATTTCCATCTCGGACTGGAATTTGTGTCAATTTTCTAATTTGTCTCACTTGAATTAAGTGTTTGGGTTGTTTAAAAAAAAAAAAATTTAAAATTAATATGAAAATGTGAAATTATTTATTCATCCGTCAAAAATTTGCGGTAGTAGATGGCACCAATAAATAAAGCTTCTTTTGGTTAGAACTAATAAAATATTTGCGGTCTGTATATAACATTTTTTTATTCCTCCTATATTTCTAGATGCTAAAACTTTAGATAATCAAAATCATAAAATTATATGTAATTCAATTTTTTGGATGAAATATATTAAAAGAAATTCGACGTTTATAGACAGTTTGGTCGACTTTGGAAACAATCAATGAATTCTTGCAACTTGCCCTATATGGAATTTAAATTAATTTTCATTTTTTACCTGTTTATTACTTACATAAAAAAGTATGTACCACTGTACATATAAATATGTATTGAAACGAATGAGAAATGAAATTTTAATTTAAGAATTTTAAACATATTTTTGCATAAATATAAAGAGATGAACATTATAATAATCTTCGGAAGTGACTGAAAATTGGAGAGAATATAAATTGTTAGGTATATATATATATATTATTTTTGATGAAGGTTCTTTCTATGTTCAAAAGAACGTCAGAATCAAATTTAATATCATACACATATTTTATTTCTTTATTTTTTTTAATGTTATTTAAGTTAAATGGTTTTTTTTTACCTAGTTAATTAAATATTGAAAATTGAAATTAGTTTAATGAACGTAAAAATCAATGTCGTGACAATAAGTATTTTTATCCAGTAGTTTGATTCAGTTGAACTAGTCTTGCAGGGAAGAAAGCCGAGTCGAAAGAAACAGTGATTCAGAAACTAAATTCCGAAGTGATTGAACTAAACTAATTCGTTAGTAAGTAATAAACCAGAGTTTTCAATACCGGGATCTCGAAATCCCGTGATATCGCATGTTTTTTCAATCTCAATATACTGGGATTGTGGTACAGAAATCCCGGGATTAAGATGCTCAACGAAATTTTATCAATTAATGTAAACATTTTAATTTTATTTAAAAATATTGTGCACCCACAAACTTATACAAATCTCAATTTTCGACAAGTGATAAATAATGTTGCCAAGTACGCCATGAAATTTCATTAATTGCGAAAATGCGTCGAGTCTGAAAGAGCATTTACTTCTGATGGATTATTTTTCAATAAATTACGAAGTTCTTTGGGTGACAAGACTCTAGACGAGCTTTGTTTTCTCAGCTGCAACTTTTAACAACAAAAAAACATCAATTTCTTCTTCATTTTTAAGCTTTATTTTTTACACTATTAAATAATATTATAGATTTTATTTTTTATTACTATTAATTTTTTTTATGTATATTTTAATATATGAATTACTAATATTTTATACTAATAATTTAAATAAAAAAATGTTTTTTGGAATTAAAAAAAACTTCTAGCTTTTTATTAGTTTTTACTTTATTACATTTTTAGCAGAGAAAGATAATCCCGGGATTCCGGGATTTGTAAAACGTGATTCCGAAATCCCGGGTTTGGAAGCCCTATAATAAACCAATTACTAGTTGCGACGGACAAAAAAAATGACAATTAGTTTCTTGCTGGGACAAAAGCAATCAAGTTTGTTGTACAAAAGTTGATAAAAAGTGCAGGTATGTTCTGCAACTGATTGAATAATTAATTTCTTATCAATCTAAACTATGACTGAAGCACTAAGCTCGAATGAAAAGATATTAAAAAATATATAATCAATTCTTAAAATTATTTCAGAGTTGGCTAGAAAATTAAGAATATTTGTGATTCCAACCATACTAATAAACATCAGATTCAAACATTTCTTTTGTTTATTTGAAACAATATTGAATAAGTTTACTTTTTAACGCTTCGCTCAATGTAAGTTCAATACATGCCCCATTCTTAATAAAGTTCTAGAACATAAAAATTAGAAAAAAAAAAAAAAAACAGACCGAAATGAAATGTTTATCCTTTTTTTTTATGTAAACTTCGTTCTGATAAAAAATATTAATATTTTCTTTTTCGTTTTTTTTTTTTTTCAGGCAAAGAATAAAAATTTAAAGTATTTTTTAATTGGCAATAATAATAAGAAATAATAATTTTCTTTTTTAAACATAAAAAAAAAATTTCTTAAAAAAAAAAAATTTCTTAAAAAAAAAAAAAAAAGAACAAAAAAAATATATGTAGGTACTAGGTATATGTATATACAAATATATTAAAATAACTTTTTTTTTTCTAGCACCTTTATCACCACACATTAAATGGTGCAAATTTTATGATTAAATTTAATTTATGTTTTTCATGCCAGAATTCATTATATTCATAAATTATTTTTAACAAGCTTTAACTCATAAAAAACTTAAGATATTTTAATTTTTCTCTTTTTTTTTTTTTTTTTTAAAGATTTAATATATAAATATTTAGTTTTTTTTTTTTCGATATTTTTTTTTTATTAATTTTATTGTTGTATAGCAGAAAAAAGCATCAGACCTGTAATAATAATAATTTAATGTTTTGAAAATAAATTTTTATCTTTTTCTGAAATGGATTTCGAGAGCATTACTTGAATTTTCAGGATAATGAAAAAAAAAAAAATTAATATACCTCTTCTTTATTTTTGGTTTAATATTAATCATTAAGTAAGTATTTACTCAAAAATGTCTGTTGTTATGTTTTGAAACGAACGTATTCTGCATCGTACGGGAGGCTCAATATAATTCTAGGAAGAAAAATCCTTTTGATAATAATTGGAAAATTAAAAAAAAAAAATAGCGTTATCTACAGCCAAAATTTTGTTGTGCAGTGTACTACTATGTAGTACAGTATCAGATCTGATAGTGTGTAGTAAAAGACTCGGATAGTGTTGCAACTTTTGATTCAGAAAATTTTAAATTGTTAAAAATTTCGCCTTCCAAACTATCTAGTGTTGTTAATTTCGTTATAAATTTATATGTAGACTATAATATCGTCTGCTGAGAAATGAAACAACGTATGACATTTATACGTCATTATTTGACAATAGCACCATTCGATTCCTCGTATTCGATTTTATAAGTACAACTACTTTGCAATATTCTTAATGTTGATTAAAATGTGTTTTTTAGATGAAAATTGTACGCTACTTGATTTTTTTTCATACGTTTTTTTTAATTTTCAAATCTTTAAATTCAAATTACTCGAAACTATACTTTTTATTATACGTTGTTTCATTTCTTAGCAGACGATATTTGTCTTTGACCGTAAGGCAGCAAAAAAAAATTTATTTCTTTCAACATTACATGCAGCCAAACTAACTGAAGATTATTCCTGCGTTATTTATTTGAAATTATAATTATTTCAAATTTATTTTCTCTTAATGTTTTTTTATTTTATTTTATTTTAAATTGAAATACCGTTTAGCGTTTAGTTTTCAACATTATGACATGGTACTATGGGGGATTCATCTTTGGGCAATAATTAACAAAAAAAAAAAAAAATTTAGATCAGTCAATATTTAACAAGAAAAAATAAATAAAAAAATTTGAATGCAAATATGCTAACAAACTGTAAAAAATATATTTATGTGCATGTTTATGTTTTTTTTGTGTTTCGCAGCAATAAATCATTATTTTTAAGACATTTTTTCTTTGAATGAATCAAGAAGTACACTCATAATGTCTAATTCTGCTTAAACTTTTAAAGTTAAAATATTAAATTCATATTCATTTATTTATTTATTTATTTTTTTTTTTTTTATGAATATTATAATTGATATTTTATACAAGAAAAAAAAAACCTATAAAATTCGTTTTTCATTGTTATGAAGAAGAAAAATTGAAAATATTGAAAATTTAATATTTTCTTTTGGCAATTTAAAAAAAAAATAAGATAAATAGAATGAAACTAGACATTTCGCATAAAATATTAATATTCCTAAAAATTTAGATAACATAATTTTTTATTATAGAAAATTCCATATTTTTGATGAAGTATATGGAAACTTTTTGAATTAGTCTCATAATTCTTCATCTACTTCTACTAAGTCATTCTGATTTAAATCATTTAATGAGCAAAAATGTATCTTTATTTTCTTAGATTTTAATTTTCTGACGCATCCAAATTGGCATTGCATTAAATTGAAAAGTAATCAAAGTGAAAATTAACTTTAAAAAAAAACACTAGACGTCCAAAATTAAGGTAAAAAATAAAGTTAAACACTGATAACGCAAAAGATGAACTCATTGGATTGAGAAATAACATGAAAACTTGCCGTGATTTTGAAACAATGATGCTGGATCAATTTTGGTGTAAAGGAAGCGAATAGTATCCAATTTTATTTCAACATGCGCTAAAAGTTCTTATTCCTTTTTTTACAATCTATCAGGATTTTCAATTCTTGAAACGATAAAAACAAAATTGCGGAAAAAATTAAAACGTTGTATGCGAGTGCCTCTATCAAACACTCTGCCAAGAATACAACAATTAGTCGACGGTAAACAGCAATAACATTCTCACCAATGAAATTTTAATTACTTCTTTGATTTTTAAATACAAATTTTTTAATGTGCCTAAAAACACTTTTCTTTTTTAAGGTTCGTAAAAAATGATCATTATCAAGGAGAGCAAATATTTCAAAAGGTTGGGAACCATTGCTGTAGTCCGAAGGATCTTACCATTTTTCTAAGTTCCTCTAATCAACATATATGTACCCACATATTTATTTCAATCAGAGTTCATTTAAGAGTTGAGAACCCGAAACCTGAAATGGTAGAACCGCAATTTACACTCAAGGTCAAAGTGAACAAGACTACGCCTCTTTTGGATTTTACAGCATGAAAATCTCTTGGCTTGGTCAAAAGTTATCAGTATTAATTATTTATTATAGTTTCACGCCTCTTACTAGAAACTGGCTTTTCCAAAGGTATATATATATATAGTTTCTATTTTCTGTTTATCTAGAAAAAATTATACCATCTTAGATTTGGAATGATCTGTTTCTAATTAAAATTCAGTATTAATATTTACGATGTCTATAAAAGATCACAACATTAAAAGCTTTTTTTTTTTAAATATCTTAATTGATATATAAATATATGGTTTAAAACAATATATAATTTTTTTTTAAGTTATGCTGGCACGAAAATCATGCGTTAGTTTTAAATTATCAAAAAAAAAAAACCAAAAAAAATTTTTTTTTTAAACAATTTTATTAAGAATATTTTTAAAAGTTCATATCTTTCTTTTTTTTTAAGGAAATCCATAATTTATAATGTATTTATAAGAATGCAAAGAATAAAAAAAATTGTAATACTCTGCTTGATAGAAACTTGATAAACAAGGTAATTATGAGCATGATAATTTTAAATTTGAAGATAAATTATAAAAGTGACAGATATGAGTTTTTCATAACTACAAGGTAATAATAATTTTAAAATTGCAAACAATCAAGTTTATGGTTTTTTAATTTTATTAATTTTTTCTGATTTCAACTCAATACTAATGTATCAAACTAATTCATAAAGCTTATTTTTAAAACTTCATCAAAATTTCAGAAAAAACATTGAGGTTTGTTTAACAAAATTATTGCAAGTTTTCAATCATCAGTCAAATTGGTTTAAATTGAAATTTTATTGGTTTATAATTATAATATTATAATACAAGCTCTTTCCAGATATTTTTTCTATTTTGATAGTCAAACAGGCAAATATTACACAATTCTTAAAATTCTTAGCATACAGATCTAGTCTATACATATACATGCATCAAACAAAGCACATAATATATAATACGAGCATTATTTATTGTACCTCCGTTCAAGGTATGTTCACAAACTTGAATAAAGATTGATTTCCTAATTTAAAACCCATTTAAATTTAAGTATAGGTTATTTTAAGTTTTAAAAATCGAAAAAATGTGTCTTCCTTTAAATTTATTTTTAATTACTATTATCATTGAATATGTTTTTTTTTTCTTTCTTTGAATAAATTAAGTAATATAATCTAAAGTACATATTTTCACGCATTGTTTATAGTTTTTTGTAAGAAAAAAAAACCTATGTTAAAAAAAAATCAAATCTTCGAGATATTATAATTGCATGCATAGAAGACTATATCTAATACATAAATTCTTTGTTAATTTTTATAATGATCGCAATATTAATTATATGAAATTATATCGATTGTGTATAATCTATCCACAGAAACTTATTTTATTCCTTTTAGGCTTAGTACGCTGTGAAAAAAGAAAGGTTGCAAAAAATATCACTGAAAAATATCTGAAAAATGTTTGATAAATTATGACAACTATTTGACACAAGCATCTGATTATTTTTATTAATTTTTTATTATTCTAACCCAATAATAAACAAATCAAACAAACTTTTTTTTGTAATGTCAAGTTTTTGCAATCATTTATCTTCCTGGGTAGAAAAATATTTGCAAAAAAGCAGCTGCAAAATAGATTTTTTGTCACCCAGTAAACAATTTTTTTTTTTATCAGCGTACTACAAAGCAAAAACTAAAAAAAAAATTTTTCAAACATTTTTCAGCAGCAAAAATTTATATGAAAAATCTCATTTTTTTCCACAGCGTACTACTTTTTTTGTGTCAGCATACTAAGCCTTAGAATAAAATAAGTTTCTGTGTATATGAAATAAGATTTTACACTACTCTTATCACTTTTGTGTTTGGAGGACATACATTTTATTTGCATTTTAAAAAGCTTGATAATGCAAATTTACTAACAGCTTTTTTAAAAAAGATAAAATTATACTGGTATTTATTTGGAAATTGTTGGAATGCCTATTTTGAAATCTTAGCTCAATAGTTCAAAGCTTCGTTATAATAATTTTAAGTATTAACAAAATAATTATATGTATTGGGAATAAATTCTAAAATAATATTCATTATTATTGTTATTTGGAAATTAAAAAGAAAGTTATGTTTTGAATTAAAAGTTCTTTTCTAGATTTTATTATACAGTGTAAGCTCTCTGTAACAAAACCTCTGAACTTTTTCATAATTTTTTTTTCATACCTTTAAGAATTCTATATCAAGCACATTCACTAAAACAATATGTAACAAATATTCTCTACACCGAATTGAAAAAACTTAGTGAATGTTTATTTTCTCCTTAGGTATAATCACTAGTTTACAAAGTTGAGCCTCATCGCGAGATCTGGTTTCTCATAGACTTTTTTTTGATGTACTTTGGGATATTTAAATTCTTTCGTTTATTACAAAAAAAAAAAAAATTCTATATTTTTAAGATTTAAACTGAAAGATTATTCTTTTACGAAAATTTTAATGAAGAAATCAAGAAAAAAGGTAAGGCATTACCGTATACTAATAATACTGCATACAATATGCGTGTGACATTGATATGGCATCGATAAAATGTATCTGTGCCTTGGTATAATATATGGCATAATTAATTAGAAAACTGAATTTATTTTTTTTTGCTCCAGAAAGAATTGACTACCTCACAAAATAATTTTTTTGTTTCTTTTTCACAGCGTTTCTTTTGCATCGAAATTTGGTTTTGCTTCATTTTTTTGTCACAATCATATTATAAAAAAAAAACAAAAGCAGTTGTTTGCAGTTGATTTTTTTGCTTTCAGGTAAAATTAGATGTGAACAGGTTTCCGGAACATTCCATCAAAAATTGCTTTGCGGTATTAGCTGTGCTCAAGGCATAAAGAAAGACCATCGTAATTTTTAACGATTTTTAATTGAGCTTTCCAACTGGCGATTTTTGGAAATGGTTGGGAATAAATCAGAAACGAAATTTAACACCATTCCCCATGTACAACGAAAATCTCTTTATAAGGAAGTTTTTTTTTGTTTCTTCTTGAGAATATGTTGTAGAGAGATTGTACTATATTTACTTAACAGCAAAGAAAGAATCAAATCATTTCACGATCGCTCTAATCAATAAAGATAAGAAATAAATCGAAATGTCAAACATTTTCTTTGATTATTACACAATAATTAACTTCATTACATTATAATATATAAAAAAAAATAAGATTGATGTAAAATTAGAAAGATTTTAATAAATTATTCTGATAAAAAAACCACACTGTAAATATTTTTATTGCACTGAAGCTTTGCAGACATATATTCGCCCACAAATTTATTAATTATATAGCAAACGAGAGGAAAGCGACCAGCCATAAGAAGATTCATATATATATAAAAAATCAGTATGTTGAAAATTAAATGGCAAAAATTCTAAATTTTTTTTTTAATTTTTTTTATTTCGTTATTGATAATAATATGTTTTGGTTTTCATCTGAATTTATTTAATAAAAAAAAAAATTAACTAAATATGAACACAACATGAAGAGATTTTTTGTATATTTTTTTTTTGTTGATTTTTGGGTTTTTTATTTCTTCTCGCAATATAGATTTTTATGATTTCAAAGAAAAATTCTTAAAAATTTCGTGATCCATTTCAAATATAAAATGCCGAATAAAAATTTTTCAAATGTAAAAAAAAAAAACAAAAAAATTAAATACAAAAAATTTAAACTTTAAATAAAAAGTTCGCGTGCAAATGAATTCTTCCCATGAAGGTGGTCAAGGAACCGTAACATTATGTTTTCTTAAAAAAATTTTTAAACATATTTATGTATGTTAAATAAATATTTTCTAAAAATTTTCATTAATACGCTATTTGACAAAATTCTGTTTAATATTCATCTATTAAGATCTGTTATAATATCAAACATACTCCTTATATGTGTGGCAAAATTACATAATTTAATAAAATCTAAATTTCCCATAAAAACCTCTAAAATTTATATTGAAGTTGAAATGTCCATGTTTTGTTGATAATCAAAAATTTTGAATTACAAATTTGGTTATTGAAATGTTTTTTTAAGAAACTTTTTATTTTTAAATCCTTTATATTAACTTCACTTCGTTTCCACAAACTTAGAAAGTCAAAATTGACCCACTTCCCGGTATCCAATCGAGCTGAAATTTTGCACATCGCTTTGTCGTCGATGACAATGGAGTTTGTACCTTTATAGAAACTTCACCACCTGGTATGCAAACTTAGTAAAAATAGGCCCAATTTCCGGTATCTTTGTCGTCGATAACAATATACTTTGGTATCACAGACTCACATACACACACACACACAAACTTATATGAACTTCATTTCAATTGCCTCGCATATAAAGGATTTATATCAAAAACTTTGTTTTTATGGGTTGTGTTTTTCATTTGTTTATTTCCCTTCAATTGAACATTGAACACATGCAAGATGTTTAATTTATTCATTAAAGCTGCAGCTTTAGTTTAAACGTTTAAACATTAAACATAATAATTGTTTCAAATAATTTAAATTTAAAAACATATTTCAGATAAAATTATTTCAATAATCAGGTATAAAAACAACAATAAAATAAATTACTTTATTAATTAATAATAATAATAAATTCCATTAAAAAAATTTAGTAAATATCTTTCTTTTAATCTATTTTTATAAAGTTTTTCAGTTTTTAAAACTAATCGCACTCTGGAAATAGAATCTCAATCTATAACTGCCGTACGGAAAGATAGAAAATGTCACAAAAGCTAATTTTGTTGACTTTTGCACAGTAAAGCTTACAAGAATTGAATATTTTGAAATACAATTTGAATTCAAATTATTTCTTATATTAGGCAAGTATTTATTATAAATTTGATATAGTTTAGCTTGTTTGCTTATATCTTATTTACTATCTACAATCTACATACTTAAAAATATAATGAACTTAAATACGGACATATCTAAATTATTTTTTAAAGAAATTCTATAGTAGACAAAATTAATGAAATTTTGTTCTAAAATAGAAATTAAGTTCATGGATTAATTTTTATTGCAAAAATCCTTTATTTTCACAGCTGATATTGACATTTTGACAATATAACTCTGTAAACATAATAATAATAAACCTTTATTTTTCACTTTCAAAATAATATATTTAAAAAAAAAAAATATTCTTTTTTTTTATAATTTATAATGCTATGTTTGAATAAATATTTTGAAAATATAAACAGAGTGAATTATCTTAAATGGTATGGTATTTTACCAGAACATTACAATTTGTTTAATCTCTTTGATCTTTATATGTATAACAAAAAAAAAAAAGAAAAAAAAGAAGAATTTTCTTCTTGGATATATGTTAAATTTTTTCAAAGGCGGATTAATTTTTTTTTTTTTAAGATAATTTGTTGTTTTTTATGTGTAATCCACGCGCAGACAATATTGTTTTTGATGGCCCGTTTCAATTTTTTTTTTTTTTTTTTATAATTTGTTGCGATTAAAAAGTTCGATAACAAGCTTAAATATTTCATAAATCAATAATATTGTGAAAACGTGATCTACATGAATAGAATTTTTCTTTATTTGCGGTATTAAAGAAATAAAAAAAAAATATTTCTGGAATTCGAAGGATTTTGTTTTTGATTATATGAAAAAAAAAAAAAAAAAAAGCTCGTGTCAAGATTTTTGTACACAGAAATTATCTTTAAACTTATATACTTACAATATAAAACAAGTTTTGATGTAGAGACAATTAAAATTATTTTAATGGGAAGATGATTAAATGAAAATAATAATACATTGTAAAAGGTAAATTAGCGCTACGTTTCATCCCATTGAGATTAACAAATGAACTAATCAGCTCCAGAAGAAAATTCAAATGAAATATGCCTGGCGAAAATAAAATGGTTGTTATATTGAAATATATCCCTCAGGCATTACGATTGTGACATTCTGTGATGCTATTGTGATAATTTAAAAATGGCAAGTTGTGGTAGAATTTTATTTTTTTCCCGTTTCAGAAATTGGTTGTGTGATTTTGTGGCACTAATGAATTCATATACCTATATCAACTCCAGAAAAATGTTGACTTTTCTAGACCCAGATTGAGAAAATATAATTGAGAGATAAATTATATTGCAAGACGAAAATTGAAATTCCGAAAAATATTAATTTTTGATTGAAATAAAATTTAAATGTATAATTTAAATGTTATAAGTACACCAATACCTCGCTTTGCGTTCATTTCGTTTTGCGTTTTTTCGAAGTTGCGTCGTTGCTGATTTAGTACTAATTCTCACTTGGCGTCGTTGGATTTTCGTAGTTGCGTCGTTTCCGGTAGCAAATATTGGATTTTTTGTCAAAGGATGCGACACAGACACTTCGGACTCATCAGACAGTGATTAATTTTTGTTTCTTTTTAAATTAATGAAATCTTTTATTTTGTTTTAATTGAATTTGTTTTTTTTTGTACGAATGTATATTGTATGCAGTGGTGGGATTCAAAACATTTAACAACCGGTTCGCATCCCGTAAAAAAAAAATTTTTTTTTAAGGTTTCGAATGCTCTAAAAAGTTGTTTTAATTTTTTTATTTAGATTCTAAATACCTTTCCAGTTCATATATATATATATACTTTCTCCTTCATAAAAACTCATAAATTTTTAGATTGATGTTTCCAAATGTTGTAATTTCAAAACAGACTTGCTTGTTACACGTTTATTACTTTGTAAAAGCATATTTTTACTCTTATTCAGTTCTTTACTCACAGTATTCACATAACATATAGTTAAAGAAAAAGGAGATTTTCCAGATAAATAAGTAAAACGCTTGTCAAATTTTCCAGTATTTCTTTTATAAATTAATAAAAAAGCAAGAAAAAAATTGTTTTATTGTAAATTGTACGCGCATCACCTGTCGAGATACTCATCGTGTGAAAGTAGTTTTTAAATTTTTAGATAACACACAGACCGAAAGACAAACATCATGTTTTTTTTATATTATTGAAATTTAATTTTGAATACAAATTTCAATGCAAATTTAAATTGTATATTCTTTGAGTAGTTGAGAAATTGCCACGGAGGGGCTGTTAAAACAGTGATAATTATTTCAAAACTTTTTCAGGCGAGTTTCGCGAACTGACAAATTTTAGGAAACGGTTCGCGCGAATCTTAAATATTTTAGGAAACGGTTCGCGCGAACCGGTGCGAACCGGCTGAATCCCACCACTGATTGTATGTATGTATGTATATGTCTACAAATAAATTTTTTTATTATTTTTGTTTTTTAAATGATTACTGTTTTAAATTTTCTTTTTAAAAAGTAGTATTTTCGTAACCCTGGAACCTATCTTCGATCTTTACATGGTTTGCAATAGAAAATCATAATTCACTTTGCGTCGTTTCAGTTTGCGTCGTGTTTTTTTGGAACGTAACCACGACGCAAAGTGAGGTATTGGTGTACTATAAAAATGTGGATTGCCAAAACTTTGATTCGATCGCATGAAATTAATGGATGAATAAGCCAAATTTAGCATTAAAATTATTCATGATAAAACAAATTTTGAGCTAAGAATGATTTAGATATATTATTAATTAAAGACTTCAGAAATTAATCAGATTTTAGTTAGTAGTTTCTTTTGGAATAAAATTTCATTACCTATATTATTTTATTTTACTTTGCTAGCCTCCTGCTAACAAATGGAAACATCTAAATTGTTCGTTTTACTACAACCGGCGCTCAAATTAAGAAATACCTTAAAACTTCCCGAAACACTTTCTATTTAGAGCTAATTCCGCATCAAAATGCATTCAGAAGGTTTTTGATCTCACCCCGAAAATAAAAAATTTAATTTGTTTATTGACAGTGCGCTGAGGCGTCTAAATAATTTTTAAATGATAGTTGTACCTATACTAACTGTACAATAAAATTTTCTATTTTTTTTAATAAAATTGGCTAATTTATTATATCACTATTTTTTTATACTGAAATTAGTTAATGGGGATTACAATTCTCTTGATACAATATTGAAATAAAATATTCTTGCAAATCCTATAATGTTTATATACGATATTTATATAATTTATTCATTTATACAACAGGTCAAATTTATGTTAAATTTCAATTGTTGCGTGCACTTAATAAGTTTATTACGATTATCACATGTCAATCAATTATAAAGATTAGTTATGTGAAATATAACCATATTGTTTGTATGTTATATGCTGTGCAAGAATTCATTAGCTTTTTTTTTCATTATTATTTAAATCAAAGATTCACGAACCAAATTATCTGTAGAGACTTTTCTTGTTTTTCTTGTTAAATAATTAAAAAGAATCTTTTCTTGTTTTTCTGAAAATTAAGCTGCATATACATATATTTATTTAATTTTATTGACATTAAAATTACAAAATGATTTTTATTCTATACTTTATAATATGTTTAATTTATTTTGATTCATTCAAAAACGCAATATCAATATGAGTTATGGTATAGCATTAGCTGTCAATATCAATGTTATTTACCTATATTAACTTATATCAAAGATAATATCTTTGCGTGTGTGAACAATATATAGATAAATCAATGATTGCTAATATAGTAATAATTTTTACATGACATCAGCTGATAACTGAAATATCTGAAACTTATATTGAGGATTTGACGATAAACCATTGAATTTTCGCACTATATTGTTCATAATTTTAATAACTTGGCACCCTGAGTACAAAATGAAAAATAATCTGTCAAAAATTAAAAATAAATAAGTATTATGCGCAAATTCTTAAAAATCCAAAAAAAAAAAAATTTAAACTATCAAATTGAAGATTAATTTATTATTCATTAATCCAAAAATTATATGATAAACGTCAACAAAATCTCTCTCACAGCTCTTCAATTCTACAGCACTAAAGGAGCAGTTCAGGCTGCGAAATGATGGAAAATAGAAGATTCTTATTAACAAAAAAAAAATTTTTTTTTATAAACTTTTTTTAATTATTAAAACATTAACAAATTAACATAATAAAAATTTCTAAAAATTAAAACAAAAAGAAAATGTTTTTTGTTTTTTTTCATCATTGAAAACATTATATAGAAGTAATTATTATGTTGAGTTAATTACGTCAAAACGAGAAACATATAAAAAAAAAAAAAATTATAAAAAAATAACCGGATTTTTAGTTTTTTCGCTAAATTATATAAAATTAATAAATTTTTAAACTATTAAACAATTAACTAACCATAAAATATTAAAAAAAATTTAAAAACATTTTAATAGTCTCTGGTAATTAATATTAATTATAATGAATGAACATATTATTTCACTGTGAAAACCGGATAAATTGGAAAATATTTATAGATTTTATTAATAAATCTATAATGTACTTAATATTAAAAGATTACGAAAAATTTGAATTTATTAATTAAAGTTATGACATTTCGTAGATAAATAAGAACTGTCAGAAAGCTTTATATTGGTTGTTTTGCACAAAACTTTATTAATTTTGAAGACTTTTGTAATCTACTCTATATTTTGATTCATACTGGATATTAGAAAACTCGGTGGAAAATCAGCTTTAAAATATAGCAAAATATGTCTAACTAAAACTTCATTACTATATCTGGAAGTACATGCTGAAAATCGTGCAATTATGTATTATTAAATAACATATAATAACTCGTGCAAAAATGTATAACAAATGAATTCTAGCAAAATTAAATTTCTAAAAATATTTATCCATACAAAATAATTTCTGAATTTTTTATGTGGAGTAATGCTTAAATCTCATTAAGTACGAGTTAATTTTCAATTCTGATCCAAATAGCTAAACTTCCTAAAGTCATCAACTAGTTCGATTTAACCTGTAGACATAGTAAGTGTACTTAATATCCAATAACTTTTAATTCGACATTTAAGAGTTTGAGCCTGGGGTGTTTGGTATTCAATAATTCAATAATTTTTTATAATAAGGGTTTCTGCATATAAAAATCCGTCTGAGGATTGAGGGCATATTCATAAAGGTTACAGACTTAAACATTTTTTAAAGCAAAAATAATTCTTTGCAAAGTCCTTAATATTTTGCACACAAAATTTATAAATGACAAAATTTATACATTATTTTTTAAGATTTAGTTTGTCAGATATTAAGCTTCTGGAATACTTATAACAAAAATTAACATCGTTAAATGTCAAGACGTTTAAAATCATAAATTTCTCTAATAAAAATGTGAACTTGATTTGTATTTATTTCACTTTGATATCAAAGTTAAATTTTAATGTAATGATGAATTTTTATTGGCCATATTAAAAAAAAGAACCCGGCATTTAAAGATATTAATATTCATATTTTTATTTATAAAATCATTAATCTGTCATTAATATCTTTTTTTAAACATAAATATGCCTCTAACGGTATTTGTAGTATTACGGTAGTGAAATTATGAATAAATATTATTTTATTATCAATTTGCTGATTCATAAAAAAAAAAATATATATATCAAAAATAAAAATAAAAAACAACATGACGTCGCTTTTAAAAAAAAAAATTTGTCGTTTTTATATATAGATATATATTTTTTAATTTTTGAAAAGAATTTTTATGCCATCATAATATTTTTTTTATTTTCATTTTAGATAAAGACTCGACTAAAACTTGTAAGAAAAAAAAAAAACCAGTTCGTATATTATTTTTATGTAGTTGTAGAAAATTATTATTACAAAATTTGCAATGAGTGAATAATGTGACAAGTTTCATTATTATTAAATTATGTTTATACCTTAACTATATATTATAAGGAAAATTCAAACTTCAAAATAAATATATACAATGTATTATGTAAATAAATGAAAAACTCAAATATATTACAATTTTGGCGCCATTAAAAATAAATTTCCATGTTTTGGTATTAAAATAAATTTTGTTTTAAATATTTGTTAAAAGCTCTTAATTTACACAGTTCAAGTATGCTAATTTTTATTTATTTTTTTCATTGTAGGACGATAATATTGATAATAATTTGATAGAGCAAGCATGTAATTATGATTTATGTGAAAATTTGTTTTCTAAATGTATAAAGTTAACATTGAACTGTTTTAACTACAGTTTTATTTTTCTAAGATCATATGTATTGAATTTTAGCATTTTAAAATATGTCCAAAAACTAATGTAAGATTTTGCTAAAACTTGAATCAGAGCTTTAATTTATACTTAAATTTTTAGCCACAGTCTTCAATATTTCTTATGTCTCAAATATGTAATATTTAGAAAAAAAAAAAAAAATTAAATGTTCATGTCTGTAAATTTCAGCAGATAACTCAAGAAATTGATTAGCAGCGAAGGTGTTAAATAAAAAAATTAATTAAAAAAATTTGTTTAAAACCACAACAAAAAATCGTTACTTCAAATTATTATTAATTCATACTAATTTATAATTTTACATATTTTCTACAGAAAACGAGAATATTTTGTTCCCATTAATGGGCCTTCCCTTTATACATAATACAGCGATTAACCGTACTTTATTGCCAGAGACAGTATATCTTTTTTAAATTTTAAGTTAGTTATTTATTCTTCTAACTTCATAAATAAGTTTTAAAAATTTGAAATTTCGCAAAAAAAACATGATATTATAAGAATAAATGTAAAAAAATAGATTTTTAATTTAAAATAACATAAATTTAATAAAAATAAAGTTTTACGACCTTATTTTTATTTTATTTCTATATTTGAATTTTATAATTTTAATTTTTTTTTTTTTTTTTTTTCAAATAATGACTAATATATTTTTTGATTATACTCGGTTTAATTATAATATTGATAACCATTATATTCACTATTGTATAATTGGTATCAATCAGACCCCTGCAAAGAGAGGTCCACATTCAGCCCTAAAAAGAAATTGTGCGGCCCATTTACTACATACAGAAATTAAGAATTTGAAAATTGAAATTGACGAAAGAATCAAAGAAAGGAGATAAGTATTTTTACCAAATGTACCCTACCAAATGATTTGCAATCCAACTTTTATTTAAAATAAAATTTTGAAAAATGTGGTGTTAATGGATTTTATAGAAAATCGTGAATTTAGATAGAAATGCGATGATGTGTGCATTATAAATTCTATTTTTATTTTCCTTAACATTATGTTTCCGAACAATGACCTCAATTTAGCTAGTCGCGTTGCCTCACCATAATTTTTTTTCTGTCACCTCACATTTTTGAAATAAGCTTATTTACTAGTCACAAATACGTCGTGAAACCTTACGGCGCAAACATATTAATTCACACACAAATCTCTTGCTCTCATCTTT
Source organism: Hybos culiciformis (assembly GCA_964007475.1). NCBI lineage: Eukaryota > Metazoa > Arthropoda > Insecta > Diptera > Hybotidae > Hybos > Hybos culiciformis. The sequence continues at coordinate 22,951,279 of OZ023274.1, forward strand.
AGTTTTGATAATTTGACAAGAAAAAAGTAAATAAATAAAGAAAAAAAAAAGAAATATACAAAAATAAAAAATAAAATAAATAAAAATGAGTATTTTTTATTTTCCTATTTTGTTAAATAAATAATTTTTTGAATTTTTCATAAATAAATAATTTTTTTTTAATTTTATTAAATGGAATTTTTTTTAAATAATACTCAAGACCATAATTTTAAAATTTTTTAGAATTTTTCTTATATTTTGCTCACTTTTTACCCATTAAATTGCAGGTGAGAGAAATATCATAATATCAAAAACACAGAAGCAATAGTTTTCTTTGGAGAAGCTGACAAAACCAAAACACAGAAGCAGTTTAACAGATATTGATCTCAAAAATTCTTCACGATTAACTGTTAGAAAATATTACAGATATAATGAGTAAGAACATATAAGCACCAATTCCACGAATGAATAAATTTAACTATTTTGTATTGAAATTAAATATATACATTTTCTGTTCAATGAATAATTAGGCCCATTGATAAGGGCCGAATATAAAAAAAATTGCAAGAGACTGGTCTAAATTAAAAACTTCGTATATACATATGAAATATATTATTTGTCATTGAATTTAAATTTCAGATTTCGAAGTCTGTAACGCCGGCATGAAGTTTTCAAAACATCAGTTTAATAAAAAAAAATAAAAAATATTATCTGTCCGTCGGTGCCTGGCACTGGCGCCGACGTATTTTTTCGTTAATTTTAATTCTGTGATCGAGAAACGTTAAAATTGAACTAAATTTCAAAAAAAGAAAAAAGTTAAATCATACCATCATAAATTTTTGATCCTCAAATTGATGATCATTGGTCCTATGTAAAATATGCATTTGTACTTAATTATTTTTTATCTAAAAAAAATATTTTTTTTCTTTTTTTTTCACAAGAAAATTTTCTTTTTGTAAATTTTTTTTTCTATTAAAAAATTATTTTCTTTTTTTTTTTTTAATTTTTTTTTTATCACAAAATATTTATAGGCACTTTATTTTGATAAATATATGTATAATAATTGATAAAATTTTATGATTATTTTTTTTTTTCACATAAAAATAATAAAAATTATATTTTATTAATTTGATTATTTCAACAATAAAATTTCTTGATCAATTTTCTAAAATTAAAAACAGAATAATAATTAAAAAAAATTTTTTTTTTGGCACAAAAATTAAGGCAAACTTTTTTTTTATTTCGTTTCGTTTTATTTTTATTTATTTTTTGGACAATATTGTATGAAATTATTTTTAGTAAAATAATAAAAGTAAAATTTAATAATAATAATAATAATTTTGGCGCCCAATAATTCTTGTTTTTTTTTTAATTTATAACTTTTAAATTTAATTTAAATTAGACCTCTTTTTGTTCATTATTGTGTTTTTTTTTTTTTTTTTAATATTATTTTTTATTTAAATTATATTTTGGCGCGCTTATTAAATATGTCAACATAATTTACTTTAAATTCAAAAATTTGTCTGTTAGAAAATAAATATTAAAAAGAAAAAAAAAATTATTAAAATAAAAATATATACATACAAAAGCAAAAAAATATGAAAATGAAAAAAAAAAAAATTTTTTTTTTGGTGTACCTACACATAAAATTTCACACATGCTTTTATGTTTTTTTCTTTTTTTTTCCTAGCAACATAAATACGATAATCTTATATAAAAAAAATTATTATGTATTTTTATGATTTGTTTTTTTTTTTTTTATTTTTACCATAAATATATCATTTTTACCAAAACGCATACACAGATTTTTGTTAAAAAAATTTTATTTAAAAAAAAAAAAACTTATTTGAAAAATATTCATTCCTTATTAAAATTATGATTCGGGAGTTGTTCTTCATTACATTTTTCTGTAGAAGTGAAATTAAATTTGATAGTAGGAATTGTCTATGTTAAATAATAGGTTTTGGATTTTCATTTATTTTTTTTTGTTTTTGAAAAAAGAAAAGTTTAAACTTTTGTGAAATTCTATAAAAATAATTGAAGAAAAATATTTTTAAAATTAAAAAAGAAAATTTTTTATTAAAATCATAAGGATATATCGTCTGCTGAGAAATGAAACTACGTATGACATTTATACGTCATTATTTGACAATAGCACCATTCGATTCCTCGTATTCGATTTTATAAGTACAACTACTTTGCAATATTCTTAATGTTGATTAAAATGTGTTTTTTAGATGAAAATTGTACGCTACTTGATATTTTTTCATACGTTTTTTTAAATTTTCAAATCTTTAAATTCAAATTACTCGAAACTATACTTTTCATTATACGTTGTTTCATTTCTGAGCAGGCGATATCATTGATATATCATAAATTTTTTTGACCAATTAAAACAAACAATAGTTTTATTTTTAAAAATTAAATTATATTTAACGTTTCGATGCTAAGTTCGCATCCTCATCAGAATCATGAAAACGTCAAATATAATTTAATTTTTAAAAATAAAACTATTGTCTGTTTTAATTGGTCAAACATATCACACTTAGGGATATATATTAATTTCTTGTAAGAACTTTTTTTTTTGATAGAATTAATCTTAAACATTAATTATGGATCTAATAATAAATGGATAAAAATATAAAAATATGGATAAAAATTTTTCTGAGAGGTTTACTCGGCTAGTTCATTCACTTATTTAGAGGATGAAGGACACAATTGAACGATATTTCACATATCCTAAAGTTATCATATGTTTATGTTATATAATCCTTAAATAATAAATGTTTTGAAGTATAAATGACGTGAATTATAATGCATTTAGAAAACAAACTAAACAAATAAAATAAATGATTATATTTTTGTAACTAATGTGAAACATTTCATTTATAGCCATAATAATGGATTATCGTTTCAATATCGTATCTTTAAAGAGCAAAAAGTAGCCAAGTAATTTTTATATGCTACGGAAAATAAATATTGGTATTTCGCAACAATAAAACAATCAATTTCATAGCAAATTCATGGAAATAGTATCTTGATAAATTTTAAAATCCAAATTTTTGGTTAACAGACTCGTGAAAAATAAAAATTAGTGCCTTAAATCAAAAATTCACAATAAACTTGGCCTTTGAATTTTATGTAAACTAATAAAAACTTAAAGCAAAACTTATGTTTTGGTCAAACGTTTGTTTCTGGCAAAAACAAAATATTTCATCTCATTTTAAAAAGATGTTCAATTTTCATCTAATCTAAAGTCAGACCCCATTGTAAGTCTAACCTTTCTTAAAGTTACTCTAATCGACATTCTATCTACCCAACACATTGATTTTAATTGGAATCCAATAAAGCTTTAAAACAATTTGAAATATATAAATTTTACATGAAAATTATTTAAACATTTGGCTGGTTGGGACTTTGGGATATTCTAGAATCGTAGGACCCCATCGTTTAGTCTAGGTGAAAGCTAATGAAATCGAGTATAATCTGATATTCAAAGAATTGGTTAGACAGTTAATTAGTTATAATAAGGATTTTAGTGGAGAACATTTAATGAATAATGCGTTTTACGCATTTCATTGTCGTAATAGAAAGTTCCTAAATTTTGAATTAAAAATCATACGAAATTAAATAAATTTTCGCAAAGTTATGCCACAGGTTTTGTGGCATAACTTTATTTATTTATTTATTTCATAATTCAATACATAATTTTTTAATTTATCGGAGATCAGACTTATGAAAATTATAAACATAATAATTCAGCGATTGTAATTTTCTTTTCAGATAAAGATATGATAAAGATACGATTATTTTTAAGTAAATTAATTCGCAAAAGTTTCTGTGACAAAATAAACTATTCAAATCAATAAAAAAAATTTATTTTTCATAAATTAATTCAAAAATTAATTAATATTGAAATCATAATTTTGAAAGCATTCCGCAGATCAGTTTTAAGTTATTTAGGTATAATAGAAAAAGTTTTTCAATTTCCCGTGTTTTTTTTTTCTAAGTTCAATTTTGCTAAAATCAAATTTTACCTACGATACACTTTAGTGTTTATGTTTTTATTTTTCAATATTATAACGAGATATATGTTAGAATATTATTATTTATGACATAGTTTTTCTTTCAAATATGGTTCATTTTTCTATGCCTCAAGTAAAATATCTTTTTTTTCGCATATGAATCCTTTTTATTCTATTTTTTTTTTAAATCAATCAAATTTTTATTGTTTTTAATTCCTTTTTTTTTTTTCTTTTTATTCATATATTTATGATTTCTTAAAGGAAACAAAATTTGATTTTTTTTTTTTTTTTTTCAAATATTATAATTTATTTTTGATTTTGTTTTCCTTTTATTGAATAATAAAAAAAAAAAACAAAAAAACTATATTTTTTATATATTTTTTTAAGAACACATGATATCAAAAGAAAATAAACGCGCACACGACATACTGCGCAGCATAAAGACAAAATTCAAACTAACTATAACTGCCTGGATCTAAAAACCTTGAGGGTATTCGACGCCTTCAAAGAAAAACGAAAAAAAAAATATTTGCACAAAAATATTGTAGAAGTAAAATAATATTATACACACAGAAGATGGAAAAAAAAAAAAATTTCGTTGGACAAAAGAAGCATAAAAAAAGTATCTTTTTTCCCTAAAAACTTTTTATAACAAAAAAAAAAAAACTAATACCTTCAAGATAAATTTATTGATATCTCTTCAAAGAGATTGAAACTAAAAAAAAAAAAACACATAAATTCTGAAAAGGAAAAAAAAAGATTTAAAAATGAAATACACAGATGAGTACAGAGAGAGAGAGAGTTTAAGCCTGTGTGAGAAAAATGTAAACAAAAAAAAAAGATTGTTTTATCTAAAACTCTATGTACATGTCATAATTTGTATGTGTTTTGAAAATATATACTGTGAAAAAAAAAACAAGTTTTTCAACCATTTCTAATGTAAAAAAAAAAAAAAAAACATTTTTTTTATTAAGAATTAAGTCCCGCCTTAACATAGTTATTTTTTTTTTATGTTGATTTATTTCCCAACCCATTCCAAAATAAATTTTTATATGAAAATAATTTTGTTGTTGTTTTTTTTTTTGTATGAATTTTCATATTGCGCAATGGAGATTTTATGCCTTTTTGAAGCAAAAAAAAAGTATATATATACATGTGCTTGTGAGTGTATTAGCCTTTTTCTTTTGTTTATTTAGGAGATTTTTTTGTTTATATATATATATATATATATATATGATTATTATGTATGTTCAATATATGAATTTAATCTAGCCTAAAGGGAGATAACTACTGGCCAGGACTTTTAAGCAATGGTAAAAAAACATTGATTTACTGTTTATCAGTAAAACAGAACACAATTTTTTGTATAAGGTATAGGGGTTTTTTTTTTTTTATTTTGGTAATAAGAATAATATATGTATTTAGCCTTACATAAATCTGTGAAATTAATTTTTATGTAAAATATTTATGTTGCGTATATAAAAAAAATGTAAAAAAAAAAAATGTTTATTTCAATGATTATGAATTTTATGATTATTATTATTAGAGAAAAAATAGTTTGGTAGTTCTTTTTTTTTTTTTATTTTCCTATAATAATAAATAATTTAATTAAGATATTAAAACTGGTTATTTTGATAATTTTTAGGGATATTTTAATTTTAATTCTAATACAAATATGTAAAATCACATTTTATAATATGTACAACCTTAATGGAGGTGGTATGAAAAATTTGTAAGAAAATGAGGCGAAATTGTTGAGTAGAAAATGAGATAAATTTTGGAAAGAAACATAAATAAGACATAAACAATTAACAAAATTATTAAATAAATTATTGAAATATTAAAATATTAAAATGTAATGCATTTAGTTTTGGCGTTTTAATTTTTTAGAGAAATGTACTTATAATTAGCTCAAAATAAAAATAGGAAATTTGTTTTGGCATACAGTATATGCCATATATGATGGATAGTTTCCAATCTTGATGAAAATATGTGTATTTAGTATCATATATGTTTCTGTGTAAATATCGATTCGAAAAAGTGTTTTGGCTGCTACGAATTCTTAACCTATATTCCATTTTATAAATTCTATATATATGTTTTAAGGATTTAAGACAAAATAATGCAAAACATTTTTGTAATTTAGATTTAAAATAAATAAAATGTTCAATTTCAAATTTTTCATTTCATATTTTCTCATAAGCTTAAGATTATATTAAGTTTCTTCATTTTCCATAAAATTCGCGAATTGAATTTAAATTAATTCCAATATTGGGAAAAGACGAAGAATAGATGCATGTAATAATGATGTTTGTAAAATTGTAAGTATATACCTGTATTAAATAGAATAAATATTAATATTGAAACTTCTGCTAATCAGAATCTCTACAACAAATTAACGGAAAAACATGAAGAAAAATTATTAGAAAACGAAGATTTGTAAATTTCAAACTAAAATTAGGTAAAATCCGTAAATATTTTATTTTTATCAGTAATTTTGTTCTACGTAACAGACAAAAAAGGAATCGCGATACTGTTCAGGCATCAACAATAGTCGGAAACATAGTGACAATGTTAATTGTTGTCCAAAAAAAGTCGGAGTGCGAAATGTACGTAAAACGGACAAAAAATAACTATACTTAATAATTTCATTTTGATAATAATAAAAGAAAATATCTAGTGATGCATTCATCAAAAAGAAGTTTATACATAATAATTTATATAGTCTCAATATGTTACAAACTTAAATAAAGTTTCTTTTCAGTGACTTGGGCTGTAAATTGAACTCTTCCAATAATCATAAGGTATAATATGCCACTATACAACACGGCATTAAATTATTAATATTTTTATTTCTTGTACGTATATCAATCCACACACGACTTTGGTAAATAAATAATTTGTTTGCCTTGAAAAAAAAAACAACACAGACAAATTAATGAGTTGTCAACAACAACAAACAATCATATTAATGAAATTTTATTAAAACAAGAAAATATGTAATATAATTAGAAAAATGAAGATATTTTTAACTTCTGAAATAACATATTATATGCATTTAACTTGTTATTTTAATTATAATCATTATACATTAATAATTTTACATTATTTTATATTAAAAACATTTATTATATAAGTACTTAGTTCTTTTATTATTTATAAATGAAAATGTTACCAAGATTATATACTAAGGTTGTTGTATTTAACTTTTATTTATGCCTTTCAGGCTATTTTAGCGCAATTAGTAGTATTAACTATAGCTATTTTCTTTTAGGTTTCTAACTGAAATTAGTTAAATACACATATAACTTATAATTAAATATTAAATTGCATAATATTTATAAATTAAAACATTAGGTGTTAATTTATTGCTTATTTAATGGAAGATTATTTTTAATTGATGTAGTGAAAATATAAATTTATTTTAATTAAACTGGAAAGTATAAGGTTTTATATCAGTTTAGATTTAAACTTTTAATATACAAAAAAATTGCAGAATTAACACTTAAATAAACTGTTTTCATTTTACAGATTAAGTTCACTTGGATTTTGCAATGAAGAGAACATTAAAGTTTTGAATCTCAGATTTACTTTTCTGACATCAAGTATATATTAAAATTTCTTCATTGAAACAATTTTATTTAATGATTTCTATGATTTGAACCAATTTTGCAAAATGTCTCTCTATTTTCTTCATTATTTTTACAGTCACTTTTATGCCTTACCCTTATAGAGTTGCAATGAATTTTGAATATTACACTATAGACAAATTACTAGACGTTGTATGTTTTCTAAATTTGTTGATCATCAACAGTCACCTAAGCATTTTCATTCGACTATCAGGCGAACTTTTACAAAGAAACGAATCGTTTTTCTTATCGAAGTTGAATATATTTATATAAAAATAATTCTTAGTAATATTATTTATAATTTTAGTGGAGTTTTTATTTGTTTTCATAATATAAATAAGATGTTTATGAATATTATGAATCATTTATTGTGACACCTGTCAGAGCTACTTATATGTATGTTAGGCTTATTATTATTGAATAAAATTGTATTTTTTTTTTTTTGCAAGCCTAGTAATCAATAATTTTTTTTTCTCTCCATTTCTATCTCTTTAATTTAATTTGTTTTTTTTTATATATTTTTTAAATGGAAAAAACCTGATTCCTTGAGGCCATCAATCATGAATAAATATCAAATGTATTTACTGTATATATATGTATTTATATTAAAATTACTTGGAAAATGAAAAATAGTAATGTGATGATAAAGATTTAATTTCAATATTGAAAATTAAATATTAAAAAATAACAAAAAAATTTTAAGAAAAATCTTTTTTTCTCTTTTCAGGTTGATTTTTAGAAATTTAATCGATTTTAAAAATACAATTTATTAAACTTATTTTGAAATGATTGAAAATTTTCTTTTCAAGCCCCGCAGAATTACGCGAAATGATATTTTGGTGGCGCAGTCATTGAAATTTAAATACAATTAGTTATTTAAAAAATGACAGCGAAAAAGGAGCAGGCGGCAGTTAAAATTATATTAAGGATTGATTTTTCAAGGGAAAATTCAATAGGTTCGTTTTCATTTTGCGTTTAATTCACGGAATACGTACGTACGTTCTATATACAGATAATTTAAAGGGGAATGGGAACTTCAAAAGCTTACGAGTGTTTTTACCGTGTTTGTTTTTTATATTTTCAAAATCTAACGTCGACTAAAAACCAGTAAACAACGAATGACATTTTTTCAGGAACAGTATGCATACATGAAAACTTCTTCTTGATAACCTATTTCGTAATTTTCGGAAGTATACGAATCATACCCCTAAGACAGAATTTATTTCTCAAACTTTTTGACTGATTTGAAAACATTATACGCCGCCATGCTTAAGCCTAGGTAGGTAGGAATTTATGTAAATTTATCTGATAAAAAAAAAAAAAAATTGATAACATGAAAAGAAAATTAACGAAATTAAAAAAAAAAAAGAAGTAAAACACAATATTTTTTGCAGTTGCAATATGTGGTTATTACAGAGTTGTTGGTGGCTTTATTTTCTGCAGCTTGATGAAAATTAAATAATAACATGTATTGCACCAGCGATCAATCGGAAAAGAATTTAAATTAAAAAAAAAAAAAAATCATATTCAAGGAATAAAAATTAAAAAAAAAAAAAAAAGCTTTTCCTCAGGCTTTTCACGAGTCTGTTCTGAGGGCATAAATTGATTCGCGTAATTTGTTATACATAATTTTATTTTTTTTTTTCTTTTATTATTGCCCTCCATTTGATATTAGAGTGCTAAATCTCTCTGTTTTGTATGGTACAATATTAATTATGCTGCTATTGTAGTATGGAATTTTGTACATAAATAAATGCAAAAAATGCAAATTACGCATAATTTTTCCTTCTTGGAAATTAATGTAAATAAAAATGAAAATATTGTTTTAAATTTAAACATAAAAAAAAATAAATAATGTACATAAATTCTTCTAAATTCAAAAAAAAAAATTATTAAATTGTATAAGTCGTGATCCATAACATAATTATGCTGATTTTAATAAAAAAGCATTTATCTTTTACAAAATACTTATTTTATTTTAATTTTTTTTTTGTAAGAAAATTTAATTAAATAGGAAAACTAATTTGCATGAAAAACTTTAATGATGTTTATATGCGCAATTAGAGTTTTGCGTGGGAAAAGCTGCTGGGGTAAAATTTTGCACACAATACCAAACAAAAGAAATATTTATTTTAACATCAATCAATTTAAAATCAGATATCGATTTCGAGCTCGAACTTTTGGGATATTTTTCAATTCACTTTCTATGTACCTATATATTAAGTAAATTTTTTTTATGCGATATGAACATTGACATCAGGACTGTGAGGCCCGCATCACAATAATTAAATTATAACTATTTCTTATAATAGTTAGAACTAGAAGTGAGATTAATGTTGCATTTTATTATTTTGAGAAAGTATAATTTTGCGTATATAAATTAAAAACTTGTTTCATTTATGTGACTTAATTTTATATAAAATTGCTTTCTAGCGATAGCTGCTTGTCATGATTTCTGTCTATCATAGGCGTGGCCCAACTAAGAATTAAAAAAATTAGAATTCAAGACCGACCGAAACTCATACTAAGTTTTTGGCAACAGACTTATTTTTAGCTATGAAATTTTTCCAAAAATGACCTATTTTTGTAGATATTTCTTCAATTCATAGAAAATTTTGTCAGTCTATGCAATACGGTATACGGTATGATCTTCAAAGGTTCATTTACGTTCAGATTGTACATCATTACTTTTTATTACTGTGTTTTCAGAAGTAATAAAGTTTCGATTGACTGTTCAATAATAATTAAATTAACATTTTTTGTTCATGTCCGAAAAGCATCTTAACCCTTTCGACCCTCCTGGGATATATATATACCAGAGAAATTAACTTTAATACTACTGAGATATTTTGAAACCAATTTCTGTTTTTATGATACAATTTCAGTGTTTTATTGTTATACTTGAATATGAAATTTTTGCCGTAAGAATTATTTGTATATTTTTGTCAGTTTTGATCTAAAAATTGGAACGTGCTTAATCACTTCGGATAAATTTCTTATATTTGAGTGTTTTACTACTATTAATAATTCAAAAGTGTTAATATTCTAATTACTAGCGACAAGAAGAACCATATTACATTATAAAAAGTAAGTATTTAAAAAAAATTACGAAATTCAAGCTATTTTTTACTTTTGGGATTATTTGTCCCTACAGTATTTTATGGATTGTTTGATTGGGATTATTTGTCCCAACGGAATTTTATGGACTATTTGAGTTGGATATTATGTCTCAATAGTTTTTAACAACATTGTTATATTTTTAGAAAATAGTCAGGTCAAAATTGCTGGAGGCTGAAATTCGTGCTCTTTTGGAAGAGAGTAGTGTTGATGATGGTGCTGATTTTTCTGGCAGTGATTAGGAATATTTGCCAAGTGATGTTGAAGTAAACCCTGAGGAATCTGAGGTACCTGTTGTGCCTGTAAAACTAAAGAAACTAAGTGAAAACAATCTTACAACACAGGATGTTGAAATTTAACAAAATGATGTAATTTATATACACCAATACCTCGCTTTGCGTTCATTTCGTTTTGCGTTTTTTCGAAGTTGCGTCGTTGCTGAATTAGTACTAATTCTCAGTTTGCGTCGTTGGATTTTCGTAGTTGCGTTGTTTTCGGTAGCAAACATTGGACAAATTTTTTGTCCAAGGATGCCGAATTACGACACAGACACTTCGGACTCATCAGACAGTGATTAATTTTTGTTTTTTTTTTAAATTAATGAAATCTTTTATTTTGTTTTAATTGAATTTGTTTTTTTTGTATGAATGTATATTGTATGTATGTATGTATGTATGTATATATCTACAAATAAATTTTTTTATTATATTTGTTTTTTAAATAATGATTACTTTTTTCAATTTTCTTCTCAAAAAGTAGTATTTTCGTAACCCTGGAACCTATCTTCGATCTTTACATGGTTTGCAATAGAAAATCATAATTCACTTTGCGTCGTTTCAAATTGCGTCGTGTTTTTTTGGAACGTAACTACGACGCAAAGTGAGGTAGGTATTGGTGTATATGTAAATATATAAAATATATAAAATTAAATATTTGAATGATTTTTACTACTTTGATTTATTTTATTCATATACCAAATAAGCCAAAATTTATTTTTTATTGGGGCCCCAGAACCCTGTTGGGACTTATTATCCCAGAACATTCTTCGATATCTGGCAACACCACCATTACAAAACTGTGTTTCAGATTTTGCCTAAAGTCATCAGCCCAAAGTCGGGTCGAAAGGGTTAAGGTCGAACATCCTGTATACATACAGTTAAAGTACAACGTTTGTGTCAACTTAAGTAAAATCAAGTGATATTATCTAAATTCACATACAATCAGGCTATAATTGTAATTCATAGTATATTAAGGCGCTATGACATAGATGATCCTTAAATACTTTACAAAAACATATTATCTTTAATATAAAAATAAAGTTAGGGTTAATGTTTTTATTCAAAAATTTATTAAACTTTTTTTTAGCAAATTAAAGTTTCTGAAATAAAAAAAAATGAACATATTTTTTTTCTATGGCCTTCATTTAGAAAATCATTTATTTCCCAGGCCAATATTCTATTTAATAAAAAATAAATCGTTTTTATTCGTAACATACCTCGATATACACATGTCAAAAACGCACCTGGTCTGCTGAACTAAAATTTATCTAAAATTTTATTTTACTAAAAAAAAATAAAAATTGAAGGTAAAATAAAAGATTGTAAAATATTTTTTTTTTTATTTTAAAGGGTTCATGTAGAAAACAGGAAATAAATCAGCAATATATTAAAAAAACAAAAAATATCAATAAATTTTATAATCTGACATTTTAATATTGAGCAGAGAATTTAAATTATCGCATCTTAGGAAAAAAAAAAATTAAGTTTTAAGTTCTAATCAAATTTGTCTAAATTCCATCAAAATTCATAAATTTCGGTTTTTTATTTATGTTTTTTTTTATTAAAATAATTTTACGGGTTGTCTACATTAGCGATTTAGAATCGCGCGTATTTATGAATGTATTCTATTTTTTCTGTTTCATTTATTAGTATTTGTGTGTGCTCAATATGCCACTGGGTTAGATTTACGGCATGCGATTTTTATACATTTTTTCAAATTGTACCATTTTACTTGACTTAAATGTCAAATTAATAAAAAAAAAGCAAAATTTGTGAGAAATGTCAAAAAATACGCATGCTGAAAAATTATTCAAAATCAGCATGCGTATTTTGCTGCGATTTTGGATTTTGTATAAAGATACACGAATACATTTAAAGAACAAAATCGCATGCAGGAAAAATACGCTAATGTAGACACCTAGTTAATGATATCATTACATTAGTTTTGTTATAAGTCGCAAACTGTAAGACAGAAATTTTGGTTTGGTTTTGGTTTTGGCTTTGGCGCAAATTTGTGAGGAGAGAATAAATCGTTTAAAACTATGAATTTTGTTTCTGTTTGTCAAAAAATTTATTAGTTTCTCTCAAAAGTTCTGAAATGTTGGTTTGATGATCATGGTGGTAGAAAGTTTTAACGAAAATTTTGTATATAAACAAAGTTTGATTAATTAAAATTTTCAATTTCTTAAATGTAGAAGAGTAAATATGGGACCTTAAAGATACTATTTAATTAGCGTACTTAAAGAGTAAACTGGTGAGCGAAAATTTTATAGGATTAAAAAGAAATTTATGAAAGTCGAAAGCCAAATTCTGTAAAAAAAAATGTCTGTACGCTTTTTATATATTAATTTAATAATTTTAACTTTATTAACTAGAAAGAATGTTTATTGGAATTGTTCAAAAATATTTCATAAATTATTATGAACAGGTCTTCAATTATGAATTTAATATTTTTTAAGTCTTTGATGATGTCTAACTTGTATGAATATGATTTATATTAAGTAATTTCCAAAATTTTTGAATTAAATATTTTATCTTTTTTATGATTTATTATCAACTAGCAATCAAATTAATTTTGTTTTTTTGGTTTTGAAAACCTCTTAAACTTTAATCAAATGTGTAATGGAAATTAAGATAAAGGAAAATTATAACAAAAAATTAAAAAAAAAAATCCAATTTTTATTTGCTGCTTAAATGAGCAAAAAGGAAATTTATATAAAAAAAAATCTTTTAGTCGAGATATACTTCTATTTCATATATTTATTCAGGTGAAATTAATATCTTTTTTATGCAGGTGAAATATTTTATAATCGCTGGATATATGAAAGAAAAATTCAAATCTAAAAATAAAATTTCAATAGATTGTGCAATTCATTTTGTTTATTTATTTATTTATATTTTTTGTAAAAAAGAAATATTTTATTAAATTTTCATTAAATATAATTTTTTTTTTATTTTAGCAAATCTTTGTATAGAAATTCAATTATAAGATATTCTAAGGTTAGAGATATATTTAGTTTAACCAAAAACACTTCAATGATTCTAAATCCTTAATCCCATTACTTCAAAAAGTAAATTTTTGGTAAAGAAAACATTTAATTTCAAAACCGTGAGATTAATTTTTATATTAGTTTGAAAGAAATGAGAAAATTATTTGAAAAATTCTGAGCGTGAATAATTTTCAGAATGAAGTCCGTTTTTCTATTTTAATAAATTTTTTTTCAATAAGAAAGTTTTTAATAGACAATAATTCATAATCCAAGTAAAGAACTAGATTGTAAAAATTACGTTGCGTTAAAAAACAAATTCATTGATAACAACTGCAGAGGGAATTTATTTTAAGGATGGTGGTGACACTGTTTTTGTTAATGAATTTCTTAAACAACTGAGTCCTTATGTATAATTTAACAGGGATTCAAATGACATAAGCAATGTACTTCTAGTTTTGTCATTGAAAGCACCTGTTGAATCATTTTGTGTTATTTTTTAAACTTGTTGATAATTGAAACACCATAGCAACTTTTTTTTTGCGACACAACAAATAATTTTTATTTATTTTTTTCACCTAGGTTTTATTTTGTAATTAATTAAAAAAAAATAAAAAAAATTACAAATTTAATAAATTATAATTTAATTAATCAAAATATGGATAATACGTCAACATTTCAAGAATCTCCAACAGTAAATCTATCAAATCGCCCAATATCGAGACGCGGAAGAGCACCAAATCAATCCGCTTCAATGGAAGAGCAGTCACCTTTGGCTCCCCTAAGACCAGGCACAGGTAGTATTCGTGGTGTAAGTGCTTCTTCGTCGAATAGACCACCATCATCATTAAGATTAGGTAAAAAAATATTAAATTAAAGTTAGGAAAACAATATAAAACATTCTGTTTTGTTAAGGAACTGCATCAAGATTGGCAAGTTCTGGAATTGGACGTCCGCCAACTTCAAATAATACACGCATCGGAACAGCATTGGGAGCAATGGGAAATATGATGGTAGATAGACCACTAACACAACACGGTATGCGAAAGTAATATTCAATGATTATTGATTTTTCAAAAACAAGGATAAATTGGAAGTTTTTTTTTCTAATGATTGAAATTAAATATTTTAAGTAAAAATACAATTAATTTTATATAGGACTGAGTGGGATGCCGACAAGTCAGGGCAGAATTGGAACTGCTGCTGGCGGTATGAGAATGGTTAAAGATAAACGTTACTGGCAGGCAGTTTTACAATCTAAAATTAACGAAATTAATCTTGAAACTTCGAAACTGATTGAAGAAAAATCGAATATGGATCGAGAACAATCAGCCAAAAGAATGTATGATCGTAAAGTTAAAGCAGCGGCAAAAGATCTTACCGATTTGCAAGCTAAATTAACTGATATGAATATTGCTCTGGACAGTTTTAGCTCAGGAACATCTCGCCAAAATTTACAACGAGAAGCAGCAGCTCTTCGAGAACGAAATGAACAATCTCAAACTCAACTTGAACATTTGTTTGGCGAAAAACAATTGTCTGAAGAAAGAAATAAACAATTGGAAAGAGAAATTGAAATCGAAAAAAATAAAATAAGTGATATGATTTTATCGCTTTCTATTCAAGACCAGGCAAGATATTCAGAGCTTCAAAAATTAGCGGAAGATTTAAAGGCGTCCAATTCGGAAATGCAATCAAGAATAGAATCTGCAGCTGGTAAACGAGAAAGATTGAACAATGTTATTATGAGCTCACAAATGCGACTTGAAGCCGTACGACTTAATGCGAAATTAGATGAAATGACTATTAAGTTCGAAACGTTGAAAGAAGAAGAAAATAATAAACTTACACCTGAACAAGAGAGAGAAAAGCTTATAAGAGAAGTTCGGGCGAATAATCAATCATTGACAAGCATATCTCATCAAATGAAAATTGTTGAAGATCAATTAAATGAAAAGAAAGAGCAATTGCATTTGGTCGAGCAAGTAAGATTATAAGTTTTGAATTTGAGATCGTTTCTTTTTCGCCAGACTTCAATATCACTTTCATGTATTTCAGGATTTGGAAGAGGGTAATTCTGATAGACATGCAAAATATAAGGAGTTAAAACGTCGTGATGAGACTATGACGGCGTTTTTGGAAACGTTCCCGCAGCAAATGGAATCCGAACAGAAAAGTACGTTAATTTAAAAAACTTCGGAAGTCAATAATTTATTTACAAATTTAACTGTTATTTTTTTCAGATTTAGACAAACTTAAGAACCAAATAACATTTGCAATTGAGCAAATAACATTGCAAGGGATAAATTTAAAATCATTTGGTATCAAAGGTGCTGATTTATTAAATGAAAACAATGACCTGACTAGTCAAGGTGGTTTACTTAAGGAATATAAACAATTGGGAATTCAATTAAAACAATTACAAATATTAGAAAAAAGAACAAGTGTACAATTGAAACAATTGATGGAAGAAGAAGCTGAAATTATTCAAGAAATTCGAAATTATAGCAATTTGGATGTAAGTGCTCTTAAACTAAACCCTAACCTTTCATATAGCCTATGCGAAGTCAGAGTAAACTAATTAATATTTCGAATTTTAGACATTAAGAGGAGAAGCTGCTGAAAACATGGATGAATTTACAACTAAACTGGAAGAGTTAAAGAAAAAACGAAAAGTCACCGAAGATGTTGTTGAAGAAGCTAAAAAACGTAATCAGGAGATAAAAGTAATTAATTTTGTTTTTAAGTAATACTTCCAATATTTAACTCTAATAATTTTATTTTTTTTCTATTATAGGATCATTTAAAAAATAATGAAGCTTATAAGCAAATTGCACATTTAGAAGAGAAATTGGTTGATCTCTTACGTGAAAATAAAACCTTACAAGAAATAATTGAACAAAATCTTAAGGACAATGATTATTCCGAAATTAAAGAAGAAGTTATTAATTTAATTAACACAACAAATAAAATGTTGCTGGATGAGAAAAACATAAAATTTGAAAATAAGTTTTAAAATAATCAATTTTAAAAATAATTATAGTGTATTTTATTATCGGATGAAACCTGTTTTTTTTCACATTAAAGGACTTGATATAATTATTTGCATCAAGTATTTCATGTACTTGAGTTGAGTGAAACAAAAATTTATTCTAGAACTTAAATTTTTTTTAATCTGTATGCATGTCTTTTCTAATTTTAAGTTGATATTTCATGTGTTTTTGATTTTATTCGAATAATAAATTTGGCAAAAATATAATAAGCAACTTTTTTTTTCCTAATATTGAGGAGCGTAATATCTTACTATAGGCAAAAATGGGTTAATTCTTAAAAGTCGACTTATAGCATTATTGCATATTTGGAACTGTGTAAATATTCTGAACCGTATCTGTTTTTTGACAAATTTATTTTCTGCCTTCAAAGGCCTTAAACATACAATGACATGACTCATCAGTGTATCTCAAAGCAAAGGCTCGAAAATAAAAACAAAAAACTTGAATATCTCAAACTTATTTTTATTGCGACAATCCTTACACTTTAGATTAAAACAATATACCAACATGTGTTTTTTCAACCACTTTGAATTTTGATCAATGATTATTAATCTAAAGTCATTACGTGGTATAAATAATTAAAAATAAAAATAATAATATCAAGATTAAAAAAATCATCTAAATGTATTCTTATCACGAATTAAAAATTCTAATTTAAGACGTAAAGTTATTTCCTAAAGCTTCTTTTAACCCTTTTTATATTCATTGATCGGAAAATTCACAATAAAAATATTCATAAACCTATGAGTAATTCAATTATCAAACATCAAAAGATTTGTTGAGGTCTAGCAGACTTTATTAAAACATGTTTCTACGTCCTTTTAAGGAGAACGTATTGATTTGATAATTAGAAAATTTCTTATTCTTTAAACAAGAACAATTAACTTAAGTAAACAATTATAATGTTGAAGTTGTTATTTTTGGAAATAATAGCAAATGTAAGGGAAAATATTCTTACGATTTATTTAAGGATTTCATATTTCTCAACAAATTATGTATATTCACATTTACGAAAAAAATACAAATTGTTCTGAGATTAGTGAATTATTCCAAGTTTTTCATATATTTTAGATGAATTTGTACATTGTCCATTTAAAAGGTATACATTAAGACAAATGTGACGTCATACGGATATTTTGGAAACTGTTTCCTATTAAATTTCCAGCATAACCAGAAAATGTTTAGGATCTAAAAGAACTTGATCCGTTGAATATTTCAAATGGTACAAATTCATGTGAGATACTAAATTTTTTCAATTTTTTAATAAACTGGTATAAGAAAGAGGTTCAACATGCTTCAGAATTTCTGAAGGAAAACTGATTGGTACATTGTGAATTTGGTACTTGTGTAGCAAATCTGGTCAATTGGGATGATGCTTTTTAATTTCGAATAATCCACATTTATCTACTAAAATTTAGGCACTTAAAATATTTAAATCAATTTGGGAGTTCATTAGTTATAAGTCCGTTTTTTTCATTTTAAAAAATATAATAATGTCCTAAGTTTTTCTCGAGCATTTATATATTATTGTAATTTATATGTATATAACAAAAATAAAATTTAGAAAGACATTCCCCTTTTTTTATTTCATTTTTTTTCAGATAAAACTGACTGTTATTAATTTTTATACGAATGAAAATGTCTTTTACTGTGATGAAAATTCCCTGTCTTAATCTTTTTGTTTTTCTTTTTTTTGTTTTGTTGTTATTTTTTTGATAGAATTACGCTTTCGGTCAAGAAAAAAAAAAAATAAAATAAAAAATTTAAAAGAATTGAAAACAAAAATCTAATTAGAATTAGGAAAATTGTTTTTCTTCTTGCTATCATCGTCTTATTTTTTATATATATATATATTTTTTTTATTTTAACAATTCATGAATTGTTAACAATTTTATTTGTTTGTTTGTAAATAAAAACAAGAATTTATTTTGTTTTGCTGAAATTAACAATTAAAATTTAGGGAACACATTTTTATATTGTTAGAGGCGCAAGGCGTGAGAATTATATTAAGAAAATTAAGTTAAAGTATTAATTTATTATTTAAAGTTTTATGTATATTTGTATATTTTATGGCTTTCGGGGTGTAATGTTTTTGAGGCTCAATTCCCACCCGAAATTTATATTCATAACAACATTATAAAATTCTCTATCGAATGCAGTAGGTATGTTAAGTATTCGAAATTAGCCTATGTCGAGTCCGCAGGTATTGACTACATATTCACTTAAATTTGAACAATCCGTTCACATTTGAATATTCATTTCAACAATCCGCAGGCAGCTAAGACTGCACAGTTCTAATGGAAATGCAGCCTTTCAATAATTAGTGAACAAAAACTCTGGCATAGGCAAAAAATAATAAATTTAGGACGTTGATCTTGTGAAGTTTCTTGGTTAACCTGTCCGCCCAACCGGAGCGTTTATAGGGCCTTTTATGATGACATAGAAAACTACTTTACTTTTTGTATAATTTAAATATTTTTGGGAATAAAATATAATCATAGGTCTTTTGTCTTATATCTATAAAGAATGGTTATCTAAATGTCATTAAATCGTTCATCCATACGATATGAGACCAAAAACATTAAATTTTTAACTATATTTAGGAAGCTAACAAAAAATTTAGATAGGTATATTTTGATTTTATTTTCTGAAAAATTATTTATCTTAAATAAAATTTTTGGATAAAAATTGTGGGTGTTTTTAAAATTTTAGTGTTTTCTTTTGAACTAAAAAATATATACATGTATACAAAATATATTTTCGCAAAAACATTAACAAAATATTATGCGATTATAATTACTATGTAATGTGTTTTATGTATAGATCAAAATGTTAAACACTAATAATGTGTATTCATGAACTTTTAAAGATATTTACTAAATTAATGGTTTTCAATGTTCAAATTTTTATTTTTATTTTCTTTTATTTTGGGCTTTATGTACATAATTTTGAAGACAATTCGTTTAAAATGATATACCAACCTCCGTCGTTTGTCGTAGTAAAAAATTGTTAAAGCCAATTAGACGAATATTAGTTGAAGAAAAAGCAAGCTGTCGGCCAATATATTGTATCTCTATCTATCTCTTTACCATTAATAAAGATAACTTTTTTTCTTAATTCGAAGTAATCTCCAAAATTAATTAACCGGTTTGACCGTTTGACTGAAATCTGGAAATTAAAAATTCTAGAGATCGGGATGATTACATAGGATACTAGAAATTTTGATCAAAGGTTTGGACGGGGAATTCGGTTTTAATATTTAGTTGTATTTCAATTAAATGTTGTAAAACTTAAAATATTCGGAAAAAATACATTATGTACCTCTTAAGATTCTACTTTTCTACTACTTTTTTACTTTTCTATTAAATATAAAACTTAAATAAGATAAATTTGAATCTAATTTGTTTTTTAGCAAGAGCACATTAAATACTTGATTCGCAAGTTTACATCAAATGATACAAATGATACAAAATCAAGCACAAATGTTACTAAAATCGAATATGATGTTTTGTTTTCCATTAAATTCCAATATCCAATTCTTGGAAAATAATTTAGTTTAGATATCCTTGATCAAAACCAATTTTTCATGGACTAAAACTAATTTCTTTGTTTGGCTAAAAGAAATGTCATTAAGTTTTAATATTGAAATTCTAAACTTCAAAAGAAGTATTAGAATTAGACTATATTCGTAATTCTTGATTCAAATTTCAAACCAATTTTTCTTTGCCTCATATTTTGAAATTAATTTTCACTATAATAATAAATTCGTTTTACAGATTCCATTTCTCCTGATTATAGGGTTGAATAGGTCATGTCGAAAACTTTTATTAAGTATTTACGAAAAGAAGCGTAAAATATTTGTAGTTTTCCAGAAAATTATGTTTTTTTTTTTTTTCATTTTTCTTTTATAATTTTGCTCTGCTTTTGTGCTGAAAAAAATAAAAATAAAAATCTGTAGAAGATGATTTTAAGAGGCGGAATTAAATTTAAATGAAAACGAAAAAAGAAAATAATGATTAATAGAGCAAATGGTTAAAATTTAAAAAAATAAAAACCTTTACGTGTTTATTGTGAATTATGATATTTTTATTTTTATTTTAGATTCCTGACTTCACTTTTGGTGTGTGGTAAAGTGGAGCGCCACAATCATTAATTAAAATATAATTTTGCAAAATTTTATTTTTATTTGAAGAAAATTTTAATGCAGACGTTAATTTTTAATGAATTTGCACTAAATTAATAAAAAAAAAATGTATATTTTGACGACTGAATTATAAAATACTCATTAGGCTGTCTATTGCATCGGATTTTGGCGGCTCACATTTTATTACAATATTTAATTTTCGTTTTTATCATTAATTTTTTATTTAAAACTTTTCGAATGCAGAATTACTGAAAGTTTTATTGAACAGAAACTCTGAACACATGAACATCTTGCACAATCTTGAAATCAGTGCATAATCATTTTTTTTAAGAGGTAGATTGTTAGATATTTCGCTCATTACAGAACTACAGTTTTATATGAACCCATTTTGGATTATATGGGAAAAGAAAATTGGTTGGATAGATAAATTTTTCCGAAACTTGAACTATATTTTTTTCAATCTATTCCCTAAACTCGTTTGAGTCAAAGCAAAAAAGGTCAATAAATTTAAACCAGGCTTATTCTTATACGACTGTATATAATATACCCGAACTAACCGCTAAATAATTTTAAAATTTTTTTAACTTTAACTTAAAAATAATTTAATAAAACCGTTGTAAAATAAAAACTATCTAAAAGTGTTATTAAATATAAAATGACTAGTTAGATTGTTTACTTTAGTTATTAGTGTGATCAAACTCGCAGACGTAATGGAGCCCTTTTGTTACTCCAACTTTTCCATTTAACGAACAATGCCAAAACGTCTTTTTCAATGACATGTAATATTATCAACTTATTACATGTTAACATAAAGATCTTTACATTTTTTTTTAAATCAAATATAATAAAATTATATATATTTATATTTATTTTTTTAATGACTTTTACTATCCTTTTTAAAAATACATATATATTTATTTTTAATACTTGTGCTTAACTTTTCAAAATATATATGCATCATATATAAAAAAGTGTTGATCCATTGCGTGAGGCGCCTTTGATGCAAAAAAATATATATAGGTACATATATATAAAAATTAAACTTAAAATATCTTTAAAGATAAAAACAATTTTTTTTTTTATCATCATCACGATTTCAAATTATATTGTTTATTTGTAATTTTTTGGTACAAAATTGGGCAATCAAATCATTAAAGGGAATAAATAATAAAAAGAATGAGTCAAAAAAAAATATTATATATATATATAAAAATAAAATTATATTTATTTCAATTTTATGATCCAAAATTTGATGAACTTTACCAAGTTCCTTACTTTTAATTTTTGTTTTGTTTTTAATGATTTTGTCTTTATAAAACAAAAAAAAAATATCGTAATAAAATGTAGGTAAAATGTTAATAAAAGGGGGGCCTCAATATAATACTCTTAAAAAAATAAAATAATATAAACCCATCATCACTTTATTGAAATTTATATCTTTGTAATTTTCTAAAAAAATAAAAATAAAATAAAAAATAATAGCTTCTGTACGAAGAATTATTATTTTTTTTTTTTAATTTTAATGAAATAAAAATAAAATTGTTATTTTAATTTTTTTCAATTTCATTAAAAATGAAATTTATTGACCCATTAGTTGATGGACAACGGACAATGGCAATGCGGCGGGACGTTTATAATATATGATTGTGTTTTTGTTTATTTTCATTATTGATGCGGTAAAAAATTGTGGATGAAATTTTCTCTTTTTCCTCATATTTTGAAGTTAATTTAATTAGTAGTAATAGTTAATTTAAATACTAGTAATAGTAAAATGGGAACATTATAGCCCTTTTTTATGATTTCATAGCAAAATTCATAAGTGAAGCCTTTTATGCCCTCTGTATTCAACTGCAATGAGCCTTACATATAGCCTTGAATCAAGGAGATCATATTTTAGTTTTAGTCTTCTTAATAACACAACACCCTAAGTCATATCCCAATTTATTATATAAATTTAACTTTGAAGATTATTGATGTATTACATGTACCATTTTTTAGTTCTGTCTCAGCTCGAATCCTCTCGAATCCTGTGTTCTAATGGTTTTGGTGGCGGAATGTTTAAAGCTAGTTTTTGGCCAGATTGGATATGAGCAGGAGCACACATCATCGTATATTGGTATATAATTTAACGTATGTTTAGTATATAAGAAATTACTTTAATTTTTTTTAATTTTTAATTTTTTAAATGTACTAAATAAACTAATTTGCTTACTGAAGTTCTCAAAACAGAATATATTCAATTAATTTTTTTTATTTTTGTTATTTTAAGACTAAGGTACACATTTCTCTAAATTAATCAATAATTTTTAGGTATTAAAAAATAATTAAATAGCAATCAAGAAAAACTCTATATTTCGTTATATTCACAACCGCAGGTCAATATAGTTTACAAACAATAATTGTGATGATGCAATTTATGCCAATAGTTAATAATGAAGAAAGTTACTATATATTAATTGTATATATTTTTATATAATTGGGTAGTTGCACGGAAACTGGCGGAAAACTATAAATAAAAAGTTTAAATTAAAAAAAAATATTTTTGAGACTTAAATCAGTATTTGTTAGATGCTTCAGATAATTTCGAACTTATTCTCAAAGGAACACCGCATTTTTCGATTTTCAAAGAATTTGTATCGATCAAGTTATTCCCGTGTAAGCAAACGAATCACAGGAATGACACCACGGTAATGACAAAAAAACAGTTTTTGCGTAATTTATTGGAAAAAATTCGAAATAATTAAAATTTTTAATCAATTAAATTATAAGAAAAAAATCATAAAAAATACATTTTATAAAAAACAACGTTTTTCTTGCGCACTAAAAAGTATAAAATAATTTTACTATGAGTTTCATTTTGGTAACAGACTTTATAACTTTTCTCCGGCTCATTCAGAGGATTGTGGACACACATACTTGAAACTGATTACAACAGTCTATAACTAGAAACGTGGTGCGCATTTTTAAGGTAATACTGTAAATGTGTTGTAAAAATGTGCCCCACGTTTCTAGTTATAGACTGTTGTAATCAGTTTCAAGTATGTGTGTCCACAATCCTCTGAATGAGCCGGAGAAAAGTTATAAAGTCTGTTACCAAAATGAAACTCATAGTAAAATTATTTTATACTTTTTAGTGCGCAAGAAAAACGTTGTTTTTTATAAAATGTATTTTTTATGATTTAATATTTATTTTATACTTTTTAGTTTTGAAGCTGAAACAAAGCAGAATTTTTCTTATAAAATTTGATTGTCAAAACTACGAAATTTGTGTGTTTAATTATGTCCTCTTTCTAGGTACAAAATTTGAATAAAATCGGACGAAGTTTTGAAGTCCTCTCCAAGGAAGGTAGAGGAGGCCAATAAATTTTTTGTTACAAAATTTGTGTGTTTAATCTTTTCTTCTTTTTATGTACCGAATTTGAATAAAATCGTACTTTTGAAGTCCTCCCCATAGGACATCGCTGGGTAGGAGGCCAATAAATGTTTTGTTACGAAATTTGTGTATTTAATATGTCCTTTTTTTATGTACCAAATTTGAAAGAAATCGGACGAACTTTTCAAGTCCTTCCCAAGGAAGGTCGCTGGGTAGGAGGCCAATAAATTTTTTGTTACGAAATTCGTGTGTTCAATCATTTCTTCTTTTTGTGTACTAAATTTGAATGAAATCGGACAAACTTTTGGTTGTGAAAATTTGATTGCAAAATTTCTCGGGCAGACAAACAGACGAAACACTTTTCAAATCACGATTAAAGTGGTAGAATATTGTATTGTCATCGGGTTCAGAGCTATATTCAAAATTTCGGAGCTGTAGCTTGTCGGAAAGTGGTCTAAAATTTGATTACAAAATTTCTAGGACAGACAAACAGACGAGAAAGTGAGTTGATAAAAACGTTGTAAAAACAGAGAAATCTAAATAAAATTGATTAAAACATATTTTTTATTATTTCAATTAAAAAAACACTTACTACGGTAATGAGAAAATAGTTGTGACTTATAGAAAATTTTTAAATAGGTGTTCACAACTCGTTTATTTTACTCGATTTAAATATCACAACTAACTATATTAAGAGGTAACATAATTTACTTAACCAACTGACATTGCGATTGAAAATTATATTACTTGTAATGTTTTTTTTTTTTTGAACATAATTCTAAGACTTTGAAATTGTTACTGACACGGTAACAATCATAAAATAATAGAACCAATTAGAACTGTATTTTCTCAACTTTTTTAAATTTTAGAGAGTCTTTCACAGATTTTTTTTTTATTAAAACAATTTGTGAAGTATTTATTGAACATTAAAATAACGAATTTCAGTTTTGAATACGAACGCATTACTTAGTAACAGCCACGGGGGAATGACAAAATCAGGGGTGGAATTATGTAACTTTGTCGTTTTTGTGACAATCGACAATTTCAAACACGATCAATTTGTATGGACAATGAAAATTATTGCTTCGCGTATTTAATCATCATCATCTGTTGTATATTATATTTCTTTCTGGCAAAAAAAGAGTTTATTTCCTCTCTTTAAGAGAAAATATATACAAAGTAAAGCTTACTTCAAGAAAAGAAGAGTCCAAATTGTAAATGTGTGGGTTATAAAACTTAATAAAAACCTAAAATTTCAACTGATTTATAGAGTGAACTTTGATTTATAAAATATTTAAAAAAATTGAGCGCGGAGAAAAAAAAATTATGTACCTACTTTTTTTGAATTTAATAGACAATTGTCGAAAAAAAGTTTGGCTTCACATAACTGAAATTATAGACAATTGTCTATCAAATAAAAACGACAGCTATTTTTTGGTCGTCAATTTTAAAACAATAAATTAATAAATCAAAATTTTTTTTTTTATAAAATGTCAATTTACTTTTATTCAACAAATGATTTTATTTCGTAACCATTGATAAGGATTACGTTTTTTTTTTTTGTTTTTTTTTAATTATTTCCATTTCGTCGAAGGTTCAAACTGTTGTTGAATAAAGAATAAACATCTATAAGCATCTTAAAAAAATAAAACGTTTTATTTTTGAAGTGAATTAAAAACTTCAATAATAAGAAAGTCTAGATATTTGGCCATTAATTTCTAAATTATAAATTAACAAAAACTACAATGTATCATGTTAAAATTTTGATTTACGATTTTATGAATTGTAGGAGGTGAGAAGGGCTAATATTTAATCCTTGAATGGCAGTTTTCAAGATGCCTTATTGAATGTTATTTATTATAGAATTTTTTTATTTTTGGGCCATTTGATAGTTTAATATTTTTATCTGATTGACCATTATTGAAAGAAAATACTTGGCTTATTTATAAAAATAATTAAAATAAATTGTTTATTCTTAAACAATTGTTTTATAGTTATAATTTATTCTCTAATTAAAATTTAATTTTTTAAACACTAAAAATCATTTAAATTAGTTATGGCTCCTAAAACCTAAATTTTTATAAAAATTTATTATTTCCTAGATAATGATCAGAAATTAAAATTATAAAATTTGAATTAGATACCAATTTTATCTTATATGGTGTTCGCATTAGGAGAATATTAGTGGAATATGCTGTTATCCGGAATATTTCAGGAATATGAACTGGATTTTTCATATAAAAAAATATTCCGGAATATGTGTATTCCACTTTCATATTCTAGTTTGTCAGGGTTAGAATTCTACATTTCTAGTTATTTTCACTCATTTTTTGAAATTTTGTTATAGTTGCCAACAATTTTTTTGTCAAATTCGAGTCAAAATGAAAAAAAAAACAAAATAAAATTGAGAACAAGCGAGATAAAAAGTCAAAATTTTCAACAACAAAAACTTTTTCTCTTTCTCAATTTTTTTTTTTACATCATCAAATTCCAGTTCTCATCAAATTTTGTAATGCGAACGGCAATTTGTTTTCCGGAATATAAGTGGAATTCAAATTATAATGCGAACAAGGTATTAAAAAGAAGTAGGTACTTTTAATCAACATAAAAGCATAAGTTAAATAGATGAGTTCTAAACATTTTTATGATTTACGAATTATAAATAAAACACAATTATGAAAAAGTGTAAAATAAGTATGCGTAATTTTCAAAAATTTCATAAAACCTTAAATTCACAATTTATGCGAAATTGAAGTGAACACCACACCACATACGAAATAAAAAATTTTCTATATCAATTTTCACGTTGCCATTATAAAGAATACAACTAAAAACCTTTTGTTAGTGTATGTTTTAAAATCATAAATACAGTATAAAATTTTGAGTTTGTTTACTAAATTAAGAAATTATTGAGAGAGAAAAAATGTGGTTTAATATTTAAAAAAAATTCTCTACACTATATTTTTTGCTAAAACGATATTTAAAAATTCACGATATTTTTTCATGAAGCAAAAAAGTCGAATTGGTCGTGTTTGTGATCGAAGTCGACAATTAAAAATTTTTTTTTTCGTTAATTTCTGAATAATATTATGAGAAATGTGATTTCCACCTATTAAAATTACATGAAGCAAAAAGTCAACAATTGTTAAATTTTGTGACAATTGTCGATTGTCGACCGGTGACAATTGTTATATGATTCCACCCCAGGCTTTAAACTGAAACTTTTGCTAATGACGGAAAATATTTACATATTTTTTTATTTATCCTAAATGGTAATAACGTCATTATTAACGTCATTATTAAATATGAGGGAGAATTTTTCCCTGGGATGGTAATAGACGTTAATGATAACGATTTTCAAGTCAAAACTATGACTATGAGTGGAGCCAATTGGAAATGGCCAGAACGAGACAATATATTGTGGTAAATGGGGTATGAAGTAAAAAAAATTAATCCACCAAGTCTACTAAATACCGGAGGTTTATATAGTGTTCCTGAAATACAAAAAATCTGATCCATGAATCAAAGAAAGAAATTTATGTTCCTATTATTTAATTATTTTTTTTATTTTTGTTGAATATGAAAATTGTCTTTTTTATTTCTTAACTTTTTTGTTTGTTAAAATAAAATTGAAAAAAATATTAATTGCTTTAAAAATGATTTTTATTCTTAATTTTTTAGAAGCTAAAAATTACCACGGTAATAAAAACAAAAAAAGCGGTAATAGGGACAGTTGAATTTTTATACACGGTAATATGGGCTTTTATGGATTATTTTATTTTAATTAATTTTTTAAAAAATAAATAATTAATTTTAATTCTAAAAAAAAAAATTGAAATTTAAGACATTAATAAAGAGTCATATCCATTTTGTCTGCAAAAATATAAATATATTTCAATATTTTACAGCACTTTAATGTCAGAAGCTTCTTAGACTCGCGGTAATATGGGCATTTACCTTATAATTTATTTTAAAGATTAAAATTATTAATATTTATACTGTTGGCCCCAAAAAGTGTGGTAACATCGAATCGACCATTTTCCGTGCAACTACCCAATAATTATATAATAAAATTATTTCAGAGTTTATAGTTTAGTTGTGCTGGGAAGAAAACAAAATTTTCAATCTAATTTCTATATTCTTTTTTTGCAGATATCGTTAAAGTTGAAAACCTACAAATTTTTTTTATATAATTAATATTTTTTCATAAAACATAAACTAACTTATAGACTAGAGTCTAGAGACTAGAGCCTAGTCTGACTATAATAGTCAACTTATTTGATCTTTGTATGTTGAAAGATTTCACTGCGTGCACAATTTATTTTGAAATAAATGGGTTTAACTTTTTTCAATTAATATGTAATATGTGAATGCGGTACATTGCACTATATCCTTAAGGTAAGATTTCAACTTTAATGTATGTTTTCAAACTGGCTGTCTTTGGCATTTAGCACAAATTCCGTCATCCAGGTATTATAAATAAATTTTATGAAATTCTCAAAAATAAAAAAATAATATGTATTTTATTTATCACTACAACTCTAAGTTACAAAATTAAATTATACAATGGTATATTTCACAATTTTCTTAAAAACCAATTTCCAGTTTTATTGAAGCGTTATAAAATTATTATTATTTAATATCACAAAAAAAAGTATTCAACCGTAATTAGATTGAATTTATAAACATAGTAAATTTAAAAGTAATAAAATTAACATTATGAAATTGGTTAAAGCGTAAATAAATTTCAAAGGATTAGGGTTAAAGCAATATTGTATGATTGTTACACATTGGCAGATTTTTTAAAGAATTTTATTTTTTAATTTCATATTTTTTTAAAGAGTATTTTTGATGTTAATAAACCTTAAACTGAGATATGATTCTTTTTATTGAAAAAAGGAAAAGAATAGCAATCTAACTCTTTAAGAAATTTTTGAGTTTCTCTTGGCCTAAGTGCGAGGGAATACAGTTATTCTCGACCCGCTGCAACCTAACCCAACCTACTTGATCTTTCTATGTTGAAAGGTCTCACTGCGTGTAAATGTTCAGGTACTATAAATAAATTTTACAAAATTCTCAAAAAAAGATTTGAATTTTAATTATCATTACAAACAACTCATAAGTTACAAAATTAAGTTATATAATGGTAGCCATATTTCACAATTATCTTAAAAACCTATTTCCAGTTTTATTGAAACGTTATAAAATTATTATTATTATTGGGTAAACTGCCGTTTCCTTGAACCAGTCAGAATCGGCTTAGACTTGGGGGGCGGGTAGAGGCGGTGCAAAAACTACCAAAACTGAAATCAGTTCTTGGGACAAAGGCCCGTTTTGGAGGAAGGAAGTCCCAAGTTTTAATACATTTTTGTATGGAAAATTATTTTTTGTGCCCGATTTGCCCTATATTTGGGTAGAGGCGGTCTCTAAAATGTTGAATCCAAAACGGTTTTTGCCGGAAAGTCCCCATTTCGGAGTTATAGCCGTTCAACATTTTCATAATTTACTTCATACGTTTTTTAAAAAGAACTTTGACGAGAAATTAATTAATTAAATTTTTTTGGTATATTTTGAGCCGGAAAAACCCTAACGTAGCTACCTACCCAAAATTTTTGGGCAGGTAATCTTTATTTCACCGGAGCTACCTATTTTGTTTTGCATATTTTCAGCCGGGAAGACCCTAACCTCAGCTCCCTACCCAAAAATGTTTGGTCAGGTAATCTTTATTTCACCGGAGCAACCTATTTTGAAAAAATATTTTTTTTTGCCTATTTTGAGCCGGGACAACCCTAACCGTAGCTCCCTATCCAACATTTTTGGTCAGGTAGTGTTTATTTCACCGAAGTTACCTATTTTGAAAATTTTTTTTTGTATATTTTGAGCCGGGAAGACTCTAACACTATCTCCCTACCCAAAATTTTTGGTCAGGTAATCTTTATTTCACCGGAGCTACCTATTTTGGAAAAAATGTTTGGTTGCATTTTATCGAAAGAATTTGGTATAAATATAGAAGTAATAGTTTCAATTATATATAGATTTCAATTATTCATACTAGATTTTTTGCTCTCTTCGGGATTCCTGCGTCCTTAGCATTGTTGGAAGATTTCAATGCTAAGGGCGCAGGTTCGAACCCCGAAGAAGGCATAATAGAATTTAATAAAAATCTAATAAAAATAAATAACCACTCACTTTTTTTTTGCACATTTTTCAAATTCGAGTAGTATTTTGAGTATTCTTATTCTTATTTTTCTGATAAAAATCTCACGCGTTTTCGAGACTCGAATTTGAAAAAAGATTTTTACCCTCTATCAAAAATCATACAACGCGCCTAAGAAGTATTAACTTCAAAAAAATTGTGAATTTTCCAGATATGTCAACAAAACAGAGTCACAAGTAATTTTGTATCTTATTTTAGCTACCACAAACCAATTATTTAATATGATAGAATATGATGACTAGTATAGTATAGTACATAATTTATTATTTAAATTTTAAAAATTATACTTTTTTACTTTTAGGGGTAAGAAGCTTTGCTTCTTTCGGGTGTCCAATAACACCTCATGTGTTTTTATTTTGTTTTTTTTTTTGCATTTTTTTTGCACGCTTTTTTTTTAGCAAAACTTGTCGGCGTCTGGACCAAATACTAATGTAAATACTTGTGCTTGCTTATGGATTGGTTCATAAAATTTCAGTGCAATAGGAAAATCAGATGTTTTTCTTTTTTATGTATTATGTGTATTTTTATGTAGTTTACCATGACTGCAAAAATTCTTTTGGAAGTGTTTTAAGTTTGTTTTAAGTTTCTGATTAGAAAAACTGTAGTGCAAAGAAGTAACAATTATTTTTATTAAGGTCAAATGTTGGACGTAGGTGATAAAGAAATTTTTTAATAAATAAACCTTTTCAAAAGTTATCTTTTTTTAAACACAAAATTTTTAGAAATTCAAAAAAGTGATGATGAATGATTCCTCAAAACTTTTAAATAAAACTTTCTGCATAACAATTAACTTTTTTCATATTCAAGATATTTTAATTTAAAAGTTTTTTTTATTTTTCACTTATATAATAATTGACTTACAGAGTTAAGTTTTGATTTAACTTTATCTGCTGAAATATATTATATCGAGTATATATACAATTTGTTGGATAATAATCTTCTATTCAGGGATAAAATAAATAAAACTCTTTGAAAATTTTAACAATTAACTTAAATTATAGAAATTATAAATTTTCTAATTTTTAATAAAATAAACTATTTTTCCAACCACTTACATTTTGATAAAAACACACACTACATGCGTAGATTTTTCAATGAATCAAAATATTCAGAATACATAAGCAACCACCAGTATTTACATTATAAGTAGGGTTGCCAGATGAAATCTTAAAGATTACCGGACAACAAAATTTTGAAATAATAAAACAAATTCTAGCCTATTGCATTAAAAAAATTTTAATTTCAATATTTTCAAATTTCTTATAGAGTACGATTCAAATCACTTGACCAATGAGCTTTTAAGAAAGGGTAAAATTTGAATAAAATTATTATAAAAAATTGCATGATCTTTTTTCTTAAATAATTTCCCCTAAATTTTGTATGGAATTTTGTAATGGAAATGGAAAGATTTGCATAACGGATTGGTCAAGTGATTTGAATTGTACTCTACCAATTTGACCATTTACTCAAAACACTTGAGCGACAAAAAAAATACCAAAAGGTAAACTGACCATATTTGTCTAGCTTAATGCTGGACAAATGCTGGACATTTTTAGTTATTCGCAAATATCTCGAAAATGGTGCGTTTTACAGCATTTTTGAGGCTGTCCAACCTTCGGTAACCATAAATTTTTAGTTTTAATTATCTATTCAAAAAGCACTGGAACTTAAAAAACTATCAAAGGGTTACTGAGATATTGAATTTTGAAAAAAAAACAAAATAATAAATAAATAAAAATAATATTTGTTTATGTTTTTCAAAATTCAATATCTCAGTAACCCTTCGATGGTTTTTTAGGTTCAGGGCTTTTTGAATAGGTAATTAAAAGTTGAATTGATGGTCACCGATGGTTGGACAGCCTCAAAAATGCTGTAAAACGCACCGTTTTCGAGATATTTGCAAATAACTAAAAATGTCCAGCATTTGTCCAGCATTTGTCCAGCATTAAGCTGGACAAATATGGTCAGTTTACCAAAAGGCAGAAATATAAAAAACATCTAATCAACCAAATTTTTCGCAAAATAATAAGCATCGGGTGGAATACCGGACAAATGTATGTCCGGTCCTTCCCATTTTTTCCCACCGGACAAGTAGTTGAATTAACGGACTGTCCGGTTCAAAACCGGACACCTGGAAACCCTAATTATAAGCTATAAGGTATTTGTATGCGACCGATTTTTTATTTAGCTTTAATCATAAAGGAAGTATAATATAGAGTAACTATGTCAAACAACTTTTTAAAATATCGTTTTTATTTTTTTTCCTATTTTTTCAGACCCCCAAAACATATGTATACAAAAAAGCTTTTCTATTCCCTCTAATACTCATTAATTTTTTCAATTTTGAGGATGTTTAGTTTTAAAATTACACAACTTATAAAAATTTGAATGTAGTTGTGCGAAAAATCATAACTATAATGAATAAATGAAAAAATATGTGTCTAAACATCACCAACACTAAGATAATCAGCCGTGTAGTTGAAAAGTAAACAAAACTTTTCGTAGGGATAATAAATAAAAAATTCCCACTAGTTTTCAAATTTTTGTTCGCTTTGTTGGTCGGCAGTAATTTTTTTTGCCATTTTTAGTTATGTTTTAAACATTAAAAATAAATTTAAATTCAACAATAATGAAGATAAATTAATAAAAAATAAGTTTTTTATTATTTTATTAAAAAAAATTAATTTTAAATGTCCAAAATAAAATAAAAATCCTTCCTAGGACAATTTTTTTCTTAACTACAGATTACAGGTGGATTTTTACTTGTTGTTTTTTGTTTTTTAGAAAAATGGAATGAAAATATTTAATTTTAATTTACCTATTTCATAAATAAATTAAAAATGATTTTAAAAACATGATTGAAATTTTGAAATAAAAAAAATATCAAAAAAAAAATTATTGTGCTATAATCAAAACATTTTTTTTATGTGGATTTTAGAGTATTTTTTTTAATGAAAATAATTTTCAATGGAGATTTTTAATAAAAATATATTCATAAAGTGAAGTAAAATTTAAAATTATTTTCAATAAATAAAAAGAAATATAATTTCAAATACAAAATATAAAAAAAAAAACTCTTTTTTTGTACAGATAGAAGGTAGGAAGATACCTACATAAGTATGTGGGTCCCCAGGTAGAAAAACAGCCACGTAAATGCACAAGTTCGATTTGTCCGAAACTTGGTGAGATAGTAGGGGCGGTCCTCAAATCCTCAAATCCTTACATCCCAGAAGGTTTCTACCGGTAAACTCTCGTTTCAGGGATATGCAGCCCCATAGTTTTCATATGTTAGGTAGGTATACCTAGGTACTTGCTTTGTAGTAACCAAAGCCTTTTTTTTTTTTTTTTTCGTACACGTTAGCTGAACTTTGTCCAAAACATCTAATAAGAGCTAGGTACGATAGCTAGATAATTTTTTGGGTTTATGTAAATTTTAAAACATATTTGAATTTTTTTAAATTAATTTAAAATTAAAGATAAAGTACCTAGAGCCTAGAAATTATGACAAAAAAAAGTTTAATTTACTTTACCAGCAAGAAAAAAAATTTATGGATTAAATTTGCTCGATTTTTGTAATTTTTTATTTTAAACAAACACGGTTTTTTTTTCTTAAAAATTAATATAAATCATATAATAAATTGCATTCAATAATTAAATTATATTTTTTTTGTTTTTAATCCCATTTTACAGATTAATCTTTAGGTTTTGTATAGGAAATCTCATAGGGTTTCATACATTTGTTATGATTTTTATGCCTACGAGATGCTGTCTATGTATTGTTTTTTTGGTCTAAATATATATTGTTGTGATGTGCCAATACCAACACAAATTAAAAGCCCCCTATTAAAAAAAAAAAAGCAATACATAGACAGCATCTCGTAGGCATAAAAATCATAACAAATGTATGAAACCCTATGAGATTTGCTATACAAAACTTAAAGATTAATCTGTAAAATGGGATTAAAAACAAAAAAAATATAATTTAATTATTGAATGCAATTTATTATATGATTTATATTAATTTTTAAGAAAAAAAACCGTATTTGTTTAAAATAAAAAATTACAAAAATCGAGCAAATTTAATCCATACATTTTTTTTCTTCCTGGTAAAGTAAATTAAACTTTTTTTTATCATAATTTCTAGGCTCTAGGTATCTATTATACATAATTTATCTTTAATTTTAAATTAATTTAAAAAAATTCAAATATGTTTTAAAATTTAATTAAAATTTACATAAACTAAAAAAAACTATCTAGCTATCGTACCTAGCTCTTATTAGATGTTTTGGACAAAGTTCAGCTAACGTGTACAATCCCGATTTTGCTGAAACTTGTTGGGGGAGTAGCGGTGGTACCCAAACCCTCAAATCCAATACGTTTTTTACCGATAAGTTCTTATTTCAGAGATATGACCCCCCAAAGAGTTCATATATCAGGTATATGTATACTTATCAGATCAGGTACATTAAAAATACCTAATAATGAAAGCGAATCAGGAAACAAAAAAAAATTAAGGGGATTGGAGGAGGCGGCTGCCGTCTTCCATTCCAAAAGACAACTTTTTATTTAAAAAAACTCATATTGCGAAAAAAAAAAAAAAGGCTTTGGTTACTACAAAGCAAGTACCTAGGTATACCTACCTAACATATGAAAACTATTTATTTATTTATTTCGTTTAGCTCAAACTATTACAAAAAAAAACTTATTTCTAAAGAATTTACAATTTACTATTCTTAAAAAAAAATTACAATTATTAAATTTACAATTCACTAAATATTGCTACGTAAAAGTTTAATTTTTAAAGAATCTTTGGATAAAGAGAAATCAATTACATTTTTATACTTATTACATATCATAAGCATTCTATTAATTGGTTCGTGCTGTCCGTAATTTGTTCTGTGGTGTTTGATCGTGAAGGGATTTGTGTTACGAAGGTGGGGAAATGATCGGAAGTTAAGTCGTTGGAATATAAAAGGAGAATTAATTTTATTGTTGGCAGCTTGTGATATAAAAATAATATCAGCTACTTCTCGCCTTTTGGTTAACGATAGGGCTGCATATCCCTGAAACGAGAGTTTACCGGTAGAAACCTTCTGGGATGTAAGGATTTGAGGATTTGAGGACCGCCTCTACTATCTCACCAAGTTTCGGACAAATCGAACTTGTGCATTTACGTGGTTGTGTTTCTACCTGGGGACCCACCTACTTATGTAGGTATCTTCCTACCTTCTATCTGTACAAAAAAAAGTTTTTTTCTTATATTTTGTATTTGAAATTGTATTTTTTATTTATTTATTGAAAATAATTTTAAATTTTACTTCACTTTATGAATATATTTTTATTAAAAATTTCCATTGAAAATTATTTTCATTAAAAAAAATACTCCACTTAAAAAAAATGTTTTGATTATAGCACAATAATCTCTTTTTTGATAATTTTTTTATTTCAAAATTTCAATAATTTTTTTAAAATCATTTTTAATTTATTTATGAAAATAGGTAAATTAAAATTAAATATTTTCATTCCATTTTTGTAAAAAACAAAAAACAACAAGTAAAAATCCACCTGTAATCTGTAGTTAAGAAAAAAAATTGTCCTAGGAGGGATTTTTATTTTATTTTGGACATTTAAAATTAATTTTTTTTAATAAACTAATAAAAAACTTATTTTTTAATAATTTATCTCCATTATTATTGAATTTAAATTTATTTTTAATGTTTAAAATATAACTAAAAATGGCAAAAAAAATTACTGCCGACCAACAAAGCGAACAAAAATTTGAAAACTAGTGGGAATTTTTTATTTATTATCCCTACGAAAAGTTTTGTTTACTTTTCAACTACACGGCTGATTATCTTAGTGTTGGTGATGGATGTGCTAATACAATACCAACATAAATTAAAAGCCCCCTATTAAAAAAAAAAACAATACATAGACAGCATCTCGTAGGCATAAAAATCATAACAAATGTATGAAACTACATGAGATTTCCTATACAAAACCTAAAGATTAATCTGTAAAATGGGATTAAAAACAAAAAAAACATAATTTAATTATTAAATGTGATTTATTACAGGATTAATATTAATTTTTAAGAAAAAAAACCGTATTTGTTTAAAATAAAAAATTACAAAAATCGAGCAAATTTAATCCATAAATTTTTTTTCTTGCTGGTAAAGTACATTAAACTTTTTTTTGTCATAATTTCTAGCCTCTAGGTACCTATTATACCTAATTTATCTTTAATTTTAAATTAATTTAAAAAAATTCAAATATGTTTTAAAATTTAATTAAAATTTACATAAACTAAAAAAAACTATCTAGCTATCGTACCTAGTTCTTATTAGATGTTTTGGACAAAGTTCAGCTAACGTGTACAATCCCGATTTTGCTGAAACTTGTTGGGGGAGTAGCGGTGGTACCCAAACCCTCAAATCCAATATGTTTTTTACCGATAAGTTCTTATTTCAGAGGTATGACCCCCCAAAGAGTTCATATATCAGGTATACGTATACTTAGTTATAGCACAATAATTTTTTTTTTTGATAATTTTTTTATTTCAAAATTTCAATCATTTTTTTAAAATCATTTTTAATTTATTTATGAAAATAGGTAAATTAAAATTAAATATTTTCATTCCATTTTTGTAAAAAACAAAAAACAACAAGTAAAAATCCACCTGTAATCTGTAGTTATTAAGAAAAAAATTGTCCTAGGAAGGATTTTTATTTTATTTTGGACATTTAAAATTAATTTTTTTTAATAAACTAATAAAAAACTTATTTTTTATTAATTTATCTTCATTATTATTGAATTTAAATTTATTTTTAATGTTTAAAACATAACTAAAAATGGCAAAAAAAATTACTGCTGACCAACAAAGCGAACAAAAATTTGAAAACTAGTGGGAATTTTTTATTTATTATCCCCACGAAAAGTTTTGTTTACTTTTCAACTACACGGCTGATTATCTTAGTGTTGGTGATGGCTAATATCAATTTATTGCATCTATGATTTTTTTTTTTTTTTTTTTCAAAAATTAGCATCTTCGTCTTCATTGAAATTTATAAAATTCTTATCATAAGTTATTTCAAATCAATAAATATATCCATTACAATTTAATTTTTACATTAAAAAAGAGATAATATGTCATAAATCATAATATTTTACCTATATCCTTTGGATAAAATATTGGGGGATGGAAATAAGGCCGCAGGAAATAAGGCCGCGACGTTTTTTTGTTGCGGTCTTATTTCATTTTGAAAAATGAAATAAGGCCGCGAAGATTTTTTCGCGGCCTTATTTCGTTTTTCAAAATGAAATAAGACCGCAACAAAAAACCTATCGCGGCCTTATTTCCCGCGGCCTTATTTCACTGCGCCTAAAATATTCTTAAACGAAGTGGGAGACATTGTTTTATTTTTTTCGTGAATTTACGTTTAATTAGTTCGTTCTTTAAAATAACAGTGTTTTGCATTTAAGTGTACATGTATATTAAAATATTTTGCATGAACTTTGTTTTAATTATTTAAATTTTGAAATTTTTATAAGGACATTAAGAAAATTATACCGGAATATTTTATTACTATTGAAAATTTATCAATTTGGATACGGAATTAAAATAAGTATAAATAATTTGAATAATATAAAGTAAAGTATTTATTAATTTATTTTATATATTAATGACTAGGTAGTCGCACTTTTTTAATGTGCAACTTTCACGTAAATAATTTACTAATTCATGAAGTTAGAGCTCCATAAAAAGTAGTCGGCTAAACAAGTTATCTTCTATCGACCCCGATCATAAAAAAAACTTGTATTGAAATCAGAACAATTTTTATATCTCAAGAATTATGAGACTGATTTGGAAATATTTTATTTGAAAGCACCAAATGATGATCTGTTTGAAATTAACAAATTTCATATAAAATTTTTTGATAACTATTTTGCTCAAAATGTTTATAAAAAAAAATTTTAACAAACAGTATACAATTACATTGCTGTTTGGCATAGCCGGGCAAAATACATGCGAATGTAATTTAAATTACAAATTACAAAATACACAAAAATGTACCTCAAATTAAATTACTGAAATTACATTACATTTTTTGTTTAATTAAAAAATACAAATTAGTAATTTGAAATTACACTATTTTTGGTTCCAATTACAATAATGTAATTTAAAATTACAAAATTACAATTACAAATTATCCAGTATTGAAAAAAAAAAAAAAAAATTTAAAATAAAAGTTCTATTGAGATTGAGAAATTAAAACACGAAAAGAAAGCTTACTTTTTTTATTTTATTTGAATTTCTAACACATACGAATTTTACAGTTAAGTAAAGAGATAAATTTTTAACGCTAAGTAATTTGAAAGAAGTAAAAGTATTTTGAAATTACAAGTATATAGAAACACAAATTACTAAATACAAATTACAAATATGAATTAACGAATTAAAATTACATTCTTCTAATTACGAATCTACCAATGTAATTGAATTACACATTACAAATTACAAAATGTAATTGAATTAGTAATTTCGAATTACACTATTTTGAAATTACAAGTATTTTGCCCGGCTATGCTGTTTGGACGCAACAAAATTATCAAAAAAATATGATTTCTGGTTCACCGAAACAGACGAATCTTAAATTCTTGGAGTTTGTTATTAACACTTTTAATAACAAAAGGCTCAAAATTTTTGAAAGGGATATTCTTAAAAAGTGAAAGTATCTTTACAAACCAAAATAAAAGAACAAAAAAAGTCATTATTCCAATAATATAAAATAATGTGAGCATCGTCGGTCTCATGCAAAAATCACGAAACTGCAAAAACATAGTTTTGAGAAAATTGGTTTTGAAATTTTTTTTTTCTTTTTTGTAGTACGTTTTGGTACTTTCGGGAAAATAGAAATAGTCATTGCGGATAATTTATGGGAGCTTTCGACTTTGAACATATTCAAATTTTAGTTTTTTATGATTTTTGTACAATATTAGGTCAAAACGGCCAAACTTACAGTTTCGTGCTTTTTGCACGAGACCGACGATATGTAAATAAACATGAAATAAAATGA
Source organism: Hybos culiciformis (assembly GCA_964007475.1). Taxonomy (NCBI): domain Eukaryota; kingdom Metazoa; phylum Arthropoda; class Insecta; order Diptera; family Hybotidae; genus Hybos; species Hybos culiciformis. Next base: position 22,991,158 of record OZ023274.1, read on the forward strand.
ATTTATTAATGCTTTCAAATATATTTTTTTATTTACATTCTAACACAAATTTTTTTTTCTATAGAGAACAAATACTAGTAAACATTAAAATACAATTATAATAAAGCAAATATTTTGTTTATTTTTAAAAGCTTTATAAAAAAAATATTTTAAAAGCTATAAAGCTCTCTCGTTATAGCGATATATTCTAAACAAAAATAAAAGCTTGGGGGTCTGATCTAGTTTTGATTAACTTTTTTTATTCGAATTTTTTGTATGGGACTAGTTCCTCTATTTATACTTCCTTTATGCTTTAATTTAAATTTGATTTTAAGGTAATTTTTTATTTTTTATTTTTATTTTTTTTTTTCAAAAATTAATACTTTTTCAAATTAAAACAATATAAAAATCATCTAACATACTATAATAGAGATTACAGCACATGTTAAGAAAATTTGTTATTACAACGAGTTGTGTATACACAAAAACAGGAGCCGTGACATATGTCCGCTGGACATTTGTTCGCGATGAAATTGTATGGAAAACTTCGCAGACAAATGTCATTTTACAAAATGACATTTGTCCGCCGCGGACAAATGACATTTTGCAAAATGACATTTGTCCGCGATTGAATTTTCAAACTTTAGCAAACAAATGTCATTTTGCAAAATGTCATTTATCCTCGATTGATTTTGCAAATTTTTAGCGGACAAATGTCATTTTGCAAAATGTCATTTGTCCGCGATAGAAATTTTAAATTTTTAGCGGACAAATGTCATTTTGTAAAATGTCATTTGTCCGCGATTGATTTTTCAGATATTTAGCGGACAAATGGCGATTAATTTTTATCGCGGACAAATGACATTTTGCCAAATGACATTTGTCCGCGGCGGACAAAAGACATTTTGCCAAATGACATTTGTCCGCGGCGGACAAAAGTCATTTCCAATCGCGGACAAATGTCATTTTGATGTCCGCGATACAAAAACAAATCGCGGACAAATGTCCCGCGGACAAATGTCCAACCTTCCCAAAAACACATAGACACGAGTCAATACGAGACCGTTGGGTTGAGTGATATAATATTGACAAGTGTCCATGTGTTTTTGTGTATATACACAACGAGCTGTATAACATATTTTATTAACATGTTTTGTATACTGTTTTAATGTGCATGTGAGAGGTAGTTGCAATCAATACATTTGCAATGCAAAAAATAAACAAAAGTTTAAAATGAAGTAAGTAAATAAAATTTACTTAATACGGAGAATGTAAATAAAATTTAATTAATTAAATAATTACATGTGTATTGACGCATGTAATATACCATTTGCCGAGCTAAATTTACAATAGTATATACAACTTACCGATCACATGCACATTAAAATTTTTTGTTTGTTATTATTTTCCTACAAATCCATTTCACATTTTTTGACGTAAAAATTTTGTTGGCTCACAGCAAATTGTGTTTTTTCAATGCATGTGTAAATAAAGCTTAACAATACAATTTTTGTAGTTTAAATGAAAAATGGCAGACGAAACAAATTTTTTGGTAAATGTAAGTTGTAATAATTTTAGCACAGATTTATGGGCTGGCATTCAAGAATCTTTTCGCAAAGGTGAACTGGTTGATATTACATTAGAAGCTGAAGGACAATTCATCAAAGCACACCGTTTAGTTTTATCTGCACGTTCATCACATTTTCGAACAATGTTTACACAAATCTCAATAAATAAATCTCAGATAGGTAAGTTAATCTTATTACAACCAGTTTAATTTCTCAGATTTTCTCTATTTTAGTTTTGCAAGGCAATTCCTTGGAATTTGTTTTGCATACCTACCTACCGGATAAACTACGTACCTAGCTCAGAGCGCGAAGTCGATGACTTTTACCGACCACTCACTGCTAAAAGAAAATTACCAACGACCGCGACTGGAGCGACTCAAATCGGCTCCATACTAAAAAATTTATAAAAAAAATTTTTTTTTTCACTTTATTATTTTAATTATTGAAAAAAAAATCAAAAATATAGAAAAATTTCACAGCCGATTGTAGCCGATTTTTTGGATCGACGGCGACCAATTCATTTTTTGCCAATTTCTTCTCCGACCGTTGTGTTTGACCGACTGAGGTCAGCGACTTCGAGCTCTGCCTAGCTTACACAACATAACTTATTGTATGAACACTTAATCTCGAACGAAACTCGCTGTAGTTACTTAAAATAATTTAATCTTGGAAAAATTTGACAGGTTGTTTATAATTTAAAATAAAAGATTTTATAAATGCATGCAGCATGAAGCTAAATCATATACCTATCGGTAGTTCGTAATTTAGAACATAAATGTTATTTTTGAAAATATGTATGTGAAACAAAAAGCAACAACAACCCTTTCTTAATAAAAACATAGAACATCATTAAGAAATATTATTGAAATTTGCGAGTGAAAATCCAGGTTTCTTTCGAAAAATCAACAAAAACCTTTAAAACAAGTAGTCGACATACGAAAAAAAACATTGTTTGGTTATTTTTATTTCTCAAATCGTCTAATTAATTTTTTATACTACTAGTACTGATGCCAGAGATATACTCACTTTCATTAAGCAGAAGTCACTCACTACATGCTCCTATTATTGAAAACTAATTAGAGGTAATTTTTTCTCAAATTTATTTATTTTTTTTTACAGTATCTTTGACAAATGTAAGTTATAGGACATTAAAAGATTTAATTCAATATATGTATTTTGGTGAGGTTTTTGTTAAGACAGACGAATTTCACGAATTCGTTACGGCGGCCGATGCACTAAAAATTAACAGTTTAGTAAGTACCAATCTAATTATTTATTTCATTCATTTATAATAGGTATATTTATCAATTTATTATAATTATAAAACATTATATTCAAAAATATGATATATGCAATTTATACAAAAGAAAAATAATTAATTTGATTTGGCAACAGAGCACAATTCAAAAATTAAAAATTTCTTTTTATTAATTAATACACATCTCAGTCGCATACATTGTTTCAACTAATTTAAAATATTTTTTTTTTGTTATTTAAGGATGGTCCTTCATCAGGACGATCTCAAGCTAAACTAACACTTGTATATCGAATAGCAGCAGAGCCGACGATTGGTACGGTCTTATCACCACGACTAGATAATAGTAATATAAATGAACAACTCGAATACAAAGTCCAATCACAGTCAAAAGACAGAAAAAAACCAGTCCAAATAGATTTTCAAACTACAACACTAGCTGAATCGACACTATCTAAAGAGACGGCAATGAAAGAATGTCAAGATGAAAAAAGTGCTTCCAAGAAACAAGCTAAGCGACAACGAAGCACTGTTCTAGCATTTGTATCTACTCAAAGCGTAGCTCACATCCAAACAACATCAGAATCCGCAACTGAAACACAAAGTAAATTACAACATTGAATTGTGACAAAATGTTTGAAAAATATTTATTACGAACTCTACAGTTTGTTAAAAATTTATAAAATAAATCTAATTATATTTCACAAAGCTTCATTATATAATTTTATTACATTTTTGGCAATGAAAAAATGTCAAGATGAAAAAAGTGCTTCCAAGAAACAACCTAAGCGACAACGAATCACTGTTCCAACATTTGTATCTACTCAAAGCGTAGCTCACATCCAAACAACATCAGAATCCGCAACTGAAGCACAAAGTAAATTACAATATTGAATTCTGACAAAATGTTTGAAAAATATTTATTACGAACTCTACAGTTTGTTAAAAATTTATAAAATAAAACTAATTTTATTTCACAAAGCTTCATTATATAATTTTATTACATTTTTGGCAATGAAAGAATGTCAAGATGAAAAAAGTGCTTCCAAGAAACAAGCTAAGCGGCAACGAATCACTGTTCCAACATTTGTATCTACTCAAAGCGTAGCTCACATCCAAACAACATCAGAATCCGCAACTGAAACACAAAGTAAATTACAATATTGAATTTTGACAAAAGCAGTTTGAAAAATATTTATTACGAACTCTACAGTTTGTTAAAAATTTATAAAATAAAACTAATTACATTTCACAAAGCTTCATTATATAATTTTATTACATTTTTGGCAATGAAAGAATGTCAAGATGAAAAAAGTGCTTCCAAGAAACAAGCTAAGCGACATCGAATCACTGTTCCAACATTTGTATCTACTCAAAGCGTAGCTCACATCCAAACAACATCAGAATCCGCAACTGAAACACAAAGTAAATTACAATATTGAATTGTGACAAAATGTTTGAAAAATATTTATTACGAACTCTACAGTTTGTTAAAAATTTTTAAATTAAAACTAATTTTATTTCACAAAGCTTCATTATATAATTTTATTACATTTTTGGCAATGAAAGAATGTCAAGATGAAAAAAGTGCTTCCAAGAAACAAGCTAAGCGACAACGAATCACTGTTCCAACATTTGTATCTACCCAAAGCGTAGCTCACATCCAAACAACATCAGAATCCGCAACTGAAACACAAAGTAAGTTACAATATTGAATTGTGACAAAATGTTTGAAAAATATTTATTACGAACTCTATAGTTTGTTAAAAATTTATAAAATAAAACTAATTTTATTTCACAAAGCTTCATTATATAATTTTATTATATTTTTTTCAGAATTTTTTAAAGATCTCGATCTCAACATTATTTCGGTTAGAGATTTTAATCAAAGTGATAATTTTGGTGAAGTTATTGTTAAAGAAGACGCATTAGCCGCTGAAGCATTACAAATTAAAAGTTTAAGAAATGTAAGTACCAATATCTAATTTTATGACATATTTATTTATTTATTTGATTGGTTTTATTAAATTTATCAAATTATTAATGCTATAACCATTATACCTATACCTATAAAAATGTAAGATACCAAAATTATACAAACGATAAATAATTAATTTTGTTTCGCATTAACATTGTAGAGCACAATCTAAAATTAAAATTCTGATTTTTATATTTTTTTTAATTAATTCAAATTCCTGCATATATTGTTATTAAGAAATTTATTTATTTTATTTAAGAATGATCCTTCATCAGCACTATGTCAAACTAAGTTTTCTACATTAGCAACTGCAGATCGAATGCCTGCACCGCCAATGATTAATATACCTGCGTCACCGCGAGCAGAGACAAGCAATGTAACACAACAAATTCAATATAAAACTGAAACACAGACTGATATCAAAAAACAACTTGGAATAGATTTAAAAAATGTGACAATATTGAAATCGACGAAACAACAGTCAAAACCACAAATAATAATTCAAGTGGACTTTCAACCAATACCCGCTGATAAAATTCATTCGCCAACTACGGCAGCATCAGCAGTAACAAAAAAACCTCTACCTGATGGAATGCAACATTTGTATTATGATTTTTTCCCCAACAATGATTTATTTTTAGAAAGATTGGATAAATTGTTTGAGGCTCATTGTACTAAAAGAAAATGACAAACAAGCCAAAAATATGATTGTGTTCTAAGTAACGAAATCCCGAATAACAACGTTCAGAGTCTTCATGAAAAATTCAAAACCAATAAAAAATATACATTTTTAAAAGCATAGTAAATCTAAAAGTAATTAAATTAACATTATGAAATTGGTTAAAGAGTAAATAAATTTCAAAGGATTTAGGGTTAAAGCAATATTAAAGTTATGCTTGTTACACATTGGGAGATTTTTTAAAGAATTTTACTTTTTAATTTCATATTTTTTTAAAGAGTTTTTTGATGTTAATAAACTGATGATTCTTTTTATTGAAAAAAGGAAAAGAATAGCAATCACCTCTTTAACAAATTTTTGAGCTTACCCTTAGCAAAAAGTTAAAAAAAAGTTATAATAAGATGAACAAAATAATTCAGTCAAGAATAAATATCAATAAAACCTCATTCATTTTGGTATAGTATCTTTATTAAATTTTCTTGATTAAACATATTATGACGTTTGATTTACTAGTTCTAGATTATTAAACTTCTTCTTATGTTAAATCCATGTTATTTTGCGTTAAGTCTTTCTTTCTTATTAGACCACTGTCCTACTAAAACATCCTAACGTACTATCTAGGGTAAATTCAAAACTTAAAATAGATATTGTTAAGTTTCTTCATAAATAAAATTAAAATGCAAATAGGTTATAAAAATTAAAAGTCTCTGAACTATATAGATTAAGTTTTGTATACAGAAATGTTTATTAAAAAAAATAAATTGTGACATGAAAACTATGTTTATGTTTTTCTTTTGAAAAAGGGCATGCTTGCTTGTTTTATTATTATTATTTATGTATAGTCAAGTACCATCTTATAAAATTATAAGTTACTGCACTTTCAAAATTAATCAAGTGCTTGATATTTACATTAAACACGTGTCTATCGTTATGTTTCCGATTATCCATTTATACTTCTCATTATTACACTATGTTTATTGTACCTATACTATATATATCAATTTTAAAGGAAATTATAATTTATATGCTTGAGTATGGATGCTATGTATTTGTGTGGTTTACACTGAGTTTGAGTTTTTAGAATAAAATCACAAGAATTGTTTTAAAGTTATAAGCGCGATTTGAGATTTTAGAAAACATATACTTAAGATTGTTGTACTTACTTAGATCTTAGAAGATATGGCACTGAAAGTCTAAGTAAAATCAATTATTATCCAGTCTTTTTCAAAGAAATGTTTCATCGTCTGTTCGAAGAAGCGACTTGAATTTAAGCGCCAAAAACTTATTATTCTATTTTTATTAAGCTCAAGGTTAGCTTAAAGACTAAAATCTCTAGAATAGAAAATTTTTGGAAAAATAAAAAGTGAACTGAAAGTCATTATGCCGCCTGACTTTGTAACCATTTAAACAGAGATTTAATTTGATGTATGTATTTCAAAGTAGTATAATTATATATTTATACATATGTATATAAGAAAATTTGATTTGGTGAAAATTCTTTCATACCCTAATTTTACAGAAAAAAAAGAGAAGAAAACACAGGATAAAAAGAAGTCACGTGCAACCAAAAAGCACTTTTTTAATAAAATTCTTGTATAAATATTTTTTTTGTTTCTCCAAAAAACAAAAAACATGTTAAATGAAAAATAATGCATTTGGTTGTCAAATATATAATACATATAATACAAATATGTAAACAAAATCTTAGGGGTCTTTTATTCATAAATAAAATTATGCTTTTTTATCCTTCTTATTTACATACATTTTTTTAAATGAGATATTGGTTTTTTGGTCATATCAGAAAAATGAAAATATACTTAATTTCATTTTTTAATAATGTAACTAATAAACGGGCGTTGGTGCAGATAATGATATCATAAAATATATTATTTGCTAATTATTTACGCAACTTTCTGAGATATTTGATATGGATGGGGGAAATAAATCTTAACATTATATCTCTTTGGGGAAATAAAAATTATGTTTAATAAAATTAGTGAAATATACTCATAGAGACAAAATTAGAATCATTAGAACATGTATCTTGAATATTGCAAGGACTTCTCTTAAATATGGAATAAAAAATTATGAATATTATCATCTATTAATAAATATGCTTAAATGGTAAAATATAGTTTTCCCGGTGGAAAATTATCTATATAGACATTTTTATTTATTTTTTGTATGAATTTTTAATTCCAAGCATTGAATGTGTGTTTATTTATGAAAAGAATTTACAAACGATGAAAAACCATTAAAAAAAACTTTGGAAAGCCTTATTACAAATTTGAATAAGAATAAAAAAAGTAAATGAAAAGATAAGAAAAGAAATTAAATAAATTGATCCTCGAATTCCTTTACACAATAATATGTTGGAACTTAAAATTTAAACTATAAAATTTTATGGTTTTATTTAGTAAATCTGTTCACACCAGACCAGTAATTAACACTAAACTAGCCTAATTTTGGCAACTAAAATTTATTTATTATTGTTTTTATTTTCTATTATAATTTATAATTTTTTTTTTATTTTACATATTATTCCCGAAAACTTTTTTATTAAAAATATTGTGAATAAAAATATCACTAATGTCTTTTCTTAGTGTAATTAAATATCAAAAATATTTCATGTTGAATATTTTTATAGATGAGATGCCCAAGGCGTGTAGCAGCAGGTTAAGTTGCGAAAAAAGAGTTTTTGATTCTGTAGCTCTGCATAGACACGCGAAAGACCTTTGCTCGCTTCAAGACAAAAAAAATTTTCGGGAGAACCACTATTATTTATTTTGCTTGACCTCAACTACATAGAATGTGCTGTGATTTTTTACAAATAACTGATATCCTTACCGGTTTTAGTTTTTAGTTTTAACAAGTAATTTAAGCTTAACCTGGTCTAACTAACTACAGAAACCCAAACTACTTTAGTTTTAGTTTAAACTTTATAATTTTATCCCTATCTAAACATATTACAAAGTTAATATTTAAAAATAAAAAGCATGGACTGAAACCTTGAAAAATTTGGGTTCAGGTTTAAGTTCCCATTTGAGTTCGGGTTCGGTTTCAGTCCCTGATAAAAAGTATAAATCTAAGATTTAAGCATAAATAAGATCAAATTTGTTATGTTACTGCTATTTACAATTACAATTTATATAGTTTATATAGTACTGAAAAATTAACAGAAAAGTAAAATTATGTCTAAATTAACCAGAAATGTATCAATGTGATCTTTACATGCATACATAATGTATGTATGGATAATTGCAATTAAGTTTTAGGTAGAAATGTAATAAAAATTAATGAAAAAAGTTGTAATAAAACATTTGCCCAAAAGCCAAAAAAAAAACAAAAACTTTTTATTGACTTAAGCTAGAGCGCATTCTGGAAGATCATAAAATTTAACAAAAAGTTTGAAATATATTTTTCATTTAATTTTTATATGTACCTATTGTGTTTCGCATTAAAAGAAAAGAAAAGGATGAAGTTCGAATTAAAATAAATATTTTTTTTTTTTTTTTGATATTTTGTTTTTATTTATTTTCTGAAATATTTCATTTAATAATATAATAAATAATTTATTGAATAAAAAAATTATTGTTGAAATTGTTTTTATTTATATTTTGTTGACTTTTCAGTATTCAGTACATATTTGAAACAAGGAAATTTCTAATTATCATCCTTGTTAAAAAAAAAGGGAGCGGTACGTAAGACAGCATCACAAAATATTTCAGTACCAAAATCTTGCTTTTTGTTTAAATCTTGCAACATTAAGAACTTTCAATAATAAAATCTAGCACAAGAAAATTAAACATTTACAAAATAGGTATAGGTACACCACAAAATTGAAATGAAAATAATAATAAAAAATCATCGTTTTAATACATAAAAATCGTTTTCCTACTAAAACTTTGAGTCGTCGAAGCTTTGGCTTTAAACTTGTATGTTGTATACGGGCTATTTTATATGTGAAATGAATTAAATGATTGAGTCATTGATTTGATTTTGAAACTGTTGAAGCAAGTTTTTGTTCCAAAAGAATTCTAGTTTTGGTGAACAATCATCATAAAAGCATTTTAGGTGCCCATAAATTTTGGTTTGACAATATGCAAAAGATATTATAGTTATACCGATTTATACCGTATCTGAATTTGTCTGCAAAGGTGAATTCCTAAGGCCACCTTAACGAAACCAGACACACTCCTATTTTTTGACACTAAAAAAAAAAGATGTGTAAACAAACTCTTTTTTATCTTGTTTATTTTTAAATTTGTATTGCCAACCTTTTGAAAATAGAAAAAAGGCAGAAAAAAGTAAGGAAATAGCAGAAAAGTTGGCAACTATAATGTGTGCAAACTGAGCTTTTTTGTCTGCAAACTAACTTTTTTTGTCTGCAAACTGGCCTTTAACGCAAAGGTTAGTTTTTTTTTTCCTTTTTTTTTGTATGAGAAAGGCCTGTTCACAGGTCAGTTTACAGGTCAGTTCCGCTCTAAGGTCAGTTTTAAGGTCCAAGTGCAGATACGGCGAGGAAAACTTTTGAATCTAATTTTTTTTTTTCTGAAATTTAAAGCATTTTTTTTGGGTTTCACATCTATACAGAAATTAGAAAGTTAAAGGTTATTATAATTAAAAATTAAGATAAGTCTAATATTGAAAGAACAAAATAATGACAGAAAACATAACGTCTGATGAGAAATGAAACAACGTATGATATTTACCGCTGTGTTTAACTGGACGCGACGGACGCGACGGTGACGTTACAAACGTGAGAGACGTTGTGATTAATTTTTTTGCAGTTATACTGGACGTCTTCAACGTTGTAAAACTAAAAAGTAAGCTAAGGTAAACAAAACAACTTTCACTACTATTTTCAAATAAATTTAAAAAAATAAAAACGAAAAAATATTTAATTAATTTCTCTTCGAAACTCATGTTGAAATTATTTACAGAAAATAAAATTTTTGGATGTTTTTTTGTTTAAAACGGTTGGTACTAAGTTTTCTGTTTAAACTTTTTTTTTATTTATTCGGGCATTAAAACAGAATGCTTTGATTATCAACGTCCTTAACGTAAAAAGTTAAAATAGATTTAACTTTTAACGTCGTCAACGTCGCGTCGTCAACGTCAACGTCCAGTTAAACCGTCTCCATACACTTCCATACATTTAATATTTCTTACGTCTTTAGCGTCACGTCCGTCGCGTCCAGTTAAACAGAGCTATTAAAATACATTTCACTTTTTACGTCGTCAACGTCGCGTCGTCAACGTCGCGTCGTCAACGTCAACGTCCAGTTAAACCGTCTCCATACACTTCCATACATTTAATATTTCTTACGTCTTTAGCGTCACGTCCGTCGCGTCCGTCGCGTCCAGTTAAACAGAGCTATTATACGTCATTATTAGATAATAACACCATTCGATTCCGCGTACTCGATTTTATAAGTACAACTATTTTGCAATATTCTTAATGTTGATTAAAATGTGTTTTTAGATGAAAATTTTACGTTACTTGATATTTTTCCATACGTTTTTTTTAATTTTCAAACCTTTAAACTCAAATTACTCGAAACTATACTTTTCATTATACATACATTGTTTCATTTCTGAGCAGACGATAATATTGTACAATGTACACGGTCTATAGTTAACCGAATAATGAACGCAAATATAGATCAAAACAGTATACGTAATAAGTCTTAAGTAGAAAAGTAGACTTGAAAAAGAGCGCTGCTGAGCGTCGTAGCGGTAAACGACTCATATTCTTTATGCTAGAGATAGAGTCGACGTAATTCACGCGCGTATGCGCGCGTAAAAAAAATAAAAAAAACCTGTTTTTTTTACCTGTTATGCTCAACGCCGTTCACATGCGAAAAACAAAAGAGAAAAATGTCATCCAATTTTTATTTTAATTATTATTTTTTCTTTAAAATTTTTTTTTAAGTAATTTTAGTTTTTAATTATTATCTTTTAGTTTTTAATTATTGTATTTAATAAAATAAAAAAGTTCATAAATATAATTATATTCAAAAATAAAAATTAAATAATTATTTATTGCAAATTTATTAAAATTTTTTATGTTTTATTAAGTTATAAATAAATTAAAAAGCATTATAAAAATATTCTGTTTGTAATATTTTTATAATGCTTTTTAATTTATTTATAACTTAATAAAACATAAAAAATTTTAATAAATTTGCAATAAATAAATATTAAATTTTTATTTTTGAATATAATTATATTTATGAACTTTTTTATTTTATTAAATAATTATTTGTTTGTAAAATTTTTTTTTTTCTAAATACAACAAAATAAACAACACAATTATTTTTTCTAATTACAACAAAATAAACAACTCAATTATAAACAATTGATTTCCACAATGTACGGCGTAAAATACTGGGAAAGTTAAAATATTTCAACTTTTACGCGCGTAAGCTACGTTTTACGTCGTTGCGTATAGCCGGTCTCATACATTTTCATACAATTTGATTTTTTACGTGCGTACACGCGCGTGAATTACGTCGACTCTATCTCTAGCATTAAGAGTAATATATATTTTTTTTTGTAAAAATTTCGCATATATGTATGTACAGTCAAAAAAATTGTTCTACAAAATAAAAAATTAAAAAAATTAAAATATTAAAAAAAAAAACATATTGTACATTTATTGTTTTTAACGTTACAGATGATTTTTTTTTTCAGTATTTAAAAAAAATCGCGTCGACAAATAAATGCTTGAAAAACAAAAAAAAAAACCAAGAGAAAAAACATAACGAATTATTATCACCGTAGGGTAAAATTTCATAGCAATTTCTTGTGGATTTCTGTTTTGGTTTTTTTTTTTTTAAATTGGAAGAAAATATATTTTTTATATACAAAAAAAAAAAAGAAGGAATATGGTTTTGGGTAAAAATATCCACGCTTCAGTAAAAATAATGTTTTTTTTTCATTTTATTATTTTTGTTTTTATTTCATTTTATTTCTTTTTTTTTTCAAATCACGGTACTTGGGATGCTTGAATTGCATTTAAAAAAAAAATGATAAAAATAAAGACAAAAATAAGCGAATAATGAAAAAAAAATAATAATATTGGAAAACGCGTGCTCAACAGTAAACGCAAAATGGCGTTTTTTTTTTTTATTTGGTTGGCAAAATATTTTTATTTTTTATAAAAAGAAAAGATGTTTTCATATATAAAACTAGATTAATAAAAATCAATATCAGAAGAAGAAAAAATATTGCAAAATGCGAACCTTAAAAAATAATAACAAAAAAAAAAAAAAAAAATTTCCCTTGGGGCAATTTTCGTTTATTATTTAGATGGTTTTTGAATTTTTTTCTCTGTTTTTAAATATTAACATTTTTTCGTAGTTTAGAGAGGAGCAGGTGTAGTTAGGTTTTTTTTTTTTTTTTTGGAAAATAAGAAAAATTTTCTATTTTATATGTATTGTAGGTATTGTCTACGATAAGTACAATAAGTTTACAAAAAAAATATTATTTCTGATTATTTTTAACTGTTTTTTAAAAACTTTCTTAGTTTCGTTACTTATTTTATTAATATACTTTGCTCAAGAGTCAAGTAAAATGCTAAGTTCCCATCAAACTTCTTATGAAAATTTAACAAAAATATATTTTAATAATATCAAAAAGCATTGTATATATTTATTTAAAGAAAGAGAAAAAGCTAGGGGGTCAAGTTTTTGTTTGCAATGATGTTCCCAAAAAAAATAAACATCAATTTTTCTAGTAAAAATGAATACAATAGTTTAACATTTGTGAAAATAATAATTTTTTTTTCTTGAAATGAATAATAAATATTCATAATTCCAATTTTATTTTCATTAATCATAGAGGAGAGTATGTTTTTACTTAATTTATTAATGAAAATAAACTATATAAACAAAAATAAGGAAAAAATAACATTATAAAATAACATAGGTATGTTCTTGACAAATAATTTTTATGTTCTCAAATTTCAATCTGAAATTGAACAAAAAATGTTAGTTCTACCGTTATTACAAAGTCAAATAAAAAATAAAAACTATTGTTTTCTTTATTCTTTTTTATTACGGTATAATAAAAAAAAGTAATAATAACATTCCTTTTTTATTTGGTTCACATTTTCTTTAGTTTGTTTACATTTTTTATGCCATCGGAGATTAAACTGGGAACATCATTGCAAACAAAAACTGGGGTAATTTTTTTTTCCATAAGGCCATTCTTGACTTATAATTTCTTTGCCTAAACCTACAAAGAACCAAGAAAACCTACAAAAAACCAAGAAAATAATTAAGGGTAAATTTACCTTCAATCCTAATTGTAATCTTCTAATATATAAAAATGAAAATTCACTGTTTCTCTGTTTCTCTGTCCTCAATCCGCTGGACCGATTTGGCTGAAAATTTGAACTTAAGTATCATTGGGGCCCCAGATGGTTATAGGGTACTAGAAATTTAGAAACCGATTTTGCGATTTAGGTATATTCCGATAAAATGTTGTAGCGTTGGACCCGAAAAGCCTATTTAAAAAACTGGATGTTGAAAGGGCTCCTACCGTGAGCCTATACAACAAATTTCCATATTTTGAAATTTTGAAAAAAAGGAGCCTAGAGACCAGAGATGCTTATAGGGTACTAGAAGTTTTGACCCGAAGTACCGACGTGGGGATATGTAGCAAATTTTGAAATTCCGATTTTTTTTACTGCCCAAAATCTGGATAAAAGTGTTTTGATATTAATATAAGTTCGGTACTACCGAACGAAGCCGGGTATTTTATAAATAGTGTTTTGGTTCAAAATTTCGTCTTAAATGTAATATTATTTTACATAAATTTACTCTAGTTTTAATTTTTTTTATTCGATGTATAGTGAAAAAGACATTGCTTACATCAGAAGGGCTATTTTTAAAAACAACATAAAATTGACTTTTGAAAACTTGACGATGTCTTTTCGAAAGACAAAGCTATACAAATTGGGCCCTGCTTTAAGGTTTATCTATAATCATCGCAAAAACACTTTGCGTTGTCGTAAAGAAATCAAAAAAAATTAAAGAACTGATCCGCGTCATGTTGACAGAATTTCAAAAAAAAAATTTGAAATACTTTTTTCGATGTTATAATGTTAAATTTTGAGGTTTTAATATTATATTTTCAATTCGCAACGGAATTAAATTTGAGCTGAACCAACTTTTCAATTGCGACGCGATGGCCCCTTGCAACATCGCAAAGTGCTTTTTATAGGTGATATTTTTAAAATTTTGATTCAATATTTTTAGAATTTTTAAATTGTTTTCAATTGAACTTTAATTTTATTTTTTGTGAAATTAATATGACCTTAATATTTAAATTTTCAATCGTGGATTAAGAAAACTTACCTTGATTACCTTGATTTAAATACTTATTTCCTTATCTAGAAGAATTGAAGTATTTATTGAATAAAAATATCTTTTATATTTCAATTATGGCAAATTTATTTAATTTAACAGAAAAATCAAAATCAATTCTTTTGTTTTTCTGTATACATAACATATATCAAATTGGTTGGGTTTATATTTTTGAATATGTATTTTCGTAAATATTTCTGTTTCATTACTTCTTGCAATAATTCAAGACTGGATAACATTTAAAATCCACAGCGAGCTTTTTTTTATTAAAATCTAAGAAAAATATTTTCTTTTATCTAAAAAATAGATACCTAATCCAATAATACAAAACAAAAGAAAATAATATGAACATCTAATCATTTTGATTTTAGATTTTACAATGAATCAGACAGATAGTTAGATTTATTTTTTTTTTTTAATTTTATCTATGTTCGTCGTAAAGACGTTTAAAAATTTTAATAAGTAGTTCATATTGAAGATTATGATTTTTTTTTTCTTTATTTTACGGCCGGTTGAAGCAAAAAAAAAAAAGTTAATCCTTTTTTATTTTATCTGATATAAGTACATATATTTTCTTTAAAGAATATAGGAGGAGGATTACTGAATAATATTGCATACTGCATACGATATTGCAAAATATTACTCTTAATGTCCTCGAGCTATTCGTGAGGATTCAGTTGTTATTTTTCTTTACTTGAACGTATTTGCCATTTTGAACTTTTGGGGTGGTTAAAAAAAAAAAAAACTATTTGTAAGATTTTTTTACTTGCTTATTTCAGAGCAGATGTTTTGTTGTTTATGGATTGTTATATCCTGCAATTTCCACCTTGAACAACTGCAATTTTTTTTCTTAGGTTTATTCAAGGAATATGTATAGTTTTTTATAGTTAAAAAAAAGAGAAATATTACCTTGAAATTGTTAGAATATGTCAACACATTCTCACTATTTAATGGTATGGCAATGTTATATATGCCATTTATATTTAAGTAATTCTGGCAACATTTTTTTTCTTACTTATTATGTCAGACGTTATAATTTAATCACATGGAATACAGAAGAATAAAAACTAATATTAAATCCGAAAACAACATTCTTATTATTTAATTACTTTTGCAGCAAATAAGATTATCTCAACAGGTTATGGGCCCAGCTATCAAATAATTGTAGAATTTTTAAGAAAAAAGAATTGATTAGTTTGAATACAACAAGATTGCAATGATGGATGCCAAATTTAGTATGCCGAGATTGAGCAGTGATAATTATTTCCATTGGAAATATAAAATGGAAATGTTCCTTCGTAGAGAGAAAGCTTGGACATCGATTAGTGAGGACAAACCTGATCCGGTTACAGTGGTTTGGACTGAGTCTAATGATAAAGCTTTGACGGCAATTGCATTATGTATTGATGACGATCAAATTCAGCACATTCGGAATTGTGTAACAGCAAAAGAGCAATGGGAAAATTTAAAGGAGGTACATGAAAAAGATACCACAGGTAATCGTGTTCACTTATTAAAGTTAATAATGCGAGAACGGTTACATGAAGGTGGCGATGCTGAGGCGCATGTAAACAAGATGAATGAATTGTTTCAGAAATTAATGGCCCTTGGCACTGATTTGAAGCCCGAATTTTTCATGTGTGGTACTTTGTTGGCTACTCTCCCTTCCAGCTATGATGCGTTGGTGACGGCTCTTGAAAGTAAAGATGAGGCGCAGTTGACTTCAACTTATGTTCGCTCGAAAATTATCTCAGAATATAAACGGCGCAAAGAACGCGACTCAACAGTAGCAGATGAATCAGCTGAGGCGCTTAGAGTGCAAACAAAATTTAATAAAGGTAAATTTAATAAATCAAATTTTATTTGTTATTATTGTAGAAAAGAGGGCCATATTCGAAGAAATTGTGATTTATTGAAAGAGGATAAGAAAAAGGAAACACAAGAGGCAAATAATATTGAGAATATTGAAAATTCTGATTCTAGAGAAAAGGAAGCTGCTTTGTTTGCTGTTGGTCGGTTGGGTGGTTGGATTGTAGACTCGGGAGCTACTTGCCACATTACGAGCCGGAGAGATCTATTTATTGATTTTGATAAAAATCACAAAGAAAAAGTTTCTGTAGCGAATGGTCAAGAAGTGATGGCAGTGGGAAAAGGAACTGTTGAAATGCATACGATTAATGAACAAAATGAAAAACTAAAGATTATTATGCATGATGTATTGTTTGTTCCTGAAGTAAACGGTAGTTTAATGTCAGTTAAACGATTAGTCGATAAAGGTTTAAAGGTAGAGTTCAACGATAAAATTTGTCAAATAAAAAGCAGTGATGGCAGAAAGCAGTTGGCTGTTGGTGACATAACAGGTAATCTATTTAAAATTCGTGAACCACAAGTAATTAATTTAATTAAAGAAAAACAGAGTTTTTGCGCACATGAGTGGTCACCGAGATATGAATGTTATTAAAGAGATACCATCTGCAGATTTAGTTCAAGGAATGAAAATTGAAAAATGTAAATCTGATTGTAATTTAAGTGTAAGGTGTTCAGTTTGTTTACAAGGAAAAATGACAAGAATTAAATTTCCACAAAAATCTGATTCGAGAGCAACAAAAATTTTTGAATTAATTCATACAGACGTGATGGGTCCAATGCCAACTACATCTCCATCGGGTAAGAAATATGTTTTGACATTTATTGACGATTATTCACGATACAACTTCATGTTTTTGTTAAGCAACAAGTCTGATGTTTTCAATAAATTTAAAGAATTTTCTGCATTTGTTTTAAATCAATTTAACACGCAAATTAAGATTTTAAGATCTGATGGAGGAGGTGAATATGTCAATAAAGAATTCGAAAGTTATCTTGATAAAAATGGAATAAAATATCAAAGAACTGCACCTTATTCTCCTCAACAAAATGGAGTAGCGGAACGTAAAAACCGAACTTTGGCTGAAATGACTAATTGTTTACTATTGGATGCAAATCTTGAGAAAAGATTTTGGGGTGAAGCAATCACAACGGCAAATTACATCCAGAATAGAGTGCCATGGACAAATTTACCAAAGACACCTTATGAAATTATGTTCAAGCAAAAACCAGATTATTCATATTTTAGGAAATTTGGTGAATCATGTTATGTTTTGGTGCCATCTGAACGAAGAAAGAAACTTGATGAAAAGTCAGAAGAAGCAGTATTTCTTGGCTATGATAGTAAAGCAAAAGCTTATCGATGTTTTATAAAAGTTCAGAACAAAGTGGTTGTGTCAAGAGATGTAAAATTTTTGAATAAACGATTAGTTTGTGATAACGATGTGAAAGATCTTAAGCCTGTCAAAGAAAATTTTAAATTAAATAATGAAACAAAACAAAATTCTACAGTAGAATTTGAATTTACCAAATGTGACTCAAATTATTCAGATGTTCAAGAGGAGAGTTTTAATGAATATTATAGTGATGGTAATTCAAGTGAAACTTCATCTGAGAATGATGATGAAGCAATTAATAATATTCCTACCCAGAAGCGACAATCATCGAGACGTAATAAAGGCAATCCACCAAAGAGATTAATTGAAGAAGTAAATTATGCTATTGATGAAAACATAGAACCGGCAAATTACAATGATGCAGTGAAAGGTCCTGATAAACAAAATTGGTTAAAAGCAATGAAGAATGAAATTGATTCTCTGATGGAAAACAATACTTGGGACTTAACAAAATTGCCCAAAGACAGAGAACCTGTTGGTTGTAAATGGATATTCAAATTGAAAAATGATTCAACAGATCAAGTTAAATATAAAGCTAGACTGGTGGCTCAGGGTTATAGTCAAAAGTACGGCGAAGATTATGATCATGTTTTTGCACCTGTAGCGAAACAAACAACATTTCGTGTTTTGTTGACTGTTGCTGCAACAAGAGGTTTGAAAGTTTTCCATCTAGACGCCAAAACAGCATTTCTAAATGGAAATATAGACAAAGTAATTTATATGAATCAACCTCCAGGATTCATTGTTAACGGTAAAGAAAATTACGTTTGCCTATTGAAGAAAAGTATTTACGGGTTAAAACAATCGGCCAGAGTATGGAACGATGCATTGCACGACACATTAATTGAGGCAAAATGTAATCAAAGCTCGAACGATAAATGTTTATATTTTATGACGAATGAATTCGGAACTGTTTATATTTTAATTTATGTAGATGACATTTTGATCGTAACTAATTCAAGTCAATTGCTTCAGTATTGTGAAATGAAAATTCAAAGTCGATTCAAAATAGAAAATCTTGGTGAAATTAAAAATTATCTTGGAATAAAGGTAAAATATGCAAATGATGGTCACTTTAAAATAAATCAAACAGACTATATAATGAAAATTATTAAAGAAATGGGACTTGAAGATTCAAAGACATCAAATGTGCCAATCAGTACTGGATATGGTAAGTCTGAAAGTGATTTATTGACTAACAATATAAAGTATAGAAAATTTATTGGGTGTTTATTATATGTTTCTGTGAACACACGTCCTGATATTTCAGCAAGTGTTTCCATATTGGCTCAAAAGATTTCTGATCCAACAGTTGAAGACTGGAATGAAGTTAAAAGAGTTGCAAAATATCTAAAGGCAACGGCTTCGTATGATCTTCAATTGGGTTATGCAAACGATCAAGATCAATTGATTGCCTATGCAGATGCAGATTGGGCAGGAGATGCTATAACTAGAAAATCAAATACCGGGTACGTTATTAAATTTGGAAAAGGTGCTGTAAGCTGGACATGTAAACGACAAACGTGTGTAGCATTATCATCAACAGAAGCTGAATTTATATCGCTTTCAGAAACCTGTAAAGAAGTGTTATGGTTACGGCGACTGATTGCAGATTTTAATATTGAAATAAGCAAACCAACTATAATAAATGAAGACAATCAAAGTGTATTAAAATTGATTGAAGAGGAAAAATTAAGTAACCGGTCCAAGCATATTGATACGAAGGAACATTTTGTAAGAGATTATGTCAGCAAAGGAGAAGTCGTATGTCGTTATTGTCCAAGTGATCAAATGTTGGCAGACTTATTAACGAAGCCTTTATCAAAGGATAAGATCGCATATTTACGTAATGAAGTTGGTGTAAATTGTTCGAATGAGGAGGAGTGTTAGAATATGTCAACACATTCTCACTATTTAATGGTATGGCAATGTTATATATGCCATTTATATTTAAGTAATTCTGGCAACATTTTTTTTCTTACTTATTATGTCAGACGTTATAATTTAATCACATGGAATACAGAAGAATAAAAACTAATATTAAATCCGAAAACAACATTCTTATTATTTAATTACTTTTGCAGCAAATAAGATTATCTCAACAGAAATATATACATAGTAATTATATAGAGAGAGGTAAGCTCACTTAGCATCTGACTTTTCGAAAATTTAAATAAAGTTAATTCGAACTAATTTTCCTCTAATAATAAAATACTAAAAATTTTAATTAGAATGTTGACCTAAGCTTTTAATATTTTTTGAAAACATTAAGTTGTTAATTAGACTTATTAAGGTTGATTCACACATATCAGTCACGTCAAAGTTCCGTAATCGTCAAGTATCCGTCAAAATCTTAGACTATGTTTACACACTTCAGTCACGTCACCGTTCCGACACCGTTTTTTGATACAAAATTAAAAATAAAAACTTTGTTTTGTTTGTTTTGCTTTCAATTTCAAAAATACCGTCAGTCAAAAAAAAAAAAAATCGTCGGAAAGTAATTTAATTTTGACGGCTCGTTGACGGTAGGGCGACTAATGGTTCGGTGACGTGACGGCGCCGGATGGGTGTAGACAGTTCATTTAAATTATAAGGAACGATATTTTTTTTGACTGAAATAACGTGCCGGGGACGTGACTTGACGTGACTGATATGTGTGAATTGACCTTTACACTTTAGCTTTTATAAGTCCAACAAAATATAATAAAACTTTATTTTTTATATTTATTATAGTTAATTAAAGTTAAGGTCTGCTTTAATTCAGGTGTTATTATTATTCCACCACGTTTGAAAATTCACCATGTTAGTTTTTATAAAAGTTATATTACAATTTATCAAAAGCATGATATGGCTCATATTATGTTATTATTTAAGTAAAATAATAAACTCTGGAATATAATAAAATAGTTTTATATAATTTTCAGGCACTTAATTTCTTAATAGAATCACCCTTTCACAGATTTAATTTTTTTTTTGAAAATAAAGCAAAGCATATTATCAAAAGATTGACTTGAAAAAATGTTTGATAAATAAATTTTTTATTTTTTTTTTTAGATTTTTCTTGATGACCACGAAATAAAGCATTTTTGCATGAATTTAATGTGTTGCAAGTTTGGAAACAAAAAGAATAATTTACATAAAAAAATATTAATAAATTACTTAAAAAAGTTAGTAATGCACAAGTTTAAAAGTATATAGGCATGCAATAACAACAACTTACCAACGAAAAGGATATTTACGAACATTCTTTAAGAATCTGTCAAATTAATGATAGTAATTATATTTTTATGTATAGGGTTTTTTTTTTTTTTTTGTAACTACACCCTTTTAAAAGATTATTATTATTTTATTTAAAAAAAAAAATTTATAAAACTTAAAAAATATTATAATTTATATTCTTAAAAATTCATTTTTTTTTTTTTTATAAAAACGATAAAAATAAAGAATTAACATCACTTTATCGAAAAAAATTTCATGTGTTGCGCTTAAAAAATTATTTTAGAAAAAAAAAAGTTAAACAACTTATTGGTCATTTAAAATTATTTCATCAATCATAAATTTCAAGAAAGATAAATCTTTCAAAAAAAAAAACCGAGAAATCTAATAAATTGGAGTCAATAAATTTTTTCTTAGAATCACTATAATATTAAAAAATGATAGACATTTGACGTATTAATAGTTAGAAGCTTAAAATTAATCTTGTAAAGTTAACTTATATGAGGACAACTTATTTTTGTGAAAAAAAATTTTATAACAAAAAATATGTGCCTCAGAATCAGTCAAATGTATTGCAGGCTTTGTTAAGAATATTGCAGGCTTCACAGCGTTTTTTGACCAAAATTTTATATATTATACTGCCGTAGTACATTAAAAAATTTCTATACAAAAAAAAATCAAAATAATATATCTTTATTTTAAATATTTATTTAACTAAAAGCAAAAACAAAATTAAACTATCAATTTTGTGGCTATAAAGAAATAAAAAGTTCTGTCAGGAGTTTTCTAAGTGAGAAAAAAATAATTCCAAAAAAAAACTGAAAAAAATCCAGAAATTCTAAACGCTAAATCAATAACATAGTTATCCAAGTTTGTGGGCTTGTTGAATACTTAATTAAAAGTTGAAAATGTTATTACTGTATTGGACCCCAAATATACAACATTTAGATGCGTTTGCGAAAAGCATTTATCCTATTTTGTACTATGAAATAAAGAAGCCTTAAATATATAGGGACTTGTACATGTTTAATCTGAATTTGGTAAGAATTACTAATATCCAATAATAAAACACGAATTTATGATAATGAGAACCATTTTAAAAGAAAACTATATACAACTTTTGCTTTATTAGTTAAATAGTTTCACGTCGAAAGTCTAATTTGTGGAAAAAAAATATTCTCAACTGGAGATGGCTTTAGTATGCTCATTCAGTTAAATTTTAATAATTTTTTGTAGTATGTATCGGATTCACTTTCTCAGCGATCCTCAATTACTTATCAATTATCAATAATTTTTGAAATTTTAGTCGAATTGTTTTTGTTAGTAAATACATTTTTTTTTTCGATTTTTTAGGATAACTTGTATATACCTCTTTTCTAAAATATAGATTTTTATATACCGAGGTAAAATATATAACTTTATTAACCTTTATATACTTGCTGTTAACTCTCGTATTGATTTAAATACAAATCTTATAGCCACTGGAATTAAAATAGCACTTTAGTGTATTTTCATATTTTAAGCAAAGTTTTTTAATTTCCACTTATTGATAGTGGAATTTAAGTGTTTTTTTTTAAATTTGATTTTGAAGAAAATTTATTTTTAAATAGTCTAATTTTTTGACATAAAAGCATAAAACCTATTCAAAATAAAACAAGAACAAAACAAACTTTGAACAATATAATTCATCCAAGAATTTTAATTAAAAATTTTATGCAGAAATTTGCTACAGTTACAAGATTTTTCTACGATCACCGATAATTAGCATCAAAATTATCTTTGATAATGTAATGACGACAATTATGTTACCGCCTCCTAGGTTCACGTTTATAAGATAACTCAGATAACTCAGCACCAACAGTTTATTTCTTTATACATTGATCACAATAATAATGTAAATGTTGGATTCATTTAAATTAATTAAAAAATATAATAATTTTTCTTTTTTTTAAAAAAAAATTGTGCGCAATATTGTTATTAAGTATTATATGATTGTTACTAATTTTTTTTTTCCATTTTTAATGAAATAATTTTTCATAAACATAAGTATGTATGTACCTATGTTGATAAGTTTTTTCTTCTCTTAAATATAGCTGTAGGCTTTTAGCTTCTTTTTCGGTATAATTTTATTAAAAAAGAAAAACTGCATACATACATTTAGTTTTATTAATTAGAATTAGGGCTCTGAATTGATTCAAATAAAATGTAACACTTGGTTTTCAATTCGAGATAATTTAGTTTTCTTTTAGAAACTATTTATTTCAAGAAATATATCGAATTGGTACTTAATAGTTTATTAATTGTATAAGAAAGAAAAACAAGAAGAAAAACAAAGATAATTGGGTTAAAAACATTCTTTTTTTTTAAAGTTAAAATTTTGAAAATATTATAGATAATCGATAGTACCTATTTGTCTAAAACAAAAATGAGCTAGGTCCACCTTATTAAGATTAAATTAACTATGGGATACGGACGATGAGTTTTTTTTAGCCGTTTTCCATCAAAAACTCATCAAAAAACGAACTATGTACACATTATTTTCATGAAATTTCAATTTATCTGTCCGGCGTTCGCCACTGAAATACTTATAACTAGTGAACTGTCAAATCGATTTAAATTTGTTGAATGCCAAAATTTACGAATAATCTTTTTATTTTTATGCAATAAAATTGTGCGATTTGGGTTTTGGAAGTTGAAGGCTGTAAGCCAACCAAGAGTTTAAATAATTTTCTTATACAATTTATATAATTTTCACTTTTTTCAAAAGCTGTAGATTTCGATGAAAATTAGTGTGTTAAATGGATATCGATCAGACGAATAAAATGGTTAGACTCTGAATTTTTCCAAAGATTCGGATTGGGATTTGATTTCGATGAAAATTTCTAATAGGTATTTTAAATCGAAATGTTGAAACCGGGCTTCGAAGCTCATTTTACATTTTCCTCTCCTACTTTCCTAACTTTATCGTTGGTTGTCACACATTAAGATTTTCTTTATAATTTAAAATTATTTTATGAGTTTCATTGAAAAATATTAAGAATTTTCAAAATCGCATATAATTATATACATATAAGATTGCATTTCGTTAATAATATGAAAAAGAAAATAATTAGAATGTTAGAAATAGGAAAGAATCTAATTACAACGTCACAGTTAATTTTGATGAATTAATCACGTATTTTTTGAAGTATAGTTTTTTTTTTTTTAAAGATTTCACCTTTTGAAATATAGTTAAACTGGTTTCAAAATAATTAAATATTTATGCACTATGTATATGTGCGCCGCTACGTTGACTTTATTATAGGCATCAAATATAGAAGAAGGCTGCCTAATTTATTTCAAAAAATTTGTAAATTTTGAAACGATTAATTTTCTGTTCTATTTTCCACTCTTCTACATGTAATTTTAATATTTGTCTTAAAATTTTGAAAATGACAAGGTTTTTAGTATATTTTATTTCCTTAGTGCACTATCATATACAATTAGTTTTAAGCGGGATCACGGTATAATGTCTATGACAGTAATTTATACGAAAAAAAGACATAATGTCTATACCATTTTTATTTTGTTTTGAAAACAACATAATGTCTGTAGGACTTATGCCTTTTATTCGTATCCATTATGACGTCGCAGTTGATTTTTTATTCGTAAAAATCCATATTAATTATGTAATAAATTGAATTTAATAATTAAATTATGGTTTTTTGTTTTTAATCCTATTTTACAGACCAATCTTTAAGTTTTGTATAAAGGAATTTTCATACACTTTACTTAGGTTCATACATATTTGTTATGATTTTTATGCTACGAGATGCTTTGAATTTGTTTTTACACTTCTTGAAATTTATGTTGTCGCTGAAAAAGGAAAAAGTAATTACTACATCCTTTTTTAGCGGGAAAAATTATTTGAATATATACGTAAGTAAAAGTAGATGCATACAAATATTATTTCCACATCCTTTTTTTGCTGCCCTGAATTAATATAAACGATTACGAACTATACCTGCACCCTTTATTTTTTTGACCGCGTTTGTACTTTGGGCTAAATTTATTTTTTTGACCGCGTTTGTACTTTGGGCAAAAAAATTTTTTTTTCCAATCCAAAGCAGGTGAAAGAGTACTGCACATTTCTTCTTCATTTTAATAATTTTAATCGAAATGCATATTTTTATTTTTTTTTAATGTAAGATTTATGTAAGAACAACGTAGAAAAAAAATAAAAATTAGTTTGCAATTTTTATTATTTATGACTAAGTTATTTAAATTTTAGTAATAATAATGTGCAACAAGAGAAACGATAACAAGTGAAATATTTAAAAACTATAAAACAGAATTCATAAAGTTATATGCAATCAAAACATCATCAGAAGGATATCAGTTGATTATTATTATATGTATGTTTTTTTTTCTTTGTTTAACTCTCATAATCAATTTTATGATTTTTAATTTGCATATTTTTGTATATAAAAGAATATTTATAATTTAATTTATAATATTATATATGTCTGTCTTTCCAATTTAAATAAGTTAAGAAAATGTATGTATAAGAATTATACAAACGAATACTAAAGATAGAGCTGCAAACTGAACAATTTGTGGCAGAAAGAAATAAAAGATTTATTTGTAAAGATATTGTTACCAAATAGTGAACTTTACCACCATTTGTTTCATGTTGAACACAATATTTCGTTGGCTTAAAAGCAAGCAGAACTCACTAAGTACATTTTTTCAGTTTTTTTTTTATATGCTAATACCACGTTTAGACAGGGATAAAATTACAAAGTTTATGCTTAAACTAGTGTAGTTTTGGTTTCTAGCATACAAAATTTCTGTAGTTAGTTACACCAGTTTAAGCTAAAACTACTTGTTAAAACTAGAAAATGAAAGCAGTAAGCAAAAGTGAAATCAATTATTTGTAATAAATCACAGCATAATCTATGTAATACGGTCGGGCAAAATAAAATATGTGGTGAAAAACTAAAAAAAAAATTTCTACTCATACAAAAAAAATCATAATAAAAAATATAAACAATAACAAATAAATTTTTGTTGACAAAATAACACTAGTTTAATTTTATTTTATGTCTGAACGGTTTGCTTAAACTATAAAATTTTATAGTTTAAATTTTGATGTTTGAACATAATATAAGTTAACTCAATATAATGCCAACTGTATGTTGCCAAAACCTTTATTACTTGTAACTTGATAATGTGCAAGCTATGAGAGCCTCAGTTTAATTTCACCAAACATATCGTATTGTTATAGTATATATTATTATATTATTTTTATTATAGTAGCATTATTATATTATAATATAAATAATATAAATATAAAATAATATATTACACAATCCAGATTTGCTGAAGCAAAAAATATTGCAGCCTTTTCATAGAAAGTAGTTTTTTAAGTACATAATATATATTCACTTAAGTTCATAATATATATTGTAAAATTCGACTGTTCTTTCAATTTTGACATAATTGAAACAAATTAAGATAAATTTTATCATAAACCCTTTGATATTTTTTTATTATATATTTTAGAAAAAAAAAATTTATTGCGTATCTTTTTCTTTTTTTTTTTTAAATGAAATAAATGTTATTAAGTCCAGCGCACTCTTATATATTTGTGGTTTCAAAATATTATGTATGTACGGATGAGCACTTACTAAAAACTGTGCAAAAAAAAAAATAAGAAAAAAAAGGAAATGTAATTTGTTATGGTTAAATAAAACGTCAAAACTTTAATTTCCTTTTTATTTAAAATTGTAATGAATGTAAATCTAATCAATGAATTTAAAAATAAATAAACAAAAAAAAAAGAAGAAATAAGTAAATGAAAATAAAGTTTTTATTATACTATGAAAACAATATTTAAATTAGTTATATGATGAACTTCCGAGCTCCAGACATGTAGATTTGTAATAAAATTCTGTATATACGTTGGTCAAAAATATATATATACAAATATATATTTGTGTAGTTTTGTCTTGAATCTTTATCTTTCTCTTTCAAATATATACAGTATAGGTACACAATAAAAATTCGGCGCCAAAGATGGGAAATTAAATTAATGAAATAACTTTTTATTATTCTAAAGATCCATTAAAATTCGACTTGCATAGTAACAATTTAATTCGAAATCAACTAAATCTACTTATGTTTTATCATGCTCATTTGACACTGAAGAACTGAAGAAATTACTTTACTGTCTTACTTAAACGACTATGATAACTAGGGTTTTTGATACTCGACCATTTTCGTAAGCTCGAGCCTTCAAGCTTTTTCTATAAGGAGGATCGGGTAGCTCGAGCCACCCGAGTTTTCTTAAAAATAAAATACATAGGAAAAAACAATGGCATACAGAAACCAATTTCAGGGCATTAAATTTTAACTTTACT
This sequence comes from Hybos culiciformis, assembly GCA_964007475.1. Lineage (NCBI taxonomy): Eukaryota > Metazoa > Arthropoda > Insecta > Diptera > Hybotidae > Hybos > Hybos culiciformis. The sequence continues at coordinate 23,018,871 of OZ023274.1, forward strand.
CTTCTAATTTAAACATAATTTACTCATTACAAAATTATAAAAATAACAATAAATATTGCAAAATTATTAAACGAAACGTTATAAAATATAAAAAAGCAAAACATCATAAAATATTTCAGTGTATCATTTTCTATTAAAATTGACTGTGACTTATAAGATTGAAGTGAAATATTTCCTTATATTAACTTTTCTTTTCAATAAAATAAAAAAAAACAAAAGTAAAATGTAAAACATTAAAAATGCTGAGCTCGAGCCACTAGCAGATAAAAACTCGATCTTCATTCAAGCAAAAACAGACGAGCTAGCTCGAGCTTTTGGGATCGAGCCGGCTCGGTCCAAAAATCCTAATGATAACACATTATTATTATTATACTGGAATATTATCTTAAACTATGAAACTTTGATTATAGCTCCTTCCGTGACTTAAACAAATGCAATAATTTGCTGTTATACTTTGGTATAATAATTTAGTTTTTAAGAAAGCATTAAGCTTATTTTGTTCCAAAAGTAATAAAAGTGCTTATAAGCTTATAATAAGTCAATGTCCTAATATTATTTTTGGTTTCTCTAATTTCAAATGAAAAAAGAAAAATTTTAAAAATTAAAAACTAATATCTTTTAATTTTCAATAATTTATTTTTGATAAATTAGGCTTTCTCTAAACCCAATTATCTTTGGAAAAAATACATATGTTTTTAATTTTTTTTATATTATTATTGATCGATTTTTAAACTCTCTTAAGTCATTTAAAAACTAATCAAAACCCTATTAAGGAAGATTTACGTTACAAATTACACTTTTTGAGAAAGCGTGTGGCATCAGTCATTAAACTTTCAAAAAAACAAAAAAAAACATAAGGCCAATATTAAAGATTGAATAAATTAAACAAATTCCATATTAATGAAACTAGTGAAAAAAAAAAACTATATATTTGTTCAATTCATTAGGATTCTCACTTATTTTTTTTTTATTCTGATTGGCGGTATAAAATTAACAGAGAGAAAACAGAATTTTTTAATATCACCTTCAGGTTAAAATCATTCAAAATGTTAAAAGAAGTTCTTCAAAAAAATATAATAAAAAATAAATAAATAAATAAAAAATTAAAATATGCTGCATATTATTTTCAAAACCATTGAGCAACAATGAATATTTTTCCATGTCAGAATATTATTATATAAAAAAAAAAAAACCGTGACGCAACATAGCTTGAACTCTAAGGAAGAAGATATATACATTTTAGTTTAAGTCCCGATTTTGGGTTTAAGAACGAAACATTGTCTGAACAAACGACATGCAGATATTTTGGCAGCTGCTGTCGGAACGGTCTCTTCTTACCAGAATCTGTATTTATTTTTTAGTTCAAAAAATAGTCTTGATGTAATTAAAATTGTTGATTAAATTGATATTTAATTTTCTTGAACGTAATTTTTAGTCTATTTGTGTTTATTACGTATTTCAGCTAAAAAAAACAGGGACGTTTTAAATAAAGGACTATTGACATCTCGAGTCTATATTAGCCAACAGTGGTCTGTAATAGTGCCCAAAGTGGCCTTTTAAGGACGAATGGTCACCATATCTATGTATTAATTATATATTCATATAATATCTTAAAATGTCAATCATAAATGCGGATTTGTTGAAGTTTTTATTTAATATTGATTATGAATATAATCATTTTAATTTTTTTTTAATTTTTATTAAAGAACTTTGGAATCTAAAGGATTTGATGTTGAACAGCCGTAGGCTCTAATATTTATCCACTTTTTTGTTTCTTTTTTATAATTTATAAAAAAAGGTGTTGAAATGAGTAATGCTACATTATGTAGGTATGCAGTCTGTTTAGAAATAAAAAACAAATTTAATTCATAAAATTATAATTATGCAAAAATAAACAATTTTTTTCATATTATTATTAATTATTGTCAAACCTTAATTTATTTTAATTTCAATTTTAATGAGCTACTGAATTCCGATTAATTGAAAATTATACTGCATAATTAAATTTTGCGGAAAACATCAAACAATATTTTATATTACGTACATTTTAAAAATTATTTTAAATTTCAGCATGATGAGTGTTGTGTAATGCACTTCTTATTAAAAAAAATCACTTTGTAACTTTTAATATTCTTCCAGAATTTAGCTGAAAGATATTTTATTCTTAATAAATTATTTAAAATAAAAATTGTTTTTCTACACTATGTCACTATCTATCCACTTTCCAAACACTAACCATCCATAAGTGCTTATTATAGAAATAGAATTGAGAAAGTTATATTATTGTTCTATTGTTACTTATGTTCCAAAATGAATAAGATTCTTTTTGGCTCGACTGGTTTTAGAAATTTTGATTGTGATACATTATGTACATATAGTAGTACGAATTCTGTGTTGTTCAAAAATTTGAAAGAATGAAAAAAAAACTAAAATATTTAACATTTAAATGTAATAAAAAATTAAGATTTTAATCTTCAATAAAAATGTTTATTATGTTTTTTACACTTAGTTTTTAATTTTGTTTTATATAAGATTTAGTATAAATTTTTTTCCAATCTTTACGAAAATCCGTGCAAAATAATAACTGCTATTATAAAATAAATAATAAATACAAATTTGACAATGGGGGTCGGCACGCGTGTACATTCGATAAAATATTTAAATATTATTATTATTATCTTAATAAGCAAATTAAAATTACAATATATACTCAGTCGATGTAATTTCAAGCGCCAAATGTATAGAAAAAATATTCTTTTTTTAAGGGTATTCTTAGATCGGTTCACACGACTGCAAGCCTCAATTTTAACTTACGCATTCAATGAAGCGTACATACGTCAAATTTTAATTTAGTTTGAGATTTTATACAAATAGTCCAAAAAATAACTTGTAAAATTCAAACTCTGTCAAATTTAACGATTTTATCGTAATCAATTTGATCACAAAAAAAAAATACAATTACGGGATTAACGAAATTATAGATTGCATATTAGTAATGTTATTTTGAATAATATATTTCCAACTATCGAAAAATAATTTCAACATCATTTTCATAATATAAGTAGGTAGGTACATCTAAAACTGAACGCTTACAATTTTTCTAACTACAGTATTTTAAGTTCAATTTCATGTATAGCTATCCTACATTTATTTCAATTGCATTTTTGTATTAAAAAAATAACTTTTAAAACACCCTAGTTTGAATAACTCGGAAATTTCAAAGAAAAATTTTTATGTTTATTAAGACATATATTCAATTGAGAATACTCCAATAGGCTCCTGCTGATTAGTGGATCCCTATAGATTAAAGCATGCACTTCCTGAGTGTTTTTTTTATATAATTAATAATATATATATGATAAAAATATGTACGAAACTGATGTGATCATGAAATTTACATATTTTATCAGAATATATTGTATAAGAACAATTAAGGAATAAATTCGCTATATGAATTTTATTAAATCCCAACACCTCATGGGGTCACACATTGGGACATAATTTTATATTTACGTTAAATAAAAAATAATAATTTGGTTTGTTTTATGTGAAATAATACAATTTCTTTCTGTTTTATAGGATGAACGCACTTAGGTAATTGGAATGGATAAGTACATTTATCTTTAACGAGCCCATTTTAATTTTTGAGCTTTTAAATGATTCGGCAATTGGTGAAATCAACATTTATATACCAAACAAATTCTTATAACCACTATTTTTCAGAACTTTCAAAAAAGTGAAGAGTTTTTGAGAAAGAATTCGGAAATTAATATATTATTTTTATTTTTACATTACATTAATCCATTTCAAGCACAGTGGCAATTTTATTTATAATTTTATTAATTTCGTACTTCAAATTATGTACAGTTCAAAATTTAAGAATTGAAATGTAAATTTCATTAGAACGACCCATAATCATAAATTACCTTTAAATGATTTCTTAAAATAATCCAATTCCCACACGAATCTTTACGTTTGCATTATCATTTTCGTATTCTTCTATATGTATTTGTATATTTACACGATCAAGTATTTATTTATTGAATACATTATATAATCAGGCAAGTAGTAACTCAAATTAAAATTCTCATCATATTAAAAGACTTTTTATAGTTTGATAATTTGAATCTCAATTTTCCGTGCGAAATATGAAAATCTCTACGGAAAATCATTTTACGAAGTATAAATCAACTCGCCCGTTTTTTTAACTGAATTTCTAAAAACTTTTTTCCAAGCCTCTATACAAGGAATTAATTGCAGAAGATTCCCGTTCTTGATTGGCGGAGTTTGGAGTTTGGATGAAAGTTTGTGATTCATATTCAAAATAAACAGATTTTTTAACAGTGATTTTTTGTTTAAAAATTAAATATGTAATATATGTACATCATAATTAGGGCTGCCAGGTCTCCGGTTCAGAGCCGTATCTAGAGTTTGCGCCGCCTATGGGAAAACATTTAAAATGGCGCCTAATATCTCACTATTATCATACAAAAAATTAACTTCTAATTATTAATTTTGATCTATTTTAAATGTTATTATACGAAAAAAAGATAACATTAATTCTTTATTAATTCAACATAGCTATTCAATTTTAAATTAATACATTTGTTGATTTTTAACAAATGCAATAACTTCAACAAATTCAATGCTTAGAAATTTTATTATTTTAATTGAATTTTTCTTGCTTTAATGTTTGCAAATTCGTTGATTATTCCATCAAAATTTGCTTCTTCGAACATTTCAAATATCATATCCGATTGACAATATAGCTAATCCACTTAGGGAATCTTGTATCATTGTTGAAGGCATGTAATTTTTAATGAGCTTAAGTTTGCTAAAACTCTTCTCTCCACTAGCCAGCTACTGAAAGTGCAAGTAAAATTTGTAAAGCAACATAAATATTTGGAAATGTTTCACACAAATCAAGTGCAACAATTTTCTTAAAATTTCAAAATGATGTAAAGAGTTCAAATTTTTAAACAGCTCCGCACTTTGAAATTTAAAGCATTCGATTTCATTCAGCATTTCACCTGAATCTAAACAAACATCTTATACTGCTTTATTTAATTCCATCATGGATCTAGACATTAACTTTTCTCCCGACAAAAATTCAATAATTTTCAAATAATTATCAAATTAACAAAAATTAATTTGAAGAAAATTACGTAAATTTACTATAATTTTGAAATTTTACATAAAGCTGTAGTAAATTATGTTTACTAAGTAAAAACTGTGTAAAATTTGAAAAATTTAAAATGAGTTAGCGCTTTTTTAATCATGCGCCTATGCCCGGGGCCTTGTTTGACATACCCTAGTTACGGCTCTGCTCCGGTTTTCGCCTGGAGTCTCCGTTTTTGAAGATCACTCTCTGGTCTCCGGCAATGAGAGCGTAATCTCCTGTTTTATTAAGTAAAGTAAAACGATATACAAGCGTAAAAATATCTATTTTTCTTAAAATTTACGTTTTCTCTTAAAAATGTACCATAAAATTTTTCATCAATTCAAGTAATTTATTATCAACATTGTCATCAAAATAGCAAATATGACTTTGCTAAAAAATTTCAATGCCTGGCAACCCTAATCATAATTAAATTTCCCAAAAAAAATTCAATTTTAATTTCTCAACTTTAATTCATTCTTAAAAAAAGTAAAATACGAAGACAAATAATTTAGAAAGAAAAACGGAAACTGCTCCTATATTATATAATATGTGTTTTCTTGCAAATTACGTTCGTCAAAATTTTTTTAAAAAAAATAGTACAAAAAATCTGAATTTTAAGTTTCAGCGAAAAAACAATATACATACTTCACAAAGTTCACCCATTGATTCATCTTTAGTCCCGCTTAATGAAATATAATATGGATAAATTTTATTAATGCCCATGTCGAAAAAATCTCCGCCTCTTTTAAGCTCCAATAAATCTAATTCAAATCAAACCTTCCATGCAATTTTAACAAAATAATTATTAATCTTTAATTCAATCCTAGTTAGAAAAAAACACTGATATTATTGATGTCAACTTCAATTTTCTGATTTCATTTACATATACATTTATTTAATACTAAAGTCAATGATAAAATTGAAAAAAAACATGATTTTCACATGATTAAATTTATTTTATGTTGTTGTAGGTAGGTATATAGATATATGGAAAATAAAAACCACAAAAAAAAAATCGTATTTATATTTTGACCGCATTTAATTTTTTGTTTATTTTTTCGGTTTTTAAGGCATGTGCTAAGACTTAAATTATTTGTCTGAACCTGTCGGCCAAATGAACCGAATAATACATCAAACACTTTTTAAATGAGGGTGACAAATCCATGTTAAAATCATAATATTCTTCCAATCTTTATATCAATGTTTTTCGAAAAAAAAAAATATATATAATATAAAATAAAAACAACGACAACGTTCGTACTTGAAAGAAAATAAAACAAATATCTGAAAAAAAAAAATTATTTTATATTTATTTTTATGAAACTGCACAACATCAGTTTTACCCTTTTTATTTACTTTTATGCTGAAAGGCATAACGTTTTTTTTTTTGATGCTGTGCAGTATAAAATTTTTTTAGACAGCAGTAAAAATATTCATGATACAAACGAATTGATAGAGAATTCGTACCATAGTTGGTCTGTTTTTATTAATCACGTTTCTTATTCAAAAATAAAAGAAATAACATTTCACTATAAAATACTTAGGTTAGGTTAGGTTAGATTAGGTTAGGTTGTACGGATGGAGGGCTTACACCCCCCTTTCACTTAGTCCTGTTGGCCCTTTGTAGGCCCTTTGAGGCAGGTTTAACTGTCCTCGCCGAGCCATTCAATACCCTTGACAAACCTGATTTTCTCTTCCAATTTATGTCCCTGTAGTTCTCTGAGTTCGTCCCAGAAGTAGGTCCCGAGCAATCTTGCTCTTCTTGTTCTAACTGTAGGACATTTATGCAGTACGTGTGGCACCGTTTCCAATTCTTGTCCACATCCCCTGCAAAGCCTATCTGTTGTTCTTCCAATCCGGAATTCATGATTCCTGAAGATATGTCCTGTGCATACGCCTGTGAACATTCTAAGATCAGATCTTTTCAGCCCTAGGGCTAATAAAATACTTAATAACTATTAAATTACCCCCGTAATACTTCTTAAAATATTCGGACCTGGAATCTTATAAGTACGAAGGATTGGACTCTGGAGTTATAAGCGTTTGACTGACACAAATAATCTTACTATAAAAATTTCGTAAAAAATAAATACTGACTTTGGATAAAATATTCATATTAAACCTAGATCATCGGCCCTAGATTCAATCTTAAGGTTTTACTTACTACAGCAAAAAACTGTTAAGTGCCAAAATATTTTAAATTGAAATGTAGAAAACAGATAAAGATAAAACATAGATTGGTAAGACTGATATTAAAATTTTTAAATCTATGAACATCAGTTTAGATAAGATGGATAAAAGATATTAAAATTTTTAAATCAACTATTTAATATAAAATATTTCAAAACCAATAGTTTACTTCACTCACACAATCAAGGATAAAATTACAAATTTGCACAAATTTTTATTTCTAAATTAAATTTTTTTTTTTTTTTTTTTTTTTAACTTTATTATTATTTTTCTTCTTTTTTTTTTTTTTGTGGGTTAGTATATTTTCATTTTAATGAAGTAATCATAGTTAAATTTAATAAGAAAAAAAATGTTTTTGTGGCATACTATAATAAAGCTTCAATTTATGAATTAATTAATCAAAAAAACGTAATTATTCTTATAACAAATATTCGTGACAAACGTGATAATTTTCAATAGTCCTGCGGTGAAGAAAACCAAAATGATAGTATGTATATGTATAAAAAAAATTACCTATTTCATATTTTTCAATTTCTAAGCGTACCACGTATATTTAATTATATGCTTTTCAGCAATCAAAAGAGATTTTGCTAACTTATGTGTACTTCTGTAGTTCTGCTCGTAATGAATTGAGAAATACGTATCAAAATTTTAAAAGGTCTAAAATTAAAGACGAAAATTGTCTGAAAACCATAATTCTATTTTGATGAAATTGTGATTCCATTCTATTTTCGATAAAATAGAAACAGTTTTTAAGCCGGAAAGAAATAAGTTGAAGAAAGAAGTTTGTGAAGCAAATTTTGGATTCAGGATAGAGTTTATTATATAGTTTAATTTTTTGTTTTGAAATAATTTCGTTTTTATTGAAATCGTAAAGAGGTTAGAAAGAACCTAAGAACTATGATATTAAAAACATCCTGAACTCTGAAACAGTTTTTTAACATATAGGCATAGGTTAAATTAAAAAAATTGTATTTTATTATATTCATTAAAATAACCAAAGATTTACTGTGTATAATACTACTCAATGGACTGGTTTACTAAAATATAATATTCTTTTACGAAAAACATAATATATCAAATTTGGTAAATATATAAATCAAATTTAAATATACATAATGTACATATTTATGAAAAGGAAATTCTGGAAATTGTTGACCAACTGATTTTATTTTATCTTGATTGCGTTATATTATGGGAAATTTAATAAAGTGTGAATTTATGTTTTTAGTTTTCCCTATAATAATAAATAGGGGTTGAATATAAAATTTTAATGTTTAAATAATTGTTTATGCTTTTGAATATTATTTTCACAGTTATCAATTATATAAAAATAAATATATAAACTTACCTGCCAAGCATTAGCATCCAATGTCGCAAGGAAAGACATGTCCAAGTCCTAAAAATAAAACATTAAATTACACTACAACGTTTATTTAAGTTTATCAATTTTAATTTGGAACAGGTTCATTAAAAAATTGTATGCATTTACCGGCATTTACTTATATTGGTGACAATATCAATGTTTGACTTACATTCATGTTAAGTTTATATTATTTATTTTTTCAACAACTTAAGGAGTAGAGTTTCTACTTCTATTCTCACATATTTAAACAACGTATACATTTTATCTCAATTTCAATTCAATTCAATTTTATTTTATTCCATTATTTTCTTTATAATATTTATGATTACATACAAAATTTCAATTTGTTAAGAGATAAGGATGGTTATAAATCCTGAACAACTAATTAATATTTTTTCTTTTTAAACAATTATACTTTTTATATATATCAGGAGTGTCAACTGATTTTTCTATAAGATCTACTTCGCGCAGTAAAAATGCTCTGCTATCTACTTTTTCTAAAAGTAGCAGTAAGAGGAGAAGGCAATATTTAGGGATCCAAATTCTAAGTGTTCGTCTGTTAAATTAGTTCGGTATTTCGACTTTATTATTTTCATTTGTAAAAATGCTGATTCGCATTTGTAAAAATGCTGATTCGTCGAACCAAAACAGGGGTATAAATTTTCAGCACATTTTTTTAAGATTCGGATATTTATCTTCCGCTAAATATCTTGCTTTAATATCATTTTGTAAAGTAATAATTTCTGCTCCATATCAAAAATAGTTGAAAGATTTTCTGCAATTGTTTCTGCTTTAATATTGTTTATAAACTCATAAATAAAACAACATTATCAAGTTTTTTAAAATCTTCAAAACGATTACCAAATTCTTCAATAACGTTCTTAATTTCTTTGATATATTTATTTCCATCATAATTAGTAGAAGCATAGAACTTTTTAATTGCGCCAACATGTTTGGAAAATTAGATAAATTTTTTTGATTCTTGAAATTGAAAATGGCAATTTGAGAGGAAATAAATATCTGAAATATGAATATTTATTGGCGATCGACCTGAAACCAATACGCGATCGACCGGTAGATCGCGATCGACGTTATTGACACCCCTGATATATATAATACAATTTCAGTTAGTGGAAAAACGGATATAAAACCACTATGTGACGAATACATTTTATCTTATTTCTGTCTGTCCGTATGGTCGGCTCTAAAATGATTACGTTAAAACTATTAATAGAAATGTCTTTTAATTTTAATTAAGACCAGGGTTTCTGAAACTTTTGTAGTTGGGGACCCCATTCTTGTAAAGAATTTTTTTTCCAACGCAAAGTAAAAGTATTGATTACAACTTTTTTATATATGAATTTAAAAAACATAACTTATTGGAAAATAATAAATAAAATATTTAAGATTCGCGCGAACCGTTTCCTAAAAATTGTAGATTCGCAAAAATCGCCTGAAAAAGTTTTGAAATAACTATTCACTGTTTTAACAGTCCCTCCGTGGCAATTTCACAACTACTCAAAGAATATACAATTTAAATTTACATTGAAATTTGTATTAAAAATAAAATTTCAATTATATAAAAAACATGATGTTTGTCTTTCGGTCTGTGTGTTTTCTAAAAATTTAAAAAACTATTTTCACACGATGAGTTGATGAGTATCTCGACAGGTGAGGCGCGTACAATTTACAATAAAACAATTTTTTTCTTGCTCTTTTATTCATTTATAAAAGAAATACTGGAAAATTTGACAAGCGTTTTACTTATTTATCTGAAAACTCTCCTTTTTCTTTAACTATGTTATATGAATACTGTGACCGACTGTGAGTAAAGAACTGAATACGAGTAAAAATATGCTTTTACAAAGTAATAAACGTGTAACAAGCAAGCCTGTTTTTAAATTACAACATTTGGAAACATAAATCTAAAAATTTATGAGTTTTGATGAAGGAGAAAGTATATATATATGTTCTGGTCTTTAGAATCTAATTAAAAAATTAAAACAACTTTTTAGAGATTCGGAACCAAAAAAAAAATTGTATTGATGCGACCCGTAGTTTGAGATACCCTGATTTAGACCAAGAGTTATAATCTACTCATTTTCAAATTTAGAGTTTGATGTCTTTAACTGACCTGGTTGTCTATATTAAAAATTTGAAATAAAATAAAATCTAATTTATTAGGATATGCGAAAATTGTTTCGATCACAATTAAAATAAAATCTCTTTTCGGCCATAATTTTTTATACGGATCCCTAAACGCGGTCTATATATTGTATTATTTATTTATGGAAGAACTTTTATATAGGTTTATTGTTTTTTAAATAAATTTAAATCCAAATAGAATTAAGTTATTATAAAGAACTAAACATTTCAACCTAACATGCATCCAGAATTAAAATGATATATGAACTTTAACAGAGTACATCTCTTCAGACGCTGTTATTATGTAATTTCTAAAAAAAAAACACAAATTTTAATATTCTCACCTTTCTGCTTTTACCGAAATTATTTACAAATTCCAGTATGAAAACTATGCAAATATTGTTCTGAAAAAAAAAAATTTATATAATTTTCTTTGGATTTTCGTTTCTTTTTTTTTTTTTGCTTTCCTTGAAATAGCGACGGAATTTTTCAATGAAATTTATTGATATGCAACATATTTTATTTAATTTTCATAAAATTTTGTTTTTTTTTTAGGAACATATAAAAATGCACTTTAAAATTTTTGCATATAATTAAATATTATTTAAATTATTCAGATTAAAGTTTTTAATATGTGAGAAAAAAAAAAACTGAAAACTTTATTTTTTTTTTTAAATTTTTTAATGTACAAACATTTTTCTTTGGAGGGAAAATTGAAAACTTTTTTTTTGTTTTTTTTTTTTTTTGGTTCCTTATTTGTTAATTTTGTTATTTTATTTCAAAAATGAAAAATAAAAAAAAACATAACAAAAAAAACATAACACACAATTATTATTATAAAATATTAAAAACAAAAAAAATATAATATAAAAAACTTTTTGTGTACTTTTTATTTTTTTTTTAAATTTTTTTTTTTTTTTTTTGTTTTTTATCCAAAGTACAAAAGAAAATTTTTCAAACTTACGCGCTTAACGTTTCAATACGACTGTAACGTATTTTCACCCTTTGGCTATTGGATACCTGGGGGTGTATACTTCGGCTTCTGTTACTATCTTCATGCGTACACAAAATTTCAACGAAAAAAAAAAATGTGGAAAAAATAATAATAGTAATAATAATAAAAGAAAAACATAAAATTTCAACAACAACAACAACATGAAAATTGTACATACAGCTTTTATTATTATTATTATTATTATTCTGTCTCTCTGATGCTGTACCATACTGGATTCCATATTTAAAATCCAAAATATATATATAAATAAAACAAAAAAAAAACAAGGATCTATATGTATATTTTTTTGAAAATACTATTATGATGTTGAAATAAAATTATGTTCCAGAGCAATAATATATTATATATGTAACAATATACCTACAAGATAATGCTTCAAGCAAGGTTTATGTATGTGGAAAATTTCTGTATGAAGAAAATAATGAAATAAAAATTCTCTGTTTTTTAAATATAACTTATACATTATATTTACAGTATGTACTATGTTCTTCCACACTACGAAATTTATATTGTTTTGGGGGGAAAATTGAGTTAATTTTTTTATTTATTTTTTGTTTGTTAGATGAGGCAGTAAAGTAATGTATCAGTTGAGCATAAGAAATTGTAATGTGTACCTACATTATGCATATGTACTGTGCAGTACTCAGTCATCATGAATTCAATATGATATTGAAAAAATACAAATTATATTATGGCTAAATTATTATATAGAAATATATATAAGTTATTATTACATTTATATTATTATTATATTTATAAGAACTTTAAATTGTATAAATTTGCACAATGCTAAAGCGTGTAAAAATCTTATCATCAACGAAATAAATGATTTGATTTTATTATGTCATTAAATGTTAGTTTCAATTTGGCAATGTTTAAAGCTTGGATCTGATATTAAATTCATTCAGGAGGTTCTAGTTCTTAAAGTACTTCAGTTTTTACGTAGTAAAGTTTTTTGTTTCTTTGTTTTTTAAGGTGTTTTAATAAACAAGAAGTGATCAGATTAACTTAATTTCCGCGATTAACAGTGTTTAATTTTTCTATTTTCATACACTCATATATAGTTTTTTAATATTTACATGTTACATATAACTTACTTGCCTTTCATATTGTTGAAATTTGTCCACCATATCATTAATCCCCTGGAAAAGATACTTCTTAATTTTTTTTTTCAGTATATACTTCGTCAACAAATTCTATATTTTCATTATTATTATATGATTCTTCTTTAAAATTTAAGTTCATGTTAATGTTGAATTTTTACATTTGAATATGTATATTTTTATTTTTCTGCAAAATAAATTATTAAATATTTGATTAATTAAAAATAAATATTTTCTATTAAAAAAAGGATGCTTAAGGAAAAAAAAATTTGTTTTTCAGTATAATGTCAGTAGCTATAAAAATGAAATATATACATACATATAAGTAGTTAAAAAGATAGAATTTAGACTCCTTTATGTAAATTTAAAAAGTTATACTTATAAATAAAAACAGTCTATGTGTGTCTCTATGATGAAGTAAAATGTACACAGGCTTAAAAAGCGAAATATAAACTCACACAAGAATAGAAAATTTTGATTCAAAGCGTTGCCTTGTATTTGAGAAATATACCTACTACATATATATGAGACAATTTCCACTAACAAATTTTAAAGTATAATTTTTTTCTTTTCGCACAATATCACATCCTGTTTTTTGGGGGCTTTTCATTAGGGTATTTAAAAATCAGTATAGACTTTACATTGCCTCTAACTTTATAAACATAATGCTCTTTTTGTTTTGTACATTATGTATAATATAAAAAAAAAATACATTTAATATAATTTTATTGTAAATGCCAATTTTTACATTCAACAGACACAGTTTATAATGATTTAATTAAGATAAATAGTGTGGCTAAGTCAAAATTTCGAATTAATCTCAAATAGAGCAAAATTGAAAATTAGACTTAGGCTTTATTATTTTTCCTTTAGATAGTTAGATTCCTCATTATGACATGTTGAAATGACAGTAGGTATATAAAAAAAAAATTACGGAAAGATATATTAAAAATATGTTTTTTTGTAAAAATAATTTTGAGTCCTTAAATAAAAAATTTGTTAAGCTGGCTTAAATTATACATAAAATATAAATCTCAGATTATTAGTCAGCATTCAATAAATTAATAGGTATTTAGGCTCAAAATATGATGAGAAAGAGATCTTTACCAAAAGTACATTATTTGAATCAAAATTAAATTGAAATTTAGCAAAATTTTTAGTTTTGTCCTTTTAGGATTATTTTTATGAGAAAATTTTTTGTGGTGCACGCCCAAAGCAATTTCACAGAAGATATCTTTAGTATTAGTTGATGTATATAATATTTAAAAGATTTACTAATACTTAAAAACATTTTCTATAATTCTATATACATAATTATGTACATATTGTTTATAAATTAGAAAAGATAAATTTATATGAACGAGGTATAGAAAAATTTTCATCTTCAAAAATTTTTCGTTTGTTTTTTTTTTTTAACAATTTTTTATTTTATCGACTATCAACAAATGGAAGAAAATTTTATAAAAAAAAGGAAAATTGCTTTTTGTGACAAAAAATTATAAATAAAAAATAATGAGAATGAGAATTTTTTTGTTGTTGTTTTTTTTTCTTGAAAATTATGAAAACTCATAAAATATTATGTTAAAAAATCACACAAAAGCTTACTATTTATGGAAATAAAATGAACAATATATTCTCTATAGTTTCGTTTCGGGAAAACTATTTATTAGGTATCATTTACGTTTTCCACATTTCGATTGAAAAAACCTTTCACTAACAATTATTTTTGGTGCTTTTATTAAATCCCGTACAGAAATGTGGGCTTAACATAATTTTTCGCTTCTTTCAAAAGATATTATACTAATTTTCGAAACCCAAGATATTTGTACAAAAAAAATATCCGCTCTTGTATCTAGGACAGTGATGGGACTCTAGGACATCTCATCTTTTGATAAAAGTTAATAATATAGCAATATATATTTGGGAATTTATAACATAAAAACTATGCAGGTTATTATCAACAATTATACATATAACATCCCATTTTAACAAATTTAGAATCATACATTTGAAAAATAAACGCAGAAATTAATATATAAAACACCTTTCTGAAATTTGGTGAAAAGGAAATTGAAATGTAATCAATAGTTTTTGATCTTGCGATTACGTCTCTGAAGCTGTTGGGACAGCCGGCGGCGGCATTGATGTAAATGTGAAAGCTCTTTTTTCATCAATTCAATTTGAATACAATTATAGATTTTTCAATTGCACTTAGAAATGTATGAGATTTTATATCTGACGTCTGTCGATGTTCTTGAAAAAGAGGAGCAACTCAATATTACCGATCTCTAAATTCCGTTTTCGAATATTCCAGATATCAAAAATGTAAGAAAATGTAGTAAAATGACAGAAAAATTAGGTTGTCAAATTTCCGAATCTTAAAAATTCTTCTTATTTTACATTCATTTTCCCTTTTACATTATATTTACATCTACTTAATTTTTTTTTCTTTCAGATACTAAAGATTGTGATCGCAAATTCCGGAAGTTCAGGCTTAACATTTTGCAAAGGGTTGAAAATGTTTCCGGCAACTTAAAATTTATAAAATGGTTTGCATTATGTGAAGCTACATAATCTGTGCCGTGATATACATTCTCATCTTTGTTATTGTAGTGGTAAAATTATTTTTACAGATGTGAAAAAACCATATTTTATCCTTTTTTTTTAAATTTTCCAGTTATGATAATAAAAGCAATAAATATTTCTCAGTTTCATCCTTGTTTCGAATCATAAAAGATTTTAGTTACAACATTAAGAATAATTTATTAATTTATTTATTTTTATTTCTGTCAAAAATATAATAATAATAATAATAAAAACAAATTTGTTTTTTATTTTCTTTTTATTAAATTTATAATCAGAAAATTTGAAAAAAAAAATTGAAAGGAAAATAAATGTTAAATTCATGGAACAGAGTTTGAAAAATTAAACAAGATTTTAAGAAAATTGAATAACACAACACTCCAATATTAAGGAACTTAAAACGGTTATGCTCCAATGGGAGATAAATGGAAATAGTTGTAGTAAAAAGACTGACTTGATGAATGAACAATGAAAAGTAAAATAAATTAAAAATAATTAATCCCAACGATTTTGTTATACCATTAAAATGTGAATGTTATGTTTTTGAGAATAATACAGATTGCATTATTTTCGGCGGAGAATTAAAATATGCAGAAGAAGACCTTATACTAACAATTCTCTTCAATCAAAAACTTTGATAGCTATAATACTGACATCACTATGATATAATTATGAGTCAAATATAGGAGATGAATTAAAATTATAATGTTGAGAATAAAATTAAACTCTCAGACGCAGACGCGCTTTATTTAATATTTAATATGAGACGACATTGATCACACCGAAAGAAGTAAGGTCGACAAAAATGCGATATTAGTTCATAACGAATTAAGTCGGAAGTGACTTCCGACAAAAAACTTTAAAATAAAAAAAAATATAAATTGACGGAAGAATTATAATTTCAAAATATTATTTTTTGACATTTACCAATTTTTCGCTTTCGACTGAATTTCGTTATAATATTATGATATATAATATTTTTTTTCGGCTTCAGTTTATTTCGTTGCTAGTTATTTTCGCTTTAGTTTCCAGAGCCGTAAAAGTTAATGGTCCAAATTTATTGAGTTAATTTTTCAATTACATTTTCTGTTAGATTTTAGACAGATTTACTCAAAATATTCTCTTTTCTCTCGTCAACATCAGGTTAGCTCTATAGTTTTTATCTGAAGAAAAAAGTATAAAGTTAATATATAATGATTATTTTCCATGTATTATAAAAGCATTATAATATGTTTTACATCATATATCAGAGGCATCTTTAGAATTTGTTCTTACCTGTGCTAAAAACTATAATGCGCTCTAAAAACACTGTTTTGCAAAAATATATTATTTTTATTAATATTATATTATACATTTATTTTACATTCAAATTATTGATCAACAAATCAATAGGTTAACAATAAACAAAAAACTATGAAAAATAATATTGAATTTAATCAACATTAACGCAAAAAAAATCAATAGGCTAATGATTTTTTTGCAATGTTTGTAATGTGAAAATGTGATTAACCTAACTTTATGGCGCGCCCCTGTAGTTAGCACATTTAGCACTATGGAGAAGACTGCGTTGTCATAGATAAACACATTTCCTTAGATCCTTATAAGTAAAAAAAAAAAAAATTCTGTTTCCATTAATAGAATTTTCTTATCAAAGATAAAAATGAAAAGTATTGAATTGAATATATTTTTTCAACAACTTTTACCATAAAAGAAAAATCATTTTGATGAATATTTCACTAAAAATCCTATTTTACAAACTTCTTAATTATAAAATTCAAAGAAAAGTATGAAAGAGCGAAATCTAAAAAATTATATTTAAAAGATTTATAATACGGAATGAAAAACTAAAATAAAGCTAATAAAATGGGAATAGAATATGAATATTTATATCCAATGAAAATTCCATAATCAGATATTAGAAAAAAAAACTACTATTGGCTTGAACGACTGGAACTTTTAATCAAACGAATAAGATAAATATTTTAACCATTAATTTTTTTTTATTATTATTATTACAATAAAATTTGGGAATTAAAAAAAAATACTTTTTTCTAAATTCTATATTTGGATAATGATTCTATAATTGGATAATGAGTAAGGTTTTTCGATAAGAGAAATCATTATTAAAAATAAAAAATAAAAATTTTAAATCATTATTTAATTCATATCTGCTTAATACAAACAGTTTACAAAATTATCTACGCAGTTTTTCTAATAGAATCTAAAAAGTTTATTAAATTTTTGTGATTTCAAATTATTTTGAGTATATCATGGTGTGCCTCTAAAAAAATTTTAGAAAAGGTGTAGACATAAAATGAATTCGTTTTTTCTCTTATCGACGACTTGTTTAACTCAAAAAAATAATTATGCTTTACTAATTGGGGTGTACAATGTTTTCTCACGGCAACAGTCTCAATTTCGTTATGCATAATTATTTTTTTGAGTTGACTAAATAAGAAATTGAGCTCTATGCGAGCTTGACTTTTGTATGCAATTTTGTTCTACAGTATATAAGTCAATTCACACATATCAGTCACGTCCAGTCACCGTCACGTCACCCGCACGTCATTTCAGTCAGAACTGTCTATACCCATCCGGCGCCGTCACGTCATCCAACCATCACTCGCCCCACCGTCAACGAGCCGTCAAAATTAAATAACTTTCCGACGATATTATTTTTTTGACTGACGGTATTTTTGAAATTGAAAGCAAAACAAACAAAACAAAGTTTTTATTTTTTATTTTGTATCTAAAAAAACGGTGACGGAACGGTCACGTGACTGTAGTGTGTAGATACAGGCCAAGATTTTGACGGATACTTGACGGTGATGGAACTATGACGTGAAATGTGATGGAAATATGTGTCAATCAACCGAAGGTCACAGTTCCGTCACCGGTCCGTCACCATCAAGTATCCGTCCAAATCTTGGCCTGTGTCTCAGGGGTGGATTTACACATTTGCCGCCTTTAGGCACTATTAAAAAATTATCGGAAAGAAAACAAATTAAAAAAATACATTTAACTTCAACATGACATAAAAATTAGTTTGAGAAGATTTTAAGCTCTTAGCCTTAACCGATTTTAAACTGTTTTATACATGTATATGTATAAGGCCGAAATTTTTTTTTATTAAATTTTGCCGCCCATTAAATTTTGTCGCCCTAGGCTCGAGCCTAGTGTGACTATTCGTAAATCCATCACTGCTGTGTCGTGACGGCGCCGGATTGGTGACGTGACGGCGCCGGATTGGTTTACCAGAGCTGACTAAATTTAAGTATTTTTGTATTATTTTTGTATACTGGTACTGCAAAAAAACTGCAGTATTTTCTAACAATATACGAGTACTGAAGAAAATTTTAGTACCAGTATACTGGTACTGCAAAAATACTGCAATATTTTTCCACAATGTACTGGAACTGCGAAAAATTTCAGTACCAGTGTAGTACAGTAGTACTGAAATTTTTTTCCAGTACCAGTACATTGTAGAAAAATATTGCAGTATTTTTGCGGTACCAGTATACTGGTACTTATATTGCAAAATACTTAAATTTAGTCAGCTCTGGAGTGTACACAGTTCATTTAAATTGAAAGGAACGTTATTTTTTTTTTTGACAGAAATCGAAATGACGTGCCGGTGACTTGACGTGACTGATATGTGTGAATTGGCCTTAATTGTGTCGGTCCGATGACGGTGGCACGGCTGATGGTTCGGTGACGTGACGGCGTCGGATGATTGTAGACAGTTCATTTAAATTGCAAGGAACGATATTTTTTGACTGAAATGACGTGCCGGTGACGGTCCGTCAGGTGACCGTCAGGTGACTTGATGTGACTGATATGTGTGAATTGACTCAATGAAATTTATAAAGCACACTTTTATTTTTAAGTCAATAATAAATTTAATAATTCTAATTTAAATTTAAAATTACAATCCTTTATATTAGTCGCAGAAACGTAATTTACCCTAATGTAATTATGATGAATATTTCCACTAAATTTGTTACCCTCTGATAGCTCTAAATATAATCTCTAATTTTATTTTAATAATTTTAAGCCTTTTAGTAAACAGAAATATGTCTAGAACAGTTGAAGTTTTAATATTTGCTTTGTTCATTTTAAGTTTTGCAACAAAAATGTATTTCGCTAAAGTAATGTTTAGTTTTTTATTCTAACTTTCTAAGTATTATTAAATATTTATATAATATAATATTCTCAAAAAATAAAATGGAAGGCTAAAAAAGTTGTAATTCTTATTTTAGGAAAGAAATGAATTAATCGTCACAAAGTTTTATTGTTTTGCAAATGAAACTTATTCTACAAATTTGTCCTGTAAATTGATACCACGGAGGAAGAAATCGCCAATCATGAATGGGGAATTTATATTGTTAAAGACGATTCAAGATTTTAATGTGAGTAGAATTTAGAAATTTCCGTTCTTTCTATAATTTAATAAAGGATGTACGAAAGATAGGGTGAGACGAATTATCGCATAATGTCATAACATATAAAAAAATACGAATTCATTTAAAAACGAATTATCGCATAAAACCAAAATGAATTTGAAAATAAAAGAATTATCTCAAAATTTTTGGCATGAAATTTTCGTTAAAATTTTATATTATTTAATGTGATTTTATTTGACTGTTATAATGTTAGTTATATGTATATTCTTTGCTCTAATCAGTCTTAAACATTGATGATTAAATAAAAAACTTCTTATTACATCTCATCAATAAATTTTATTTCCCAATATTTCGTACCGTTTCTTGGTACATTATCAAGGGCCTACATGGAAAAATTAACAATATTATTTTTACTCATTTTTTTAATATAAATTATAAAAAATAGTTTTTTAAAATAATAGACTAATCTTAATAAAATATTCATTACTTACAGTTTATAGATGATTTATGTTAACAAAATATATATTTTTTAGTCATATTCAATAAAAGATGAAAATTTAAAAAACATAAATAAATAAATAAATAAAACAAATAAAATAAATAAATTAATTACATTATAGGTATGTATATTGACATCAAAAAACAAAAAATTAAACTAATTAAACTTTATATAAAAACAAAAAACAGCTGTATTGATTAAACAAATTTTATATAAAGGTAAAACAATAAAAAATTGATATTTTATTTTAATGAAGAGAGAAAAAACAAACCACAATATAAATTCTAAAAATAAAAGCTTTCGCTCAAAATTTACATTATCACAGAGGTTTAATAATTAATCATATTTCTTATTATTTCTTTATAGCCGTTGTGGAGAAACTTTGTATCACACTTATAATTTGATGTATGCGTCATGTTTAGTTGAATATTTAGGGCTTCTAGGTTTCTTCTTTTCTTCCAATTATGTACGTTTTTATGTAAAATTTTCGGGTGATCATAGTCAAATTCATGGTTAAATTGCATCGCGTGAACCAAACATGCTGTCCCTTGGGTATAAGATGTATTATTTTTGTCTTTCTTTGCTCTTGAATAGTCATATTTATGGTCCCTCATTCTTATTTTAATATCTCTTGTCGTCTCTCCTATGTATATCTTATCACAACTATTGTTCTTACATTTTATTTTATATACTACTCCCGTACAAGGTTTATCTTTAATTATAGTTTTTGTTTTATCAAATATTTTAGCCAATTTGTTTATTGGTCCTTGACTTAGTCCTAATGTGTTGTCCATATTTTTTAGAGATTTTGAAATTTTGTCTGTTAACTCAGGTATGTATGCTAATTTCCTGTATCTATCGATAGATGTCTTTGTTTGGTTATTTGGTTTTTTATATTTTATTTTATTTATTATTATTATTATTATTTTTTTTTTTTTAATTATGTTGTTGTAGTGTTTTCCTGATTTTATTATAATTTTCTTTGTGATGTTTCTTATGACTAAGGTTGATGACACGATTCTCAAAATTCATGGCAACGTTGTATTTTACATAATACGGGTGAGCCGAATGGTAATTTATCCCCCCCGATGATATTCCTTTTCTATACCAATTAGTGGTAATATGTTGTCCTTCTCTTTTTAGTGTCATGTCCAGAAATGGTATATTATTCGTATTTTGGTTTTCAGTCTCTATTGTAAATTTGATTTTTTCGTGGGAGTTGTTGAAAATGTGCAGTAGTTCAACATCTTTATCCTTCGGTATTGTCAAAATACAGTCGTCAACATATTTAAAAAAAAAAAAATAGCTCTAAACGTTAATTTCGGCAACACTTCGTCAAGGAAATCGTCTAACACAAACTCTGCTAAGATTCTTGAAAGGCTGCACCACATAGCTAGTCCGTGAGTTTGTCGATAATATTTGTTGTCATACATAAAATAGTTAGCCTTGTTAATACATAATTTGAGAACTTCTATAAATAGTTTTTTTTAGATATTTTCGTTTCTTTTTTAATTTTATGCCATCTATTGAGCACACTTTTTAGAGCGTCAGGTTGGGGGATGTTCGTGTAAAGAGAGACAGCGTCGAGGGACACCAATCGATCATCGTGGTCTATCTTAATTTGGTCGATGTAATTCTTAAATTCTGTGGAGTTTTTGACGTTATATTTTGTTGTGTCCCTAATTTTGGATAATATCTGGTTCAAGTATTTAGCCAAATCGTATGTTGGGGTGTTAATTGTGCTGACAATTGGTCTAATTGGAAATCCTGGTTTATGCACTTTAATTGTGCCATATATCCTTGCTGGATTTGCTGTGATAACTGTAAGTTTTGCGAGGTCATTTTTAGTAATGTATTTTTTATTATGCATGTCGTTAATTAATGTGTTAACCTCTGTTATAAGTTCTTTAATGTGGTTCTTATGAGGTGTAAAATGTGTATATGTTGTTTCATCTTTTAAATGGTCCTCCATCTTATTTTTATATGTATCCTTCGTGGTTATTACCGATTTGTTGCCCTTATCACTTGAAATTATTATAATTTATATTAAAAAAATGAGTAAAAATAATATTGTTAATTTTTCCATGTAGGCCCTTGATAATGTACCAAGAAAGGGTACGAAATATTGGGAAATAAAATTTATTGATGAGATGTAATAAGAAGTTTTTTATTTAATCATCAATGTTTAAGACTGATTAGACCAAAGAATATACATATAACTAAAATTTTTTTATGCGATGATTCGTTTTAGAATTGATGTGCTATTTCGTTTTCAAATGAATTAGTGCATAAAATTTTCGTTCGAATTTTTGTATGAGATAATTCATTTTTCACTTTATTCATTAATTCATTTTAAAATGAATTATCAAATAAAAATAATTTTTTATGAGATAATTCATTTTTCAATTTATGTGCTATTTCGTTTTTAAATGAATTATCTCATAAAAAAAATTATGTGATAATTCATTTTAAAAATTATGTGATAATTCATTATGCGATAATTCACGGAGCCAAAGGATGTACGAAAGATAGATATAGATACCATTAATATTGTGCAGTTAATTTTTTAATCTAAGCCCTAAAACCATAGAAGAAATTTACTCGGTATTCTTTAAATCAGTTCAACATTAAAGAGAACTAAAAGAACGATAAAAGTAGAACATTAAAAAAATAAGTACTAAACTAAAAACGATCTATGATGAGACGTGCTTCATAATATACGAATAATTACGGAGTATTGCTTATCGACTATAGATACAAAATGTTTTTGCTTATATTTAACTGAATAGTGACAAAATCTTAGAAAATTAAAAGATTGGGAGCATCAAATTCACACTTCAATTATTCAGTGTTATTTATTGGTATATGATATCGGACAGGCAAAAGAAAAGTAATTTAAAATTTAACAGCTCAATAATATAAGTACTATTTTTGCAGAATTTTTGATCATTCATACAATTTTCCCCGTATTACGGCATTCGTTACCACTTTTATATTTTTATTTTTTCTCAGTTTTCATTCAAAGTATATCAAAAATACAACCATTGGCAGAAATTTCCATTAAATTTCCGTTTCAACGGATGTCGTGCACTAGAAGGTAAAACCCCTAATGTATTGACTAAACTTTTCATAAATTATATAGTTGAAAACTCAAATTTGAATAATTCCTGTCCGGTGCAAGCGGTAAGAGTAAATTCCAACATATTTAAGGATTAACAATATTTAAGCAATATACTTTCAGGGGTTGATCACTATAAAAAATTTTTCAATAGATGAAAGCTTTTCAAAATCCATTCCATCGTTAATACCAAAAGGAGAATTTAGAGCAGATACAGAGATCCTACCCAAAAAAATTAAGAATAATTTTTTCAGATTACTTTTGATTCAAACTTATGTTACAAATAAAGATAATTTTTGAATTAAATGTACTTATAGTGCTTTTTAACCTGTTATATGCCTTAGTTTCTTTAATTTGAAAATTTTAATTGTTAAATAAACGATTTTGCCGATGAATTATGGTTTTCAGACAAAGGATAAGATAAAGATTTAGTGTTTGTTTCATTGTATCAACTTTTGAATAAGTTGGAATGAGCCAAGATTTGTTGTTGAATTTGAATATTTAAGGCACAAAGTAAAAAAAACGTAATATTACGAAATTCAAATTGTATCTTATTCAGTTTATTTTTAACTGCCGAAACAATTCCATTTTCTTTCAATTTTCAAGTCAGAAAATCATTCTTAAGAAATAAGTTTAATTCATTTTATATAGGAGCGCGAGCATATTATAACTTATTAATATGATCCCAAAAGTCAAAGCCAATACAAATGCGAGTAAGTTTTCATAAAATATATTTTGTTTTTTTTTGTAAATTTTCATAAAAGAATGTCTAAGCAAATATCAAAGTTGAAAGTATTTAATCGAAAAAAAATTTTCAAAAAAAAAATTATTTTAAAAACTTACGATACGAGATTTTGAGTCTCGATTTAAATTCCTTGGTTTCGTCTCGGTTAGTCTCCCTTGATTGACCAACACTGTTATTATTTACATACATACGCTGGCAATATAAAAAAAATGAGTTGTATCATTATTATAAACTACACGTCAACACTAGTTGACAGACTATTAGGTCAAGTGAGCCAATTGGTACATATAAAAGTCAGCTCCTTAAGATCGACGGTTTATAATCGTTCTTGTGTATAACTGGATTAGAAGCAATTTACTAGGAGAAATATGCGAATATCAGAAAGACGAAGAAAACAAATAATTAAATTGGTTTTATTTTTATTTTTAAGTTAATATTCTTAATATTTCTAATTATGATGTTTTCAATGTTTTTTAAATAAAACAAACTAAATGAAATGTAAATTTGCATTTTTACAACGTTTTTATCAACTCACATTCTTGTCTGTTTGTCTGTCCGAGAAATTTTGTAATCAAATTTTAGACCACTTTCCGACAAGCTACAGCTCCGGAATTTTGAATATAGCTCTGAACCCGATGACAATACAATATTCTACCACTTTAATCGTGATTTGAAAAGTTTTTCCTCTGTTTGTCTGCCCCGAGAAATTTTGCAATCAAATTTTCACAACCAAAAGTTTGTCCGATTTCATTCAAATTTAGTACATAAAAAGAAGAAATGATTAAACACATGAATTTCGTAACAAAAAATTTATTGGCCTCCTACCCAGCGACCTTCCTTGGGAAGGACTTCAAAAATTCGTTCGATTTCTTTCAAATTTGGTACATAAAAAGGGGACATATTAAACACACAAATTTCGTAACAAAAAATTTATTGGCCTCCTACCCAGCGATCTCCTATGGGGCGACTTCAAAAGTACGTTCGATTTTATTCAAATTTGGTACATAAAAAGAAGAAATGATTAAACACACAAATTTTGTAACAAAAAATTTATTGGCCTCCTCTACCTTCCTTGGGGAGGACTTCAAAACTTCGTCCGATTTTATTCAAATTTTGTACATACAAAGAAGACATAATAAAACACATAAATTTCGTAATTTTGACAATCAAATTTTATAAGAAAAATTCTGCTTTGTTTCAGCTTCAAAACTAAAAAGTAGAAAATAAATATTAAATCATAAAAAATACATTTTATAAAAAACAACGTTTTTCTTGCGCACTAAAAAGTATAAAATAATTTTACTATGAGTTTCATTTTGGTAACAGACTTTATAACTTTTCTCCGGCTCATTCAGAGGATTGTGGACACACATACTTGAAACTGATTACAACAGTCTATAACTAGAAACGTGGGGCACATTTTTACAACACATTTACAGTATTACATCAAAAATGCGCCCCACGTTTCTAGTTATAGACTGTTGTAATCAGTTTCAAGTATGTGTGTCCACAATCCTCTGAATGAGCCGGAGAAAAGTTATAAAGTCTGTTACCAAAATGAAACTCATAGTAAAATTATTTTATACTTTTTAGTGCGCAAGAAAAACGTTGTTTTTTATAAAATGTATTTTTTATGATTTAATATTTTTTATTTTTGAAATTATTTATTGAAATCAAAAATTCGAGTTTTTTTTAGTAAAACATAAAAAATCGAGCCTTTATCGACGAGACTGAGACCGAGACGAGACGAAACGGAACGAAACCGTTTTTCAGCTAGTTTAACTGAGACGGAGACTACACGAAAATTTGAAAAATAAACCGAGACCGAGACGAGACCTTAGATAAAATCTCGTGTCGATTTCGATCTCTTGAAACATTTATATAAAAGAGATGATACTTTTAAATGAATTATGAACTATAGCTTGTAAAATTAAAAAATTGTTTGATATAATTAATATCGTTGAAA
Organism: Hybos culiciformis; assembly: GCA_964007475.1. Taxonomy (NCBI): domain Eukaryota; kingdom Metazoa; phylum Arthropoda; class Insecta; order Diptera; family Hybotidae; genus Hybos; species Hybos culiciformis. The sequence continues at coordinate 23,045,165 of OZ023274.1, forward strand.
TTCATAGCGATTATCTTAAATCAAAGAATTTAGATTATTAGAACATTTGTTTTGTTGAAATATCTTAGAATGTTTATAAGATCTTTGCTTAAATTTAATAGTTTTTCTTTAATTTTCTTATAACAATGCATTTAAGTATATATTCTAATTTTCGTGTATGTAATTGGTAAAACAAAAATGTTAATTTGTTGTCAATTTTGGAAGAAGGTAGCCTGTTTAATTAATAAAAAACTAAAAGACGTGCATTACATTTACATCAAATAATTTTATTTTCTAATTTTGCAAATATTTCGCACTTTGTTTAGTGCATTATCAATGCCTATGTTATATAACGGATAAACATTTTATTAATTAAAGGATCCTACACAACGGAATAAAAAATTGGATTTTATATAAAAAAAAACACTTACATGTATTAAAATTGCATTACGTTAAAAATTAAATTTATAAAAGTTATGTGAAAAATTAATTTTTTTTTTTTTACATAATTTAAAAATGATATTTAAATAATAGTAGATTATTGTATATGTAAACTAAATTTGTTATTAATTAAGAGTTCTGTATACACAAAAATACATTGACACGAGTCAATGTATTTTTGTGTAAATACAGAACGAGTTGTATAACAAATTTTGTTTACATATCCAATATACTGTTTTAATGCGTAGGGGAGAGGTAGTTGCAAAGAGAGAATATTTTTTCTTCTAATTTTTTCTCTTTTTTTTTTTTTGTATTTGGCTGTATTGAAATATTGTGAGAGATATTATGTTTGTTTAGGTATTACGTAATATTCAAAACGAAACATCTAAATGATTTTATTATTTACGCTGATGCGTCTAAATTTTTTCATTATATACGCTGATGCATCTAAATTTTTCATTATTCACGCAGATGCATCTAAATGATTGCATGTGTATTGACGCATATAATACTCCATTTAGTGATCTAAATTCTGTAGCACTAAATGCAACATAACGATCCCCAACGCATTAAAAAAATTTATATTAGATTTTTTTTTTTGAATTCATTTTATTTTTAATAAAAATACCTTTTAAATGTTGTTTTATTTCGAATTATTTTTGGGGAGCCTCGTAATTTTTTTTTTTTAGTTTAGGGATAGATAGAAACTAATTTTAACAAGCCAATAGATTATTATAAATATTTTTATAATACATCTGTGGGATGTATTATAAAAATTATTTTAATATTTAAATAAATTATTTTATTAATAATTATTTATAAAACATCGACAATTTCGTTTTAAAGCAAAAAGCTATCTGATTTAATATAAATTATTTTGAAACATAAAACATACAAAAATAACTAGATTATTTATTATATTATTAATTATTATATGATGCCACAGATACTCCCCCTTCAGAAAAAATGTTATATCGAAAATTCGATTACTTCTTTAATAATTCTACCAAATCTTGTTCTCTTAACAATTTTTTCTTCTTTATCTTCTTTATCTGATGAAAAATTACTTTCTAATCCTTGAAAAACTGGCTTAAGTCTATCAATACTAACTACTTTTTCTTGATTTTTAATTTTTATTGTATAAAATTTCTTATTTCTCTTTAAAACTAGAAAAGGTCCATCATACGGTGGTTGTAAAGGTTTCCTCACTAAATCTTGACGAATAAAAACATGACTACACGTCTTAAGTTCTTGATGAACAAAGAATTTCCCTCTAATGTGTTTTGAAGTCGGGACAGGTTTAATTTTATCAATTTGATTTCGTAAATCTTGAATAAAAGATGATGTATTGCTATTATTTTTAATAATGTTGAAAAAATCTCCTGGTAAACGTAAAGTTGAACCATAAACCAATTCAGCTGTAGAAGCATCTAAAGTTTCCAAAATTGAAGTTCTTAGACCTAATAACACAAGTGGTAAAACTTTGACCCACCGATCCGTTTGATGACATTTAATTGCTGTCTTAAGAACACGATGCCATCGTTCAACGATTCCATTTGCTTGTGGATGATAGGCTGTCGTGTGAATCAATTTTACTCCCAAAACTTTAGATAATTCTTTAAATAACTGAGACTCAAATTGTCTTCCTTGATCTGTTGTAATTTTCTCAGGAACACCAAATCGAGCAATCCAACCAGAAAGAAAAGCTTGAGCAACAGTTTCAGCTTTCATATCAGGAATTGGAATAGCTTCAGGCCATCTACTGAATCTGTCAATACAAGTCAAAACGTAGGAAAAACCTTCTGAAATTGGAAGAGGTCCAATTATATCAATATTAACATGTTGAAATCGATTACTTGGTATGGGATAACTCTCCAAAGGACTACAAGTGTGACGCTGAATCTTCGATTTTTGGCAAACTAAACAACATTTAGACCATTCATTACAATTTTTGTTCATATTAGGCCAAAAGAATTTTCTCGTTAAAAGTTTTCGTGTCGCTTTAACACCTGGGTGAGATAAATTATGAATATTATCAAACACAACTCTTCTAAGAGACGAAGGAATGTATGCTCTTGGCACATTAGATGAAATCTCAAAAGTTACTAAATTTGAAGAGTTTGGAATTTCTAACAATTTAAGAGTAAATGTATTTTTTGAATGAATTAACTTCTTCAATTCTTCATCATTTTCTTGTTCCTTTGCTAATTGTTGAAAATTAGTAAAACCATCAATAGAAATGACTTGAATTCGAGATAATGCATCAGCTACAATATTATCTTTACCGGAAATATGGCGTATATCGGTAGAAAATTGACCAATAAAATCAAGGTGTCTTATTTGACGTGGACTTGCTTTCTCAACCTTTTGCTTAAATGCAAAAATCAAAGGTTTATGATCCGTAAAAATGATAATTTGACCACCTTCAATCATAAATCTAAAATGTTTGATTGCAGAATAAATAGCTAAAAGTTCTCGATCGTATGCACTATATTTATTCTGAGCCACACTTAATTTTCTTGAAAAAAATGCAAGAGGTTGCCAATCATTATTATTTAGTTGTTGAATCACAGCTCCCATTCCAAAATCTGAAGCATCTACAGTAACTGCTATTTTTGCATCTTTCAAAGGATGAGCTAAAAGAGTAGCATTTGCTAGATTTTCTTTACATTTATTAAAAGCTTCATTTTTTTCTTCACTCCAAATTAATCTGGATTTATCATTTTTCTTATTACCTTTATAACATTCATGTAAAATCTTTTGATAACTAGCCGCATTAGGTAGGAATCTTCGATAAAAATTTAGCATACCTAAAAAGCGTCGAAGTTCTTGAACAGTTTCAGGTTTCTTGTATTCCAAAATCGCTGCAACTTTTGCTGGAAGAGGTTGAGTGCCTTCACCGGAAATTAAATAACCAAGAAACTTAACTTTTTCTTCACCAAAAACAAATTTCTCCATGTTAATATTTACTCCATTCTCTTGAAGGCGAATAAACAATTGCCTCAAATGCTGAAGATGTTCTTCTTCATTTGCCGATGCCACTAAAATATCATCCAGATACGCAAAACAAAAATTTAAACCATTAATAATTTGGTTAATAAATCTTTGAAATGTTTGGGCAGCATTACACAAACCAAACGTCATTTGTGGAAACTCAAAAAGTCCAAAAGGAGTTATAATCGCTGTTTTTTCAATATCGTCTTCAGCCATTGGAATTTGGTGATACGCTCGAACCAAATCAATTGTTGAAAAAATTCGTTTGCCTTCAAGACAACAAGCAAAATCTTCAATATGAGGAATTGGATAACGATCCGGAACTGTAACAGCATTTAATCGTCGAAAATCTCCACATGGACGCCAATCACCGTTACTTTTGCGAACCATATGCAGAGGGCTAGCCCAACAACTCTTTGAGGGACGACATATACCATTCTCCAACATAAATTCAAATTCATGTTTGGCAGCTTGTAATTTCTCTGTGCATAATCGTCTCGCTTTAGCAAAAACCGGAGGACCTTTTGTCTCAATATAATGTCTAACTTGATGCTTAATAGCTTTAGTTTTTGATAAAGGTAAAACAATTTCTTGAAATTCTCCTAAAAGTTGATGAAAAATTGAATTACCTACAATAGTTTTAATTGAAAGAGTGTTATGGCTCACGATTTCACCAATCGATTTGATTGAAGTCACACCATCAATAAGACATTTATTTTTTAAATCAACAATAAGACCAAATTTTTCCAAAAAATCTGCACCAATAATTGATTTAGAAACATCAGCAATAACAAATTGCCATCGAAAAACTCTTCGAAGACCAAAACTTAAATTTAATAAACGTTGACCAAATCCCTCTCTCTATCTCTCTCTCTCTCTCTCCCTTTCTCCCTCTCTCTATCTCTCTCTCCCTCTCTCTCTCTCTCCCTTTCTCCCTCTCTCTCTCTCCCTCTCTCTCCCTTTCTCCCTTTCTCCCTCTCTCGCCCTCTCTCTCTCTCTCTCTCTCTCTGCCTCTCTCTCTGCCTCTCTCTCTGCCTCTCTCTCTGCTTCTCTCTCTGCCTCTCTCTCTGCCTCTCTCTCTGCCTCTCTCTCTGCCTCTCTCTCTGCCTCTCTCTCTGCCTCTCTCTCTGCCTCTCACTCGCCATATCTCTCTGCCTCTCTCTCGCCCTCCCTCTCGCCCTCTCTCTCGCCCTCTCTCTCGCCCTCTCTCTCTCATTCTCATTCTCTCTCTCTCCCTCTCTCTCCCACCCTCTCCATCCCTCTCTCTGCCTCCCTCTCCATCCCTCTCTCTCTCTCCCTCTCTTTCCCTCTCTCCCTCTCTCTCCCTTCCTCTCCCTCTCTCTCTTGGATTTTGGGACATTTTATTTGGTACATTTTTGGGACTTGAGCCTGAGTGGAAATCATATTGGAGAGTGATTGAGTGAAATGAAATTATTGAGCGTCGACCTTTGACTGCGAAATATATTGTGTCCACAAACAAACAAACAAACAAACAAACATACTAATCGGTTATCTCAAGGTAGAGGGCATGATTCAAATATCCGGTCATAACTTTTGAACTATTAATCCTAGCCCCTCATGTTAGATACCGTTGGAAAGATCTTGGAACGTAGATGCGAAAAATCTCATATGTCATCCAGAAAGGTCAAAAGGTCACCAAGTTATAGGCCAAAAACTGAAAAGGTGATAAAAAATTCAAATGGCCATAACTTGATGACCTTTTGACCTTTTTGGATGACATGTGACATTTTTCACATCTACGTTCCAAGACCTTTCCAACGGTATCTAACATGAGGGGCTAGGGTCAACAGTTCAAAAAATTTAAAGTTAGCTGTATATATTGTCGTGAAGCTTCACACGTAGAGGTGCTTGCGTCACTCGGGGGACTGCCGTCCCCGGTGATACAGTTTCTATTACTTTTTTTCATCTCTTTCATAATAAAAGAAGACTCACGTAAAAAAATTAGCAAAGAAAATTAAATACGTATTTCATTAAAAAAATCTATGGTTTTTATTTTCATAAAAAGAATTTCAAAGATGAATACGAAGTTGAAAAGTATTGAATTGAATAAAAATTTTCAAACATTTCTTTAACAAAAGATTTTCTAAGTTTTCTCTAAAAAAACACAATTTTAAAAACTTTTGAATAAAAAAGTCAATGAAAATCATGACAAAACGAAATCTGAAAAATTACATTGAAATTTTTTATGGTGAATAAATGAAAAACTAGAATAAAGCTAATGAAAAAGGAATATAATATGAATTTATTCCACGGAGATTTAAAAATTAGTTTTAAAAAAAACCCTATTTGGCTCAAAATGATGGAACTTTCATCACACTATACACCATAAGATCTATCGCGGGTTCGTAATTGTAATGAAATTTAAAATTAATATTAAATTTATTACCAACGTTGCGAAATATTTTATTTTAAATTAAAAGTAATATTTTGTAATTGTGTTGAAAATAAAATTTCTTACGGTATTTGATTTTTAATTTACATTCAATGCAAAGTCAATCTAATTTTAAATTTAAAAATTTTAATAATGTTCGGGTACCTATATTAATTGTTTCATTCAATTTAATGACGGAAACGGGCTAACAATTATTTTTTCAATTTTAAAATCAAGCAGAAAAACCAAAAAAAATTCATCAAACTTTTTTAAAAAACTTTTACATATTACTTCTACTTAATTTACCAAAATTAAAAAAAAAAGGAAAGATCTCGGACAGTTTTATGTGTATAAAATTAAACACATATAAATTTAATTAAAAGCATTCATCAATATTCTATTTTAGGAAAGAAATAATTTATTGGTAACAAAGTTATATTGTTTTGAAAACAAGTCTTATATCAAAAATTTATCGTGCAAACTAATACCAAAAAGAAAACAGACCCCGTTATAAAATGTTGAATTCTTACTGTTAACTATACAATTCAAGAACTTTGGAATTTCAGATTTCTAAAATTAAATTAGATCCCCAATTATTACTTTGAACTCTCGCTGACCATAGTGTGCATAAGAACTTTAAGAGGCGCATTCGGGTTAAGCCACCCTCCACCTCCGTACTTAGAGAACTAAGAGATGAAATAATAAACCGTTAAGAGCTACCAAAGTTTAACACGGAAAGTAGAACACTAAAAAACTAATAAATAAAAACCATCAGGATGTTGCTTATAAATAATAACTCGGCAAAAACGTAGATAAAGTCAAATTCGGAATTCAGTGTCCTAATAAGTATTTTTACTTTGGGTACAATACGATACCAATTATGGTTCGTAATTTCTAGTTTTTTTATTATATTAGAATTTAGATCCTTGTTAGATCAGACACGTAATATGAAAGAATAATTTTTAAAATAAAAGAGTCAAATTTAAAATAATTATTTTAATATTATTGTTTTTATCAGCTAAATAGTGTTTCTCAACTATTGCGACCTACAAAATATGAGTACAAAATATGAGTACAAAATAACGCAACCCTCAATCTGAAAATGGTATATGCATTGACAAGTATAAGAAATGAAATACACCTAAATCTTTTATTTATTTTTATTTTAATGACTTATTTGTTGTTGACATTCGTTTGATAATTTATTAAGTCTTGGCTCAATGGTTTCACCCAATGATATTCTTAATGTAATTGAAAAATCCAAATTTATTCAAGATGAAACTAAACGCCTACTAAAAAGTTTTTTTTTCAAAAGAAAATTTGGGAAAATTTGGCAAGCTGACATTAGAGTAAGAAAGCGTGCAATTTCCCGCGATTTATTTAAATCGATTGGAAAATAGATGTATAATTCTTCCTACTACAATCAAAATATTTTATTATTTTTAAAAAAATATATGTAGCATTTGTAATAGAAATTTTCCATTAAAAAGACCCATTGAAAATTTTTCGCGACCCAAATTTGGGTCTGATGTAAATTGTTAGTTTTCTTATTTGGTGGAATAATGAATGTTATGTTTATTATTAATATATTATTTTCAATAAACTTACATTTTTTTTTAAATTTGGGAGGCTATTTTTCAATAAGATAAGACGTAAATATTAATATCAGAATAGAGCCGATCTTAACCTTGTTATTCTCACGGACCATTCATTTTCTCAAAATTTTTTCGAAGCCCCCCCTATTTTAATAATAATTAATATTTGTTAAAATACCTTTAAAATACAAAAAAAATAATTCTAATAATAATATTTAAACTTATAATTATTAAAACTTTATTTACAATTAAAATAAAAATAAAACAAAATTTAAAAGTAATAGAAAAATTAGATGAATGAAATATTCAAAATAATTCAATGAGATTTTTGTTGCTGAATGCTTATGTTTAACTAATTTGTAAATTCTGGATTCTTTTGTTTGTAATGCTATCCGTTCTATATTGTTGAGAAGCGAAGGGCAGAAAATTTACATTGATACAGAAAATAGGATAGGATATTCTCCACGAATATATACCCAAATAACACATTTTTAGTTTTTAGATTATAATCATTTATTAATTCCAGTAATATATCTTCTTCAAATGATAATAAATTAGTATTTTTATAATTGTTGTATGGATGTTGAATTCAGGGTTTTGTAATGTAGAAAGTTCTTTTTCTAAGTAGCCCAAAGAATTTCAAGAAACAATAAAACCAATATTTTTCTGGTGTACATTTAACATAATTTGGCGGCCCCCTGGTAAATTTCCTACGGACCCTCAGGAGTCTGCGGACCACTGGTTAAGAATCACTGGATTAGAGGTGATATTTAATATTATATATTTTTTTAAAACTTTTCCTCTAACCCTCTAAGAGGCCTACCTTAAATAATCATCTAAATTAAACAGGGTAAAATTTCAAAAAATTCAATCAGGACTAAACCGAATGATTAGTTCGACACCCAGCTTAATTTTTATTTTCAAACTGAATGAAATTTATATTTTGATCTGTGAGTATTTATTTGGTAATTGAAATCTCCTATTATTCATTACTTTATGAGGATGTTAATTTAATCACGTAGATACCAAAAAAAATTAATAAAAAAAACCCATTTTGAAAACATAAAATAAGTGCCCCATTTGAGCCAGCATTCTTAGATTTGGATAATATTTATTACAAGCATCCTACAGGTAATTGAAGTTAAGTTTTACCAATTATATTTAGATTTTATATTAATAAAATCTAAATATATCGAAATATATATATTAATAAAATCTAAAGTAATAGGAAACAATCTCGAGTTCAAGCTTAATCTATTTTTAATTCACACTAGGTAATTAGAGTTTTATTTTATCAAATTAAATTTTTTATCAAATTACATTGTCTTTTATAGAAGAATTTTTCGAAATTACATAATATTGGTGCCCATGTGTGAAACAAGCGAAAAAACAAAGTTGAATTTAACCCACAATAATCCTTCTGAACGTTCTGTACAATTTTTGAGAAGATCCACATATATTTTTTATTTTCAATAAATCTACATATTTTATTTCACATTTTAAATTCATATTTTTGCTTATATTTGTGAATTTGTAAATAAGATTTAGGTCAATTTGTACGTAAAACTGAAAATGCGCGTGCATCTTTATCAGAGCTGACTAAATTTAAGTATTTTTGTACTGATAGCAATGTGCAGTACCAATATACTGGTACTGCAAAAATACTGCAATATTTTTGTAGAATGTACTGATACTTAAAAAAATTTCAGTACCAGTATACTGGTACTGCAAAAATACTGCAATATTTTTCTAGAATGTACTGATACTTAAAAAAAAAATATGTGAGTCTCGGGACACACGGAAGAAGTGAAACTTCATGGCAAGTAGTATTTTCTGGGAAGGCTAAATAAATATTTAAAATGGCCAAGTGCATATAAGATATGACGCCGATCGATTTTTTCGACGGCGACTAGTTGATTTTTGCCCTTCGAATGCTGCGGTTAGTCGACTTAAAATTACTTGTTTGGGGAATTCGGCGGCTTAGAAAAAATTAAAACCCAGCGACTGCTTATACCTTGTTCGCATTCTAATTTAAATTCCACTTATATTCCGGAAAACAAATTACCGTTCGCATTACAAAATTTGATGAGAAGTGGAATTTAATGATGTATACAAAAATTTAGAAATTTGTTCTTGAAAATTTTGACTTTTTATCTCACTTTTTATCAATTTTATTTTGTTTTTTTTTTTTCATTTTGACTCGAATTTGACAAAAAAAATTGTTGCCAACTATAACAAAATTTCAAAAAGTGAGTGAAAGTAACTATAAATATAGAATTTTAACTCTGACAAACTAGAATATGAAAGTGGAATATACATATTGCGGAATATATTTTTATATGAAAAATCCAGTTCATTTTCCTGAAATATTCCGGAAAACAGCATATTCCACAAATATTCTCCTAATGCGAACACCATATTAGAGATAAAAGCATTTAAAAATTCTAAAATACTTTTTAAGCTCAAAAAGTTTACTGGCATAAAATTATTTCAAAATGGCTAGATTTATAGCAACACTGATTGCAGATGATTTCTACTATATTTTAAGCTGTAAACACAATTCCGGTTATTAGCGACAATAATGTATGAAAAAACAGCAGCGTGGCTTAAATCATGTTTTCTTTTTGTTGCCCGAAAAGTTTAACCTAAAATAACTTTTGCAAATATGCCTGAAAAATTTCATGTTTATTAGTACTTCTTCTGAAAAGGAATTGTAAAAAAATATTCCTCCTGCATTTTATTAGTGTAATTTAATGTCAAAAATAAATTACACCAACAAACTACAAATTACACTAAGAAAAATTAATATCATAAATAAATTACTACAAAATAGGTGCATTGGAACATTTTTATTCAGAATATATATTTGTATTCCAAAAACTTTTTGAAAATTAGCACTAATAATTAATAAATGAAATATTTGTTATTCAATAATTTAAAATAAATTATATTTCCCTTCAATCGAAAAAAAAAATAGTATTTTCGACTTTAATTCTGAGCTAATATAGAGTAGGTTATTGCGCTGATAAGCTTCATTAAGTTGCTAGCGGCTGTCGGTTTTATCATCAGCTGACACATAAATTTTTTCTTTTTTTTTTGCCTTTTTTTTTTGACAATAATCGTTTGAATTTTGATAATAATCGTTTGAATTTTGTTTTATTTTTTGACAATAATTGTTCTGTTTTTGACACTTACATTTTTTTCACTCTCAATCACAATGCCTCTAAAGAAGTTTCACTTCAAAAATTTCAGTACCAGTATACTGGTACTGTAAAAATACTGCAATATTTTTCTAGAATGTACTGATACTTAAAAAAATGTCAGTACCAGTATACTGGTACTGTAAAAATACTGCAATATTTTCTCACAATATAGTCGTACTGCAAAAAATACAGTACCTACCAGTTCAATATAACTGTAGAAAAATTACTAAAATTGTTTGTCACAATATGAGATGAACTACTCAATTTCTGTATAATGCAATCAATATTAAACAAATGTTCGAGTATTCAAGGAATATTGTATTAACTTACATAGAGGTTTTTTACTTACCTATAGGTAAGTTAATACAATATTCCTTGAATACTCGAACATTTGTTTAATATTGATTGTATTATACAGAAATTGAGTTCATCACATATTGGGTTTCTGGACCCGATTCGACTCGGATTTGGAGTCGACGAGTATTAGGAAGTTACTCGGACTCGGTACTCGACTCTGATAATCCAGAGTCCAAGTTTTTATATTTTTTTTTGAAAATTTGTCTCAAAGAATGATCAAAACTTGATTTAATTTTGAAAAATGCAGCTGAATCCGAAGAATTTTTACTTTTTAGAAACAAGAATTTTTGATTTTTAGAAATACTGGATAACTAACAAGTAATATTAATCTGTATACAACCCACTTTCCTCTATAAAATCAACTTCAACTTCAAACGAAATAAATTTTGCGATAAATAGTGGTTTTTGTACTAAAATCGGATGGGGATAAATCTATATATCTTTAACATTTCTGAAACATTTCTACATTAAGACCGAAAAAATAATTAATAAAGTAAAATCTAACTATCCAAATAATTAATCTACTAGGTTTTATTTGTTTTTAAAGTTAATTTTTAATAATAAATGAATACAATAAATTGGACTACATTTCCTTTTACTTTATTTTTATTTTAATATATTGGATTTCAATAACAATTCTTATTGCTCTTTGTAAAAAAAAATAAATTACTAAAATTTGTTAAAATTATAGAATTATTTATTATATAACAAGAGTTTTACCTGAGATTTTTGGTTCTTAACGTTGTGGTTCCAGGCGTTGTAATATAATAAATAACTCGAATTTTTATTAATTTTTTTGTTGATATTGACAATGGACTCGACTCGGAGTCGACGATTTTTAAAAATAAACCCTACACATATTGTGACAAACAATTTTAGAAATTTTTGTACAGTTCAATATACTGAGGTACTGTATTTTCTTTGCAGTAACAGTATATTGTGAGAAAATATTGCAGTATTTTTACAGTATCAGTATACTGGTACTGAAATTTTTTTAAGTATCAGTACATTCTAGAAAAATATTGCAGTATTTTTACAGTACCAGTATACTGCTACCGAAAGCACAACTCACCGAAAATTATCGCGGCGATTTTTTAACCGAACTCAACCTGTCTATAATTTTCGGTGAATTGTGTTTTCGGTGAATTAAGTTTTCGGTGAATTGAGGGTAAATCGTTTTTTAATATTTTATTTCTTTATTTTTTAATATAACATATAAGTCTTTAATTAATTTTTCTATAATATGAGCGCCAGGAAATTATTAGCACATTGGTACGAAATACGTTAGTTCGGCTCTGCCTATATGCTTAATTTTTGTTGATGGAAAATTAAGAAAATAGATAGTCTCTGTAGTCTATGATAATATCCAAGCATTTCACAAACTGATATTAGACTTTAAAAATAGGTAAAAAAAAATTTTTTAACGAAGATGTTTTTTAAAATATTTGGAACATTTAATAGCAAGTCTTTGCAAGAATAAATTTTTATTTTCAACTTTTGGGGCTCCTCAATAAAAAGCATTTTCTGTTGAAATTTTTTTTATTTTTAATTCAAAATTATGGTTAACATTTCATAAGTTTTTAAAGGTGTTTTAGAATTTTCTAGAACTATGTGAAATAAAATTTTCTTTCTTTCCATACAATTTTAATCCCGTCATATTGTTTATATAATTTTCCACCCCGAATATATCGCTCTTTCTCTCTCTCCATGGTATATTGTCGTCTTTTTTCCGTAACAGCAAGACAAAATCAATTTCAATAAAGAGAAACTAAAAACATAAAATAAAATGAAATGCAAAACTAAAAAATATTAAAAAAGAATTAAATCGCCAGTAATTCATCGCCAGTAAATTCATCATTTCCAACAGTTGAGCAATGGAAGGAGATAGATCAGATGGCCTTTGCAGTGCTCAGCGTTTTAAAATTGATGAAATGAGGAAAGAGTTCTTTGTGAAAGTTTGGGAGCGCTTCGGAAGACTGAAACGAATTTCACACTTTCTTTCTAAAGATAATGAACAAAAGAGATAAAAAGACGGATGTAATTGACTTCAGCGAACAATGCAAGAAGCCAGAGATCCATCTTCGTTCCAGGATAGATCAGAAAGAGCGGGAACTGCTATATGCAATTCAGACTTAATTGTAATAGGCTGTGCTCACGGTTTTGCCTGGGTGGATTCCGAAGACGTTAGAGTGTACAGCTGCTACTTCTCGCCTAATGACGAAGTGACTAAGTTTGGTGAGGATCTAGACGTAGATGCACTCGAAGACAGCATCAGTTCCACAAAAAAGATTGTCCTCATAACTGGTACTTTAATACCAAAATCTCCTATTTGGGAGAAACTAGGCTGGATAACAGAGAAAAAATGGCGAAAAACTTGTTGTTGCTCAACAGAAGGATAGAGCCAACGTTCAGAAGAGGAACGAGCACCTCCATAATCGACCTGCCAATCGGAATTCGTGAGACAGCATGCAAAGTTTTGTCCGGGAGTTTTCTGGATATTTACTCTATGGTCTCGATATGACAGATGCAACAAGAAAGTCTCGGGATTAAATACGAATAAATTGGACAAAGCTGTCAATGTACATTCAGGAAACGAACTCTAGGGACGACTTAGGCTGGGTTGAGGAGAGATGTGACATAAAGCTGAAAAAGTAAGACAAACGCTGATAGAAGTCTGCGATACATCCATGCCAAGACGTCGGCGAACAAATAAGGGACTACACCTTTTGGTAGACTGAAGAAACAGGCCGCTTAAAAATATCTTGCAACGCTGCGCTGAGATAATGGAGTAGATCTCAGGTCGATTAGGATCTTAAATTGGCTTACCAATCGGCAAAAAGGATAATTTAAAGAGCTTTCAAAAAGAGAAAGGACGAAAGACTTGTTGATCCATGCTGACAATGACTCATTGGGCACAGCCTACAAAATCGTCTGCAGCAAGATCTTGACCTGTTTCTTGCAAGACACGTAATTTCTGGAAGAGCTCAGTCTGAAAACGACTCGGGTGCAGACGAACCGTGCACGGCGAAAGAGCTGCTCGTAATATGCAAGAGGCTGAAAACGGGGAAAGCACCGGTCCCCGACCAAGTGCCGAATGAGGGGCATAATTGCGTTGGAACATCGGTTCGTGAAGAATTTTTTTATTTTACTCCCCATCCAAAATCATCCAACGTCCGTAAAGAAAAAAATTAAATTAATAAGAACCCTGCACTATAAAATGTTTTTATATTAAAAAAAAGGTTAAAATTTAATTTAAGCTTAGAACAAAAATTTTTCATTTTAAAGAACCTCAGTTTTGTTCTGAACTTATCGATTGAACAAATTGTACGCATAGATTTTTGTTCAACCAAACTTTATTCTTCAATAAATTGTTATTATTATTACATAATTTACATATTTTGGAATTTTGGTCTTTTATTCGAAAACGTTTGTAAACCACGATTTTAAGCTTAAAATATTTCATTCCTTTAAAAAAAGACATTATTACACATTCAAATTCTATTCTTCAATCCAAATATAGAACGTTTATTAGACAATTACTTATTAGTTAAAATGTAATTAAAAGAGGTTAAGCGACGTGCTTTAAAAAATTAATTAGCTAAATTGAAAAGATGTAGATGTGATTTATAAATTCAGTAAATATTATGTAGTCACTATAGGGTTAATAATAGATTTAATTATTCTAATTCTAAAAATTAAAATTTCGACTTTATCCACAATAATGAATTTATTACCATATAATCATTATAAACATTTTAAAAAAAAATATCTATGTTGACTCTAATATTTCTATAACAAGAAATAACAAATGTTTTAGTTAACCGAAATATGGCAACATTAGATGATGTTTTAATTTTTGCTATGTGCGTTTTGTGTTATGCAAACAAAACGTCTTTTGCTATCGTAATACTAAGCTTTTTTATATTATTATTATATTTGTAGAATTATGTAAACAACAAATATAAGTTTTTTTCACAAAAATTTAAAAATGTTGTTTATATAATGTCCTCATATTTAATCAAGTATCGAAATCATAATACAGAGCTTAACATCTGTGCCGAATCTTGGTGGAGGCTCTTCAGCCGGACAATTCTTGGTAATAGATGTCACAATTATTGAGCATTTAGTGCTTAATTTGTGCCTATTTGCCTAAAATTAGAATTTGAAGCACTAAATGGTGGCATTTTCGCTTTTTCTAAATTCGACGAAAAAACAAATTCGGTTAAAATTTTGGAATTTTGGACTAATCTAAAAAAAATTGTTTTTGCATAATTTTGAAGAGCACAAATTCTAAATTTTGTAGCACAAATAGGTGCAAATTAAGCACTAAATAATAGCGTCTTTATTTTTTTGAAAATTCGAATCCGGCCAGAGATACCCCTTTGACCCATGTTCGAAATTCGAAAATCAAAGTTTCTCAAAAACTAAACGAGCACAAATTCTAGTTTTTGTGGCACTAATAGTCACAAATTAAGCACTAAATGCTCAATAATTGTGACATCACTTATCAAGAATTGTCCGGCTGAAGAGCCCCCATCCCGAATCTTGACGTTGTTATTGAGGGTTATACTAGAAAATTCCCAACATTTATTAACGAGATAAATTTTAAATACTATGATTTACTATGATTTACATACCGACTATTTTCCCATCACTAAATAAGACAATTATTTTCGATCTGATTTCTAAATGTATAAAAATTCTTAAATTGTTTTTTTTAGAATATCATTACATATACATTAATAATTATGAATCTTAGATTTAGTAGTAATTATAAAAATTTTAATTTAAACCTTATTCACTATTCTTTTTTAAGGAAAGAAATGATTTATTGGTAACAAAGCTATATTGTATTGAAAATAGAACACATATTACAAATGTATCATGCAAATTGACACCAAGAAGACATAAAGTACCAGTGGAAAACATTGAATTCTTGCTATTAACTACAATTCAAGAATTTGATGTGGGTAAATTTTTCGAGTTTTTATCCATTCGGATTAAAAATATTCAGATTCAGTCAATCCATCTGAGATTCGAATTAAAAACTGTTTAAATTCTGATCTATGCAAAATTAGTGTACAGAAATATTTACGAATGAATTTTGCAACCATATATTAATTAAAAAGGATGATCACGGATTTTTCATTTATAAACCTGTTTTTGGTTCCAAAAAATATATTATCGTTTAAAATTTTGATACAAAAAAAATTTTCAATTCAGAATTTTAAATAAATAAGCAAAAATAGATTTAATTTTTTAATACATAAGTATGATATAAGTTCTGAGGAATGAAGCTAATGCGGTATGTATGAATATACCCAACTGATGGTGGATTTAGTACGTGCACTAAATCCGGACTTTGCTGGGGTTGTTTAGCACTTGGACTAAACAACCGTGACCTGCTGTCCTGATCAAATTATGTATGAATATACCGAACTGATGGTGGATTTACCACGTGCACTAAATCCGAACCTTGCTGGGGTTGTTTAGCACTTGGACTAAACAACCGTGAACTGCTGCTCTGAAGCTAAAAATTGAGATACAAAATATTCTAGTACTTGGACTAGAATATTCAATGTATTAACAATTACTGAAGGTAATATTGCAGAGTGTTTTAGTACTTGAACTAAAAAATCCACTCTACTATATTTATCTAAATGTTATTCCAGCACTTGGACTGGAATATCTTCACCTTTTATGAAATTATTAAGGCACCTGAACCTCAACAACTTCCTCTGTTTTATGAAACTATTAAGGCACTTGAAACCTCAATAACTTCTGCTGACTTTATTATTAAGGCACTTGGAACCTTAATAATAAGGGGATTACAATAAAAGAACAAACACTTTGATCTGTTTCTAAAATTATAATGTCTTTATTATTCAAATTCATGCATTTTTATACTATTTTAGTCCCTAGTCAGCATTTGTATCATAATATATTTTATTTGGAACTTACTTACATTTTTATTTTTACCAAAATTGCTACATATTCAAATTCCGTATAAATTCATTCTTAACATATAACATATAAATATTTACAGACATATTAAATTACACCTAAATAATTGGGTTGATAAAGTGTAATGCTTTATCAACATAATTATTGTTGTTCAGTTTTTTTTTTTTGTGTTTTTCTTCAATATCATAATGATGTTTCTGAACACGGTATAAGACTCGATGTTGGCCCGTTAAAGGTTTATTGTGTTTTGTTCTCTCTTTCACTTAGATTTCACTCCAATTATATCAAAAATTCAATCATTGGCAGAAGTTTCCACTATACTTCCGTTTCAATGGATGTGCTGCACTTAAAGGTAGAACTCCAATTAAAATGCTCAAACTTGTGAGAAATTATCTCTTTGAATTGTCCAATCTTAATGATACCTGTCCGTTATACGCGGTAAGAGAAAACTTTCAAGTACCTATGTTTGAAGATTTATTTAAATATGAGCAACATTTTTCTCAGGGATGGCTTAGTGTTAAAAATATAACAATTGATGAAATGGTTTCAAATTCTTTTCCATCATTATTGCCAAAAGGAGAATACAGATTGGATGTAGATCTTCTACCAAAAACTTCGAAGAATGATTTTTTTAAACTAATTTTAGTAAAAATCCATTTTATAAATAAAGATAATTTTTGATTTGCAGGCAAAGTTCTGTCAATATTTAACACTTTAGTTCTTCTTCCAATTAAATTATTACTTAAATGATCACATAAAATAAAATTTGAAATGTTAGTACTGGTCTCCTATTTCTTTTAGACTATTGGAAATACATATTTCTAATAATATTTGATTTAAAAGTCTTATTAAAGTATATATATATAATTGATTTTAATGCCAATATTAATATGATCAAATATATTATATTAATTATTCATTCCAAATAAAATATTTTAATATATAAGACGTATTTTTAATTTAATAAAAAATCTTAATCAATAATCAATATCAATATTCAATAGGTTATGGGCCAAGAATAATCGCAGGATTAATTGAAATAAAATTTAAATTTGTTTTAAATTAAAGGAAGATTTTTTTTGCATATTAATTAAAAAATTGACACCAATATATATAATGGGTGAAATGGATAATGACTACAAAATTGATAAATCATTTGTAGCCACTGTTATATCATAGTTTAAATCTTTAAGTATAAACTTCTGTAGGCAGTTCTATGACTGCTTCGTGTATTTTTATTTTTCAATAATATTCATCCTGATTACCAATATTAAGTGCATAATGCAAGAAAATTATGTTTCCTAAAACAGAAGACAACCGTTCGAAATAAAAAAGGGAAAAAATTCGCACTACACATGCAACTTATAATAAAATATCATAAAAAGATGTGCGAGTTTTATTCTACTTTAAAAATCTTAAAATCTAAAACAGAAGTTTACAAACATATTAGATAATAAAAGAGTGGGAAAAATTGCACTGCACATTATAACTTATAATAAAATGTCATAAAGTAGAATTTTTAATTATATTTTAGAAAACCAAAATCATATGGACGATACGATATGGCTTTATTTTATTCTCCTACAGGAATAAAATAAAAACAAAAAAATGAATGGTTCAATAAAATTATTTTTTTATTATATTTTAAAAAACCAAAATCATATGGGCTATATGGCTTAGTGGCTAGAACATCAGACTATGAGAGTGAGGGTGTCAGGTTCGATTCCCAAAGAATACATTTTCTTTTTTAATTTTTTAATTTTTTTGAACATAATAATATGTTTAAGAAACAAAAATTTTTTTATTGGTATGCTATGTAATTTTTTTGCTTGTAATATTGGGCCCTATATATACATATATTTGAAATTAAAAAAGTCTAAAAGTACCAGGCAGCAGCAAAGTACGATAATTATGAATTCCTACCCAAAATGTTTGGTCGGGTAATCTTTATTTCACCGGAGCTACCTATTGTGAAAAAATTTTTTTTGCATATTTTGAGCCGGGAAAACCTATAATGATAAATTACTTGATCGATATCTATAATATCAATTCCAAAATATACCTATGTTGTTTCTCAAGGCTATAATAAAATTATTTGTAACGAGTTTAGTGCCTCCAATATTATAAATTTGTTTTATAGGATATAATGTTTATAACTTTAGTGATCTCTGTAAAAAAAATAAAACAAAAACATGAAACATGAAATGAAATGTGATCACTTTTCTTACTTATTTTTCTCCCGGAAAATTCGTAATTTTTTTAGCGTTTATTATCTTATTAACTACAACAGGATTAACGATTGCTTGTTTAAATACATATATACATATAACTGTCTTGTCATAGTAAGTGGTAAAACATGTTTGAAAATTAGTTGGGACTTTAGTGATATTTTATCCGGCGTCTAAATTTTTTATGAATGATCACAAGATTATGTTAATTCTATTGTGAAAATAAGATTGCACGAAAAAGCTGTGAATATTGCAGAACGCTGCCCACAATATTGATTGAATATTCATTGAACTCGCTATTAAAAAACTGATTTCTGAATAGGATAGTTTTTTTTCACAATTAAATTTTTAAAATTAAATAGGATCTCGATACTTAAATTTATGCATCTGTCAACGTTTCCAATATTTTTTACATCCATTTTATGATTTGCGGACAATTCACCGAAAATCAATTCACCGAATAGCAATTCACCGAATAGCAATTCACCGAATAGCAATTCACCGAATAGCAATTCACCGAATGAGCAATTCACCGAATGAGCAATTCACCGAATGAATTGTGTTTTCGGTGAATTGTGTTTTCGGTGAATTGTGTTTTCGGTGAATTGTGTATTCGGTGAATTGTGTTTTCGGTGAATTGTGTTTAATAGTATTTTCGGTGAATTGTGTTTTCGGTGAATTGTGTTTTCGGTGAATTGTGTTTTCGGTGAATTGTGTTTTCGGTGAATTGTGTTTTCGGTGAATTGTGTTTTCGGTGAATTGTGTTTTCGGTGAATTGTGTTTTCGGTGAATTGTGTTTTCGGTGAATTGTGTTTTCGGTGAATTGTGTTTTTGGTGAATTGTGCATTCGGTGAATTGTGTTTTCGGTGAATTGTGTTTTCGGTGAATTGTGTTTTCGGTGAATTGTGTTTTCGGTGAATTGTGTATTCGGTGAATTGTGTTTTCGGTGAATTGTGTTTAATACTATTTTCGGTGAATTGTGTATTCGGTGAATTGTGTTTTCGGTGAATTGTGTTTTCGGTGAATTGTGTTCAATACTATTTTAGGTGAATTGTGTTTTTGGTGAATTGTGTTTTCGGGGAATTGTGTTTTCGGTGAATTGTGTATTCGGTGAATTGTGTTTTCGGTGAATTGTGTTTAATACTATTTTCGGTGAATTGTGTTCAATACTATTTTAGGTGAATTGTGTTTTCGGTAAATTGTGTTTTCGGTGAATTGTGTTTTCGGTGAATTGTGTTTTCGGTGAATTGTGTTTTCGGTGAATTGTGTTTTTGGTGAATTGTGCATTCGGTGAATTGTTTTTTCGGTGAATTGTGTTTTCGGTGAATTGTGTTTTCGGTGAATTGTGTTTTCGGTGAATTGTGTATTCGGTGAATTGTGTTTTCGGTGAATTGTGTTTAATACTATTTTCGGTGAATTGTGTATTCGGTGAATTGTGTTTTCGGTGAATTGTGTTTTCGGTGAATTGTGTTCAATACTATTTTAGGTGAATTGTGTTTTTGGTGAATTGTGTTTTCGGTGAATTGTGTTTTCGGTGAATTGTGTTTTCGGTGAATTGTGTATTCGGTGAATTGTGTTTTCGGTGAATTGTGTTTAATACTATTTTCGGTGAATTGTGTTCAATACTATTTTAGGTGAATTGTGTTTTCGGTAAATTGTGTTTTCGGTGAATTGTGTTTTCGGTGAATTGTGTTTTCGGTGAATTGTGTTTTCGGTGAATTGTGTTTTCGGTGAATTGTGTATTCGGTGAATTGTGTTTTCGGTGAATTGTGTTTAATACTATTTTCGGTGAATTGTGTTTTCGGTGAATTGTGATTTCGGTGAATTGCGTTTTCGGTGAATTGACGCGACACGAGAATATGTATATAGAAAATTAAAAAAAAAATAAATTAGTGGCTGATAAAAACATTTTGGTTTGTTTAAGTATCTCAAAAAAACTAATTATTATGAAAAAAAAAAAATTTAAATATTTCACAAAAATCTCGTCTTTGGAATCGAACCAGGCACCTTCAGACTTACAGTCTGATGTTCCACTAAGCCATTATTGTCTATATGGGTTTAGCTTTCTAAAAAAATACAAAAATTATTTTTGATTTATTTTCCTAAATAATATTAAATCTGAAGTTGTTGTTGTACTTTATAAAATTGATAAAGGCTTTCTTTTTTTTGTGTACATTTTTCAAATTCGTTTTTGAGTATTCTTATTCTCGTCGTTTTTTTGAGTATTCTAATTCTTATTCGTATTCTTATTCTTTTTTGAGTATCCTTATTCTCCTACAAGAATAAAATAAAAACAAAAAAATGAATGGTTTATTAGAATTATTTTTTTATTATATTTTAGAAAGCCAAAATCATATCGGGTATATGGCTTAGTGGCTAGAACATCAGACTATTAGAGTGAAGGTGTCAGGTTCGATTCCCCCAAAGAATACATTTTTTTTTTACATTTTTTTAATTTTTTTGAACAAAATAATTTTTAATTTTTTTGAACATAATTTTTTTATTGGTAGGATATGTAATTTTTTTGCTTGTAATATTGGGCCCTATATATACATATATTTGAAATTAAAAAATGTTGTCATTGGGAATCGAACCAGGCACCTTCAGACTTACAGTCTGATGTTCTAGCCACTAAACCATTGTCCATATGATTTTGGGTTTCTTAAATATAATAAAAAAATAAGTATTCTTATTCTTATTTTTCTGAGAAAAATGATGACGATTCTGAGAAAAATGATTCGAAAATGGATTTTTACCCTCTACCAAAAATCATCAAACGCGGCTAAAGAAGTATAAACTTCAAAAATTTAGAAATTTTTGAAAAACCACAATCTATTATAACTGCAGATGATATAAAAATGTTATCACTAGGGTATGGAAATATTGATATTTTATCTTTTGATGAAAATAAGTGGAATCAAAAACATATATTTATGTTCCAAAATTGGGAAGAAATTTGTTTTTAGTAACGGCAATGTTGCATAAAGGTAAGAGAATGATATCTGATAAAAATATTTGTAAATTTGAACAAAATGAAGATCATGAAATAATTGCTATTGGCATCGGGTTGGCCGTCTTTTTCGTATGCAATTTGAAATGCAATCGGATCAAAAGATAGTTTCATCAGCATATTTGGTCGAAGATAAAAATTCGCTTAGTTCATGGCATGCTAGACTTGTTCATCAGAATTTCAATCATCTTAGAAAATTTCTTCGTGAAAATAATATTGCATTTAAAGATGAACAATTATTAGGAAAACATCATCGAGTAAGTTTTAAATCTAGAAATGAATTTTCAATTAAATGTAGTGAAATTATTCATGCTGATCTTTGCGGTCCAATGCAAGTTCCGTCTATTGGTGGTTCCAGATATTTTTTTCTTTTAAAGAATGATTATTCACATTATCATTTTGTTTATTTTATAAAACAAAAAACTGAAGTAGTAGATAAAATAAAAATATTTTTAAATTTATCTGAGACGACCACAGGACATAAAATCTAAATTTTTAGATCAGATAATGGATCGGAATTGATGGTAATGTTAGAAAAATGTTTGAAGCACTTGGTATTCGACATCAAAGAACGGTGCCATATACGCCAGAACAAAACGGTTCAGTTGAACGTGAAATGAGAACAGTGGTGGAAGCAGCACGCACTTTAAGTTATGCTAAACAAATAGAATAAAAGTTTTGGGCAGAGGCAACAAATGCGCTCGTTTATGTAATCAATCGAACAGGAACAAGTACTGTAGAACAAAAGACTCCATACGAATTGTGGTATGGAAAGAAGGCTATTTTTGATCATTTTCAAGTTTTTGGAACAACAGTTTATATCTACATTCCAAAGCAAAAACGGAAAAAATGGGATAAGAAAGCTGTTAATAGTATTTTTGTTGGTTATGATGAAAATGTTAAAGGTTTTCGTGTTTGGAATAGGGCTTCTCAAACGGGATCCCGGGATCCCGTTTTCCCGGGATCCCGGTTGTACAATTGAATCCCGTAATCCCGGGATTTCAACCAAAAATCCCGGGATTTCCACTTAATTAAAAAATATATTAGTGATTGCACTAAATTTTAGGCTTAGGTTAATATCTAAGCTAGACAGAATTAATTAAGTGATTGCTGAATGCGGCGTATACTGTTAGTATAGCGCTAAGTACAATATATAGATTATTTTCTATACAATTACGGGCGACCTTCACTATTAGTGCTATGCTAACTTTTGATGTTTATATATCACATACTCGAAATTTCATTCACTGTTTCAGTATAAAGCTAAAATTAAAATATACAATTTTGGTATAGAAAAAACACAACCCATAAAAACAAAGTTTTTGATATAAATACTTTAAATGCGAGGTAATTGATATGAAGTTCATATAAAGGTGTGTGTGTGTGTGTTGATGAGTATGTGATGCCAAAGTATATTGTTATCGACGACAAAGTTATGTGCCAAATTTTACCTCGATTGGATACCGGAAATTGGATCTATTTTGACTTACTAAGTTTGGAGGCCAGGATGTGAAGTTTATATAAAGGTGTGCGTGTAATGCTAAATGAAATTTAAGCTCGATTGGATACCGGGAAGTGGGTCAATTTTGACTTTCTAATTTTGTGGAAACGAAGTGAAGTCGGTATAAAGAATTTAAAAAATAAATAAGTGCAGTTTAATATATCGCGATTTCCATAAAAAAAGTACTTTTTTTGTACACCGTACGTAATCCATATTTTGATAAGAAAACTTTTTTATTTTTTACCAGATTTCAAAAATGTTAGTGTTTCTGCAAAGTAGAGGAAAATTAAGCCCAACCATAGTTTAAGTTTGTTCCGAATCCAGTAAAAATAAAAAAGTTTTCCTAACAAAATATAAATTACGTACGGGTTACAAACGGCTTACTTTTTTTGTGGAAATCGCGATATATAGAATTAAAATTTATTTAAAATAATCGAAGTTTGAGGATTAGAAAGCAAATTTCAAGTTGTTAACTAATTTTTTATAATGCAGTATTTTCCTTTTTTATTATGTAAAATATCAACTTAGGTAACCCCATTATGTCAAGTTGAAGTGGATCGAAAGCATGGCATTATTTTATGAGATAATTTTTTGTTTAATTTGGGCTTATAAAAAAATTCCGGGATCCCGGGATCCCGGGAATATGAAAAATTTTGTCCCGGGATCCCGGGATTTGAAAATTGCGGGAAATGAGAAGCCCTAGTTTGGAACCCAGAATTAAATAAAATCGTGATGTTAAATTTGTTTCAGAAGATTTCATTAAATTAAAAGTCGAGGTTGATAATGAAATTGAAACAATATTGCAAGAAGAAGAAAAAGAACATAATTTAGTTCAAAATGAAAATATTGAAAATACAACAAAAATGACAAAAGCTTGGTATAACATTAATAGTGATAACCATAGGATCTATAAGAGAAATGGATGACTACTTCGTGCGCCGTTTCGAAAACTAAAAAAAAAATAAAAAATTCAAAAATAGTATTGAAAAGGGAAAAACGTAAGCCGCTTTTACAAGCCGGTCACGATGCGCCTATTATAATCACTTTATGATTTCTGTGGCTACTTACCAAAACTATTATGCTCTCTGTACATAGGGAAAAATAATTTTCTGTGCTTGTTTTATTCATAGCTTAATTCCATCAAACTTGTCTAACAAATGAATTTTTTTCAAATTTTCCACTATTTGACTTCCATCCTTTTATAATACATACCTTCATTTTTATATTTTTCTTTGCTAAATTTCACTAAATATTATTTTTTTTTTCCTTCAAATTTAAAAATTTTGAAAATTATGATGACAAAATAATAAAAAAAAAAATTTCGGTTACTTGATGTCGAGCCGGAAATAAATGAATAAAAACCCGGTTGAGCTTATTTAATAACGTTACGCTTTTTCCCCTTTTCAATAAGAAAATGCGTCGTTGTTTACATATTTTCAATTTTTGCTAACAACAACAATTTTCATAGAAAATTTTGACAAGTAGTCATCCATTTCTATTATAGATCCTGTGGTGATAACATAATGGGGACAAAACTTAGAAGAAACAAGAAAGCTGAATCAGAGTTGGCTGCAATGTTTTCAATGATAGATGAACCGGTTAATTATTATGAAATTTAGGATCGGAAAATAAAATTGAGTGGATAAAAACAATGAAAGATGAAATGCAATCTTTAATTGATAATAAGACTTGGATATTAGTTTATCCTGCTAAAGATTATAAATTAATTGCTATTAAATAGATTTTTAAAATAAAATATCATACAAATGGTAACATTGATCGTTTCAAAGCAAGGTTTGTTGCTCGTGGATTTACTCAAGAATACATGATTGATTATCAGAAAACATATAGTCCAGTAGTTCGTTTTACATCTGTAAGGACAATTTTATCTTTGGCAGCAAAGAAGAAAATGAAAATAATTCAATTTGATGTTAAAACAGCATTTTTTTATGGAGATCTGGATCATGTTCTATACATGATCATGTTCTATACATGATGGTTTTGAAGATGGAATTAAGCGAGTTTGCAAATTAGTTAAAAGTTTGTATGGTTTGAAACAATCTTCGCGATGTTGGAATAAAAAATTCACATCATTTATACAAAAATTTAATTTCAATACAAGTACATATTTCAGATACTTGTGTTTTCATTAAAAAAAATAATGAGGATGAAATTATTTTAGCTATTTACGTTGATGATGAAATAATTTTAGCAAAAAGTGAAGAGATAATTCAACCAGTAATAGATTTTTTAAGTAGGGAATTCGAAATTAAATTAGTTCATACAAATTGTGTTTTGGGACTTCAGTTTGAGTTTTTAGAAAATGGAAGTATTTATTTACATCAGACATCATATGCAAACAAGGTGCTTAAACGTTTCAATATGATTGATTGTAAAACTAATAGTACACCATCAGATCAAAATAATATTGCTGATATATATGAAGATTCTGAAAAGGCATTTTATGTTTTAACAGTTGCAGATATTCCTTTGGCAGTGAGAGTAGCAAGTCGTTTTATGGAGAATCCAACAGTGGCACATGTTAATATATAGTTAAACCACTAGTGGATCTAGACTAGGATTAAGGGGGAGGTTATTTTAATAAAATTTTAAAGAGTTTTATAAACAATTTTTTTTTCACTCTCAGCTTTAACCCAAGATCAACGACGAGGACGTGGTGAAAATTATGATCTGATTTTTTTTATATTTTTTTGTTTCTATTTTTTTAGTTTTTTTTAATTTTTTATTTTATTTATTTTTTTGTTATTTTTTTAATTTATTTTTTTTATTGATTTTGAATTTTTTTATTGTCTCTTTCGTTTTTTTAATGTTTTTTTGTATTAATATTATTATTTTGTTTGTATTTTTTTAACTAAAATACTTTTGATTTTGATATATTATTTTTGCACATTTCATTTAATACTTCTTCGGAAGTTGGAGTTAAATCTGTATATAAATTTAATAGAGCTAGGCCGTTCAATCGGTTTTCAGATAATGAATTACGTTGGTACGATTTCAAACGTTTTAATGCTGAGAATGATCTTTCATTCTCACATGTTGACACTGGCAAAGTAGTGAAAATTTGAAGAAGGGTAAAAATATTTTCGCAGATTATTGGGTTGCAAGCTTTTAATGCATCTTCTACATTTTTTAAAGGATTTTTCATGGAATTAATTTTGCCTTGCCAAATTTCATATTCATTTATAAATTCTGAAACTGTGCAATTCAAATCAATTTTATAAGTCTCATGAATATTTTTGAGTCTTTCCAAACTTTCCGGATTTGAGACTGAAGGTGTTAAAAGAAACTGTAGGCTGGATAGGATTTGTTCATGAGCTAAAAATCTGTCATTCATTTGAGATACAAAGTGGTCTAAAAAATGTATAAATATTTTTGATCGGTAAAATGATTCTGGACAATTTAAAGAGTTTTGGGCACGTTTGGGAACTGCCAATTCAAGGGAATGTCTGTCTGCAAGAATGCGAACTTGTTCAAATAAAGTATTGAATTCCGTATTTGCATTTTCTCGTATTTCACTGATTTTTTGAGTTACTATTTTAGCATAAGTAATCATTCGCATGGGTCAATTTGAGGATTTTGTAAATATTTGCATAGATTACTTGAATATGTGAATACCTTATTTATAGTAAGCAAAGTTACCATAAATTCTTTTTTTGTTATAGAATTAAATAAACAGGATGCCGTAGAGGATGTGTCTTCAGATTCTCAACTGTTACTAATTTTATCTAAACTGATGACAATATAATCAAAGAAATCTACAACTGCTACGTCTGCAGTTTCATCAATTAAAATGTAGAAGAAATTATTTTTCTTAACACGTGAAATTAACTTTCTTAAAATCAGGAAATTACAATGGTCAATAATCTTGTTTTGCGTTGTCTTTGAGGTGTACAAGGTTATGATCTTCAACTTTTTCATGAATTGTAAATGATTTCCCCAAGTACGAAAATACGTCATTTTCTTTGAATGATCTTGCTAAGCCCACAGGTTGCTGAGATGTTGAAGGAGACTCCAGAATAGACACAGAAATCGATGACCTAGCGACATCAGAAGGGGAAGAAGATGTTGACGGAACATTTTCATTTTCTCTTAATTTTTTGCTAAAGAAATCCGTTACTGAGCTACGTTTCATTTTTTAATTTTTTAAAAATATAAGAACAATAACCATTAAAAATCTTCATAAAAATAAAATATTTTCCTAACAAAGCTAGTATATATAGTATTTTGGTTAGGGGCTGTTCACAAATTACGTAACGGCCTAGGGGGGGGAGGGGGTTTGAAAATTTGTTACGGTTTGTTACGGCGGGGGGGGGGGGGTGTTTATAAAAATGTTATGTAACCAAATTTCCTCCTTTTTATAAAAAAAATTACACTAAATATAATATTAATGTACGCAAAAAAAAACTTAAGTTATAATGAATTTTGTTTTGTTTATTCGAATAAAAAAATTGTTCAAAAAGTAATTTAAAAAGTGTTTAACTTTTGTTACGTTATTCTTCTGGGGGGGGGGGGGGGGTCTTCGGAATTTGTTACGATTTGTTACTATGGGGGGGGAGGGGGTTAAAAAACGGCAAAAAAAGCGTTACGTAATATGTGAACAGTCCCTTAATGGTTTATTTTATTTTCTCGTTTATTTTCGATTTGAATCAAAGTAAGCATTGATAGAATCTTTGCGTTTTTTTCTTTATTTTGTAGGTGTTTGTGTTTATGTTTCTATTTTTAATTCTATGTTTTAATGTCTTTTTATTATTTTTTATTTCCTGGGTTTTATCCTCAAAACAAACCCTAAATCCGCCAGTGAGTTAAACGTATATGAAAGTACATAAAATTAACTATAAGTCATGGTCTTATTTATGCTGGTGGTGATGGTTTAGAAATGAGTATTTACATCTGGTTTTATTATTATGAATAATGATGATGCAATTAATTGGGATTCTGAGAGGCAAAAATCAGTAGCATTGTCATCTACAGAGTCAGAATATGAGGGGTATAGAATCAAAACTCGCTATGTGACCCAAAACTTAAATCGAGATAATGACAAAAAACTATATTAAAGCTTCAAAACTAACTTGGAAACTTGAACTTGTGTTTTTACAAATATTTATGATATGAATTTTCATATTCAAAAGGGGTTCACAAATCTTTTTTATTTTTGCAATTTTGTGAGGACAACAATTTTTTTTATGGCGAGTTTTGCTACGCAATGTCGTATTTAGCAAGTTTTGATTCTTTCCGATGTCAAAATGACTGGTTTTGAAACTTCTTTTTTAAAAATTTGGATGTATATTTTAGATTTCTATGTTGAATTGAAACGATATTGCGTTTTTAAACATTTTATAAAATTAACCTAAACGTAAACAAAAATATAAACATAAATTTCTTCAAATGACATAAAAATAAATAAAAAAAAATTGTTATACCTATGTATTTCATATAAAAAAAAAATTAAAGTGTATCGGAACTGTAATTTGATTCACCACGAACAAGTATATTGTACTTTCTTGAAGGTACGACGAATTGTTTTTCTAATACAATACGTTTGCTTCCAGTAATTTTAAAATGCCAAGATGAGGTTGTTTTGAAGTTTTTCATTGCAGCTGTTTTCCAATCATAAATTATTGCACTTTCATTTCCGTGTTCAATTACATCACCAAATTCACTTAAAATTTCTTTGTATTCGCTGGGTAATATTATTGTATCTAACTTTTTTAATCTCTGTTCAATTCGCCCGAAAAGTCTATTTGACGGTAAATAAGAATGTCCAACAACAGGAAAAAACAACGAAATTTTTTTCACTTGAGATGGTGCTTTATTACAAAAGTCTTCGATTATTTTTCGACCTTTGCCAGGGAAACATTTTTTAATTTTTTCACCAACTGATTTCATGTTATTAATATTTTTTTAAACCTTTATTAAACTAAGCACTTTAAACTGCTGGGAATTTACTCCCTCCTGAGATGAGATCAACATTGAAATTGAATAAAAACTGCTTTTCATAAAATAAAACCAAGCTTTTCCCGCGCAAAAATAATAGCTAGTTTTCATATTTTTTACTCAAACAATAAAAAGACAATGTTCCAAAAAGACCAGTTTTGTTTCTAATTAACTATCAATAAATGGTAAGTTTTGATACTAACTGAATAGAATGAATGGCTAGTTTTGAAACTAACTTCACATTTCAAAGGAGATTTACAATGGTTTCTAATAAGTTTTAAAAAATTCTGGTTGGATATTTGAGTTCAGCGCAGCCGAAATAATAAAAATCAATCGCTAACTAATTTTTTGTCAGGGGTATCACATAGCGAGTTTTGATTCTATACCCCTCATATATTGCTGGATCAAATGCTGCAAAAGAAATTTTATGGCTTAAACAATTGATGGAAGATTTAACTGGAGATAATATTAAACCAATTCTTAAAATGGACAATCAAAGCGCAATTCGTTTAATAAAAATCCAGAATATCACAAACGTAGAAAACACATTGATGTACTATATCATTTTATTCGGAAAAAATATGAAGTATGGTATATTTAGCATCGAGTATGTTCC
This sequence comes from Hybos culiciformis, assembly GCA_964007475.1. Lineage (NCBI taxonomy): Eukaryota > Metazoa > Arthropoda > Insecta > Diptera > Hybotidae > Hybos > Hybos culiciformis. Next base: position 23,075,400 of record OZ023274.1, read on the forward strand.
CACGGAAGAACAATTAGCAGATGTTTGTACCAAATCACTTTCGAAGGGCCGTTTTGAAAAATTGCGAAATTTGATTGGAGTGTCCATTAAATAATTTTTTGATTGTTATATTTTTCTTTATATGAATTACATTTTTGAATCAAAAGTGGGAGTATTGGAAATACATATTTCTAATAATATTTGATTTAAAAGTCTTATTAAAGTATTTATATATATACTTGATTTTAATGTCAATAATTAATATGATCAAATATATTAATATTAATTATTCATTCCAAATAAAATATTTCAATATATAAGACGTATTTTTAATTTAATAAAAAATCTTAATCAATAATCAAGATCAATATTCAATATATAGACATCACGCAGAAGTTTATAAAAATAAAATGGAAATTAATAAAAAATTAATTTAGATTGTGTGAAAATAAGATGCGTACAATTTTTTTTCCTTGGTCCTGCATTTAAATGAATTTTATTTTGTTTTTGATGAACTCAAACTTAACGTTCCGAACTGTCAATAATCACAGTGAAATTTATTGTAGCTGATTACTCAACACTAAGCAGTGAAACCTTTGTATTTGTTCCTGCATGCCTGGTTCAAGCTAAAAGGAATCTTTTATTTAATTGCACTAAATTTATGCAATCTAGCGCTGCTGCCATCCGGGCGGCGTATCTTGAGGGGCGGCAAATAATTTATTGTAGAAATACTAATTGTTCACTCTTTATGATAGATCATGATGGTTTTAATATAAACCTCTAGTTAATAAAAATAGGTACATCTGAAATGTAAAAATTCTAGAACTTTAAACCTGGAACTTTTTACCGTCAACTCACTGAAAACACAATTCACCGAAAACACAATTTACCGCTAACATAATTCACCGAAAACACAATTCACTGAAAACACAATTCACCGAAAACACTATTCACCGAAACACAATTCGTCGAAAGCACAATTCACCGAAAATTATAGACAGTTTGAGTTCGATGAATCATGTTTTCCGTGAACTGTGTTTTTGGCGATTTTTTAAACGAACTCAACATGTCTATAATTTTCCGTGAATTGTGATTTCGGTGGATTGTGTATTCGCTGAATTGTGTTTTCGGTTAATAGAGCTTTTATACTATTTTCGGTTAATTGTGTTTTCGGTGAATTGTGATTTCTGTGAATTGTGTTTTCGGTGAATTGACGCGACACGAAAATATGCAATTATATAATTTGTTTAATTCTGAAAAATACATAAATTAAGCAAAACTAAATTTACTTTATTAAAGACGGCAACACAAGGCAGAATAGGCCTGCAACTCTATAGATAGAGTTGATTAAGTAGTTTTTTTAATCATAATCATTACATTGAATAAGAATTAGAAATGGAAATGAAAACAATGAGAACTCTTGAAATCACAGTGAAATTTTTTTATTATAACATATTTTTAATTTTGCTAAATTTTTATAAATTGTTTCGTAATTTTATGTACTTTATTCTATTGAGTATGGTTCAAGCAAATTCGGTACAAAAAAATTATTTTTTTCACAATTTTTTTGAAAAGCCTCTTTGGACCATTTCAAAATCAATTTTTGAAATTATTTTTCATTCATTTTAAAAATACGAAAATTGAAGGAGAAAAATGTGAAAAAAGAACTGTGAAATTGTTTAAGGTTAGACTAGAGAAATAAAAACACTATTAAAAAAATCTAGAACATCGTGTATATTTACATCACATATAGGCAACCTATATAGTTTCACTGAGAACAATTTTTGTCACTTAGAGAATGATTTTTGATTATTTATAACAAAAAATACAGAACAGTACCTTATAATTGAAATATAGGGCTGTTTTCAGCATTTTGATTTGAATTCAATCGTAAGATACCTTGGACAAAATTTGGGGAATGAACATATTTTTAAGGTTCTTCATTATTATAACACTATCATTTAGTCTTATTGGTAAATGTATTCTAACAATTTTTATTGAAATCCAGACCCTAGTCCGAATCCGTGGGATTTAAATTTTTTTTTAAGCTCCTCTAATCGACATCTATCTTCATTTTTTTTTTTTTTTTCAATTAAAAATTTATAAAAAAAAGTATCTCACAATGAGAGAAACCTTACTTTGACTTAAAGTGAAAGTAAATGAAATTGGAATTAAAAGAATAAAAATTGATTGGCTGGTTAGGTTATAAGTTATAAACATTTTAGTGGTGGACAAATGGACATTTAATGAAAACATTAGTCCATTTTTTCTTTTTTAATGGGATTTTTCCTAAACAAAGAAAAAAGATAAATATCTGGATTTTTCAGTAAACTTTATGTTGGTCCGAAATCATCAAAATTAGGCACTTAGAAATATAGCAAACTGTTTAAAAGTTATTGATTTTACACCAAAATTCCATCAAACCACAGGTCAATGAATTTAATGATTGCGATGAACTAATCCGCAAAATAAATGTAAAATAAAATTTAACACAAAAATAATTGTATTTAATCATTTTTATTTGTGCTTCACTCTTAAAAAAATTCAAGAAATTTAAATCCTGAATTTCAATCTTTTAATCAACTTCGACTGTTGTCTGTCTGAGAAAAATCTAGTAGGGTTCCCAGTTTTTAAAAAACCGAAATCTGGATAAATTGTAATTTTATTGGTTTAAATCTGGACAAAACTTAAAGAAATCTGAACAAAAATGATATTTTTTTTTTTCAATATTTTTCATAAAATAAATTAATTTAGTTTTTTTCCATCGATCAATATAATTTCATTGCTTATTAATTCATAATGAATTCTTATTATAAAGTTTGAAAATTATTATATAATGATCCAATCTACATTATATAAAACCAGTGCATTTTTTATTAAGAAAAAGGCTGAGGAATTCAACATTTTTCTAGGTAGGTAGTACCCAACTCTCAGCTGCCTAACTCATTTTTTCATTTTAAATGAACAAAAAGTATAGAATATTAGCACTTAGCACTAGAATTAGGGCATGCATTACCGGTTTACCGGTTAATCGGTAAATTGTGTCTTAAGAGCATTACCGAATTACCGGTAAATACACTTTTTTTTTACCGGTAAAACTTGCAAATAAAATTACATTAGATGATTCGATTCTATAATGTTGTCCTTTTTCGAACAATATGCGAATGAAAAGAAATGGATTTTTATCAGGAATGAACATCTGTTTACAATCAACTAAAAACTATTCGGCCGACGAGTGTGGAAGCAAAAAGAGCTTTTTCGGTGGCAGCCAAATCTGTACTTAATTTCGTTCAAGTCTAGATAATTCCACATTGGACAATATTTGTTTTTGCGAATTTTTTCTAATCGCAAGAGAAGAGTGAAGAATCTGCATAACTTTTATTTTTATATTATTTTAAATACATTTATTTATGTAATAACTATTAAAATTGAATATAAATGAATTAAATTCTTGATTTGAAATAATTAACCTTTTTATTTAGTAGTACGTAAATAAAAAAGTGTCTTCAAAAGGATTAAAAATAGAGTATTTAAAAATTCGGTAATTTACCGGTTAATCGGTTCCATGAAAATATTTTTATCGAATTACCGGTAATTTCAAAAGTCGGTAAATTTGCATGCCCTAACTAGAATGTTTCTTTTTGGATTTTTCAGACATTTTTCTACATAACATTCGTAGAATAAAGAAAATAAAACCCATTTTCTCCTATTCTCAGCCACCCAAATTCTATTCTCAGCCACTTTGGGTTTTTTAAAGAATTAAGCAATAAAACTCGGTTTTAAGTAAAATCACGTTCAATTTTATTTAATTAGGAACTAAAAGTTCATAAAAGCTAGATTAAAAAACTTAGATTAGAAAACTTAAAAAAAACTAAAAAAATAATTTTTATGCATTATATAAGAAAAATATAAAATAATATTTTAAATATAAAAAGGAAGCAGAACTGAGTTTAGAGAATATTTACAATAAATTTAGTTTTTGTACACCATTATTTGTTTCAAATCTTATTTGATCTGCTAATAATATTTATAAACTGGCTAATCCAGATGTAATGATTTGTATCAATGCCCAGATTTAAAATTTTTCAAATCTGGACAGAGACTGAGAAATCTGAACAATCCAGACGAAAACTGGTTGTCTGGCAACCCTAAAATCTAGTGATTGATTTTTTGACTATTTCTTGATATCCGATCTGCTGAAATTTTATACACATTTTCAGTTCTGAAGACTATACAATATAGTATATTCAATTTACAGATACATCAAATATTGCGGCTACCACAGAATCGCGATTCAAATATTTCTTTACAACCCCACCGGTATCAAATGAATGGGTATGACGGGTAGAATACAAAAAGCTGTGTGACGCGATTCAAAAATTTCGATAAATTAAGCGGGTTCAAACAGAAACTCGACCTGTGGCAGATGGTCTTACAACATTAATTGAAATGTTTCAAAGGAACAATCAGATCAAGATCGAGAACACAGAGATTTTTTTGGATTTATCTCAATATATCATTATGAATTTTTAATATAGATTTTTTTTTTATATTTTCAATTATGATGTTCCTCAGATTTTCAGAAAAAAAAATTAGTGCGCCGTATATGGATAAAAGTTGTGGAGCACTGCTCTAAAGAATGGATTTAATTATTCTAATTGTATATTTAAATTTTGTGTAAAAATTTAAATCTTGAACATTGGAATTTATTATCTTGATAATTAAATGTTTTCATTAAATTTTCATTGTTACGCTCTGAAAGCTGTATTCATTTATTTAAATAAATATAAACGTTTTTAGTAAACATAAATATGGCCAAATTAGTTGTTGGTTTAATTTTTGCTCTGTGCATTTTATATTTTGAAAATAACAATGCTTTCGCTAAGGTAATATTTGTGTATTGTTTTCTATTCTACAAATATATCCTCTACGCCAAAACACTTCAAACTTGAGGCTTACTAGAATCCAGGGAGGCTTACTAGAATAATAATATATTTAGATAAGCGAACCCGAATCATAACCCAAAAGGGTTCAGATTCACTGTTTTTATAAATCTTGAATCCGAATCCGAACCGAACTTAAAATTCAAGGTTCGGTCTAAAATTATGCTAAAAAAAATTTCGCTGTGCACATAAACAATTAGTTTATGAGGAATGGGAATAAGGCCGCGTGAATTTAAAATAAGGCCGCGTGAAAAATGAAATTAGACCGCAACAAAAATCCTCGCGGCTTTATTTGACCTTGAAAAATGAAATAAGACCGCGACAAAAAAACATTGTATTGGAGGGCTAATTTAATTTTTTATGGGTCGATCACAGCTAATACCGCAAAGCAATTTAGAGCTACCGTAAAAAACGATTTTCTGTCTTATTTCTTAATTAATTTAAATAAGAATTATAAAAAACGCAAAATATTAATTTTATTGTTTTCTTGTAAAAAGAATTTATTAAAATTATTTTATAATTAATTAGAAAACTGAAGTTATTTTTTTTTTTTTGCCCCTGAAAGAATTGACTACATCACAAAATAATTTTTTTTTTCTTTTCCACTGCGTTTCTTTTGCTTCGAAATTTGGTTTTGCGGTATTTTTCTGTTTGCAGTTGACTTTTTTCCTTTCAGGTAAAATTAGCTTTGAACAGGTTTCCGGAACATTCCTTCAAAAATTGCTTTGCGGTATTAGCTGTGCTCAAGGCATTATAAATGAAATAAGGCTGCGTTTTAATTTCATGTTTTTAAATGAAATAAGCCCTCGATAAAAAATCTTGTATAGTGAGCTAGCGCCGCAAATCCCACTAACCAACCACCCGCCCGCCGCTCTGCTGCCCCCTCCCCTGTGTGATCATCTCACAAGATTACGTGGTATTATTTCATTTATAAAAATAAAATTAGCCCTCCAATAAATTTTTTGTTTTTGTTGCGTTCCAATTTCCTTTTTCAATGAAATAGGGTCGCGAGGATTTTTTTGCGGTCTTATTTCATTTTTCAAAATGGCATAAAACAAATATGACAACAAAACAAATATTTCAAATCAAAAACTAAAGTGTTCGAACGGTATATTTGAATTTTTTATGCTAGGTTAACATTATTATATTAATTAAATACATTTAAATTATTATAATTTTTTTTTCAAAATTTTGAACCGAAATCCGAACCATGAATCGAACCTGAACCTGAACTTTTTAATTTGATTAACCCGAACTTAAACCTGAACCCAATTTTTTCAAGGTTAAGGCCCTGCAAGAATCTTCAAAATGTTATATACTTATTTTATTTTTATTTATAATGTATTAGTGGCTTGACGTCAGTCTCTTTGATAATGTTGAAGAGTCCTGATAAAAAAATTCTGCTTTAATTATCGTTATTAGAAATTTGCTAACAAAAATAACTTATACTATATTTTTATACACCATGCAAAAAGCATTTAAGGAGATACTTCCGAAAGGGGGGCGTACTTTAGGACGCGTGGACTTATATATATTTGTCGTTGTTCTCGCAAATGCCATATTGTGGCCAAAAAAAGCAACTCAACTTTTTTTTAAAATCGGTTTTTGCAATTTGCTCCATAACGGTAAATCCAAAATCCTTGAATTTTTTTTTTTTAAATGAAGATAATAAAACTCTACAAATTAAAAAAAATTTTTTTTAAATCTTTAAGAATAGGAGTATTTCGCTTTTATATGCTATTTTGCCTATTGCACCTTCTTACCTTATATTTATGAAACATTAAGTGAAATCTATCCAAACAGTTGTAGAACTTTAAAAAAAAAACAACTTTACCTACTTCACGAGCAAAGGTTTTTTGAGTGTCCCTGTGGGGCTTCAGGGAATAAAACCTCCGCGAGCAAAGGCCTTTTCGATTTTCCCTGGGGGGCTGCAGGGATTAAAACTTATTTTATCGCAGGGATTAAAACTTATTTTATAACTTAACTTATGGCTCGATAGCAAAGGCTTTTGCGAGTGTATCTGCGGGCTGCAAGTATTAAGACCTCCTTTTCCGTATCTTGACCAAAGGCTGCGCGAGCAAAGGCTTTTTCGCGTTTCTCTGCGGGGCTGCAAGTATTAAGACCTCTTTTTCCGTATCTTGACCAAAGGCTGCGCGAGCAAAGGCATTTTCGCGAGTCCCTGCGGGGCTACAGAAATTTTGCGTAACTTAACCTATGGCTACGTGTTAAGATAAAAAGGTAAAAAGGTTCAAGGCAAAAACGCATATAAAAGCAATTTACTCGGAAGTCCTTAAATATTTTTCAATATTTTTTTTTTAATTGTACAATTTTATTAACTACATTTAAAAAAAAAAAAAGATTTCGGGCCTACGGTTATCAAGCAAAATGCAAAAAACCGATTTAAAAAAAAAATGAATTATATTTTCGTATTCATGAAAACAATCTGTAGTCATACCAGTAGAGAACATAAGAGATATACGAAGAAAATAGATGAGACCAATTAATATGATGCCACTAATGGAAAAAATAATGGAAAAAGTTGTTAAAATTCAATTGCAAGAATATGCCGAAAAAAATATATTAATAAAACAACAGTCTGGTTTTCGCAGCAACCACTCATGTAAGTCTAATAAGCGAGTCACACTACAACTAAAAAGCCACTACTCATGACGGCTTTTTTAAATGCGTTCACACTTGCACTTTTTGGTTTTTTTTCTTTTTTTTCTCGTTTTGTCATATCTTTTTCCTTTTTTTTTGGGAATTTTTTTTGTTTTTTTATTCGTTTTTTTTAAAAAATTGCCGCCAACTTCCTGAAAGTATGCAATTGTTAGTTTATTTTTTTCTCACAGAGCTCATTTGTTATTTGATCCCTGATTTTCTAGTGGCTTTTTGAAAAGCCACTAGATTTTTTTTCTTTTTTTTGTATGGAAAAAGCCACGAAATAGCCACAACGATGATAGCTTTTTGAAAAAGCCATTAAAAAGCCGAAGTGTGACAGCCTTTTAATATGAATAAGCTTAAAATAATATGAAAATAAATACATCAAAAACAAAAGCAATGGTCCTAAATGCTGATAATAATATAAATATCAAATTGTACAATGACACCATACAATGCGTAGATGAAATAAAATATCTACGTGTAATAATTGATAGAAAGTTAGATTTTAAAGAACATATAAATAGAACATGTAACAAAATTGTATCAAAAATTGAAAAAAAAAAAAAAAGAAGAATAAAAAAGGATTATAAGGCTGTCACACTTCGGCTTTTTAATGGCTTTTTGAAAAAGCTATCATCGTTGTGGCTATTTTGTGGCTTTTTCCATACAAAAAAAAGAAAAAAAAGCTAGTGGCTTTTCAAAAAGCCACTAGAAAATCAGGGATCAAATAACAAATGAGCTCTGTGAGAAAAAAATAAACTAACAATTGCATACTTTCAGGAAGTTGGCGGCAATTTTTTAAAAAAAACGAATAAAAAAACAAAAAAAATTCCCAAAAAAAAAGGAAAAAGATATGACAAAACGAGAAAAAAAAAGAAAAAAAACCAAAAAGTGCAAGTGTGAACGCATTTAAAAAAGCCGTCATGAGTAGTGGCTTTTTAGTTGTAGTGTGACTCGCTTATTACCAAAACTAGCATTGCTAAACACTTTTAACACACTAGTGCTACCACATTTTGATTATTTTGGCAATGGATACAAATGAAGATATGGGAAGAATGCAAGTTCTACAAAACCGACGTATGAGAATGATTTTAGGATACGATCAAATGACGTTATCAACAATAATGAGTTAGAAATTAAACTGGTTAAGCGTGAAACAAAGATTAAGATAAAAAGTTTTATACTTTGTATATAAATTAAAAAATGATATGATGTCAAAGTATTTAACGGATAATATAACATACATAAATGAAATTCCTAAATCTAAGAAATCAGAATACCACATAATGGTGAAAGGTCTGGAATGGTATAATAGTTTACCTCAAGATTTGAACGACATAGATAACATTAATGTTTTCTAAATGAAAATGATAAATTATTTAAAACAAAATTACAAAAATATATAAATAAAATGTAAATTTAATGTTGGAAATATTTTATGGTTTAATAAAATAATACATTCTAAAAACTAAAAAAACTGACTAAACTATTTTTCTGCCACTAGATGGCATTTCCGGGTATTACGACACATATTTTCAGAGTCCACGTTTTCTAAGGTACCGTTAGGTGATGACGTCATCCCCACATCTCACGCCCATTTTCGAAGTAAAGCCATTGTAAAAAGATGTTCAAGATATTTTTTTTATTAAAAACGTTATTCGTTATTCTTATTTTAGGAAAGAAATGAATTTATGGTTACAAAGCTATATTGTACTGAAAATAAGACTCATGTTACTAATATGTCTTGTAGATTGATTCCAAGAAGAAAGAAATCACCCATCATTAATGCTCATGTGATTTTGTTAAATACAATTCAATATTTTGATGTGAGTAAAGTTTTAAATTTTGGTTTTCCAGATTAAGTAAAAGCACGAATAGCCTTGAACCGATTTACTTTTAACCGCTACCTAGAAAGTTTTTGTTGTAAAATAACGTCGATTATCGAAGGCAGTTTAATACAATCGGCCATCAACATAAATTAACATTCACAAATAATTACGCATTTTTTGTGTAAAATAACTTACTCTAGAAAATGGTAATTTTACAGTAAGTTTTACGCCAAACTGACGCGAAACTAATAGTAAATTTGATATACATAAAGTTGTATTAAAACAATTTTTTTTTAATTTTAATTTTTTTTATTTTAATTTATTTTTTTGTTTTTTATTTTATTTTTTTTTTATTATTAATAATTTTCAAACCTTACTATTTAGAATGGGAGTCCAACAGCTCTATCACTCAGCTACGGTATTAAAATTAAAAACATGAATTAAATATAAATTCTGTATACCGGAACATGAATTTACACCACGCGGTTTAAAAATTTGCACCGTCCGGTACTGAGAATTTATATACTTGAACTGGGTGGTAGAGGTATTCGTTTGAAATGTGAAATATCGAGGTTCGAAATTTGATGAGGACTTAAAGAAAAAAAAATAAGACAAGATCAGAAATAACGAATAAAGAACAAAAATAAAAAATTTTAACCACAAAGTCTAAATTTAGTCTGTGCGTTTTAAATTTACATTCTAATATTTGAAAATTTCAGCTTATAGTGTAAATTTAGACCACACTCACTCCCACATATATGCTCCTAGTACACTCTATGGTTTAATAATTTAAGCTATAGGTGAGAAATTTAAACCGTACACAGTAAAAAAATTTGGGCTTTTTTTACTCTTTTTTTTACTCAGAAACAAGTGTAAGCTCGATTTACACATTTTAAGGTAGTTTTTCATTTTAATTTACAATTTTTTTATCTTTTTTTTATAATTATTCATCTTTTTTAAGAATAAAACTGGTTTTACTAAAATAAGAGAATAAATTTATATCATTATGAATACATTATAATTTTTTTTTGTTAATTTTAAACTTAAAATGGGTTAAATAAATGTAAAATGCATTCTGCACAATTTAGATTAGTTTTTAATTTTAAAAATATTACTTTTTACTGTTTTAATCTATTTTTGTTAACTTTAAATCAATAATTCTAGTAACGAATTCATTATTAGGGAACAAATGCACATTTCATTTATTACTTTTTACACTTTTTAAAATAACTTATTATTTTAAAATTAAAAAAAAAAATCCCAAGTCACCGCCGGCTATACTTTTGAAGAGTAAAAAAGGCCTTTTTTTTACTGTGTAGAGAATAAATTTAGACTACAGAAGGTAAATTTATACTGTGTGATTTGAAAATGAATTATCCTTGTACACCATGTGGTGTACAAGGATAATTTGTTTTAATATTCTGACCCACAGAGAGTAAAACTGAACAATAAACTGTAACCTTACAATCTATAGTTTAAATATTTAACCCGCAGATTATAAATATATACAGCTGTTTGTTTAAATTAAAGCTTAGGTTTTTAAACAAAATGTGTAAATCTGCCTTGTAATGTAAAATTTACACAATCGAGGTAAAATTATGGAATTAATGAATAGAAACGAAAACTCCTAGTATAAACGTATGGCTCTATAGTCGTCTCCAGTACAAAAGCGTCGCACGCTGTAGATGCTTAACAAAAACAAATGCCACAACTTCCAAAGGGACGCGATCTCGAGGCTGAGATTTTAGTTTTTTAAAAAATAGTTTGACGGGAAGAAAGTATTAAACTTGCCCAAGTTGTTCGACAAAGCGGAAAACTATAACTTAGATTAGTCCGACCAAACTATTTTCTGTACAGACAAGACGGCTTTTCAAGTGAGGGGTATAGAATCAAAACTCGCTATGTGACCCAAAACTTAAATCGAGATAATGACAAAAAACTATATTAAAGCTTCAAAACTAACTTGGAAACTTGAACTTGTGTTTTTACAAATATTTATGATATGATTTTTCATATTCAAAAGGGGTTCACAAATCTTTTTTATTTTTGCAATTTTGTGAGGACAACAATTTTTTTTATGGCGAGTTTTGCTACGCAATGTCGTATTTAGCAAGTTTTGATTCTTTCCGATGTCAAAATGACTGGTTTTGAAACTTCTTTTTTAAAAATTTGGATGTATATTTTAGATTTCTATGTTGAATTGAAACGATATTGCGTTTTTAAACATTTTATAAAATTAACCTAAACGTAAACAAAAATATAAACATAAATTTCTTCAAATCACATAAAAATAAATAAAAAAAAATTGTTATACCTATGTATTTCATATAAAAAAAAAATTAAAGTGTATCGGAACTGTAATTTGATTCACCACGAACAAGTATATTGTACTTTCTTGAAGGTACGACGAATTGTTTTTCTAATACAATACGTTTGCTTCCAGTAATTTTAAAATGCCAAGATGAGGTTGTTTTGAAGTTTTTCATTGCAGCTGTTTTCCAATCATAAATTATTGCACTTTCATTTCCGTGTTCAATTACATCACCAAATTCACTTAAAATTTCTTTGTATTCGCTGGGTAATATTATTGTATCTAACTTTTTTAATCTCTGTTCAATTCGCCCGAAAAGTCTATCCGACGGTAAATAAGAATGTCCAACAACAGGAAAAAACAACGAAATTTTTTTCACTTGAGATGGTGCTTTATTACAAAAGTCTTCGATTATTTTTCGACCTTTGCCAGGGAAACATTTTTTAATTTTTTCACCAACTGATTCCATGTTATTAATATTTTTTTAAACCTTTATTAAACTAAGCACTTTAAACTGCTGGGAATTTACTCCCTCCTGAGATGAGATCAACATTGAAATTGAATAAAAACTGCTTTTCATAAAATAAAAACAAGCTTTTCCCGCGCAAAAATAATAGCTAGTTTTGATATTTTTTACTCAAACAATAAAAAGACAATGTTCCAAAAAGACCAGTTTTGTTTCTAATTAACTATCAATAAATGGTAAGTTTTGATACTAACTGAATAGAATGAATGGCTAGTTTTGAAACTAACTTCACATTTCAAAGGAGATTTACAATGGTTTCTAATAAGTTTTAAAAAATTCTGGTTGGATATTTGAGTTCAGCGCAGCCGAAATAATAAAAATCAATCGCTAACTCATTTTTTGTCAGGGGTATCACATAGCGAGTTTTGATTCTATACCCCTCAAGTACACTTCGCCACATTTTTGCTTTTATTTATATTATTATTAGAATCAGAAATAAGGAAAGAAACTGATTAATGATTCATAATAAATTACAACAACTATATCATAAACAAAAATGTGAATACTCTTGTAACTAAATTAAATTTTATTCGTAAATAGGACTTATCTGCAAGATTGAAATTTCAAAATTTCAATAATTAAAATAATTGGATGAATTTTTCTCTTATGCATACAATGAATGCTATGTCAATAGTTTTACTTTTTATTTTTATTATTTCATTGAGGTTTCATTCACATTTTATCAAAAATTCAATCACTGGCAAAAATTTCCAATGAACTTTCGCTTCAATGGATGCGGTGCCTTAAAAGGTAAGACCCCTAATGGATTAATGAAGTTGATAAGAGATTATATCGTTGACAATTCCAATTTGAATTCTTCCTGTCCGTTGCAACCGGTAAGAACTAATTTTTGACTATTTGTTGGCTTACAGACACTTAAAAAAAATTTTCAGGGATTGATAAAAGTAACAAATCTATCTATAGATGACAACTTTTCAAAATCTATTCCATCATTATTACCAAAAGGAGAATTTAAAGCAGATATAGATTTTCTACTAAAAACATCAAAGAAAAGATTTTTCAGATTATTCCTGGTTCAAACCTATCTAACAAATAAAGATAATTTTTGATTCACAATTAATTTACTCGTTTTTATTCCCATCTATATTTTGATTTAGACACATCAATAACAAGCATTGGATTGAAAACAATGTTTTGATCATTTATTTTTAATAATTAATATACTTAAATAGTTTTTCAGTAACATAAACGGATATCAGCTCTTGAAAACATCCTGGTCCAGTTCCGTTCAGAAAAATAATTTCCAGAAAAATAATTCCCACAAATTACCCTTAAGCAATTCCCAGAATAGGTAAATCGAAGAATATACACATTCACCGACTTTCAGAAAGTTTATTCGTTACATTTTTCTATTAAATTAATATCAGTCATATTATTCTCATTTAGCATTTCAATTATCTATGAATATTCAGATATTTAATATATCTAACCCAAATTCAACTAGAATCCCTAGCTTTCATCTAGTTAAATGTTTTTAGCTGGAAAATTCAGTTATTGAAATTAGTTTTATAGTTTCAAAAGCTAGTTCACGTAAAAGTCTAGTTCTCAAAAGCTAGATTCTAGTAAAAAAATGAAAGATGTAGCTTTGGTAACTAGAATTGCACTAGAAACCTAGTTTGGTGTTTTAACTAGAATCTAGTTAAATTTTGGTAAATTTTGCAAGCTAGATCTCAAACTAGATACTAGTTGCTCACAATCTAGTTGCTCAATCTAGTTTTATGCTCTAGATTCTAGCCAAATGGCTCGACGAAAATAAATATACACTGGGGGAAAAAAAACTTATTACATTTTTAAAAAAATTGTGTAGGTATAACTTAAAATTTTATATTTTGAAGCTTTATGAATATTTTTGTAAACAATAAAGTAAGAATACGTAAAGTAACTAAATTTAAAGCACCATGACTTAAAGCATAGAGTTCCAGCTTTGTTATGTCGATAGTGAAAGTTCGAAAGAAGTAAATATAAATATTATATTATTATATTTATTATATTTATTATATTTATTATATTTATTATATTTATTATATTTATTATATTTATTATATTTATTATACAATATTCGAAAATTTGTAATATTATAATTTAATTATAAATAATGATTGTACTATGTATAGTTTTAACGTAACTGCTGTATTAATACATAGTTTTGATGAATAAATCAAATTTAAAAAAAAGTTGATATGGATTGTTTAATAGAAAATTGATACCAAACAAATAAAATATTAAATTTTAAAATCATAAAAATTTGCATAAAGCTAAGCGTCTGTCATAAAAACAAAAAATTAGATTAAATCTAATTAAGGACCCGATCTGTTTTATAACTAGATGCCAAATCTATATATATAAAACCGAAGTTGTATGTTTGTATGTTTGTATGTTTGTCTGTTTGTCTGTTCCGAATAGGCTAAACCGCTCAACCGATCGTTTTCAAACTTACACCATGTCTTCCGATTTCATTCAAATTTGGTACGTAAAAAGAGGAAGTGATTACACACAAATTCCGTATCAAAAAATTTGTTGACCTCCTACCCAGGAACCTCCTACCCAGGGACTTCCCATTGGGGTGGATTTTAAAAGTTCGTCCGATTTCTTTCAAATTTGGTATGTAAAAAGAAGAACTGATTACATACAAATTCCGTAACAAAAAATTTGTTGACCTCCTACCCACGGACCTCCTACCCATAGACCCTCCTGGGGGCGGACTTTAAAAGTTCGTCCGATTTCATTCAAATTTGGTATGTAATAAGAGGAGCTGATTACACACAAATTTCGTAACAAAACATTTGTTGACCTCCTACCCAGGGACCTCCTCTCCTGGGGCGGACTTTAAAAGTTTGTCAGATTCCATTTAAATTTGGTTTGTATAAAGAAAAACTCTTTACACAAATTTCATAACAAAAATTTTGTTGATCTCCTACCCAGCGACCTCCTACCCAGGGACCTCTCATGGGGCCGGACTTCAAAATTTCGTCCGATTTCATTCATTTTGGTGTGTAAAAAGAAGAACCGATTACACACAAATTTCGTAACAAAAAATTTGTTGACCTCCTACCATAGGGACCTCAAAAGTTCGTCCGATTTGATTCAAATTTATTACGTAAGAAGAGGAACTGATTGCACACAAATTTCTTGACAAAAAATTTATCGACCCTAGGGGAGGACTTCAAAAATTTGTCCGATTTCATTTAAATTTGGTACATAAAAATGATTAAACACACGAATTTCGCAACAAAAAATTTGGCTCCCTCTTTTTAGGGGGCCTCTTCGAATATATAGAAATCAATTTCTTTATTACTAATAACTACAAAATATTAAAAACTAAACCACTCCACCGATCGTTTCGAAATTTACACCGTCTCTTTGTCACGGAGTCGTTTTAGGCTATTTTAAAATATGAATGGCACCCTACCCAGAAACACGTGGGACTGCAAAAGTTCTTCCGATTTCATTCAAATTTGATTCATAAAAAGCGGAAACGAATAAAAATACAAATTTGGTTTGGTTTGGAAACCTGTTTAAGGGAAGGATATCATTCGATTTCATACAATTTAAGTGTTGAATAAGAAGAAATGATAAATATTAATTCTTAGATATATTTTCCCAAATTTATAAAATAACTCTTATAATTGTTCATCAATCTGACAACAAAAATTTCACTTAAAACGTGTGTTCCGCAACAACGTGTGTGTGGGTACAGCTATTATAATTTTCCAAACATGTTGGCGCAATTAAAAAATTCTGATTCTACTACACAGAAAAAAAAGAGTAGCCTTTTTATCTAAACTTCAAATAAAATCATCTAATGTTTGTGATTGAATTTTAGCCATTTAAACTGTTTAATTGCGCCAGCTATTCTTAATTAAATGATTTGCTACAAATCGTAATTATTTGATTCATTTACTAATTTAAATGCAATATCTAATTTGCATTATCCGTTTTTGACCCCTCAAATACAAAAAACAACTCAAATGTTTTTTTTGTTTTTTTTTTAATTTTTTTTTTTAACTTTTTTGGTTTTTTTTTTCTTTTTTTTTTTTTTTTTTCTTTTTTTTTTTAACTTTTTTTGGTTGGTATCTAAGTACTATCACTACCAGACATTGCTTCTTTTTTTTTTTTAGCTTTTTTTGGTCGGTCACGCATCTAAGTTCTATCACAACGAGACGTTGCTTAACCGTTTTGTTCAATGTTATGAATTCTTCCACTGAGCTATGTCAGTGATATACAACAATGTATTAATAGACAATATAAAATCGGTTTCTATGAAAACTTTCTACAATTGTCAAAGAATGTTATTGTACAATTCTACTATTTTTGTAGTTGATATATTGAAATATTTATTTCAATTAGATAATTTTAAAATTTACCTTAATTTTCATTTTAACAAATTTGTTTTAATATTTCAAATAAATGAATTGTTAAAAACAACTATTGAATTTAATAATTCTTTCAATTAATTATTTGTATTTTAAAACTCAAATGAATGAATTTTCATTAGAAAAATCAGTCAGTTTTGAATTTTTTTCAACTATTCAAGTAATTAATTTGTTTAAAACATTAGTTAAATTAAAGAAATCTGATTCATTTAATTATGTTTAGTCAATTATTCTAATTTATTTTTTTCTGTGTAATTATGATGAAAATAAATACATCAAAGGAATTAAGAACGTTATTGAAGAATTTGGTAACAGTTTCGAAGATTTTAAAAAATTTTATAATGTAGTTTTATTTATGAGTTTTCCATTTGATAGCAATATTAAAGCAGAAACAATTGCAGAAAACCTTTCAACTATTTTTGATATGGATAACATAACACTTGAAGCAAAAATTATTACATTGCAAAATGATATTTATATTAAAGCAAGAGCTTCCGAAGATAAATTCTGGAAATATTTAGCAGATGGATAAATATCCGAATCTAAAAAGGTGTGCTGAAAATTTATGTGCCTGTTTTGGTTCAACATATTTGTGCGAATCAGCATTTTCACAAACGTAACAATGAGCGTAACAATGAAAATTTAATGAAAACACTTACATATCAAGATTTGAATGTACACAATTTGATTGTTAACTATAATTAAAGTAAATTTCAAAAAGAAAATATATCAACATCGAACTCCTTGCGTCCAATTCATTGTTTCTAACTTCGAAACTTAGATAAAACGATAACGAGATTACGCATATTTTGGTATCGATTCGGTCGACACCGGTCAAGTTGTTCGATAGTTATATTATAAGTATTTTTGTGTGTACCCGACGAACAAATGGTCCGACCTCCAGGTGGGCAAGCGTTAAATGAAAACATAGATTTAATTTAAAGCGGACTAAAAAGATTATTGAATAACAAACTGTATGATATAAGCTCTGTAAATGGCATTATAATTGAACCTTGTATGTTTTTTGAGAAAAGCACGGAAATATACCTAGATGTGTTGCACCATTTGCCGGTTTAATGCTAAGATAATCCTTTTTTTACTTAGATTTCATTAGAAGCTTATCGCAAATTCAATTTTTGGCAGAAATTTCCCTTGGTTTTCCATTTCAACGGATGTAGGGCTCTAAGAGATGGAACTCCTCATATATTCACTAAGCTTGTATTAAATTTAATAATATAAAAGTCTAACATTAATAATTCCTGACCGTTGGAAGCGGTAAGAGTAAATTTAACTATTTTCAACTAAACAATATTAAAAAATTATTTTTCAGGGATGGCTTCGTGTTCAAATGTAACAATAGATGAGACCTTTTCAAAATCTTTTCCATCGATATTACCAAAAGGAGATTTTAAAATAGATTTTGAACTTCTACAAAAGAAAACAAATAAAATTTTTTATAGATTATTATTGGTTGAAATTTATGTTTCAAATAAGGATAATTTTTGAATTGCAAATACAAATTAAATTTCGAATATTTTTATTAGCCGCATTTCACACAAATAAGTGTGCTTCTCCCGAATAAAATTTTCCAAATGAAAATGTTCTGAATAAAAATAATCCACACACTGAAAAAACAGATAGTTCGAGCAACTCTACATTCCTTATATTTTTTGCTATGTAATCGAACTAGTGATTTTGCACGGAGTTTGTTTTAGTATTAATTAAGCTCTCTGATGCATTACGGTTAAATTAATATTAACCACTGTTCGAGTTCACACTGGAAAACAGTTAATTAATATATTGTAGTGGTTCATTTACAGTTCATTTTTATTAATTCTAAGTTTTAATCATGTTTCCATTTTAATTATTGTTACAATATATATAATAATTTTAATTCAATTATAAAAATACTTTCTTAGTCAAAAGACTCAATAATTTGAAAATTAAAATTTATAAAAAAAAAATATTTTCTTTTATTATAATTATTTTTCAATTTTAAAATAATGGTATAAATAATTATTTTATAAAAAAAAAATAAATAATATCTACCATTATAATTGGTGACCCCGAACCTGAACAATCAATCCAAAACAACAACAATCTGAAGAAGAATTTATTCAACATTTGAACAATTATTGAACAACATTTGAACAATTATTGAACATCCCCAGTTTTATTATTATTAAAATCAATTTAACATTATTCAACATTTGAACATTTTTCAACAATTATTGAACAATTATCCCAGTTTTATTATTCAACACTTTTTCAATAATTATTCAACAATTATTTTCAATTATTTCAACAATTATTATTCAACAATTATTTTCAATTATTTCAACAATTATTTTCAATAATTATTCAACAATTATTATTCAACAATCAAATTCTATTTATTATTCAACATTTATTTACCACTTAACATTTTATTATTCAACAATTAAAATTTTCAACAATTATTGTACAAAATTTATCAATTATTGAAGAATTTCAATAATTATCGAAGAATTACATCATATTCAAATATCCAGATAAATTTTTCAACTATATATATTAATTATTATATATTATTATATTATATTATTATATTATTATATACATTATTTATTAGTTACATTATCATTATTATATTTACACTTATTTTACATATATACATATTACATAAAAAAATGAATCCATCAAATTCTACTTCCTCCGTTAATGATCCTATTCTTTCAAATAATGTTTCAAATACTTCTACCATCGATGCTGCTACAGTTAAACTACCACAATTTTGGACTTCTTGTCCAGAAGCCTGGTTTATTTTAATTGAAGCTCAATTTAATTCTAAACGAATTACGGTTGACAATACAAAATACGACCATGTAATATCGGTTTTACCTCAAGAAGTCATTCAAACCATTTTAACTTTTCTTCGAAATCCTCCTGACAATAATAAATACAATTCTATAAAAGAAATTCTTTTAAAACGTTACGCTATAAGCGAAGAAAAACGTTTAGAAGAATTACTTTCCAATTCGGAAATAGGAGATCGTAAACCTTCAGAATTTTATCATTCCATGGAATTCTTAGCTGGAACTACTTCATCCGTAGGAACGAATTTATTAAAATCACTGTGGATGAGAAAACTTCCAGCAAATTTAAATATTGCTTTAGTTAGTTCTAATATTGATAATATAGATAATCTTTTAATTTTAGCAGACAAAATTTGGGAAGTTTCTCATTTTAATAATATTTCATCACTAAATTCTTCAACATCTCCTTCCATTCCAAATTCTTTATTATCTTCACAAAATTCTTTAACATTTTCCCAAGTTTCCGCTATTCAAAATTCAAATTATGAAACAAATTTACGTATTACTAATATAGAAAAACAATTGACTGAACTTAAAAAAATTTTATCAGATTTAACAATTTCTAATCATGATTCTCGTTCAAGATCTTATAATCGCGATTCTCGGTCTAGATCTTCTTCTCGTAATAGTAATAAAAACAATAATCACAATCATACAGATTTTTGTTGGTATCATTTCAATTTTGGTAATAATGCTTCACGTTGTAAATCACCTTGTAAATTCAACAAATCTACAAATTTAGATAGTTCAAAAAACTAAATAAACCCCCATTATCAGTTAAATCACATCGTTTATTTTTATATGATAAAGAAAATAATCTTAATTTTTTAATTGATACTGGGGCAGATATTTCCGTCATTCCTAACACTGTTTTTGGTCTTTTTAAAAAAAATCCTACTTTCGAATTATCTGCAGCAAATGGAACTATTATAAATACTTTTGGTACAAAACTTTTAAAAATTAATTTTAATCTTCGTCGTCCATTTAATTTTATTTTCACTATAGCAGATGTTAAAAAACCAATCATTGGAGCTGATTTTTTATCTAAATTCGGTTTATCCGTCGATTTAAAAAACAAAAAATTAGTAGATTCTCAAACATCTTTATCTGTTAATTGTTTTTCAAAATTTGATAATTCGCTTTCTCCCAAACTTTATTCTATTAAAAATTCAAATTCTTTTTCTAACATTCTTAAAAAATTTCCTGAATTAATTTCTACTCCTCAATTCGATAAACCCACTAAACACAATGTTAAACATCACATTTTAACTAAAGGTAATTTACCTTTTACCAAACCTAGAAGATTAGATGCTAAAAAACTTAAAATTGCTAAAACCGAATTCGAACACATGTTACAAATGGGAATTTGTAGACCTTCATCTTCTCCAGTTTCATCAGCACTTCATATGGTTCCTAAGAATGATAACAACTGGAGACCTTGTGGTGATTATCGCCAACTAAATCTTGTTACAGTTCCCGATCGTTATCCTCAATTACGTTCAAATTTTAGACATATTCGTCCAGTTCCAACTAAGAATAAATCTTATAATAAATTATATATTCCGAATGATTTACTTTCAAGCAAATTTGTTTTTGTCAAATCACATAACAAAAAAATTTTAGATCCACCTTATGAAGGTCCTTTTGAAGTCCTTCAACGTTTCGATAAATTTTTCAAAATTAATTTTAATGGTAAAATTAAACATATTTCAATAGATCATTTAAAACCTGCACACTTTTCTCCTTCACCACAACATTCACTTCCATCTACAATACCTAAAGTTTCTTTTTCTTTATAATTCTTTATCTGGTAGGGGGGTATTGTAGTGGTTCATTTACAGTTCATTTTTATTAATTCTAAGTTTTAATCATGTTTCCATTTTAATTATTGTTACAATATATATAATAATTTTAATTCAATTATAAAAATACTTTCTTAGTCAAAAGACTCAATAATTTGAAAATTAAAATTTATAAAAAAAAAATATTTTCTTTTATTATAATTATTTTTCAATTTTAAAATAATGGTATAAATAATTATTTTATAAAAAAAAAATAAATAATATCTACCATTATAATATAATAATAATTTTTGATAACAATAAAATAATTATTTTTATATAATTAATAATTCTGTGGCAACAATGACGAATTTAGCTTATGAATAGAAAAACATGTATTGTATAGTATTTTGCAGGCTACATGACATAACCGCGAATGTCATAACCGCGAAACTTTTTTGTCATAACCGCGAAATAAAAAATAAAAGTGTCATAACCGCGAAAAATGTTTTTTTTTTTTTTTTGTCATAACCGCAAAAAAATATGGCAAAAAATTTAAAAAATTTCGTTTCGCGGTTATAACAAAAATTTTTGTTATAACCGCGAAACACAAAATTTCGATTTTTAACATTTCGCGGTTATAACAAAAATTTTTGTTATAACCGCGAAATGACAAAAATAAAATTAGTTTCGCGGTTATAACAAAAATTTTTGTTTTAACCGCGAAACTCATACAAATTCTAGTTTCGCGGTTATGACAAACATTTTTCGCGGTTATGACATTCGCGGTTATGTCAGTTCACCTATTTTGCATTACTAAATCTACTTCAGTTACACTATTAATTTTTCCACAGAATTAAAATCAATGAAAAGTTTAATTATCCAAACTATTGAAATTATATATAAATTAGTAAAATTTAAATAAAAATTGGTTAGTGTGAATAAAATGTTGAAAGTATTTAACGTTCTTATAATTTTTTTCCTTGCTGCTTACCATCATTTTAATCATAATGATGTTTTAGCTGACGTAATATTAAAAAAAAAAAATATTTTTTGTTATTCTTTTACTTCTAATCTATTGAGAATATAAAATGGCTGTAATGTCTAACTAAACTAAGAAATAGAACTTATCGCTTAATAGTACACCAAAGGCCAATAAGTATAGTAAATTTTCTTTGATTGGGTTAGGGATGTCACGCGTAACATCATATTTGAATAAATTTAATATTTTTTTGCAGCAACTCTGTATATTATCCAAAAATCAATGGCAAAAACTTTCACTTGCCTCGTGTTTTCCTCAATAAAATTCTTTATTTTTTCTTAATTTTTTTTTAAACTTACCTAACTTAAGAATTTTAATAAATTATTTTCTTGCGTTATTTAGTGTAGTACCTTAGTAGAATCTATAATTATACTTATGAGTTTATTTTATAGGAATGGAATGAAATTGAGGTTAAAAAGATTAATTGCCTTGCAAATAAATCATATGTAATAAATTTTACGTGCATTTTGAGACCTAGACGCAGAAAACCAGTACAATTAAATATTGAGCTAACATATCTGAAAAAGATAGAAAAATTTGACGTAAGTGTATCAAAATATTTAGTTAGTTTTTAAATATAAGAACTACAATTTTTCCTTTCATATCGATTCACGATTATTGCACCAATACTTTTATTACTACGTTTTATATTAAATTTACAATTATTTATATACCTACATTATGGTGGTCCAAAAAATTGTTTTTGGATTTTTCAGTTTGGTCACCCCCTAAATTTGTAACATGTATTCATACCAATAACACTGTAAAATCTCAGCAGGCTAGCTTAAGTGGAAGAGGGTGGTCAATCAATTTAAAATTTTTGAAATTGTTGAAATTTTTGTAGCTTGATTTTTTGTTGCATAAGAAATTTGCGTGTGGTTAATAACACTGCGGAGGGAGGTATTAAATTATTTGGAGATTTCAATACTATTCTCACTAAGAACGAGAAAGAAAAACAATTTGTACTTCATGTCGTTGAACAGAACCGAAAAGTCGTTTCTACTGAAACATCCAAAAAATGCTAACCAACTTAGTTTTTTAGGTTGAGAATAAAGAAAAGTAATTAATATTATTTCAATTATTGTGTTATTTATAACATTTTGTGCATTTAAATACTAATTTTAAATAAAAAAAACTTAATTCTGATATAAAGTTTACGTTTTTTTCTAAATACCTTATTCAGGATCTTTTCTTAAATTTCAGATATTTCAAAATCGATGAGCACCCCCTTGTAAATAAGATAGGGGCCTGAAATTTTGAGCACATAATAGTAATAGTTCGTGTAACAAAATGAGGGGGTGACCTAACTTCTACTTGCAATTTTTTCCATACAAACATGGACCACCCTAACCTACATAAAAGATTCCTAATAACCCTTTTTTTCTCCAAATTCCAATATATTTATATATAGCAGAGGTGTCAATGAAGTCGATCGCGATCTACCGGTCGATCGCGTGATGATTTTAGGTCGATCGCCAATAAATATTCATATTTCAGATATTTATTTCCTTTCAAATTGCCATTTTCAATTTCAAAAATCAAAACAATTTATCTAATTTTTCAAACATATTGGCGCAATTAAAAATTTCTGCTTCTACTAATTATGATGAAAATAAATATATCAAAGAAATTAAGAACGTTATTAAAGAATTTGGTAACCGTTTCGAAGATTTAAAAACTTGACAATGAGTTTTCCATTTGATAGCAATATTAAAGCATTTGATAGCAATATCCGAATCTTAAAAAAATGTGCTGAAAATTTATACGCCTGTTTTGGTTCGACAAATTTCTGCGAATCAGCATTTTCACAAATAAAAAGTCGAAATACCGAACAAATTTAACAGACGAACACTTAGAATTTGGATCCCTAAATATTGACTTCTCCTCGTATTCCTACTTTTAGAAAAAGTAGATCGCAGAGGATTTTTACTGCGCGAAGTAGACCTTATAGAAAAATTTATTGTCTTGTATACAGAAATATAATGAACCATAAATAAAAATGTTTCATAAACATTATACTAAAAAAAATGTATTTACCTTTTTAAAAACATTCTTAGGTTTTATTTGAAGTATATCAAAAATTTAATCATTGGCAAAAATTTCCAATAAAATTCCGTTTTGATGGATGTAAGGCTTTCAGTGGTCAGACGCCTCATATAATGATCAAACTTTTTATGGACTTCATGCAACAAAAATCCAATTATCATAATAAAAATCAAACCTTTGGATGTCCTATAAATCCAGTAAGAAATTATTTAATTTTTAGTTTATAAATACAAATTTCAACTTAACAATAAACAAATTTTTTAAGGGATTAATTACAGTTGAAAACGCAGAAATCGGCGTTATAATTCAATCAATGATTCCATCCTTATTACCTAAATACGAATTCAAAGGAGTTGTTGCTTTTTTTGCACCACAATCAAAAAATGTGTACGACGAAATACTTCGATATGAACTGTTTTTTATTAATAAAGATAATTTTTAAAAAAATTCAAAAATTTAGTGAATGGTTTTTACTTGGTAGCACTTACTTTAAGCAGTAAGTTTACATAAGCTTTGCAAGCAAAAGGTTATTTCCGATTTCAATTGATTTGATGGTAATCTATGTAGATTTAGAATAAAGGGTCCAAATTTTACGGCCTTATTACAAAATAGAATTTAGAAGAGCTTTAACGTAAACACACTTTAAAAAAATGAATATCCCTAATTTCAAGAATTCCATTTTGAATATTAAAGGAACACTTTTAATGCTAACAGCTTTACCATTATTCTTAATGATGGTGTTCGCATTAGGAGAATATTTGTAGAATATCCTGTTTTCCGGAATATTTCAGGACAATACATTTATAGTTACTTTCACTCAAAATGAAAAAAAAAACAAAATTAATTTGATAAAAAGCGAAATAAAAAGTCAAAATTTTCAACAAGAAACATTTTTTCTCTTTCTTAATTTTAATAAACTTCATTAAATTCCACTTCTCATCAAATTTTTTAATGCGAACGGCAATTTGTTTTCCGGAGTTTAGGTGGAATTTAATTAGAATGTGAACAAGGTATTAAAAAAAACGAAATAATTTGCATGTTCAACATACTCGGGCCTAATTTGGCATTTATCAAAAATTCAATCATAGGAAAAATGTTCAATCAGATTTTGATATGATGAAGCTTTCCAGTTATTTATTATGACATATCATATGATAGTCAAGCGTTTTAGAAAATTCATTCAGGAAAAAATCAATCTTTATAATGATTTGCGGACAGTTCACCGAAAATCAATTCACCGAATAGCAATTCACCGAATAGCAATTCACCGAATAGCAATTCACCGAATAGCAATTCACCGAATGAGCAATTCACCGAATGAGCAATTCACCGAATGAGCAATTCACCGAATAGCAATTCACCGAATAGCAATTCACCGAATAGCAATTCACCGAAAAAAGAGAGGGGGTGGGGGCCGGGGGGGGGGGCGGGCGGACTGGTGGGTGGCGCCGCAAGTCCCACTGACCAACCACCAGTCCGACCGCCCGCCCGCCGGCCCCCACCCCCTCTCGTTTTTCGGTGAATTGCTATTCGGTGAATTGCTATTCGGTGAATTGCTATTCGGTGAATTGCTATTCGGTGAATTGCTATTCGGTGAATTGCTATTCGGTGAATTGCTCATTCGGTGAATTGCTCATTCGGTGAATTGCTCATTCGGTGAATTGCTATTCGGTGAATTGCTATTCGGTGAATTGCTATTCGGTGAATTGCTTTCGGTGAATTGTCCGGATCCCCTTTATAATAGTTATCAAACATGGTTGCCCTATACATCCAAAACGAAATAAAATGTTAAATTTCAAAATCATAGAAAACGTACATTTGCATAAGGCTTTTAACGTCCTGTCGCTTCGCGGAGTGAATAAAATGAATCAAATTTAAGATCTCTATGTAATTGATACGTACAGGTATGCTATATTTTTTTCTGTGTAGGTGCCGGATGATAATATAGATAATATAGATTACATTACTGTATTAATAATTATACATAATTATAGTATTAAAATTATTTTTTAATTGTGCTTAAAAATTTAAAGCTTATTCAAGATTATGAAAGCGATATAGGAACTTATAATTGATATAATAAGTGTTTTTTGGTGCGGTGTCTTAAGGTAAAGGGACATAACGTAAATTTACTTTAAGTCCACATCAAAGCGACATAAAGTAAATTTATCTTATGTCTTTATTGAAAAGTGACATAAAATAAATTTACTTTAAGTCGTTTTTGTTCTTTATTTTAAGTTCCTTTTATTTCAAACGAAAAGTGACATAACATAAATAAACTAACATTTTCCAAAAAATAAATTTTATTCGTTGCCATGCTATAAATATAAACCCTAACGAAAGAAGACCTAATAGGTTTTATTTCTCATAAAGATGAGAAATAAAGCCTAATTCGTCGATTTTTTAAATTAGGTTTAATTTCTCTTCTGAATGTGAAATCAAGCGAGGCGATTTCATCTATTTTATGTGGAAAAAGCGTTTCGGAAAACGGGGGACGGCTGCCGTAATTTTTTTGGAAAAGGTCAAATTACTTACTTGATTTCCATTCTTTCTAAATTATCACAAGTTATAATTATAATAATCAAAGTAATAATAATTGATTAATTAAAGATTGTTTATCAAAATTAAAAGGAATTTCATTTGTTTTTATTCAAAATTTCTTCGTTGATTTTAGGCCTTATCCAAAATGATGTTGTTCAAATAACTATTTTTTAAAAGTTTCGTACAATTTATTTTATGTCCACGTGAAAGCGACATAAAGTAAATTTATCTTGCGTCCTTTTAATTCTTTACTTTATGTCACTTTTCAATAAAGACATTAGATAAATTTACTTTATGTCGCTTTTATGTGGACCTAAAGTAAATTTACTTTATGTCCCTTTACCTTAAGACACCGCACCGTGTTTTTTATTGTACTTTCGTTACTAATTGAAAATGTTGTTGTAAACGTGTCAATAATAGAGCTAGTTGATTCTATTTAAAAATTTCGTCTGTTAAATATCATATTTTGCAAATAACTAGCTGACCCGGCAAGCTCCGCTACGCTCTTGATAACATTTATTTAAAGAAAACTGCTTATATCCCTCTCTTCTATCCCCTTCCTCCTGACCATGCCTCTTGCCCCTCCTTTCTGCCCCTCCCTTTTGCCCCTCCCTTTTGCTATTCCCTTCTGTCCCTCCTTTCTCCCCGCCCTTCTGCCCTGCTTTTTGCGTATCCCTTCTGCCTCCACCGCCCTTCTGCCCTTCCCTCCTAGATTACAAAAATTTACTGATTTATCTGTTCGTGATCATTTTTTCTAATTACTTATTCTTTATAGATAAAAATGTTAATTATTTATTTTATTTGTTCATTTATTTACATATTTTAAATCATTTTTTTTTTCAATTTTTTTTTTATATGACTATGAATTTCGTTTTATGATTTTTTTAGCATTGCGTAAACATAGAAGTTAATTTGATGTTGTTGCCCAACTTTATTATTGCTAACTCAACAAATATGCCATGAAATTCTCTTTATTTTCTAAGTATATATTTTTAATAAAAAGTGTGTTGAAAAAGAATTTTAGGCCTTAAATGCGTTAAGAAAGAACAATCAATCGGGACAAAATATAAAAGCCTTTTCAGTATTGCGTACTTTTTTTTTGTACATTCGGTCCAGTCTAATAAACTTTCCAAATTTCGGGTTTAAATAAGGTTTCGCAAATAGATTAAATGAATATGTTCTGATTACGTAATAAATTTATATAAAATAAGCTCATGTTCTTTTCTTAATCCTTTAATATTAGATTACAACATTTGTTAAGAAAATTTGTTATTACAACGAGTTGTGTATACACAATAACACATGGACACGCGTTAATACTTAAATCACCAGACCGTTAGGTCGAGTGATATAATATTGACAAATGTCCATGTGTTTTTGTGTATATACACAACGAGCTGTATAACGAATTTTATTAACATGTTTTCTATACTGTTTTAATATGCATGTGAGAGGTAGTTGCAATCAATATATTTGCAATGCATAAAATAAACAAAAGTTCAAAATGAAGAAAGGAAATAAAATTCAAGTGTGTAAATAAAATTTTCTTAAATAAATAATTGACGCATTTAATACATCATTTACCCAGCTAAATTTACGATTGTAAATACAGCTTACCGATCACATGTACATTAAAATAATTTTCTAATCTAAGAAAGTAAATTAGTATATATTCAGACTGTTCCTAGAAGTAAATGTCAAACTGTGTCGGGAATTTTTCAAGAATACATATATATTTGGTATTCATATTTTTAAAAATCCAAATTTTTTTCGGAATTGCTTCCCTTTGAAGAAAATTGATTTATGCCACTAATGGAAACACATTTAAGTTAAGATTAAGCCGATACGTCTATCGAAACTTGGGAACTTAGAAATTCCTTAGCATGGATGCATAAAGGATGCCCACGAGCCGCATGCAGCCATTAGCTCACCAATTATCATTGTATTTTTGATTTTTCCCAAAATGCCAAAAGTTTCATTAAATAAGATTCAAAGTTTTTAATCGAAAGATTTTTTAATAAATCAGCGGACGAGACATTACGTTATAGACATTACGATTTAAAATGCTTTTGGTAAATTCAAATATTTATACTGCAAAATATTTCTCTGCATTTATATAAATTTTCATCCAAATCCGTTTTCAACCTTCAGTCAGAGACTAAATATTTTTTTTGAAGTTAATATTTCTTTAGGCGCGTTGTATGATATTATTGAGTAATTCTGTAGGAGGTAAAAATTCATTTTCATTTGACTCATTCGACATTTGAGTTTGACGTTTAAATAGTCAAAAAAATTAGTGGTCCACTCCATAATCATTTGTCATTTATAAAAATAAAATAATTTGGCGCGAAAATTTAAATTCAAATTATTTTTTAAAAACTTTCGTTTACAAATTATTTAAAACTAAAATTTTTTTTTCAAAATAGGTACCTCCGGTGAAATTAAGATTACCTGTCGAAAAATTTTGGGTAAGGAGCTATGGTTAGGTCGTGCCGGCTCAAATATACAAAAAAAATTTTTTTCAAAATAGATAGCTCCGGTAAAATAAAGATTACCTGGCGAAAAATTTTTGGGCAGGGAGCTACGGTTAGGTCGTGCCGTCTGAAAATATACAAAATTTTGTATTTCAAAATGAGTAGCTCCGGTGAAATTAAGATTATCAGCCGTAAAATTTTGGTAGGGAGCTACTGTTAGGTCGTGCAGGCTCAAAATATACAAAAAAAAAAAAAGGGTGGGCGGAAGAGCGATCGGAAGGGAGGACGGAAGGGAGGACGAAAGGGAGGACGGAACGGAGGACGGAAGGGAGGACGAAAGGGAGGACGGAACGGAGGACGGAAGAGTGGGTGGAAGTGAGGGCGGAAGTGCGGGCAGAAGTTAGGGCGGGAGTGAGGACGGACATGAGGGCAAAAGTGAAGGCGGAAGTGAGAGTGGAAGTGTGGTTGGAAGTGTGGGCGGAAGTGTGTGAGGAAGTGTGGGCGGAAGTGTGGGCGGAAGTGTGAGCGGAAGTGTGGGCGGAAGTGTGGGCGGAAGTGTGGGCGGAAGTGTGGGCGGAAGTGTGGGCGGACGTGAGGGCAAACGTTAGATCGGAACGGTAGCGGAAGGATGCGGAAGGGTGCGGAAGAGATGCGTAAGGTAGGGCGGAAGAGAGGCGTAAGGCAGGGCGGAACGGAGAGGGTGAGGATGGAAGTGAGGGTGGAAGTGAGGGCGGAAGTGAGGGTGGAAGTGAGGGTGGAATCACCTGACCAAAAATTTTGGGTAGGGAGCTACGGTTACGGACTTCCCTGCTCAAAATATAAAAAAAAAATTGTTTTCAAAATATGTAGCTTCGGTGAAATAAGGTGAAATAAGGATTACTTGGGTAGGAAACTACGGTTAGAGTCGTCCCGGCTCAAAATATAAAACACACGAATCAGACATAGAACTGCCGACAGAAGTTAATAGATAACTTAAAAGATTTAAACAATGAAATAACAGTGGCTACAAACGAGGGATGCTCTGTCCAAAATGTAAATAAAAATAAAAAGTAACAATAGTTAATCGTGCCTTCAATTAAAATGATTTTTATTTTAATTTACACATTTTGTGAGCAGTCCATCATTTGTAGCCACTGTTATTTCATAGTTTAAATCTTTTAAGTATTAACTTCTGTCGGCAGTTCTATGACTGCTTCGTGTTTTTTTTTACACTTCTTCAATCAAAACTTACTCATACACAGATTTTCACGAAAATATATTTTCAGCCACCAGCATCACAATTGGTCACAATTGGAGCACCCGTTGCTATCATCTTCCAATAAATTTGACGTAAACAATTTGATCGTCAACCTATGTTCAAAAAAATAGACGAACAAATTGGTTGACGATTAAATTGTGTACATTCAATTTGTTGTACGTCAAAAAAGTACGATCAAATTAAGGCTAAGAAATTGGGTGTAGCCCTTCTAATTTCTCTAATTCCTCCTCTAATTGACCTCATGTAAAGATTCCGAAACTTAAATTTAAAAATATATAAATTTCAAAATGAATATAGCTTCGATCCAGTTGAGTGTTTCTAACTTCGGAACTTAGATGAAAGTAAACGGATTACCTACGCATATTTTGGTATCGATTCCGGTCAAGTAGTTCGATGTAGACAAGTAGTTTTGTGTGTTCTCAACGAACAAATGGTCAGACGTCCAGGTGGGCAAGCGTTTGTGTACCCAACGATCAAATGGTCAGACGTCCAGATGCGCAAGCGTTAAATGAAAACATAGAATTAATTTTTTTATTTCGATGGAAAACTGACCGATGGAAAACTGATTACCGAATAACAAACTGTATGATATAAGCTCTGTAAATGGGATTATAATTGAACCTAGTATGATTTTTAAGAAAAGCACGCAAATATACCTAGATGTATTGCACCATTTGCCGGTTTGATGCTAAGATAATCCTTTTTTTTTATTTAGATTTCATTAGAAGCTTATCGCAAATTCAATTTTTGGCAGAAATTTCCTTTGGACTTCCATTTTAACGGATGTAGGGCTCTAAGAGTTGGAACTCCTAATATATTTACTAAACTTGTATTAAATTTAATAATGGTCTAATATCAATAATTCCTTCCCGTTGGAAGCGGTAAGAGTAAATTTTAACTATTTTCAACTAAACGATATTATTTTTCAGGGATGGCTTCGTGGTCAAAAAGAATTCTTCACTTGGTTGAGATAAGTTTATTTTTTAAAGCGGAAAGTTAATTTAATTATTTATTCTCTCAATTATAATGATTTGCGGCAAATTTAAGAAGTCACTAAACAACACAAAGAAAACTGTTCGTTGTGACTCCATATGTGAGACCGTTTATTGTTATGACTGTGGATGTGTCTCTGATACAACATTAAGGGGGGAAGTCCATGTAAAATTATCAAAAAATCTTTTTTTTTTTTTTTTCGACAATCTGAAAATATGGTATATTGAGCGTGTACTGACGAAAGGGGGAAGAAAAATTTCGAATATTTGCTGAGTTATAGCTCGAGTTATATCTCGAAACTGTATTTTTAAAAACTGCTCGTGTTGTAACTCAAAAAGTTATCGACCGATTTGTTTGAAATTTGGTGAGGCCTTTCTCTACATTACTACCGGAAGGATAAACCTAAAACTTTTCATATTTCGCGTTGATTAATTACTTTTTATGGGTTAAAATTGTCACAAAAATAGCCCTAAATTCTAACTTTTTTTTTAAAGGCTTATTTTATAATGAATTTTATTATTAATTTTTTATTTTTTAGGTTTATCCTTTCCGTTAATATCTTATAAAAAGAAAACACTTCAATTTTTTTGTTTCGGATCGATAGATTGAAAAAAGTTAGTAAAATAAGAAAAAATAAAAAATTTAACAATCAAAAAGTCGATCCTGTTAATTTAATTATTAACGGTAATGATGGAAATAGTGGTTCTGAATTCACAATTGTTCCTGAATGGAAGTGGTTCTATGCTGGGAGATTCGGACCATCTACAACTACAGAAATGGTAACTAATTATGTAGCCAATAAATTAAAAGTTGAACATAGTGTACTTAATTGTTACAAACTAGTCAAGAGAGATGTAGATCCCAGTAGTTTAAAGTCTATTGCATTTAAAATTGGAGTTCCTTCTGAAAGTTCTGAATCCATTTTAAATTGTTCTTTTTGGCCCAAAAGAGTCAAGGTAAAATGTTTTAATAATAATAATTCAAAAAACTAATTGCCAATTTGGATAATACTGGCTTAACATCATCAGTATATATCGATTATAATTTTTCTTGTTTAAATAATTCAATTGTTTCAATTAATGAGAGTATTAGTAATGATGTTATTAATAATAATAATAATACTATTTTTTATACTTCTTTAAAAAATAATTATAATTTTGGTTCTTTTAAAATGTATTATCAAAATGTGAGAGGATTAAGAACGAAAAAAGATGATTTTCTTTTGATCAATTTTTAATTTTGATTGTGATTTGACAGCACTCTCTGAAACTTGGTTGCATGCAACAATTCTATCTTCCGAATATTTTAATGAAAATATTTTTAATATTTATCGTTGTGATAGGGATTATGATGAGTTGAGTATTATGTTTGGTGGTGGAGTTTTATTCGCTGTAAACAGTATTCACTCTTCTGTGCAGATAGATCTCAAACATAGTTGGGCAAATGTTGAACAAATATGTGTAAAGATAAATAATTTAATAATAAATGAAGTAAATAATTCTTCCTTATTAGTATTTTTAAGATATATATCACCTTCATTTTCTACTGAAATGAAAAAAGAAATTTATGCCAAACATGTTGACAATGTTGATAATGTATTACGAAAGTACAGTGAGGCCAATTGTTATGTTTGCATATTAGGTGATTTCAATTTCAGTAAAATTATTTGGAAATTATGTGATGAAGATAAGATTTTATTACCTTTTAATATTTTTCATATTTATGAAGATTTAGTTTTTAATTCTTTTTTTGCACACAATTTAATTCAAATAAATTCTGTAACCAATACTTTAAATAAGATATTGGATTTAGTTTTTCTAAGTAAAGATATTGAATATGAAGTTTAAGAAAGTGATTATCCTATTGTTAAAGTAGACAATTATCATCCTCCTCTTTACATTAAATTAAAATTTATTAAATTCGTAAATTCAAATACTAATTGTAATAAAAAGTATAATTTTTATTGTAAATTTGATAGTTTGAATACTTTTCTTGAGAATAATTGTTCTGTAGATAGATTGAGTAATATGTCACTTGCGAAGGGTTATGGTTCCTTTTTATCACATTTATTGGTTTTTCCAAGTTTGTTCCTATGAAATGTGATTTTAGAAATACCCATCCTCCTTCGTTTAATAAAAGATTATTGTCACTGCTCATAAAAGAGCAAAAAAATCTCTATTAGATGTTGATAAATTAATCTTTCAAAGAATTCGGAAAGAATATGAATTTTTAAATAAATTTTTATATCAGCAATATCTTTATCAAACGAAAAGTTTTTTGAAAAAGATTCAAAATTTTTTTGGGTTTATATTAAAAAACTTAAATCATCTTCTTGTTTCCCTAAAGGAATGTTCGTAAAAAATAAAGTTGCAAAAGATCTGCAAGAAACATCTGATTTGTTTGCTGAGTATTTTCAGTCAATATTTATAAGTAGAGACAATGAAACCGAAGATTATTCACATATTCAAGAGCGTTTATTTTGGGCTCCATTGAATTATGTGAAGATGAAATACCTGACATTATAAGAGATTTGAAAACAAATGTGAAACCTGGTAGAGATGGCGTTCCGGCAATAGTGGTGAAGAATTGCCCTTATTTTATCAAAATCTTGACTCTTATATTTAACAGATCTCTCAGTGAAGGGATTTATATCGACTCCTGGAAGTTATCCTCGATCTTGCCTGTTTATAAATGTGGTTCCAAACTGGATGTATGTAATTACCGGAGTATAGTCAAAATTCCCGTTATTGCAAAGATTTTCGAAAATGCTGTAAAAAAGAGGTTATATTTCAGACTGAAAGAACACATATGTGAATCTCAACATGGTTTCGCGAATGGAAGATCCTGTGTCACAAATTTGGTTACTTTTGCAAACTATGTGTTTAATTCATTAGAGAATCGATCTCAAGTGGATTGTATTTACACTGATTTTGGTAAAGCATTTGACAGAGTGAACACTAGACTATTAGTAAAAAAATTAGAAGCTTTAGGCTTTCATTCCTCTATGTTAGCCTGGATTTCATCTTACTTGTCAAACAGAAAATTAGTGGTAATGATTGAAAAAATGTCACATCTTCAATAGTTGTAGATGTTCAATCAAGAGTGGGTCAAGGGACTCATTTGGGGCCTCTTTTATTTATTTTATTTGTAAATGATGTGAGCTCCTGTTTCAATTTCTGTCATCACTTAATTTTTGCTGATGATCTGAAATTATTTTCTGAGATTAGCGATCCTTCAGATTTTTTAAAAATTCAGTCAGATCTAAATAATCTTAAATCTTGGTGCGATGTTAATCAATTTAAGCTAAATATAGAAAAGTGCAGAGTAGTTTCATTTTCTAAAAAAGTATCTGTTAGCCATTACACTAATAAGTTAAATGATTATTCTTTAGTAAGAGTGAATCAAATCAAAGATTTAGGTGTTATTTTCAATAATGACATGTCTTTTAATTCGCATGTTGAAATGATTGTTTCTAAAGCATATATGGGGCTAGGATTTCTAAAACGTAATTGTTTAAAATTCAAGGACCCTTATACTTTAAAATCAGTGTATATTATACTCAAGTCAGATCAATATTAGAATATGCTTCTGTTGTTTGGATGCCGTACTATCAGGTTCACATTAATAAAATAGAAGGTGTTCAAAAAAAATTTATTAAATTTTGCTTAAAGTCTCTAAATTTTGATTGTAGTGCGCGATTGTCAACATACATTGATAAATGTAAATTGATCAAATTGGAAACATTAGTAAACAGAAGAATTGTAGCAAGTACTATTTTTGCCTTTGATATTATAACTATCAATATAAAATGTCCAAACTTAATTAGTTTGTTTTCTTTTAAAACTACTAGTATTTGCTTAAGATCTGAATCTTTATTGTATACTCCGTTTCATAGAACAAATTATGGTTATTATGAACCTTTGTGTAATTGTATTAGGAATTATAATCTTCATTATGAAATTCTTGATTTTAATTACTCAAGAAAAGTATTCAAGGAGGCTATCCTTCTTTATCTTAACATTATTTAATACATTTATAATCATAAATTTTTTATTCGATATATATACTTAATTTCTGTAAAGTAAAAAATATACTGGTAGAAATAAATTAATAAATAAAAAATAAATAAGTAACAATAGATGGCAACTTTTCAAAATCTTTTCCATCGTTACCACCAAAAGGAGATTTTAGAATAGATTTTGAACTTCTACAAAAGAAAACAAATAAAATTTTTTATAGATTATTATTCGTTGAAATTTATGTTTCAAATAAGGATAATTTTTGAATTACAAATACCAAAAGGACCAAAATTTTGGGGAGCTAGGGTTAGGGTCTTCCTGGCTCTAAATATCCAAATAAAAATTTTCTTTCAAAATAGGTAGCCCGGGTGAAATGAAGATTACCTGACTAAAAATTTTGGATAGGGAGCTACTGTTAGTCTTCCCGGCATAAAATATGCAAAAAAAAAAATTTAAAATAGGTAGCTTCTGTATTCTTAGAGTCTTCCCGGTTCAAAATAATCAAATAAAAATTTTATTCAAAATAGGTAGCTCCGGTGAAATAAAGATTACCTGACCAAAAATTTTGGGTAGGGAGCTACTGTTAGAGTCTTCCCGGCTCAAAATATGCAAAAAAAACACACGAAGCAGTCTGCCGACAGAAGTTAATACTTAAAAGATTTAAACTATGATAACTGCTCAGTAGAAAATGTAAATTAAAATAAAAATCAATTTTATTGAAGGCAAGATTTTCGTTTTCCAAGTTACTTTTTGTTTTAATTTACATTATGTACTGAGCAGCTCATCATTTGTATAGCCACTGTTTTCATAGTTTAAATCTTTTAAGTATTAACTTCTGTCGGCAGTTCTATGACTGCTTCGTGTGTTTTTAGTATTAAGCTCTCTGGTGCATGTATTCAAAACATATATAGCGGTTAAATAAATACTAAGCACTGTTCGTGTTCACACTGGAAAACAGTTAAGAACCAAATATACCCAATTGACCAGGTTTGGTACGCGTGTACCAAATTCCAAATGTACCAAGGAATTTTCCTATGGAAAACCAAATAGAAATTGTACCGTTTGTTCCCATTCCACGTTTACCAGACGGTTTTCCAAAGAAAAAATTGAGGACCTGACACGAATTTTTGCCATTTGGAATATTCAACGGATTGAGTTCTTTTAGTTCCAACACATTTTCTGGTTATGTTGGAAGTTTAATGGGAAACAATTTTCAAAATATCCATATGACGTCACATTTGAGTTAATTTCTACCCAAAAATCGTTATTACTTGGTACAGATTGACAATGTACTTACAAATTTATAATTGAAGAAATGTAATGGAAATCTTAAGAACAAAATAAAGGACTGTTCCAACATAATTCCATGGTATGCGTATGTACCTTCATATACAGACAGTTAAGAAAATTGTAAAAAAATCGTAAGGTCGCGGGTTCGATTCCCATATTGGGCTAGAATTTATGTACAGTTTTAAATTTTCCACTTGATTTAATTGTTTATCTGTTTTTTTTTTTTATTAAAAATTAATAATAATAATCCTATAATACCAGTTGGTTGTCTAAAATCTTATGTAAGTGTAGTTCTTGTACAGCTTTAAATCTAAAAATATGGGAACAAATAGAAAATGTTCCAATTATAATTCCTGTTAAGGAACGTGAATATACTACATGGTATACAGAATTTATATTTTCTATTTTACACGTATCTATATTTTTAATATATTAGCCTAGTGGTAGAGTCGCGAGCTTAAAGTACAAGGTTCGAAACCCGAAGGAGGGTTCATAAGAAAAATAAAATTGTAAATTGTAAAAAAATATTAAGAAATAAAAAAAATTAAAATCAAAAAAATAAAATCAAAAAAATTTAAAATAAAAAAATTAAAATAAAAAAATTAAACTAAAAAAAATTAAAATAAAAAAAAAGTAATAAAAAATTATAAAATAAAAAAAATTATTTTTCTAAATTTTAATCAACAACAAACGTTGAACGAAATTTAATCGGAATACTATATGGTACTTTGGAACATTAGTCAGATTTTATCAAGAATTCGGTTTGTTACAATAGAGCAATTGTACCTAATTTTTACAAATAGAGGGTACAAATCCAAATTATATTCCATTGGTACATTTTTTTTTTGACCTTTTTCATATGAAGAGGGCATAGATTTCCAAGTATTTTTCATTTAAGCGCTCTGTGGAGGTCCATTCGGATTTCCTACTCAAATATTCAATTGGGTATGACTAATATAATATATAATATGTGATTACTTTTGATAACAATAAAATAATTATTTTTATTAAATAATACTTAGTTAGTTTTTAAATAAGAACTACAATTTTTCCTTTCATATCGATTCAAGATTGTTGCACCAATACTTTTACTACTAAGTTATGTATTAAATTAACAATTAAGATTCCTAATTACCTTATTTTTTTTGTCCGAATTCCAATATATTTATAAAGACTTAATATATTTTTGTCGTCTTGCATACAGAAAAAAATAAGAACCATAAATAAAAATGTTTCATAAACATTATATAAAAAAAAATTTATTTACACTCTTAGGTTTCACTTCAGATTTATCAAAAATTTAATCATTGGCAAAAATTTCCAATAAAATTCCGTTTTGATGGATGTAAGGCTTTCGGTGGTCAGACACCTCATATAATGATCAAACGTTTTCTGGACTTCATACAACAA
Source organism: Hybos culiciformis (assembly GCA_964007475.1). NCBI lineage: Eukaryota > Metazoa > Arthropoda > Insecta > Diptera > Hybotidae > Hybos > Hybos culiciformis. Next base: position 23,113,752 of record OZ023274.1, read on the forward strand.
AGATCCAATTATCATAATAAAAATCAAACCTTTGGATGTCCTATAAATCCAGTAAGAAATTATTTAATTTTGAGTTTATTTACAAATTTCAATTTAACAATAAACAAATTCTTTAAGGGATTAATTACAACTAAAAACGTAGAAATCGGCGTTATAATTCAATCAATGATTCCATCCTTATTGCCTAAATACGAAAAGGAGTTGTTGCTTTTTTTGCACCACAATCAAAAAATGTATACGACGAAATACTTCGATATGAAGTTTTTTTTATTAATAAAGACAATTTTTAAAAAAATTTAAAAGTTTAAAGAATGGTTTTATTTGGTAGCTAAAAATAAGTTTAAGCAGTTACTTTACAAGTAAGCAAAAGGTTATTTCCGATTTCAATTGATGGTAAAAACAAAAAAAACGACCAATTTTCACTACTATATTACAAAAAAGAATTTAGGAGAGAATTTAGGAGAGTAAACACATTTAAAAAAAGGAATTTCCCTTATTTCAAGAATTCCATTTTAAATATTAGAGGAAAACTTTTAATGCTTTACCATTATTCTTAACATGTACTTTGAACTTTTTACCTTAAGAAAAACGAAATAAATTGCAAGTTCAACATACATACTCGGGCCTAATTTGACATTTATCAAAAATTCAATTATAAGGAAAAAATTTCAATCAAATATTGATGTGACGAAGGATATGTCATATTACTTATATCCAGTGATATAAGTAATATGACATATCCTATGATAGTCAAGCGTTTTAGAAAATTCATTCAGGAAAAATCGAAGCTTTATAATAGTTATCAAACTCATGGTTGCCCTATACATGTGGCAAATTATGTTTATTTTTTATTTACGTGATTAACAAAATGTAATATAAACCGAACAATAACCTATTTTTTCAGCAATTTATACCTTTCCATTGAAACCTTGAACTAGTTGTTATATTTCAAATAATTATTCCACTTTTATTTCCAAAAGTAGTTTTAAGCACCGACTTTGCTTTTCTAGCAAGGCTACCAATATTGATGTAATGATATATGTATATGAAATCGACATCAAGTGCTTTTAGAAATATGAATAATTAATTCTTTTTTTTTGTTGAAAACTTCTTTAATTTACACAATTAATTTTATTATTTATAATAAATATACAATATTGAAATTTTATAATATTATAATTATTATGTTTTATGTACAACTTAGATAATTTTGTTGAATAAATAATATTAAAAAAATAGTTGACATGGATAGTTAAATGAAGAAAATAGGTAACAAAGTACAACGTTAAATTTTAAAATCATAGAAAACGTGGCTTAACGTCCTGTCGCTTCGCGGACTGAATAAAATGAATCAAATTTAAGATCTCTATGTAATTGATAGGAATGCTATATAGGTGCCAAATGATAATACACCCACCCAATAGTTTAAATATATAGATGAAATTACTGTATTAATAATTATACATAATTATACATGTATTAAAATTGTTTTTTAATTGTGTTTAAAAATTTAAAGCTTATTCAAGATAATGAAAGCGATATTGAAACTTATAATTAACAATGAAAACTTTCCTTACTAACTCAAAATATTGTTGTAAATGTGTCAGTCATATAAGCTATCTCTATTTGAAAATTTCGTCTGTTAAATATCATATTTTATAAACAACTACCGAACCAGCGTGCTCCGCTGGTTTCTTGATAACATTAATTTAATCTTCTGTCCCCACCCTTCTGCCCCTTCCGTTTGCGCTTCTCTTCTGTCCCTCCTTTCTCCCCGCCTTTCTGCCATCCTTTTTTCCTATCTCCCGCCCTACTAGATTACAAAAAATTACTAATTTATCTGTTTGTGATAATTTTTTCTATTACTTATTCTTTACGGATAAAAAAGTTAATTATTTTATTTTATTTGTTCATTTATTAATATATTTTAAATTAAATTTTTTTTTCAATTTTTATTGAAGCGAAGCTTCTTTACGAGGATTATTGAAAGAGGAGTGAAATGAAGAAAAAGGATGTGGAAGTAATCAAACGGAAGAGGTGCGAAAAAAAAACAAAAAGAAAACGAAATTAACAATGCCCTGCGAAAAAAAACACATAACGTGTTATGGGACGTATCGAAGTATTTAACACCGGCAGCCGACTTGGCGGGGTGGCTGGTTGAAAACTTCATTTTGATATTGAATTATATAAAGTACCGAATAGCGCCTTGATGGGGAAAAATAATACTGAGAAAATTATACAAAAAGAAATAAGAAACAAAAACTAAAAAACAAAACAAAAAAACCAAAAGGAAAAAAATATTATAAGACTCATGCGTATGCGTATTATTTCTGAGCCACCGTCAAAAGCCGGGACGATTTGTGTCAACATCTGTTTTGAGATTGTTCTGTGCTTTAAAATAAATATTAAAATATTAAATAATTATATTATTTAAATTTTAAAAAATTATTCTTTTAGGCGTAAAAAAAGTAAAAAAACACATGAGGTGTCATGAGACACCCGACAGAAGCGAAGCTTCTGTCGGGTGTCTCATGACACCTCATGTGTTTTTTTACTTTATATGACTATGAATTTCGAATTATGATGTTTAGCATTGCAACTTTCTTAGCTGGCAGGCTTTGACTTAATTTTATTTAGTATAGAATTTTTTTTCATAATTTAATAAAATTTAAAGTTGAAAGAGCATGCTTAAAGATGCATATTCTTTTATACAGAATTTTGGATAAAATGTGCTGGTTAAATCCGGTCATGAGATCTCCGACGTTTTCTGGCAATTTGAGGCTGAAAATCTTAAGAAATTATGTCCGTTGAATTCGTAGGATCCCTGGCACTTCATGGACGCATCACTCGAGAAATTATAACCGTTTAATCGGTTATAAGACACTGGGAATATTTTTTAAATTTATTTCACAAACAAATAAATTTACGAACAAATAAGATTACATACATGACAAATTTTTTTTCGAAAAAATAAGTTTACGGTCAAATGTGCTCATGCAAAAAAAGTTTTACGAACAAAAAAAAACACGAACAAATCTTAACAATCAAAACAGCACGAGCAAATTAATATCGACCAAATTTGCACTTTGATTTAGAAGTCTACTTATTTTTTAATATCATTTTATCGCTCTGTTATATAATGAAATAATAATATTAAAATAGTATATACTATTTGTATTAAATAGTTGTGTATGTAAAATAAAATACAATAACTTAAAATTACTTTTTAATTGTGATTTAAAGTTTAAAGCATTGGACATTGTCCAAGATAATGAATGTACAATATGTTCAAAAATGTATAATTTACACGCAAGTGTTTTCATTGAATTTTCGTTGCTACACTCAACAAATTTTTTCTGATTTTTTAACAAAAATTATCTTGAGTCGAAGGAAAGAAATAAACTAAAGTGATTAAAATTCGCTTGAAATTACACAATGCGAACGGAAAGATTCAAAAAAAAATAATTTCTTCTGTGCTCTGTGAAGATTCTCGAAACAGTTTGATTTTTTCGGGGGTACTTCCGAAAGGGAGCGTGAGATATTGGGATGTAGTCGTCATCACCTAACGTTTTTTAGGACACGTGGACTGTGAATTTATATGTCGTTGTTCTCGCAAAAGCCATCTAGTAGCCGAAAAATTCAACTCAACTTTTTTTTTTAAAAAAGTTTTTTGTAATTTTCCCGATAACGGTTCGGACCTTGATTTTCTTTTTAAAATGAAGATAATAAAAGCCTATAAATTAAAAAATTTTTTTTTAAATATTTTAGGACTTCGAAATAAATGGCTTTTATATACTTTTTTACGTACTGAACTTTTTTACCTTATATTTATAAACGGTAAATGAAATATACCTAAAATTCTATTTTCACGATAGAGAACAGTGAGAACTTTTTTAAAAAAAAGTTGTTCTGAGTCCACATTTTACATTGTCGAGGTGCGAATTGAAAACGAATGAGAATTTTGACGAAAAGTTGGTATGACGTTGAAGCGGTTGACGTTTTATATTTAAAATTATACTTGTTCCCTTACGAATTTCATGATCTTAAGAATTTTATAGTACGTGCAAACAATTTAATTAGGAAAACTTTATTAATCGTAACTCAACAAAATATGAAACTCTACAAAACTTTTTATTTTAGTAAATTTTTTTTAATAAGGGGTTTTTTGAAAAGGCATTTTAGAACCTTATATTTGTTAAGAAATAACAATAGATCCGACCCAAACGCAACCGAAAGACAAAAATATTTTGAGTATTGTAGACTTATTTGTTTGAGTGTACTTTTTGACAACTGTAATTACTATTATTTTATTTCAATAATTTTAGTTAACAAAAATATGGTATCATTAGTTGACGTTTTATTTCTCGCTCTGTGTATTTCATATTTTGAAAGCCAAATGTCGTTATCTATGGTAATATTTTTTTTGTTTTCTCCTATAAAAATGACATCAATTGAACGAAATTTAACCCAATTTCAAGTTGCTCTGTTTCACATAAATCAAAATAATGGTCGCTACATTTATTGTTTATAATAATAAACTAAGTCATGAAACACTATCATCGGGCTGAAACTTTCACGTACTCTCTATTGATTATGTTGAAAGAGTTCCAAAACAGAAATTTATCCTACCAAAAAAAGAAATATTATATGTAGGGGAGAGGCTTGCAGGTTGCCACCACTGATGTATTTTAAAATTCTAGCAGTCTCACAACCTAAACTTCAAGTGACATCGATGTGAAAAGAACAGTTGTCACTTTTAATCTACTTCTGGAGCGGACAGATGTAATAACACAGTGTTTACTGAGCAAAGTTTGAATTATTATTTTCAAAAACTTTAAAAATTAAAAATTGTGTTTTTGTTCTGTGCTCATAAAGTGAACTTTTTTATTAGCAATTCAAGATAAATATTTGGGTTGTGTTGCTTTTTCATTCAATTAACATATTCCAAACAGAATTAAAAATATAGTATGAATTGGCAATTTTTTTAAATGGATTATACAAAATTGCGTCCGAATACAGGTTGCCACCTTTATTGGCTTGCAGGTTGCCACCTTGATGAAAGCACTGATGACCGTATGATTTGTTTGAAGAAAATGTCGGAAGTAGACACAACTCTATTATGTGCCACAAATGCAAAAGAGCCGTGCACGCGAAATGTGTTTCAGTGTTTAAATTTGACCGAATTCTGAGTCCAATGAAGATTTGGAATGATTCCATACCATATTGCAATTTTATTTTTTATGTCAATTTTCAGTCATTTCTTTATGTTTACAGCCACTGGGTGCAAGTGAAATTCAATGAATATGAAACATTTTTCAGTTTCAGTTTTTCAATATTTTCAGCAATTTTCCGAAGGGAAAATGCAAGCCCAAATTTGAAGAGTTCAATTTTTGATACTTTTGAAAAACTGCTATATAATTTTTAATTTTTTGAGATTTCAAAAGATTTCTAGCCCAGGATTGTAGCTTTTTACTTCTTCTTTCCAACGTATATTCTATATATACAATACGTTCATTTTTTGACGAGTTATGATAAAAAAGCTATAGGGTGGCAACCTGCAAGCCTCTCCCCTATCAGTAACAACTTGAATTAAGAATTTATAAGAACATCTATAATTTTCTTTAAGACAACAGTTTTATTATAGGTATGATATATGTATTCTTATTTTAGGAAACGAATGAATTAATAGTGACAAAGCTGTATTGTATCGAAAATAAAACTTATGTGACAAATGTGTCTTGTAAATTGATACCAAGAAGGAGAAAATCGGCAATCATTAATGCTGAAATATTATTGTTGATTACTGTTCATGATGGGGATGTGAGAAAACTTGTGAAATTCATTTATTTCATAATAAAAGTATGCGGATGATAAGTTGTCTAAAGCATCCAGTGGACCTATTTCCTTAAATGTTTTCGTATTCCAAAATCAGAACCTCATTTATATTTGAAACATTTCCGGAATAATTTTTTTATATTTTCTAATTTCGTTCTCTGTTCATGTACCAACTTTCATCGAAACCCCTAGTTGAATCCTTAGTCATAAACGTGACTAAACTTTTTTCTAACTTTCTTTACTTTACATCAACTCTTTATCAATATTCACGGAAATCGGAAATCCATTGTCGGCCCCCAATCCTAGTGTTTGGACACAGTCGTGGTCTCTCCATTTTTGTACTTTTCTTTTATCGATACATCATCTCACATAATAAATTTCATCACAATTCATTCAAAAATTAAAAACAGGTATGTCAGACGGGTGGGGCACGGGAAGGGCAGACGGAAGGGGCAGATCGGTGGGACAGATCGGAGGGACGGCGGAGGGGCCGATCGGGGAGCGGCGAAGGGCAGACTGGAGAGGCAGACGGTACGCGCAGGCGAGAAGGGTGAACGAGAGGGGCAGTCTGGAGAAGCAGACGAGAGGGGCAGACCGTATGGACAGGCGGCAGGGGCAGACGAGAGGAGAAAACGTGCGGGCAGACGGGAGGGGCAGATGGGAGGGGCAGACGGGAGGGGCAGATGGGAGGGGCAGACGGGTGGGGCATTCGGTAGGGCCAGACGGGAGGGGCAGACGGGAGGGGCAGACTGTAGGGGCAGAATGGAAGGGCAGCAGGCGAGAGGGTCAGACAGGAGGTGCAGACGGGTAGGCGCAGACGGGAGGGTTTTACGGCGTTGCTAACGTCCAGTATAATCGACAAAATTATAATTATAACGTCTTTCGCATCATTAACGTTTGCGTCGCATTATTAACGTTTGCGTCGCGTCCGTCGCGCCGAGTTTGCCCAGGATATTTTAAGCTGGATAGAGGGACCTTAACCGTAAGCCTTCACTTAAAATTTTTGGTCAGTTTTTTTTTATTTCACCCCAACTGCGTATTCTAGTAAAACTCTTTGGAACGTAGTTCCTTAACGCGGCTTATGACTAACGAAAACAGAGGTGCGAAACAATACAAAACGTCACGTAACGTAACGAAATTCTGTATGTGTGTGTGATTCATAATCAAAAAAAATATATTGTATTTTAATTTTTTTTATTTTCACCTGTTGTTCCTTGAGGGTAGAAGTGAGGGTGGAATTGAGGGCGGAAGTGAGGGCGGAAGTGATGGCGGAAGTGAGCGTGGACGTGAGAACGAAGTGAAGACGTAAGTGAGGGCGGAAGTGAGGGCGGATGTAAGGTCGGAAGAGAGGGCGGAAGTGAGGGCGGAAGTGAGGGCGGAAGTGATGGCTGAAGGGAGGGACGGAGGGAGGGACGTAAACTGCAGCATTTAGTCAATTTGAAATAATTGGAAATAAAAGCTCAATTTGAAATGATTGAAAATGAAAATTACTTATATACGCAAAGGAACTACGTTCCTGTCGGGTGTCCAATGACAGCTTTTGTGTTTTTTTTTTATTTTAAGCTGCGTAGACCCTGACCATAGGCCCCTACCTAAAATGTTTGGCCAGCTAATTATTTCGGTAAAAAAATGTTTGTCTATTTTGAGCCGCGGAGACCCTAACCATAGGCCCGTACTCAAAATTTTTGGAAAGATAATCTTTATTTTATCAGAACTAGCTATTATGATAATAAAAAAAAAAAATTACTAATACAAAAATTTTGTATAGGGTCTCTCCGGCGCAAAATATTTAAACATTTTTGATGTGAAAACTTCTTTAGGCGCGTTTATCGATTTTTAAAGGGGAAAATTCTTATGGGTTCGCGTTACCATCATGTTATTGCGTATTTATATTTCGTACTAGGCTTTCGCCGCTCATCATATGTTTTGGAAAATAAAACTAATATGTTTTATAAATGAAAAATATATGGAATTGTATCGGAGTGCTACATGTTAAAATTAGAGTAGATGCTAGATGTTAAAATTAGACTATTGTTAAAATTAACATTACATATTTAATTTACAAATTATGAAATTTTAGTTTTTGACAAGTACCTATATATTATAGATTTTATTTTGAAAAATAAAAAAGAAAAAATCCACTCTTTTAAGTTTTCACTTCTTCGGGAGTCCCCATGACTCCAGCAATAGTAAACTTTGTGTTTTTATTTTTACCCTTATTCAAAAAATCGTCCAACGCGGCTAAAGAAGTTTTACTTCAAAAATTAGAGTAATTTATTTTCAAAAACTTGATTTTTTTATTTTTATTTTGACTCAATTATGACCAAAAAAATATTTGCCAACTATAACACAATTAACAAAGTAATTTTTATAAACCCAGTTTCTAATCCTAACTAATGAAATACGAAAGCAAAAGTTATACTTATAGTACGTTCCATAAGTCTCGGGTACCCTCCACACAGGACAATACCTCAGGCCTGTGACAAATTTACTTTTGGAACGACAAAATCTGACAGCTAAGTCCGATGATTGAGACAATTTCTATAAAAAATTCGTTCCAAAATGCTACACTACCACAAAACTTCTGCAAAGCGAAATTTTAAAATTTTCCATAACAACCTCAGTCCTGGGCGTACTTTTTAGTGCATTTACAGTGACAATAACAAATAATAACAAAATGGGTATATTATTAGAAAAAAAAATTATAAATAAAAAAATATTGAACCATATACTGACAAAAAATTTTACACAGGTTTTTTTTACACTTTGATTTTCAGTTTACATTTTACTAGCTATTCTCACTTCCTTTATGATATTGCATAAAGCCGAAAATTTCTCATGTATTTTGTTGGTTTTTTTGCACTTGTGTAATATTTGTAAATTAACAACAAAATATTGGAAAAAAATTATGGGCAAGTCGACGATAACTCTGTGGCAATAAGGAATAAGAGCTTATGTCGAGTTATGTCGAAATCGAGTTATTAATGCCATATTTTTCTACGTGTTTTTGTTTTCTATTCTGTCAATTTTTTGGAATAATGGCTCAATTATTAACTGAAATATTCCTTATTACATAACAGCATAATCTCGTTTTGACATCATTTTACATATGGAAAAATGGCTATAAATTGCTCTCCTGAAGAAGCGCTTCTTTGGACTTATGCTGTTATTCCTTTTTGCCAGAACTACGGCGGAGGATCTGATAATGGATTCTTTTAGAACTCGACGGAATAAGACGAAAAGATCAAATAAAAATTTGCGATATCTCGCTTAGTTTTAAAGATATCAAACATTTTATTCATTTAAATACAAATTCATAAGAACCGGTTTTAAATTGTGATATCTCGAAAACTTAGCGCGACATCGAAAATTTTTATTTTATCTTTTCGTCTTATTCCATCGAGTTCTACAAGAATCCATTATCTAATGCGCCGCCGTAGATATCCTAAAAGCAACAAATTATGAAAAATAAATTAACAAACTTCGTAAAGGGAGAACTGCAACATAAATTTGCATAATATTAATAAGACATCACCTGCTTGTAATTATTTGCGTACACTTTTAATATTTGTTCACCAAATGCATCACACCAATTTCCAAAATAGAAATACTTTTTCATCGGTGAATCACTAGTGTAGTGAATAGGGAGTAAAAATACATGTTGAAGTGAGACAACATATTTAAAAATGAATTGTTCGTTCTTTTTCGTCCTATTAAAGAACTTGCACTAACACGTTCACTCAATTTTTGTTCATGGATTTTAATTTTTTAATAGTTTTTATGTATTTAGCTTAAAAACATTAAAAAATATAACAGAATTTTAGTAATTTCATTAAATTTGTATTTCTTTTAAACAAAATATAAGCAAATTATTAATAATTGTACAAATCAATCTTCATAAACTGAAAAGAACAAATGTCAAATTTTTTAACGATACGCATATAAAATTTGTTAAGGTACATGATTTTAAAATTAAAATGGTGGCAATACCCTGTGCATTGGACTTTGCAGAAGGTATTCGTAGGACTTTGCAGAAAAGGGAAATCTTGTGTGGAGGGTACCCGGACTTATGGAACGTACTATTAATGTATAAATTTTGTGCATGGAAAAGTGAGTAATAAATCATCAAGAACGAACAATTCAAACTAATATGGGCAGGTTATCTTTTACCATAACACAGGCTACCGAATAACATAGATATAAGCAGTAAAAAAGGCACCATATTCATAACCCAGCATTGTTTTTTGGACAGACTAAGTTCAATTGGAGCATTGGCCAGTTAAGAGATAAGATATTCTTTTTTTTTCACTTAGATTTTGTTAAAAGTTTATCGAAAATTCAACCATTGGGAGCATTTTCCATTGGATTTCAGATTCAACGGATGCAAGGCTCTAAGAGGTGGAACCCCTAATAGATTCACTAAACTTCTAAGAGATTATATATTTGAAAAGTCTAACTTGAATAATTCCTGTCCGGTGTATCCAGTAAGAGTAAATTTTAGCTGGTAGAAACTAAACGATATTAAAATAGTTTATATTTTTCAGGGTTTCATTAGTGTTAAAAATATGACAATAGATGATGTTTTTTCAAAATCTTTTCCATCGTTATTGCCAAAAGGAGAGTTTAGAGTAGATTTAGAAATTCTACTAAAAACAACAAATAAAATTTTCTACAGATTATTGTTGGTTCAAGTTCATGTTTCAAATAAGGATAATTTTTGAATTATAAATAAAATAAATTTTTCTATACATATTTCGACTTATATTTATTTTGCCAATTTTAATTTTCCGTATTTTATACAGATATATTTTTGTTGGACGATTAAAGTTGATCAAATCCCAATTGACCATTTCAGTAGGAAATCCAAAAGGATCTCCATGGAAATTGTAAATGAAAATTTTTAGAAATCCACACATTTTTCATATGAAAATGGTCAAAAATAAAAAAATGCACCTAATTAAATAGGATTTTCTGAAAGAAGATTTCTTGGATTCCTTAGTATATTGGGTACAATGGTCAAAATGTTCCAAACCTGGTCAATTGGAATACAGATGACTAAAAAAAAGTACCATTTGTTTTAATTTCAAAAATGGATTTAAAAACTCTAAATATTAAATTTTATAATCTATACACATGCACTACCAACATGCATTAAATAAAATTGCAGTCTCTTAATTATTGCATGAATTATATTCTCCTAATTACTTTGAAATAGAATAAAGTAGGATAGAAAAATAGTAAGATTATAAAATCATTCTGATAAGTTGGGATTTAAAACACAGAGCAATATCGGTGAAAATAATAAATTTAATTCATGTTTATGAAAAAATTTATAAAGTCATTAGGGCCATAAATAAATTCGAAATTTTCAATTTCAAATTCCTAGTTTAAATTTTACAGTAATGGTATTTCAAACACACGCTCTGGGACGTGTATTGGAAACTCACAACACAAAATACATTATAAATTTTAAATTCAGTATTTGGAATTCTTGTATTGTGAAGCTCTATTGTGTTGTGACTCAATTAAGAAAATTTAAATCTGGCTCTTTATTTTCAAGATCACATAAATTGTCAAATAAAATATAGTATAAAATGTTTGCATTAATTAAATCTTAATTATTAAAATAGGCAACTCCGTTGAAATGAAGATTACCTGACTAAAAAATTGGAGTGGGGAGCCTATGGTTAGGGTCTCCCCGGCTTAAAATATACAAGAAAAATGTTGAGCAAAATACGCAGCTGGGGTGAAATGAAACTAACCTGGTCGAAATTTTTAGGTAAATGCCTATAGTTAGGGTATAGAAAAAAAATGGTAGCAATATAGGGAAAAAATTTTGAATAGATGAGAGTTTAGGGTTAGGGTCTCGTCGGCTCAAAATATACAAAAAAAAATGTTTACGAAAATACACAACTGGCGTGAAATGGAAATAATCTTGCCAAAAATTTTGGCTATGGTTTAAGCAGCTCCTGTGAAATGATTATGGTGAACTGACATAACCGCGAATGTCATAACCGCGAAAAAATTTTGTCATAACCGCGAAACTAGAATTTGTATGAGTTTCGCGGTTATAACAAAAATTTTTGTTATAACCGCGAAACTAATTTTATTTTTGTCATAACCGCGAATTCGCGGTTATGACAAAAAAAATGTTAAGTTTTTCGCGGTTATAACAAAAATTTTTGTTATAACCGCGAAATGATAAAAATCGAATTTTTGTGTTTCGCGGTTATAACAAAAATTTTTGTTATAACCGCGAAACACAAAAATTCGGTTTTTGTCATTTCGCGGTTATAACAAAAATTTTTGTTATAACCGCGAAACACAAAAATTCGATTTTTTTCATTTCGCGGTTATAACAAAAATTTTTGTCATAAACGCGAAACACAAAAATTAGATTTTTTTCATTTCGCGGTTATAACAAAAATTTTTGTTAAACCGCGAAACACAAAAATCGAATTTTCGCGGTTATAACAAAAATTTTTGTTAACCGCGAAACACAAAAACTCGATCATTTTGAAAAATGTAATAAGACCTCGATAAAAAAATGTTGTTAGGTAAGCACACGGAGGGGGGGCAGCAGGGCGGCGGGCGAGCGGTTGGTCAGTGGGATTTGCGGCGCTAGCCCTGCTGCCCCCCCCTCCTGTGTGCTCACCACACAACATTTTTTTATCGAGGTCTTATTTCATTTTTCAAAATGATCGAGTTTTTGTGTTTCGCGGTTATAACAAAAATTTTTGTTATAACCGCGAAATGAAAAAAAACGAATTTTTGTGTTTCGCGGTTATAACAAAAATTTTTGTTATAACCGCGAAACACAAAAATTCGATTTTTGTCATTTCGCGGTTATAACAAAAATTTTTGTTATAACCGTGAAATGATAAAAATCGAAATTTTGTGTTTCGCGGTTATAACAAAAATTTTTGTTATAACCGCGAAACGAAATTTTTTCAATTTTTTGCCATATTTTTTCGCGGTTATGGCAAAAAAAAATATAAGGCATTTTTCGCGGTTATGACACTTTTATTTTTTATTTCGCGGTTATGACAAAAAAGTTTCGCGGTTATGACATTCGCGGTTATGTCATGTAGCCAATGATTATTACCTGACGGAAAATTTTGGGTAGGGGCCTGCACGGCTCAATATAATAAAAAAACAGTTACCTAGGGTAGCTAGGGTGAAATAAAGAGAACCTGACCGGAAATGTTTAGCAGGGGCCTATGGATAGTGTCTGCCAGTCTCAAAATATATAACAAACAAAGCTGCGGGGTGGAATTCAAACTGTTATTTTCTGTTATTTTCAAACTGTTATTTCACTTCTGTCGGCAGTCCCCGTCACTGCCTAAGTTTTTTTTTATTAAACATCATAATAATATATAAAAAACTTTTAAGCTAAGGAAAAAAATCAGATAAAAAGCTTTAAATCTAAACGATTTTTAATGTTAATTTTTTTGTTATTTTTAAGGGAGTAATATTTTTTATAATGCAATTTGAAAAAAAAAAAAAAAGAAAAGAGAAACTGAAAAGAAATTATCCTTTTCATATATGTGAAGGTTTTTTTGAGCATTTTTGTTGCCTTAAGGACATTATCAAAAATATGTATATACAGCAGTATATGTATAATTTATCATGTCTATATTGTAATATAGATAATGTGTACATAAGAAGATCTGACAAATAAAATATTTCACAAAAATACTGATTTTGAAATAATATGAAATTATATAATGTACGTACATATATGTATGTTCCGATATAAAAATAAATCTTTTTTTATTATGCTTATCAAATGAAAAAAAAATCTTATGTCTTAAGCTTACAAAAAAAAAACATAATATATGTTTATAGATATATACACACTCATAAGATTTTTATGTAATAAATATTAAATAAATTTATATTTTTGCCTTAGGCATGTACTGTGTTCAGTACATTATGAATCAGTTACAGATTTTGGAATAAACATATACAATACTAGACATACATACGTTATACATATATATAAATAATGTATTTTTAGCTGTGCATCCTTATTTTTTATTTTATTTTTGCATTTTAATCCCGCCTTAAGGCACACTAAGGATTTTTTTAACCTTTTTTTTTGAGATTGTGACGATATTTCGTAGTATCTGTTCATAGTTGTTCTTCATTTTATTGGATACTTATATTTCGCCATTTTTATTTTGTTAAAAGATTAAAGAACATATCGTCGATTGACTGAAGACTGGAAAATCATTACTTCAAAAAAATTTAGATTACATCAAAAGAATTGAGAACATGCCTTTAATTAGAAGACTTCAGACATTCCATTACAAACAGAAAGTAGTTTATTATCATTTCTGTTTTTAAAAACAAAAAAAAAAAACAAAAACAAACTAAACACTTAATTTAAGTGAGACAAATTCCAATCCGAGGTGGGAATGAAACCCACGACCGTACATGCCATAAGGGCAATACCACTACACCACGATTTTTGTCAGAAGGATTAATTAAGTTTGTAAATCGAATGTTGTAGAAATTGTATAGTGTATGAGATCTATAAAACTGTAAACACAATGCGGCCGACAGCGACAATAATAATATGTATTAAAAACTATGGCGTACCTCTAATTGGTTTCTTTTTATATAAATAGAGGCTGAATACGTTTTGACAGTCGTTTGAAGCTTGAATCGTTAATTATGTTACGATGGTCAAATTTTTCAAACAAATAAAGTTTTGAATATTTTCTCAAACATTTTTAGTCTCGAACTTAAATTGTAAAGCATAAATTTAATACAATACAATACATCGATCATTGGCAGTACGACCTTGGGCGAAAAATATCCTTATTCGAACTAAATAATAGTATACGAATATAATATTAATAAAACATATTTTGTAATATTAAGAATTTAATTCATTTCAGACCTTAAAGTTTGGGTGTTTAGAAGAATTGATTTGAATCGCTCTTTGATGGAATTTAAAGAAAAAACAAGTTCGAAAAAATCACACCTTTTCTTGTTTTTGTTTATGGATGAAAAAATATGACTCAGAGGTCTATCTTAAAGCCGAAACAAGAACCAAAACAATGAGAGAATAATTATTACGTTTTCCCTTTAAATAATTATTATCCTTATAGTTATAATCATCAGAAAAAAAGAAAAATTTATGCTGTATGTATTTATGTTTATACATATTATATGATTGTTAAATGTTGCTCTAGTAAACATTTGTTTTACATTTTTTTTATCTTTATTAGAAAAAAAAATTATTTTTGTTTAAAAAAGGGTGCTTGAGTTTATTATTTTGTAACATTTCCTTGTTGATTTTAGAGATTTTAAAAGGTTTGGACTGGAAAAAATATAATACGGTAAAATTTGTATTTAAAAAAAAAAAAAGGATTTATTATAAAGATTTTTATACATGTGAATAAATAAAATAAAAGTAAAAAAAAAAAAAACTTTCTGCAAAAAAAAAAATTAAATAATTTTAACTACAAAATTTTATGAATTGACGGATCGCTCATTTATTGAGTTTCGTTTTCTTGTATAATGACATAATTCAGTGCCTACAAGGCATAATAGCCTAACTCGTTTTTGGTACTTTTCAGGAGAGCAGTTTAAAGTTTGAAATCCTTCCCTGAAATCGAATAATGAAGAACCTTATTTGAAAAAATTGTAGAATTTTTATAACATTTTAAGTTTTTAAAAGCCAAATATGAAAACGTGGAATCATATGATCAATAGTTTGCAGTAATAAAATCATATCCACCTAACTCGACTTAAGCGGTTATGGCTTGTGACCACAGAAATAAATCTCAGTTCAGAGAAGTTCCCACATTTTTTAAAAAAGAATTAAAACAAAAAATTTAAAGTTAATAATTCACTTTAGATAAAAATTATTATGCTAAGATGAAATCAATTAGATTTTAAAAAAATCTATTTTTACGCACCATATTTGATTAACCATTTACTAATGTTCGAACAAACATATAATATACACATTCTATTTCAAATCAGAAATATAAAGCTAAAACTTTCTTAATAAGTAGAATAGATTTGTTCGAACAATATATTTTGATATATTTATAAGAGAAGTAAATTATCAATTTTCAATTAGATCAAATTTTCAGTCGTTTTAATTCTTGGCCCTGTTCTTCTTTTTTATAAAAGTTTTAAGCCAGAGCTCTCAATTTTATGTGTTGTCGCACACATCGTGAAACCTAATTATGTATTGATTTCCAAAATTATTATTTTTGAGCATTCAAAATTTTAGAACTTTGCCAATCTGAGGTATATTATATATCTATAGTTTTGTCTAGGAATTTAAGTATTGTTTTAAGTAAAAAAAATTTTCATAAAAATAACAATTTTATCAAAAGAAAAAAAATTTTTTTTTATTTATTTTAAGGATCCTTTGACTATTGAATTTTAAGTTATTTAAGCTCTACCTTTTTTTTTTAAGCTACATTATATAAAACAAAAAAAAATCTGGTGTTAACAAAACTTTTGTGTATTATTGAAAAATTCGTAAAATTCGTATTGTATCCCCATTTCATAGAAAGGTAAAAAAAAAATTTTAAAATTCAAGGGTGGAAACTGTAATTACTCTTTGTCCTTTTTTATAGTGTCAATTACTTCAATCTACGGACTCTTGAAATTTACATACATACATATGTACACTTTGTTACACATGGTAGAATAACATATTAAAAAATAATATTAGCATAACGCGGCCAAATAAAACATTGACAATGCAGAAAATTTTATTTTAATTGTTTTGTCAATCTTTTGAGTTTTAACATTATAAATCGTGAAGATTTGTTTAGCTGATTGATATCAAAAGATTGTTCAGCTCAGCTATAATACAAGTCTTACAAGGTTCCGCAGTTCCGAATGAGACCCATTATTCATTACTATCGATAGTTGTTCATGGGGATTCCCGGACAGTTGCCCAAATGACATTTGACAATCTGACATTTGCCCACGGACATTTGCCAATCTGACATTTGACCAGTTTTTTGGTTTAACAAAACTTATACTAAGCTAAAAAAGAAACTTTTTTTTTTAAAAATTTACCTATAAAGTTGGAAATAAATTTGTTTCAATTTGGAAAAGGTGTGAAAAGGAACCCGGGGGACTCAAATATGGGATTGGCAAATGTCAGATGGGCAAATGTCAGATTGTCAATTGTCATTTGGGCAACTGTCTGTCCCCCTTCATGGGAGGGAGGTTTGTTTTACCAAAAAAGATAATCGAAATATATTTTGTTATGAGTGCCATTAAATAATCATTTATTTTTTACTTTAATTGGAAATTTATGAAATTTATATAATTAAAATGTGAAATCAAATCAATTTTGTAATATTTGACTTTGAAAAATTTCTAAAATAATTGGTTAATTGCAGACAATACGTTGTACGACAATTCGTCTTTGACAATTTTTATAATGAATGCATTAAAAAAACCTCATTCAATTAAGTTTAATTATTAAAATAAATATTCGACAAATGGTATAATCTAAAAAAAACTCGGGTTTCGAAGAATTTTTTTAGTGTGCAAATTGTGATTCCAGCAAAACAATTATTTTGTTAAATAAGTATACAATTGAAATTTCTTATAAGTGAAGAAAATATAGAGTTCCAATAAAATTGATTTTAAAGATAAGTCACAATTCACTTAATTTTAACATTTTGAATTTTAAATCTATATAAAAAACATTCGAGAAAATTGAAAAATTATTAAATTATCTCAAGTACATTTTTAGAAAAAAAAAAAAAAAAAAAAACATATTTGCATAAAATAATATTTCAATTTAATTCCTTTTTTTTTTTTGTATTTTCCCCTTTAAAAGAAGACAAGTTAAAATAAGTATACGCGCGTTATTTTCAAACCTTTATTTTTATGTTTGGTGATAAAAAATTCTATAAAAGAAATATAACAAAAAAATAATAATAATAATAATAATGGAATGGGGGTTAATGCGTCCTTGAAAAACCAAGAGTCTGCAAGAAAAAAAATAAATATATAAATAATGCTCAATTTGAAAAAGGGAAATTAGTTTTTGTTTTTTTTTGTAACATAAAAATTTGCATAATATTTGCCTATTTGACACGTTTATAAATATTAAACGCTTCAGATACTTTTCAAATATATAATTCTCTCTCCATATATGTTTTCTTTTTTTTTCAAGTTATTAAAAAGATAACAAAAATAAGATAAAAATAAAAACTGTTTTTCTTGCATAAATATTTTAAAATCCAAATTTATAATTTTTTTTTTGCAAAAACAAAATATATATACTTATAGAGCAGTGGTAACGCAACCCCCTACCCGCGGGTAATATAGTTACCTACGGCCATATTTCCAATTACCCAAGTAGTTTAATTTTAATTTTTTTCAATTTTGATATACAAACTTCGACATTCCAATATTTTTCTCAGATCAAATTAATTAGTAATGAAATTGATAATCTAAATTTAGAAATGCTCATTAATTATGTCCGTAATATAATAGAAGATTTTTCATCCAGATTTGATAAATTAAAAACATACTGTCCAATGTTTTAATTTATTATATATCCCGATAGAATTGATGAAAAGGATATAAATTTGAATAATTTTAAATTTGGTTTACTATCGGCTTTTGGTTCCAGCTATGTTTGTGAGCAAATATTTTGACAAATGAAATTTGTTTTAAACTCGATGAGGAACAGATTGACGCTAGAAAATTCAGATGTCTGTATCAGATTAAAAACAACAACATACCAACCTAATTTAGAAAAATTGTGCAAGGAATTCCAACATCAAGGAAGTCATTAATTATTAAACTTTTCTTTCAATTATTATTAATATTATTATTTTTCTTTCAGTATTATTAATAATAAATTAATAAAACAAATGATTTAATAAAAAATATTAGTTAATTTTTTACCTATTTGCCCAATAGAGAATCGGAAATATTGGAATTTACCCGCTCTCGAAAAA
This sequence comes from Hybos culiciformis, assembly GCA_964007475.1. Taxonomy (NCBI): domain Eukaryota; kingdom Metazoa; phylum Arthropoda; class Insecta; order Diptera; family Hybotidae; genus Hybos; species Hybos culiciformis. The sequence goes on from OZ023274.1 coordinate 23,132,552, forward strand.
GGTTGCCTATCACTGTATAGAGTATCAAAATATATCTACGTATGATTGATACTATAGTAATGACATTATTTGGTTGATTCTACGACAATTGCTCGACAAACAATTGCTATTCAAGTAATTCTTGTAATATCCTGCCGGGATTTTTTAAGAATTACTAAAAAAATTTTTGTAATACTAACTAATCTTTTTTGTAGAATCTTCTATGTAATAAGCTGTACAAACTTCGTGTTTAAATAATGCTTCACAAATATTTAGAATAGTTGTTGAGTTAAAGGAGGTTTATCATACAAAAAATTTAGCTGTTTTAAAGTTGTGTTAAATATGAGTTAAATGAGGTTAACCTGATAATGAACATGTTCTGAAATCGCGTAATCAGCACATATTCATTGAACTTAATAAATCGGCTGGGCAAGGGCAAGTGCGTTTGAATAATAAAAAAGCATAAAAATAAAATAATTTTTTTTGTAATTTTCATTTTTCGAATTTTAATATTAAATTATAGAATTTTTTTAATAAATTTTTTAAATTATATTTGATTAAATTTTATTAACTAATTTTGATTTAGAAATTTAGCAAAAAGAAATAAAAAATAAAACAAAAAAATTAACCTGGTTAAAAAAAATGCATAGTGTGAACAGCAATTTTCAATTGAGAGATAACTTTATTAATGAATAAAATTATTAGTTTGAAATTCATATAAGACTCTGGATCTCATTTTATACTAATTAAGATGAACTCATTTTCTGTACTTTGACAATATTACTGTCCCTTTTAACAAACTAATAAATTAAAATCTTTAAATTAAACATCAATTTCAATTTCTTTAAAATGAAAAAAAAAAAAAATATATTATAATAGTTAATCTGCAAACATGTCATATGTCATTTCTTTTGTGCTTGATAATAAAAATAAAAACTATCAAAAATGTAAATAAAATTGACAAAATAATAAAAAAAAGGGTTTCAAATTTTTTTTTATCCTTTTTTATTTTGTAAATTTAAAATATACCCTCTCAATTTGTTGATTTTAAAATAATACCTAATTTAAAACCTTAATTGGGGGTGTAATATCGTAAATTAAGTACTTGGTTTACCATTATAGTTATCCTATATATAAAATAATCTGAAATAAATATCAAAGACCACAGGGTGTATAAGTTCAAAATGTTGAATAAAAATAAAAACTTTTATTATTTAAAACTTCAAATTACTCTGCTATGCCAAACGCATTAAATGCATTTTAATGATCATTTAAACAGATAATGCTTGTTTTTGACAATTAAAAACCAAAAGTGTAGGCATATTTAACTTTCTGCCCAAGTTTTTATACTTTTGTGACATTTTTAAGATCACAGTTTTGTTAGGATATTTATTTTTTAAATGTAACCCTGTGTAATTTCAATTATTTCATTTCGTAATTAAGTATATTAGATGTGTACTAGGTAATCTATTATAAATGAAAGTATTCAATTTATGTGCACATTTATATATTAATATACATTTTGAAATAAGTTACAAAATATCAAATAAATTATATACTCCTTTTTCTAACTTTTAATTTTCTGTTTGAAATCTAACAGATGGTAATTTTCCTTTTGTTGTTTTCCAAACGATTATAAAAAAATTTATAATTTTTTTTAATCTTTAAAAGTTAAATTGAATGTGAAACGTTAGACAAATTAAAATGTTTACGAATAAATATTTTGACAATTTTACAAATTATTTTTATTTGGAGTTTAAATAAAAGCAAAAAACACCGATTATGTCATTATCGCATGATTTTTTATATATTTAATTAGATTTCTTTCTTGCTCTAGCAAAAAAGGGTCCATATAGAGCTAAAAATATCGAAGATTGCAGCTTGAAAAGGCAATGATTTATTTGTATATTACAAATGTAATGTAGTTGTAAAAAATATTTGCAATCATTTGTTTTTGTAATGTTTCAAACTATAGACACAATAATGTATAATAAATATTTCATTTTATTTTCATTTCCATTGCCCAAGCAGTGGCAACGACCGTATGAATCTTCTATTGCAAGCTTAAAAAAAAAGCATATTTCTTTTTCTAATACCGCGCATATTTAAATAAAGAAAAGCATAACTTCGATATGAATATATGCTTTGTTGTTAAATGCTTTTAAATCCTTTATAGCCATGCGAACCTTATAACATTGTAACATAAAAAAAAAAAAAACAACTTTTTTTTCATAAAATGCTGCATATTTATTTATAAGCATTGGCAGAATATAACATGAAAAAATTGTGGAAAAAGCCTATAATTAAACAATTAAAGTAACTCCTATTAACCTTAAAGCAGTATAAATAATTTGAAACTGCTTCTCCGCCTTTTTTAAATCTTCTTCAGAAAAGAAATACCAAAAAGAAAAAAAGAAAAATATTATAGATGGATTTGCTGATAAACAATAATGTTGAAAAAATCCAGCGAAACTTTCTTTATGCGCTTTATGCTATGCATAAAAAAATCTAATGTAATAAAACAAAGAGAAAAAACTTATAATATAGAAAAAATTTGAAGAATTATTCTGCTTGACAAATTATTAAAAATATTAATACTTAGGTTAAAACTATAATTAAATTGATATGCGTATGAAATACATATATAGTAAAAAAAGGATCAATATACCTATGTGTGCAGGGTAGATCGAGGCTCTAACTAACCGTATTCTAACTTATTGAAAAATATTTTAAAAGTAAATTTAGTATAGTCTTAAAAACTTGAACTACAGTCTACAAAAATATCAAAAATTCAAAAATTGAAGAAAAGAGCTTTACCATCACTGATACTGGACATTCCTAAACATGATAAACAAATCACGACATCCCTAGACATGATTTATATAAGTTTCGTTTAGAGAATAAAGTTTCCTTCATTCATTGAAGATCTTCGCTTATTTTCCAACATAATTTATTTAGACCCACTGTCAAAGAGAATTGTCTTAATGAAAAATATTATTTCTTTTTTTGTTTTTAACTAATCAGCTAAGTATGGAAAAAAATACTTATATTTTTTTATAGCATTAAAAATTTTTGTTAGCTAATAATAAAAAAGGATTTTAAAAAACGAAAATTAGCAATCAAAACTTTAATATTTATATATATAGATATTATTTACTTATATCATATATACGTAAAAAAAAATTCACATAAAATCAAATAAAATTTTCATTTATAGATTTCTCTGGTGCAATTAGTGCAATATAACGATGTTGATTAGAGTTGATTAGAGTAAGAAAAATTAAACATTTTTATTAATTTTCGTTTTAATTTTTTATTCATAAAGACTGAACTAATGAAACAAAAAATTTAATTTGTGCAAGGCTTTATTTTAAAAGAGGAAAAAAAATTTTTATGAACGGACTTTGTTTAATAAAAGATGAAATTTCTTCTATTACAATCGAATAAGCATTTATACAAATCAAACATAATTTTTGTTATAATTTTGTTTCCTTAAACTAAATAATGGATAGATTATTTATTTATTCAAAAATAATAATAGACTAAAAACTTGTATATGAACATATTGGACTGATAGAGATTTCAATAGAGATTTCAATAGAGTATAATTCAATAGAGATTTCAATAGAGTATAATTAATATTAAGATAATAATTGGAAGAAAAAAATATGTAAGTATCCAATGCGGCATAGCGTTTTATGCATGGCATTTATTAGATTTTTATATTTACTAGACTAGACGGCTCATTGATACTCATTGATAACCATTGATACCGAATTTGATTAATTAAAAATATTTTAACCGGAAATTGTATGGAAAACGTTATCGGTGCGGAAGAATTTGTACAAAAAAAACCCTGTAAGTAGTGCGATTTCCGCATTGGTGTGGACCCATTCATAAGCTGTAATATAAATAAATGGTGCGTTTAAATCGTGCAGTTGCCGTAATTAAAAATTAACTTTTGCTTGAGGGATGCTTTATTGCGAGACTTACCAATTAACGTTCAGAAGTCATAAATTGTAACACATAAAATGGGAATTATTTAAATTATTTCTTTGTTCCAAAAAAAAAATTTATCATTATCGCTACCGAAACATTTCTTGTTTAGAGAAAAAAAACAACATATTTTTGAGATTACAGAAGCTGAATCGTTTAATCAAAAATCAATTATTGAATATCCTGATATCCTGGATAATAATTTTTAATATATACAACTCTATAGAAAATGCTAATGCGCTGTTCAAATTTTAAATATCCTCAGAATATACCTATATATTGTCATTTTATGTACAAAATATGAAATAAAATATTTCTCACATTTAAATTGATTTCCTTTATGAATTTAATACACCTGAAGCAATTTATGGAAAACTATATGATATATATTATATTGTATATTATGTATTTCTCAATTATTATTAAAAAAATTATATTATCCTGTTTCAATGACAGATAACCGGCTATTTGATGGACTACTGATAATAAAATATATTAAATATATTTAGTAAAATAATTTTCAGTTGATAAAATCAGTAATCACTTTATACTTTATACAGCAAAAAAAAAAAGATTAAATAAAATTTTCTGCAAAATGATATTGTAGAAAATTTATGTATATAGTCATTATTGGACAGGAAATTCAATTTAGCATAAATTCTCTAGGTTTTTATAATAAATTAAGTTAGTATATAATATTCATAGATAAAATCATCAACATTATCAGAGGGTGAATAAATTATTATAATTTATTTTTTTTTTTATTTTGGGAAAATTTACAGGTATACTGTATACATACATATAAATTTTTTCGCAAGAAAATCTTTCTTTTTTCTTCTTCTTCTTCAAGATATTATTTTGAAAATTGAACTTTGATCTTTAACAAACATTCAAAATTTTTACATTATATTAAAATTTTGATTGGCAGCTCATTGATCAGAAAAGGCATAAGTTTATGAATTTTTTTGATTTTACATTTAAATGCGGATTCAAATAAAAGTTTTTCTTCATAATTTTTCTTTAGTTGAGACATTACATTACACTTTTTTTATAGTATACGTATAAATATTAACTAGATATTTGTATCTTTAACTCTTGTACTATTTTATGAATTGTTAAATATTTAATATTAATTGTTAAATAGTAGAATGATGAAATAAAGAATAATAATAATAATTACATTCAAATGTATAATCATTCAAATACTATACGAAAATTAATTAAGTTAATTGGGCTGTGGCACAAAAGCATATGTACATATTTTTAATGTGCATGTCTTCGGTAAGTTGTATTTACATTCGAAAATTTAGCTCGGTAAATGGTCCAGTACATGCATCAATACACATGCAATTATAGTGAAATGTAAATTGTATTTACATTTCCCTGTGATGTAAATTTTTTTTTCATTTCCCTATATTGTATTTACTTACTTCATTTTGAACTGCGTAATACTATAAACAAAAATAATATCTCTCACACTCACAATATTTCCCTTTTTTCCTTTTATCTCTAAAAGAAAGAGAAATTAAAGGATAATTAACGTGGAAAAATTCCCTTGGCTTCTTTTATCTGTAAAAGAAAGAGAAATTAAAGGATAATTAACGTGGAAAAATTCCCTTGGCTTCTTTTATCTGTAAAAGAAAGAGAAATTAAAGGATAATTAACGCGGAAAAATTCCCTTGGCTTCTTTTATCTGTAAAAGAAAGAGAAATTAAAGGATAATTAACGTGAAAAAATTCCCTTGGCTTCTTTTATCTGTAAAAGAAAGAGAAATTAAAGGATAATTAACGTGGAAAAATTCCCTTGACTTCTTTTATCTTTATTTTTTATTATAAATTATCTCTATATTCTTTCTTTGCAACTCCCTCTCACACGCACATTAAAGCAGTATACAATACATGTTAATCAAATTTGTTATACAGCTCGTTGTGTATACACACAAACACATAGACACTCGTCAATATTATATATAAAATGACTCGTGTCTATGTGTTTGTGTGTATAAAAACTCGGAAGAATAACAAATTTTCATAACATGTATTGTAATCTACTATTATTTTGAATAAAATTACAATTATTTTTGTTTTTATGTGGAAAACTCTTTTTATCTATCATGATAAAAGACGAGCTTGATGTATAAACTATATTCAATATGATTTGGCTAACTCAAATTTTACTAATCTGTTTTCTGTTGTTTGTTGTGACAGTTTTTTTGAGTCCTTAAACTTTATAGAAAAACCAGAAATAATTTTGATATTTTGTGGGAGTTAATACAACTTGAGAAATAGTATGTAATAATATTGGATGATGTTAAAAAAAAGCCAATTTTTCAATTTAGTTTATAATGAAATTGAAGGTACAGCGAAACTTTTAACAAAATTACTCTTAACAACAACTAAATCTTATTAATACAAAATATTATTACTTATTGAACTATGTGTAGTTGTTAAGCAAACCGTTGATATAAAAAAAGTTTATAATAAAGTGAACAAGTGAATTAATCCTAATATTATTGACATAAGACGAAATGCATTTGTTGAATTTTTTTTTGCTGCTCTTTTCTAAAAATAAACAAATCTTCTGCTAATAAATTCTATTGATGCACTTGTTCTATTGTATTTATTAAATATTAAATGGATTAAATAACTATGTTTAATTTTCTTCTATATATATACAATTTTCATAGATTCATTATTGAATTCCCATAACGATAAATTAAATCAAGCGCATATTATCCTGTTATTAATTTATTTTTATGTATATATTGTATATGTTTTTACGCTTTTGGTTCCATCAAGTGGTATATAATTGTAATCTCAACAGCAGCTTTTGTTGTTCATTTTGAAGTCTTGTTTTGTTATAATATAAAATACAAATTTTTTTTTTTTTTTAAAAAAGAACATAATAAAAATGTTTATTCATTTTATTTGAAAATAAAATAAATTTAATATTCACCTTATAAAAATATAATGTTTACAATGAATATATAGAAATATTTACCAACCTGTCATTATTAATCCTTATTGAATTGTTAACATTTATAGATGCATTTGTATGTGTTTTTAACTATTATTCAGGGCATCAGATACAAACTATATATACAATGATAATCCTAAAAAAGGACAAGAAAAATAATTTTTTTTTATTTTCCACATTGCCTAATTGGATTTATTTTATTTTCTATAAAAGTATATAGTGATGTCATATTAAACATTCGCGAACTTAACATTATCCCTGAAATCATGAATCTTTTGTAGTTTTACGATGGTGTAGTTTTATTTTTTTTTCTTTCATAAGATTCTGTGTCTGTAAATTTTTGAGAAACAAAAATCATTTTTTTATAATAATAGGATATTTCCAAATTTTTATTTGAATTTTTTTCTAATTTTTTGGTAGTAATTGTTAGTCGTTAAAGGTTAGTTAGAGTTTCGAATTTAATTTAATTTTTGAATGTTTAGATTTGATTAAAAACTTCAATGTGAGAATAAGAAATAGATTGCTAATGACTTTTCTTTTGACAAAAGAAAAACTTGTTCTACTAAGCATTGTTAATGCACCACTTATGTTGTTTCAGAAATTTTAACAACTAAAAAGTTTCCTAAATATGTTTAGGCTAAGAGCAAAGCCATAAGAAGAAGACCAATATTTAACTTTCCCTTTATTTCACATCTCATTTTTTTTTAAATAAAACTCGTAATATTTTGCCAGTTATCAAGTTCTTTATTTTTGAGTTTTTTTATTATTATTACTATATATGTATAAAGTTATAATTAAATATTAAAAATTTTATACTTCTAGCTTCATCTTAGTATACATGGCTTTGCTAAGAGGATTAGAACTAATTGTTCTTAGCCATAACTATAAAATAATTTACATATTTTCAAGATTTGTACTACATTACAAAATAAATGTGTTAAAATTTGATCGAATAAAAGATGATTTTAAGTTTTTTTTTTAATTTAATGCCTTAAAAAAATGTATCTTTCTGGAATTTTTCTCATGCATAAATTTCTAAATTATGAGAAAAAAATTTTTTTGGAAATGTAATTTTTTAAAATTAAAAAAAAAAGGAATAATAGTTAATGAAATTTTTCGCATTCTTAAATTGAAATGAGTAAATAAAAAAAAAATGTTTTTTGCAAGATTGATATGTGCCAAAAATATGCATAAGAAAAAAAAATTGGTTTTTTTTTAATTCCCAATATAATATTCGTGTATTGCGTGCGAAATCATAATGTCGTGATAATCACATCACGAAAGCCGAATTTGAAATTGTATTTAAAATTTTTAATTTTTTTTATTTGAAATTATTATTTTGATAGCAGACAAAATGACCAAAAAATTAGCATTACCGAATTTTAATATAGTTAAAAAAAATATCCTCAGTGTGTTGTCCTTTAATTCCATCTAAACACGGAACGAATTAATATTTTTTGTGCTAGATATTATAACAAAAAAAGCGGGAAAATTGAATAAATTGTCTGCTAAAGACACTTTAAAAGAATTAAGGAAACATATTGCAGATGGATATTTTAATTAAGTTTCCTTAAAAAAAAAAATATTCGAACGATTCAACTGAAATTTATTAGCTTGGGAACGACTAACTCAAATCACTGTTAACGCGAAAGAAACAACACGGAAGATTTTAAATCAGGATTATAGTTTTTGAAAATTCTTTCTTATAGCATATTAATATCTTTTAATGGTCCTCTTAAGTTTATATTTAGATTAATATAAGAAAATTCAGATACGCATAAACACCAAATCTTTCAGTATAATAGGCATGATAAAGTTAGTGAAAACTTTATAATTAATGATAATTATTGTTATTATTTTAATCAGAAAATAAAATAATTTGCATACCTTTAATCTTATTAACAAATAAAAGAAAATTGACATTTTTAATAATTTAATCTGTTTATTATTATAAACATTTTAATAAAATTAAATTTTACAAAAAATTTTAAGAATAATATGTATGATCTGACAACATAATAATAATAGTAATAATAATAATAATAGTAATAATAATAATAGTAATAATAATAATAATAATTATAATATCAATAACATAATATATAAGAATCAGAACCGATTGTTATTTTTAAGATACTTTGTAAAAAAAAAATAAAAAAATACCCCAAAGGGCATTATGTTTTAAGAACTAATCTTGATAATTTAAAAAAAAATATCATTTTTTTTTTTTAATATTAGGTCAGAATTTAACCTTTTGACTATCTTTGCGTTGTTGAAGAAAACTAAATTTTTTTTTTCTTTATTATTCATTTTTAATACACTACTTTTCTCTTTTAACATATTTTTTTTTAGTTAAGATTTTAATTTTATTTAATTCACAGCACGTGCATAACGCAAGTTGGAAAATATTTTCATTCTACCATAGAGCTTCTTAATAAGTATATGTATGTAGTATGTTGTATGTTGGAACCCTTGGGGCCTTAACTTGAAAAAAATAAAAATAAGAAAATATATGGTAAATATTATTTTCTATTTTATTAGGTTTTTTTTTTTTAATAAAATATTGTTAATGTTAATAATTTTTATTTTATTTTTAAATTCAACTATTTACTCTATACAAAATTGTGTGTAAAATAAACAAATAATGAGAGAAAATAGATTGGAAACATTTTCTTTTTGACATTTTAATAATATAAAAATAAAAACTTTGCAATTGATTATTTACTAACTACAGGTAATATTTCTTTTTCATAGTGAAAAATCCAATATTATTTAATTTAATAAAATATTTATCATGCAGTAACCAATTAATCACACTAAAAAATCGGTTTTGACTTAAAATTCAAATAATATGAAAACCTTGTTCTGCAAATGACAGGAGGTTAAAGAATGATCGTGCAAATCAATAAAAATAATTCACAAAAAGACAATTTTAGAAATAAACATTAAAACCATAATGACCACCTGACTGTTTAGAATTAAAATTATGGTATATAGTTTAATTAAATGGTTCTAAATTAAGATACTTAATTTCAAAATTTTTGAGTGATATTAATTATGTACATTGTATAATATAGATACACAAACAGGCAATAATAATAATTTATTTACATAATGCTTCAATTTACGATGGGCATTTTTATCAGGTATAGAAATCGTCTGTTCAGTATAATAATAATAATAATAAAACTGTTGGCTATAAAATAAAATAAAATAAAATAGTGGATGGTAGTTTACACCATTGGATATTGCTCTTTTAGTCCACTTTAAACGTATACAACTTCTATCCTTTTTTTTAAATTTTGATACTACCACGTTTTAAGTGATAAATATGAAAATATTACATCACAATTTTTTATTAAACTTTATACAAATTTTTATCTTTTCAAAAACTTTAAATGCGTGTTAATGAAAACTATACTTTTTTATGGCTCCATGAATTTTGACCGCATGAATTATGACCGCGACTGGCGGTCAAAATTCATTTTCAAAATGAATTTTGACCGCGCCTCAATTTTGAAAACAAATGAATTTTGACCGCTACAAAATGTGCGGACAAAATTCATTTTTAAAATGAATTTTGGCCGCAACTCAATTTAGTAAAAAAATGAATTTTGACCGCGGCAAAATGTGCGGACAAAATTCATTTTCAAAATGAATTTTGGCCGCGACTCTATTTAGAAAAAAAATGAATTTTGACCGCGACAAAATTTGCGGCTGTATTATGCAGAAATAGTTTCATCAAAAATATTACTTAACAAATATTGAAAATAAAAACAGCTTTTTCATACATTTTGTACGGCATCCTATTGGAAAAGGCCTAAAATCATTTTTAAAACGACACTATTTATCGTATGTGAGTAAAAAAGATAAAATATTTGTGGGGTAGACATAAGGGGAAGGGGGGGCAGCAGGGCGGCGGGCGGGAGGTTGGTCAGTGGGATTTGCGGCTAGCGCCCTTGCCCTTTTGTTTAGAACACAATATTTTATCGGAGGGTTGATTTCATTTTTTAAAATAAGTCATTTAAAATGAATTGTATCTTCTCCATAACTTTTGTGCATAATACTCGCGTTCCCGGCAACAACTCAATTTAAAAAAAATGAATTTTGACCGCGTCAAAATGTGCGGACGAAATTCATTTTCAAAATGAATTTTGGCCGTGACTCAATTTATAAAAAAATGAATTTTGACCGCGAGAAAATGTGCGGGCAAAATTCATTTTCAAAATGAATTTTGACCGCGACTCAATTTATAAATAAAATGAATTTTGACCGCGCGGTCAAAAGACATTTTGTTGCGCGGACAAAATTCATTTTAAAAATGAATTTTGCCCGCCCATACAAACTTTTTCCGCGGTCATAATTCATGCGGTCATAATTCAGTGCCCCCTTTTTTATTTACACAGTTATTATGAAAAGTGGTACCAACGCAAGGAAATGTTAAAAAAAAATGTTTTTGAAGAAAAAAGCATTTTATATCTTTTTTCCTTTATATTTTTTTCTTGGAAAAATCATGTCAGAAAAAAGGATAAGCGCGATGAAGATTTATTTTTTTTGACTGTGCTTTAAGGTAAATAGGAGTTACTTTAATTGTTTAATAATAGCTTTTTTAATATATTATTTTGAAGTTTGATGAAAATTTATTCGCTATTTTCCAGATATACCTACCATTAATTATATTGAGAAAAAAAAATTAAAATATCTATTATTAAAATTTTTAAATTACCATTAGAGAGGTTTGCATTGAAAATTTTACAATTTCATTATATACAAAAAAATCATTTCATAATTTAGGTATAGTTTTGGTGGGTGATGACAGCATAAAAACATACATAATGTCACTTGAAAAATAATTGTAAACATTATTTACAGAAAAGTAAAAAATAATACGTTGCCAAAGTAAACAAAAATTATAAACATTTTGAATTTTTGATGGTTCTTTGTGATTTTTAATTTTTTTTAAAGATTTTTTAATATATTTTAGATTACTTGTCTTCTAACTACATAAAATTGTAAACAATTATTTTCTTTTGGTCTTATTTTGACATTTCCAATAACAAACTCATACTTTTCAAATAATATATGTACGACGAGACGATTACACTGATGATTCCAAATATACAAAGTTTTTGCTGTTTGAAATTTCGAAAATTAAAAATTTCCATAACTATTTTATTTATAAAGAAGGGTAAATGAAATCTTATACTATTTTAGACATATTACGAATATATTATATTTATTTAAATGTTGAAAATGATGAGGACAACAATTTTAAACCCTAGCTATAGTGAGTTTAGAACAGTGGTCGCAATTACGTGGTTCGCGTGCCAAGATTGGCACGCTTCGAAATTTTGCTGGCACGCGGCGATTTGAGAATAATGGTCGAAAATCAATTAAGAGAAAATGATATAACATTTAACATGGACGATGAAGTTCTAAAGTTGTCCAAATCAGTTTTCATCATTAAAAAAGCTAGCAATAGCTGTATTAACAGTATTTCCTTCAACTTACTTTTGCGAATTCTTATTTTCTCAAATGCATGTAATTTTGACCAAAATCAAAAACAGAATGGCTAGTGACAATTCCGAGGCTTGTGTTGCTTTAAAAGTAACCAATTACATAACAAATATAGACCACTTAGCATCGCAATTTATACAAAACAGATCTCATGCTGGACAACAGTAGAAAAAATATTGTGTTCCTTAATAATTTAAGTAAACTTTTATTTATTGTTTAGTTTTCGATATTTTTTATTTTTCGTTGTTTAATTCTTATTATGTTTTGTTTAATTTAATTTCTGATATTGAAGAATATATCTGACATTTTTGTTTTGTTTTGATTAAATATATTTAGGTTTTTTTTGTATAAATTTATATTTAAGTATAAATAAAAACAATGTATAAATGAAATAAATAAAAATTAATATATAAAAACGAATAAGTACATATTAATTTCTAACATCTCAATACTATTTTATTTTATGGAATAGATTCGGCACGCCGAAATAATGCTTTGAAGAAAATCATCTTTTTTGGCACGATATCTAAAATCTAATTGCGACCACTGGTTTAGAACTTGAATCAATTCAGGGAATTAATATACGAAAAATATTTAACAATAATGTTTTAATAAGACAGCAATTAACATTTTCTTTTTTAACGAAACCAAAAAAAAAACAAAAATATTTGGTACAGCTTCAGAAGTTATCGACTTTTTAATGCTTTGTAATTATTATATTTAGTTCTTTCTAAGTATGAACTTAAACATCAATACAAAAAAAATTACAAGTCAGATGCTGTGAAACAAACTTTTATTATAATATAATTTATAGTGTCATAAAATTAATATTAAAAAATATGACCATATTTTCAACACTGCATAAAAAAATGTCAATTATCATTATATGTATTTCCCAAATTAAAAATCACAGAAAAAGATTTTTAATGAAACCACAAGTAATAAACAATTTTTTGGTAAATGACATTTATTTTTTATACCCTTGTTATGTATGCAATTAAACCGGAAATAGTGTGAAATTTGTAAACAAATTGAAAATTACACGGCCATTTAACCACCCTCAATATTGTTCAGAAAAAAATTTATATTTTTTTAATTTGAAAAACATATAATGATAATATCTTTTATATTTATAGTGTTCATATATCGACCGTGACGCAATACTGTATTGTGTGACATAAAATAAAAATAAAAACATATGAAACGATTCTTTTCCATTTCGATGAACATTTGGCAATAGGTTATTTTCTTTTTTCTTTTTATTGAGAATAAATACAATTTGTTGATATTACATTATGTATATGAGCTCAATATTTATTATGAAAATTTATTTTTTAAGGGATGGAATTTTTTAAGTTAAATTCTTAATAACTTCCTTAACGAATTTCAAGTACCTTGTTACTTTTTTGAAATTAAAAAATTTTAATATAAAACGGGTTCTCAATAGCATAAATAGAAACCGATGTTAATAAAGTTTTCTATTTTCTATTTCATAATGATATGAAGAATGACCCAGAAAATTTGAATGAAACTAAAAAATTAATTTTATTCCTAAAATATATACCTAATTTTTATTTTTTACAAAAAGAATATGTAATCAAAGGTGAAAAAATTTGTTAAAAAAGAATTTGTAATCAAAGGTGAAAGAGTTTGAAACTAAATACATTTTATTTTTTGACTAATAATGCCTATAAATATTTAAAAACTGTGTTCTGAAAAGCGAAATTGAAAGAAAAAGACCTTCATAAAAAAAAACTTAGACAAAACTAAATAAAATATGAATTTATCCATTGGAGTCTTAAAAATTTGAAATTAAAATAAAATTTAATTGGTTGGAAAACGCAAACATTAATAAAACTCTTCATAGAAAATTGTCAAGTTTTAATTTTCTTTCTTAAAGATTGTAAGTCAAAGTTTAATCACGTGTTACGATTAAACCAGTCGGAACTTTACAAAAAAAAATGCTTTTGATAAATAAACAAAAAAAAAATGCTTTTGATTAGGTATTTTTTAAGAAATTTTTATTTTAAGAGTTTCGGCTATTTTGAGTTTGGTATCAGTCCAAACAAAAGAGTCGAACCGATGCAATCAGCTAAATGACAAAAACATACAATTTAATGTATACATAAAACTTTGGGCATTCTTCCTAATAGGGGGCGTGAGCTTTCGGATTCGGGATGACGTCATCACCAAGAGGTACTATCGGCCATGGGGACTGAGGATATATATGTTATTGTACCCGCAAATGCCATCTAGTGGCCAAAAAACCCAACTGACATTTTTTTTGAAAAAACGGTTTTTTGCAATTTTCTCGGTAACGGTACAACTTAGAACTATATTTTTTTTTTTAAAATGTAGATAATAAAATTATCTAAGTTTTAAAAAAAAAATTTTTGAAAAATCTTCAAAGACTTCGGAGTAAATTTCATTTATAACTTTTTCACGCATTTCACCTTTTCACCTTATATTTTTGAAACGGTAAATGGAATCAATCCAATTCTTGGATTTTTCTAGAGAGGACAGTTGTACAAATCTTTTTGGAACAAAATCCTTTTGGAAATTTTCTTTGAACAAAATCCTTTTGGAAAAGGAAATAAGAAACAACTTAATTTAATATGTAATTTAAAGTAATATGTAATAGTAGATTACAACACATGTTAAGAAAATTTGTTATTACAACGAGTTGTGCATACACAAAAACACATGCACACGCGGCGATATTTCAGTTTGGAATTGGCGTTATTAATTCAGTTTCAACTGAAATTGTGGTGCCAATTCAGAAAACTGATATCGGCGGCGCTATTTCATTTTTATATGAAATCCGATTGAGCGGCACTATTTCAGTTTTAGTTTAATATTGAAAATGCGACGGCGCTATTTCAGTTTCTCGGACGTAACTATGTCAGGCGGCGCTATTTGAGAACACCATCTATAATTCTATTAAAACCAGATACTCTAATCAAGTTCTCTAATCAGTTTCCTACATTACAACGCCTGAAAGCTTAATAGTATTTATTAGGCTTTTAGGAAATAGTGTTTTTGAGGCTTCTACGAAATAGAATAGTAATAAATTATTTAGTTTAATGTTAATTGTTAATGTAATGCTCAACAATTTGAACCTGGTGTGGTTTTTAAATTTTTTTACATTTACCCAAAATAAAATTACATTGCAAACAAAAAATGAAAATAAATAGATTTTTTAGCACATATTTTTAAGGATTTTGTTATTCATATACATCACTTTTATATTTAATAATATATTTTTTTATTTAAATTGTCCCTTGTAAAGGGTGCAACAATTTCAGGCATATAAAAAATTGTGTGGTTTACCATTGAAGAAAACAGTTTTTTTTGTTTTTTTTTTTTTTTTCAATTCTATACTTGTTAAAATATAAAATAATGAGTTTTGTTTTTTTAAGGGTGAAAATTAATTACAGGTTCATATTCTTTTTTTTGTTAAAAGTCTGACAATTATACAATATTTTATATACTACTTTTAATTTTGCATATGGTAGAATAATATATCAAAAAATAACATAATTATTTTTTTACACACATAGTATTTTCATACTTTATTTATATTTTTGAAAATTAAATGAGAGACTTTACAAATCATTGTCAAAATTCTTAGGTATATAACAAGCGAAATCTTCAAATTCAAAATTATCAAAAAAATTTTAAGTTTAGTTTTTATGTAATATCTAATAAAGAAAAATGAATAGCTTAATATAAAGGTCATATTTTGCCGTCGTTCTGTCGAATCTATTTTACGACAAATTTGTAAAGCTTATTTTCTGAAGAAATAATCTAAATATTTGTGAATTAGTTTCGTATTTATTTGATAATTTTTTTTATTGAAAATTGAAAGGACATTTTGTTTGGATCATTAATAAAATATTAAAAAAAATCGCATTTTCCTGTAATTTTAATGTAGGTATTTACCTTTGTAAATATATGCAATTATTATCCATAAAGAAATTTTTGGGAATACCTACATCAGAATCGAGTTCCTTTGAAACATAAAACCAAAAGCAATTTTTGCGCGCTAATGGACAATTTGTTCAGAAGTAATTGGTGATAGTACTTCTTCCCTTACAAAAATGTGTGTCAAATTGATAGTACATTTTCTAAATGTGCCAAAAAAAGAATGTAATGGATTTTTTATCTAATTTTTTGAGTACGACTGATCGACTCGTCATCAAAAAGAACATAATAATGCATCATTACCTCAAAAGTAGGGTTCTCAGATTTGTCCGCAGTAAAAGGAGGACATCCAAACGAAAAAAATATATAAAATATGTACACGCCAAAACGATCAAAATTTAAGATTTTGGACCCGACCCCTTCCGATTTAAATGAAACTTTCAGGGTTTTTTAAGTTTCCGAAAAAAATATACCCAACTTTTTTTTTTTTAGATCAATTCGAGTGTAATCTTCAGTGTAAGGGCGGGTTGAAAAATCCATTTTTAAGCATTTTTCATAAAAACCCATAATATTAAAAATTTACAACTTTTGATAGTAAAAACCGATTTGGACGCTTAGAGATGCAAATAAAAGATATTGAATTTGACTGCAAAAACAACATTATTATAATTTTTGTTCATGTTTTGAGATTTTGAAAAAGTGTGGGAGAGAAAAATTTTTTTTAAATTATTTGAAAAAATAATTTGTTGCAAATTTTATTACTGACGACATTACTCATTGTTTTGTTTATTTTTGTGTAGTTGTTTTTTTTTTTAAATGTTTTAACTTAGCTTAGGAGGAAAAATAGAGGATAATAATGGAAAAGGAGGACAAAATGCGAAATAATGAAAAAAAAGGAGGACACTTTTTTTACTATCAAAAAGGAGGACTTTCCCCAAAAAGGAGGACGTCTGGGAACCCTACTCAAAAGTGACAAAACTTCGTGATAGGACATATTCCTGTTTCATGGACGAAAAAACAATGAAGTCTTTTTAATTTCGTAGGTTTTGTTTAAAAACGTCATAGGCACGTGAAAAAAATACTATCAATGTTTGTAACCATAATTTACAGCCGTTATGTAATAACTGCATTGCTTTTTTACGTTACTAATTTACAAAGTCAACATTTTATTGAGTTCAATCACCGCGTTTTTTAGGAAACCGTATAGCTTTATAGTTGCTTGCTGTATTTTATTTTTAAACCTTAAAGAAACCCCAAAAATATTATCGTATTGCAGTTTGTACGGTTAATTTCGAATCGAATGTAGCGATATCGAATAGCCCGTTGTCGTTACCGAGCAAAAAGGTACACCGAGAGATTTTACATTTTATCTAATAATTCAGAATATCTATATTATTAACTTATTTAACTACGAAACGGAAACGTCATTACCAATTGAGTCATAATCTTCAAATTATAATAAATTCCATATAAAACATATAAGAACTAAAATAAAGTATATATAAGAAATTCTTGAAAAATTCTTAGAATTTTTTGTTAATACGCGAAAAAAACAAAAAAAATTTTACATTGGTAAGCCAACCGTCTATAAATATTGATGACCATACCTATTTGCCAATACAAAAAAAAATACTTGTATAATTCTCTTCAGAAATAATAATAAAAAAAAATCCTAAGCATTTACAAAAAAAATTACACGAATATCGCGAAAATGAATTAAAAAATAAACAAAAAAAAAATATACTGAATAAAGAAGTACACAATGTGAATTACAAGAACACTAATCTTAACTATTGATCACAATATTTTGCTATTGGCTCTGTTCGTGTTTTATTTATTAAACGCTTTAAGTTATTATTTTTTTCTTTTTTTCAATATTTTTATAAAATTTTAATTTTCAAATTTTTTTTTGCTTTTTTTTGTGTCCAATCAAGCAGGTAGTGTGTAATCCTATCTAATTTAAAGGAGGTAAATAAAACAAGAAAAAAAGAAAGCAAAAACCAACCCACATTCTCATTAAAAATACTGCAGTTAGCAGGAGAAGAATATTTTTTTCGAACTTATCAAAATATCAACCATTAGTTGAAAATCGTACTATTACGGCCCAGAATAGTATGTCATATAACATCAAAAATCGCAGTGCTTTATGGCAGCTTGTAACCAAGAACAGGGAATAATTAATTGTTTGCTTACACTTTTTCAGAGAAGAATTATTGTTCTAAAAACAATATTTTTTTCAGAATTATGTTTAGCACGGACTGAAACCGAACCCGAACCCAAATGGGTTCAGATTCACTGTTTTTATAAACCTTGAACCCGAAATCGAAACCAAAAGTCAAGCAGGTTCGGTTCAAAATTATGCTTAAAAAAAAATTAGCTGTACACAAGTAGTGCAACAAATAGTTTATTACAATTACAAAAACAAATATTACAACAAAACATATATTTTTGAAAAGAAAAACGAAGCTGAAACCGAACCTGAACCTGAACTTTTTATTTTGATTAACCCGAACCTTAACTTGAACCCAATTTTTTCAAGGTTGCAGTCCCTGATTTTTAGTAATATAAGATTTGTAATAATTTTTTTAAATGCAGCTTCAGTAGTCAGAATGCTATGTATTATTTACAGGAAGATAGTTTCTAATATATTATACCAAAAATTTTGATTTATTTAAAAATTTATATTTTAAAAACTGATCGCACTGAGCTTGAAATATATTTTTTTTTATTACTGTGCGAAAGATTCGGGCTGCAGTTAGCTTGAATTGAAACTTTGGGAGTTTTTAATGTTCTTAATCTCATTTTTATTTGCTTTTAGCTTATCCTTATATCAATTGCATGTACTGTACAATCAGATATCTGAATTTAGTGATCAAAATTTAAATTTTTTACATAAAAAAAAGAAGATTATCCAATAAATTTAGGCCGGAAACAGATGCTTTAAATTTAATCCAATATCATTGAAATAAAATTAATCTGAAAAATGGCATACATTTTCATTTTGTAATTTCCTGTTTCTTTTAAATAATTTATTTTATATAAATTTTATTATTCAATTTTAAGTTTACTTGAAAAAAAATGCGATTAATACCAATGATAATAAAAAAGTTATGATTATATAAAAAAAAAAAAAAATAAAATAAAAGTTATATTATATAGGAATAGTAAATTTGCTGAAAAAGTCCATTGAAGAAAAAAAAATGCTTGAGCGTTTTCCTTCTTAGTTCTTCTATTTTCTTTAATTATGCATTATATTCAGAAATATATTTCATATATATTTATATGTGTATAACTATGTACACTTATATGACTGTAAAACGCTATTTAACGCATTCTTTTTTTCTCAAGAATTTTCTTTTTACAATACCGAAATATGGGTATTAAATCTTCAAATACCGGTCAAATTCGACGGTATCCCGGTTTTCAGTATCCCGGGATCTCGGAACTGGATTCCCTACTTCCAAGAATTTGTCTATTCCGAATTATAAGAGAGTGAAGTGTAGTTTGAATTTATTTCCCAAAACGTTGTTTACTGTTGTCAATCTTTTGAGACAATTATAAGCAACCGGAACATTTTTCCTATATGTATTTATCAAATCGGAAAAGATTTCAAAATTCTAAGTTCAAGTACTAATGTCGCATGTTCAACATTTTTAAGTAGTTCTTTAATGTTAAATTATATTATTTTTATAACATAAATTATAACATAATATTGCGATTATAAAGGACTATCTTTTTTTCATGATTTAAGTAAGATTAATATGGTTAAAAATTCTTGCAGAACTGCAACTAATGTAGCGAAAACAATTCACGAAGAAGAATAAAAAATTAGTCTGTGTACATAATAAAAGTTAACAATTCGTGTCTTTGAGAAATTATGTGGGCCAAAGACATTAATAAAATTTTAAGACACATTTTAATGATTAATTCTAGAAAAAATTAGATAAATTTTTGTTTTTTTTTTTTTATTACCATCAGCAGAAATTAATAGAAAGATTACAAATTTTAGTTCAAGGTATGCAATACAACATCTACTATGTATATTATTAGGAAAGTGTCCCCGCCATAAGGAAGATAATATTTGAATTTAAAAGATTTTATTTCAAAAATTCTTCTCAATTAGTGGAAAAAAATTTCAAAGTTTTACTACAAGTTATCATCGAATTGATTGTCTCCATCAGTTTTAAAATGGTTTCAATGGATATAACTTTGCTTGAGTAAATATTATTATCCAATAAATTTCTGGGTTCATCTCGGAAGTGTCCAATCAGGGGCGTATTACAAAATGAAGTCATTTTTACACATTTTTATTATTATTATTATTATTACCAAAGAAAAAAAACGAAGTAGACTTTTGAAACAAAAAAAGGAAGTAAATTTGCATAGCGAAATTTTCACAGTTATAAGCACATTATATAGGTAAACTATTCTGGGCTAGAGATATATTTGATTCACGCATTTTTTTTTTCTTTCTCCCTTTACCCCCCTTGGATCCGCGCCTTAGTCCAATGGAATTATAATTTCAGTCAACTCATTATTCTATCGTTAAAATAAATAAAATAAAATACAGTTTCAATCGTCATTCCCGATTTACCACAAATAATTGATTTTCTCATCAAAAAACCTTTTTTTTTTGCAAAGCTCTGTCCAACTTATTGCAAGATTTTTAATTTTTGTTATAATTTGTGATAAAATCTGTGTCAGTTTAAATTACATGAAAATTGCAAGCAATTAAAGCAAACACTTGTTTACTTGTTTTAATAGTCTCCAAAAATTTTTATTTTCGTTCTTATTGTTCTTATGTTTTTTATACGAATTAGTTTCGTTTATAATATTTTATTAAATTAACTATGAATAATTATATTTATTTTGCAATAAACACAGGAGCGGATTAACGAATACGCCGCCCCTGGGCACTTTTTGAGAATTTTAGTATTGTATAATTTTTTTGGACATTAATTACATATTCAATCCTACAAACACAAAGAGTTATTTATTTTTGAAAATTTTAATTTTTTTATCGGTTTCATGTTTTATTTTGCCGTCTCTTCAAATCTGCCACCTTAGGCAGGTGTCTAAGTAGTGTGCCTATCTGTAAATCCAGCGCTTCCTAAACACAATTTTTTTTTCTAAATTCCCGATACATCATTTAAGAAAACTGGCAACCCTAAGTCAATGAACAATTAAAATCTTATTAAAATCTTTTCTACAGTATGTATATACTTCTGTTTGATACATTCTCAGGACCTGAGTGCATGGAAATATTTTTTTGTTAGATTTTATTACAAAAAATCAAGAAAAAACTATATATTTTATTTAATAAGTTTAATTTATTTCTTACATATAATTTTTAAATTTACGATTAATTTTTAAATTTTTGATTTTTATTGTATTTTACTTTTTAATTTTATGTTTCTGACTCACACGAATATAATTAATATTATCATACAAAAATAGACTAATAAAAAATAAATTAACAAATAGAAAACTGTTAGAAAGTTTATTTTATCATTTGTTGTATTAATCCTATATATATTTTTCACTTTTCATTATGTTCTAAATCATAATATTTATTTTATTACTGATTCCAAGTTTTTTCAAACATAAAAATCATCATGGTAAATGCAATAAATTTTTTTACAATGCAAAGCAAATATTTGCATTTAAGATAATTAACATCATTCTCAAAAATTGGATTAGAATGATCCAGAAATACAGTTCTTACAAACATAACTAAGACCGCATAAGGTGTTGGACTTAAACTTATAAAATTAAAAAAAAAAAAATATTTACATACTATGTTTGTATATAGATATAAAATTTTTCTCAATATTCAAGAAAATCGTGAATAATTGTAATTTTTAAAATATTATGCGAAAATTATAAAAAAAAAAAAGTTAGAATAACTATATAAACATCAATAAAATTATGTTAAATGATTAAAGAGAAACAAAATGTTCATCAGCTTTTACACATTATCTTATTATGTAGAAGGTTAAATAACTAGACAACATACTGTGAAAACACCTAGGAATTCAATGTTTAAACCTATGGGGGATCAAATAAACTGCGGGAGTTTTTTAGAATTTTTTTTTTAAAACATTATATAAACATCTTAATAGAGCAAAAATATTTTAATTCATTGCAAATAATCTACAAATTATACTAAAAATATATAAAAAGATTAATGTCATATAATCATATATTATTATTGCAGAAGATTAATTTTTTATGTGTATGTTATTTATTTATGTATTTATTTTATGTTTGATCTTCAATTCGATCAGTTGATTGAGTTTTCTGAATTTCATTTTATAGTAAAGGCTTATAGTTAAGGATTTTTGGTAATTGAGACGGGTTTAAAATTAAATAATATAGTTTCGATTACTTTTTCATTCAAAAATAGCACTTATTCAATCGAAATTTAGAACGAAAAATTAAATTAAATTAATGTGATTTTAGTATAAATAAATATACAACATAAATTTAGTTTTAAAAAATATACATAATGTACAATAGTTTCAATAGAATATTTTTATTGCGCGAGATTATCAATTCATTTAATTTTCCACACATTTTCCTTTTAACTCCTAATTAATGTGGTATATAATTAAATCATTCGTAGTTTATTGCCTCTAGTCTATACTGTCGCTTCAAATCACCAATAATTATTTTTGTTTTTTGAGATCTAATTAGTGTGCCTATTATTACAAAATTTTGAACTATTGAAGGAAGAACAATTTTTAATCTCGCTTCACTATGGTTAGATTTTTTACAAAATTTAAACCACTCTATTTTGTCACATTAAAATTATATGTCTCTTATAATTAATTTTAGCGCTCAATATTGGCGTTGGAGTCAATTTTATTGATTGTAAAAATAACAATATTATATGTTTTATATTTAATTCCTTTATAAAAGTGTGCCGACCCCAATTAATAAGTTTGTACACAAACAAAATCATCAAATAAATAAAAATTTTCCAAGATATAAATACGTGTATTGTGTTTTGTATGTATATTATTTTAACCACAAAATTATAGCTTGACTTGAAAAAAAAAACTTAATTATAATATCAATAATTTAAGTCTAGGATATACGGTGATTTCGAAATATTTTATGTATTAAAAAATCGTGAATTTAATAATTTTTCTTTTCAATCCACAATTCCAAATTTAAATTCCTTAAACAACAAAATGAATCAAACTATCATTTATTTTATATGATGGATATTATAACCCAGTGTCGACTTAGAACAATATTGATTTTATGCCATTATAATTTGAATATTGTTAAACAGATTCATACCGATCAAATTAGCTTAAACCATAAGAAGTCGATATCTGTATTTCCGCCACATTTTTTATATCAAAGTTATAAATCTTTTCATTGGTTTTGCCTAAAAATTGAAATGCAATGGATGAACTGAAATGCAATGCGATATTTTTTGGCTTGACTGTAGGGCTCTGGCAAAAAACTTAGGTGGATACCAGACAAAAATAAAACTATAGTAAATATACATATTTCGAATTTTTTATTTTGAAAAATTTTCAATTTCCCATTTTTCTTAAAGTACCTACATTATCTACAAAATATTTTTTATCCTAAAGGATAATCTAAATTTTAATTAAAAATTAGACTTAAAACATGTTTTAGAGAAGGTAAAAAATATATATCTACTATTTTGCATAAACTTTTTTTTTTCTTCATTAAATTTTTAATATGTAATTATGCTTTAGCATATTCAACCATCAAAATAGGCCCCAGGAAATTTTATGTAATTTTTTTTTTTTTTAAGTATATGATACTGAAAATATGTAAGATACATACTTATTTCTTTAAAAAAAAATAAAAAAATAAGCATAAATCTGATAAATATTATGTGCAATATATGAATTTTGGTTAGAAGATCATATATATACATATAATACATATAATGTATAAAATATTTTACATATTTTTAATGGTTTTAAGATATTCTCAACTTTATTGATTTTCATAAACAGAGAAAAAAGAAATTAACCATATTCTTAATTTGATTATGATCGAATATTAACTTCACATATTCATATAATTATATTTTAATAATAATATAATATTAAGCCGATATTGCTGCAAAAAAAAAGGGAAAAAGTTAGTTTAAGGCAGGTGATTGAATTTTTTATTTTTTTGCATATCATAAATATGTGTATTGTACATTAATATTGTTATAATATCGTTCCTAAAGTGACAAAGCGATGTAAAGAAAACATGAACTGGAACTTTAGAACTTGAATGAAACACTTAAATTCTTAAACTTCCGCACTAAATACTATGTATATATACCATAGTTGTTAAAGTAAAAAAGTAATATAAAATATATTATATTCAATTCTTATTATTTGTACATGTTATATTATATGCTTATGGTGAACTTATATCAGCTTCATGTACAAATGTAGGAATCATGACAATTAGATAGATAGCCGAAAACTTAAAAAGGTTTATTAGATGTATAAGAATAAAATAATTGGATTCCAAGAGTTTCTACTACTTATAAGCTCCATGAAATAAGATACGACGAAAATCCATTCATGTTGTTTTCTTGTCATTGTGCAGACGCGTATGTAAATTTTTATTAAATTAGTATGAAAATTTTTGTTATAGAAACTTCAGTTGTTGCATATATTACGTATTCATTTAATAAATTAATATTCATGTGGAAAAAAAACCTTAATATACATACATACAAATATACTGAATAATAAAGGACAAAGAATATATATATATATAATATTTTTATAAAAAAAAAAAATTCTTATAATAATAATTATTATTATTATATTATTCAAGATTGTAGACATAAACTAACGATAAGACAAGTGAATCTTTGAACATTATTTTTATTAAATAAAAAAAAAATTAATATTTTATGATAGAAGATTAAGGAAAATTTTTTAAAAGAGAAAATAATAAAAAAAATTTTCGCGGGAAAAATAGGATTAAAAATTTATTTTCTCTATATTATATGGATTAAAAAGTTAAGTGAATATATTAACTTTAACTATTTTAGTTTTTTACTTTTTTTCTGAAACAACTCTTTTTTTTTAAATCATTATTTAACTAAACTATTAAAAATACATTTCAATAGAACCTATAACTTGCCCGGTTGTCATGAAATAGATAGATAACACTTGATCACTGTCACGAAATAAAAACTTTTAATATGTAAAAAGATTTAATTTTTCCTATAAATATTTTTTATGTTTTAAAAATATAAAAAAAAAGATATGTTCTACAACGAACCCTTAAATAATATTTTCTATTCATAAATTTTCCCTCTTTTTGCATATCAAATATCATAAAACTGGCGTACATAATTAGCGGTTCATATTAACTTATCTTAGAAATTATTATAAATATAATATGTACATATTAACGCCGCCAACGCTCGTTAAAAGGAAAAGGTATGATATTTAAATTTTACGCATGAATTTTTTTGTTTTTTTTTTAACAAAATCTTTAAAAAACCATATCTTTACGCATAAAAAATTACAAGATTAAACCCAGAACAGAACAAAAAATATAATAACTAATCATAAGATTTGTTTACATAATTTGACAATCAAATGAATAATTTTCTTTTTTTACGGATATATTTTTAACACATTATTTCATTAAAAAGCACTTTATTAAGGCACGTGACTTATTTATCCTATTTTCGTTGCCTTTTTCATTAATATTATGAAAATTTCCTTAATTTAAGTTTCATCTGTTACGCAGGTAAAGATTATTTAATAAGTAAGTACATATATATGTTTATACTAGAATTCAAAACACAATTACTATCCAACGCCAACTTCTGAATCAAGTAAGCCCAAGCTTACGATAAGAATTAACTTATTAAGATCTACTCAAATTGATATTGTGTATATTTATTTTTTTCATTTATTAATAACACAATCTTATTGCAAGCTAACTTCCTGAAACAAACGTAGATTATATAATTATACTAAATTTAAATTGAATGTAGAATAAACAATTTCTACAATTAAAATAGAAAATAAATTTTTAATTATATAAAAGACTATTTAGTTTAATTTGGATTTCAAGATACTATCAGAAACTTTAAAAATATCAGATTATTATAGGCAGTTCTAGTTGGTTTCACATGAAGTAAATTATCAAAATTTAAAATGAAAAATTGAATAACTATATAAAAAATATCCGGCGGCCGTTAACCAACGAGGCTACTATGTCCATTTTTTCCGCATTAAACCTGAATAATAACACTAGGCAACAATAGCAAGTAAGTTCTCAATTTTAATGTTTTTTTTTCGAATTATAATTTTATTAAGGGAAATATATTTGCTATACTCTATATATATATAGAATGTAAACATTTAACATAGAACACGTGCGTGCGTATGCAGTCTACTAAACAGTTGACTGATTTGAAGAGTAATTTCATTAATTTTTAATAAAAAAAAATATTTGTAAAAAAAAATTACAATGCTCTGTCTGTTTCGCTGTTGTGGTTCAACCGCTGGACCGTTTTTGAAATTAAGTAGCCTAGGCACCCTAGACGGTCTTAGTGTACTAGAAATTTTGGTCGGCCGCCCTGACGGGGAATAAAACGCGTTTATAAATTTTCTCATTTTTCGATAAAATGTTGTAGTCGAAAGGCCACAATCGAAGTTCCAGGACTCACAAACACGCGCACAAACAGTCTCTTGGTATTATTGTTAGTTCGGCACTCCCGGGTAATCTTAACTAGTTAAATATAAAATATATTATGCCTCTGAACAACAATTTACCCAAAAATTAAAATATTATTTTTTCAGCTAAATTATTGATATTTTGATTCGTCCCCATTAAGCAATGTTTTTTTAGATCCTAGATAGAGGATATTAATATAAATTGGAATCATATTTAAAAAAAGTATATATAAAAAAAATTTCATCAACGAAATAATTGACTTTACTAAATTATGATCATCTTAATTTGCCGACAGATCTGAAATTTTTTGAGAACTCATACAAAATTTTTTTTTTACGTTTTTAACCCATATTTTAGAATCCATCAAATGTTCTTACTATCAGTAGTAGTTCTGTAAAAACTAATATCACTTGCATTTAAAAAGCGTTTTATTTCTAAGTTGTTTTGACTTAAAATAAAGCAAAAAATGAAAATAATCTCATAAAAAAATAAAAAGGGAAATACAAAATTTTCATTATTCTAATTAGATTTTATGTTTTCGATTGGTTTAATTATTTGAGAAGAAAACATTTTTTTTTTTTTTGTAACCACAGGCATAATTTTTTTTTTGAGAAATTAAAAAAATAAATTAATATTAATAATACCCCTGCAATAAGGAGTTAACTTTCTACTGTCATTTTTAGAACCAAATATTTTTTAAGAATTATGAAAAATCTGAACATATAAATTCTATATACTCTCAAAAATAGACAACAAACCACGTTCAAGAAATAAGTGAACTTCACAAAAATTTCGAATACAATAAATTAATTGATTTCAAATATTTACTTCAAGAATTCCGCAAAATTCAGAAGCTTTACAACAAAGAACAAAAAAATTTTATGGTCCTACCTAAAACAAAGTAAATGGCAACTCTTAAAATAGGCAAATTATGTGAAAAAAACTTTTTTTTTTTTTGTAATTACAAATACAATCTCCTAGTTATTTTTGTGCTTTCCAGAAAATTTCTCCATAGTTTATTATTGCGGGCTTGCTTAAAATCATTCACTCGGAAACAGTTGATAAACAGTTTCCAGTTTACAATAATTGCCATAAGTTTGGCGAAATTAAAAAGTTCTAGTGTTACATGGATGATAAATAATTCTTGACAGATCATGAGGAAAAATATTGAGAACTAAAATGTTACAAAAAGATGTTTTTTCTTAATTATTTTTACAATTATTTTATATAAAGAAAATTTAGCGATTATAATTAACATTATCGAATTAATATGAAAATCATTATATAAAAAAACCATGAATTTATAACATAACTAGAAAATAAAGATTCCTCCAATTAGGGGCATTTATTTTGTAAACTATTATAGTAAAATTATCATTTTTTTTATTGAGGACACAATTCTTATTTGAGGACACAATTCTTATTAACTCGTACAGGAATTTGTCTCTTTATATATTTCTTTACTATTTTCGACACTCTCGTAGACCCACTTTTCGTCATCACAGCGAGCTGAAATTTGGCACACAGGTTCATGTCGCGTGACAATTGAATCTATCAAAATTTGAACCGGAAATTTCCATGGAAAACCCGGAAAATCGGGAAAAATCATTTGAAAATTTGGTGCAAATTTGTTTAGTGATAAATCCGTTTCAGAGAAAGTACAAAGTTTTCCGATTTTTCCGAAATAATTTTCCTGAATTTTCCGACTTTTTCGGAAAATTTTCCGTTAAAAAAGTTTTCTAAATTATGCACAATTAAGTTCATTATCAACTGGCATCATTACTTTCTCTCCGACAATGGTGAAAACTTGCAGAAAAAATCGAGGAAATTTCATGTAAAACGCTTTTCCAGAGTTTTTCCGACTAAGGAAGCGTTTGAGCGTTTTGCAACCCGAGACAAAGTTGTAGAGCGAAATGAGTTGCATAAAGTTGCTTTTGTGGAAAACTCGATGGAAAAACCCGAAAAAGCGGGAAAATCATCGTAAAAATTTTCATCGATATGATTAGTGATAAATCTTCAACAATCATGAAAACTTGCATGAAAAATCGATAAAAATTTGTAATAACAATTTAGTTAACGTGAAAAAGGCAGAAAATAAAAAATAAGTAAAAAACGAGTTTTCAAAAAAACTGAGGACAAGCCGCATAAAAAAGTGGAAAATAACTTTTTCTTCACACACAGAGGTGGACTCAGATTTTTTGATTGGGAAATTTCTCTTGAATATTCTTTCTCTTCATGAATCAAATCACTTACGTCCCAATCAATAAATCTGAGTCCACCTCTGTGTGTGAAGAAAAAGTTATTTTCTACTTTTTTATGCGGCTTGTCCTCAGTTTTTTTGAAAACTCGTTTTTTACTTTTTTTTTTTTTTTGATTAAAAACAAACATATCGAACTAAAGCTAAAACGCTAAAACCTATTATCAACCAAATAATCAGTCATGTCAAACAGAAAATTTTAAAACAACCATATACCATTTTGATAATTAAAATGCTAACATTAATAAAACTATATATTCATTTGACATGTTGTAATGCTTTCCTTTCCTCTTACAGAAAAAAGGATCTTAAACCAGAAATCAGAAATAATTTTCCGGAAGAAAAATCATAAAAATTTATATTTTTGAATTCTATCAAATGACTTCAAGCTAAATTTAAAAAAAAAATAAAATAAACCAATTTGAAAACATGTATACATCATACATCGATAGTTATTTTCACAAAATATAATAAAAAAAAAATATGTTTTCAAAATAAATAAGCAATTGTTTATTCTTCTTTGTTTTTCATAATAAAAATTTCGCCTCTACAAAATTTTATTTGATTTCCAATAAATGATATTTCTAGGGGTTGGTTTTTCTAATATCATCATAAACTCTTAACTTTTTTCTTTATTTCTTAAATATTAAGTTGCATTGAAACTGATATAATTGTGTTTTCAATAGTACTTAATTCCGTATAATATTCGATCTTGATTTATTCGAATCTGAACTTGGCGTTTTCTTCATTTTTTTTATTTAAAATAAAAATTGAATAAAAAAAATCTAAGATACTTTTTCTTAACCTTGCCATTCATTCATTTTGCCTCTTTTAGGCACGAATAGTTCCAGAGAAAGATAGTTTTAGTAATAATAAAAAAGATAGTATGTACTACCAAAGACATATAATAAATCTAGACTGCGCCTCTTGTGTATTTTCATATAAAATTTTTTAAGACAGCATAATCCTCTCGAGAGAATCAAAAATATTTCGTAAGTAAGCTGTAGAAAAAAGGACAACAAAATAATTTCATAAACTGTGAGTAAACGTAAAGGTTTTATAATTTAAATCACATTAAAATATATTCGTTGTGTAAATTTTATTAGAATTTTTTAATCTAATTTGCAACAGAATACTTGAAAGTAAGACTCCGTTATGAAAGCAAGCAAATTACATTAGATCAACAAAGTAAAATTGTAAGACAAAAATTCACCAAATTTATACATTCTTCTGGGCAATAAGTAATAAAAAAAAATTCTTTTTATTTTTTTTTATTTTTAAATCCTTTATATTAACTTCACTTCTTCCACAAACTTAGAAAGTCAAAATTGACCCAATTCCCGGTATCCAATCGAGCTGAAATTTTGCACATTGATTTCTCGTCGATGACAATGCACTTTGGCATCGACACATTTAAACACACACACACTTTTATTAATTAAATCCTTTATATTAACTTCACCCCGTTTCCACAAACTTAGAAATTCAAAATTGACCCACTTACCGGTATCCAATCGAGCTGAAATTTTGCACATCGCTTTGTCGTCGATGACAATTCACTTTGGCATCGACACATTCACACTCACACACCTTTATCAATTAAATTCTTTACATCAACTTCACGGCCGTTTCCACAAACTTTGAAAGTCAAAATTGACCCACTACCCGGTATCCAATCGAGCTGAAATTTTGCACATTGTTTTGTCGTCGATGACAATGCACTTTGGCATCGACACATTTACACACACACACACATCTGTATATAAACCGCAGTTTCCACAAACCGCAGTTTCCACAAACTTACAAAGTTAAAAATGACCCACTTCCCGGTATCTAATCGAGCTGAAATTTACTTTGGCATCACACACACCTTTATATAAACTTCACCACTTGGTCTGCAAACTTAGTAAGTCAAAATAGACCTAATTTCCGGTATCAAATCGAGCTAAAATTTTGCACATCATTTTGTCGTCGATAACAATATACTTTGGCATCACAGACTCACACGCACACACACACACCTTTATATGAACTTCATATCAATTGCCTGGCATATAAAGGATTTATATCAAAAACTTTGTTGTGTTGTGTGGTTGTGTTTCTTGTTGATTATTTTTAATACTTTTTATTTATATTTTGTTAAAATAAATAAATTAAAATAAAGAATGTATTTCGTATTTAATTAAAATAGTTTTTAATATAATCGCAACTTGTGCTATTTTAATTTTTTCAATAGATAATACTATTTTTATGTTGCAACATAAAAAAAACATATTTTATGCGGTCCTCAAAAATATATATAGACTGTCATCACGCAATCTATATATATATTGAAGTCTGTTGTACTAACTGATAGATTATAGTTTCAAGTAATTATTCCAAAATGGTAAGTTATCATATTTTTTATCATATTGATATGCTGTAAAAAAAAGAAACGTCAGATAATAAAATTTATAAAATATAGATTATGTACATAACTATATACCTGTAATACATAATATATAGGTATTTCCTATTTTGATTTCGAAAATATAAAAATATTTAAAAAAAAATAAAAAAAAATTTATAATCTCAATTTTTATTGAACATTTTTATGTCAGTTAAATTTCAATATAATATAAGGATGTTTATACAAGAAGAGAGTTCTTGATTTAATGGATTTTATATAGTCGGAATTTAAACAGGTGTTTTAATATATATATTTACATCAATTAAATAAAAAGCTTTAAGCGTATTTTGGATTTATATATTTTATAATTTTATTGATGAAAATAACAAAAAAATGTACTTATAATGTTAGGATTATAATCAATATAATGGACATTTATTTTTGTACCAAATTCTACTTAAGTCTGTTTTTTTTTTTGCATATTTTGGATTTATAATGGAGTTTTTTTATTATTTATTCTAAGATGTTGGAAGACTTTGATTTGATAATCTAATAATTTTGCCAAATTTTAATGAATTACATTATAAAATAATAGTCCAAAGCTAAAATGTTGTACGAAGAATTATTAAGAAATGGTACAATAAGAAGTAATATTACAGAAATAGTATATAAGGTATTGAGAAAATAGTGAGGCTTAGTTATTATTTTGTATTTTTTTTAATCTATAGATTCTTTTTTTTAACTCTTGATAGAACCGATTAATCATTTTAAATTTTTAATTAAAACTCTTGTTAATTCTACAATTTAATTTATTTTTATTAATTTATAAAAAAAATTACAAATTTAAAAAAATATAAATTAATTTGTCGACTAGTTTCGACCTATTAAGTCATCATCTGGACAAAGACTATATAATATTATTTTGTTTTTTTAATTATGAATTGTAAGATTTATTATACATATAATTAAAACTAAAATTATTACCTATTCTTAAGTTTCGGTAGTGCCTTACAGTTAATGTAGTTTATAAAGTTCATCCAGTTACAAACTTTTTTTGCAATCCGTTCTAATTGTTGCGTCCTTCCAATGCACAGAAGGCCGCTATAAGAGGATATGCTTTTTCATTAGCACACAACTACTAGATTTTTATATAATCTTCTAATAAGATCTCATTAATTAGTAATAAATGTAATTAGCGTAACCAAAAAAATACAAACATTATAGTTTTGATCCCAAGTATAAGACGGTGGTTTCACTCGACAATTTTCGATTAAGTTACATTGTTATAAAAACCAGCTAAAAAGTCGATTATAAATTATTGAATTCTTAAAAAAAATTACAATATTAGTTGAAACATTAGAAATATATTAAAAATAAACGATTTTAGATTTATAGTATATATGTATTTATTAAATACTTAATAATAATAAAATTAATTCTTTTTCATGGTAGTCCAATTTTTAATGGATAATAAAAAATAAATGAATGAATAAATAAATAAAACAATCATATAACATTTGACAGCTTTTAATATGCATAAAAAAAGTGTTTCAACCCAAATGTCATAAAACCTCAAATAATTTTCTTGTTTTCTTATAAATTTTCAAATCAATATGCGAAACTTTATTTATTAATCGAAATTGAAATAATAAAAAAGAATTATAAAAATCGATATTGCTTCATTACACTCTTCTATATTGTAGAAGTTCTAGAAGTAGTTTCAAATAGTTATTCTAGCTTTAGGCAATAATATACATTTTTGTACACTAAAATTGTAGATATCTACTTCTATTAAAACTAAAAATATGGAAAACATAAAAACAAAGGGAAACATAAAATTGTCTATAAAATAAAAATAAAGTATACGCACTGAATAATAATAAAAAAAAAATAAAAAAAAAAAAATGATTGCTTTAAATATTAATAAGATACAAATATCTGACTAAACAAAATATAGCAAAAATCTTATTTCGCTGACTAAGTATTCCTTTTTTTTTTTATAAAAACCAGTGAGAAAGAGAGAAATGGTCTTCAAATAGAAATCACAAACGATATATACATACTATTAAAAAACGGGGTGGAGCTTTAAAAACTATTATTATTATTATTTTTCTTGTATATTCATAATATAGAAGGTATATAAACTCATTCACATTTTTAGGCGCATTACTCAATTTCAAAATGTATGTATTGTGAATATATAAAAGAAATAATATTTGTTTACATTTTTTCTCTCTATATAAAAATTGAATACATTTTTATTAAATCAAATCCTCTTTCTCTTGAATATATTATATTACATTTTTATATTAGAGATATAAATAATATGAAAATGTAAAGAGATAATATAATATGAAAATGTAGGTATATTATAATACATAAAAAGAAATTAGAATGTGTTAGAGTTTTAGGACAATTTTGGAAAATCACTCTCCTGTTTTTTTTTCTGTGTATTTTTGTCAAAAGGCGTCGAACACCCTAAAGGTTTTTAGATCCAGGCATATTATATCTAGTTATGTTTACTTAGTTTTATTTTTATATTTTAATATTGCGCAGTTTTATTATGTGCGCGCACAAAAATTTCTTAAGAACATAAAAAAAAATATTTTTCATATGCATATACTGAAGAAAAACATAAAGATTGTTTTTTTTTTTATCTTTAAATTAAATACCTAAATTAAATAAAAAATTTAGATAAAATTTTTCAAATTTGTTATGCTTTTAGAATTGATTTATTGCCAATTGAAATGCGATGACAGAAAATTTTTGGATAATGTCAAAAATGATGTTTGATTTAAAAAAAGTTGTTGATGGATGTTTAACTTAAAAAAAAACGAATTACTAGTGTGGAAAAAATCTTTTTTGTCAGTTCTTCGTTCGTGTGAAAATTTATCAAAAAAGAAAAACTTATTTAAAAAAAATTAAATTCTTTAAAAAATATACACTTTAAAAACTGCCAGTGTAAATCTCGATAATTTACAACTTTTTAAAAACAATCTTTAAAAATGTTCTTGCCTTGAGCTCTAACTACTTTTAAATTGTGAAAAAGGAAATGAATTATTTGCACAATAATGCAACATTTATAATCATTCGTAGTCCAAAAAACCATTTATTTTTTCAGTTTATGCTAAAGAAGTCAAATTTCATTTCATTGGATTTCTTCTTAGTGTAATATAAGACCAATATTGCAATTTATATCAACTAAAGCTTAGTATGCAACTGCATGTGCGCGTTTGTATGGGCATACTGTTAATTTGAAAAAGAATGTTAAATTTAATAAAGGCTGTTTGCCCCTGTTCTTATAATTAACCGAAAAATTATCACTACGGTAAATTTCAAATTGCGTACTACACTGAGCGAAGAGATCTATTGCCGCAAAATAAATATCGAGCAACCGAATTTTAATGGTTGCCGAAATCAACTTATATGGTTGCAGGAATTAACATAATTTTAAAGCCAGGAAAAATCTTTTTTGGCAAAATATTTGTCTTTCTCTGAAAAAAAACAATGTTGTTGAAACAGAATTATTGTTTATGCAAAAAAAATATATTTGTCGAAAAAGAATACAAAAAAGCATTTCTATCATTGTAGTCTTAAAGTATGTATGCATAAAAATGACATTGATTAACAGTCCAATTCCAATATTAGATTTTTTCATTATTATACTTATATAAATATTCATGATATAATAATTGTATAGGTACTATAATATCGTCGGTCTCATGCAAAAATCACGGAACATCAAAAAATATTAAAAGATATAATAATAAACAAATATTTTCAAAATCTTCAAGAAATTTTTCATGAACTAATAATTAAGAATAAAGGGTTTTAGCTAGTATAAATAACAAGAAATGGATTCCATTAAATTAACATTATGTTTATCAACAGAAACTTATTGCCGTAATTTTTTTTTTTAATTTTTTATTTAAGTCAATGTCAATGTGTGTTCAGAAGCAAAGACAAAATTACATATAATATAGAACTGGTTTTTCATTTTTCGAGAACAAAAAAAAAAGGAAATAAAAAGAAAATATGAAAATTTTTTATGTTGTTTTAAATTAAAAAAAAATATATATATAAAATTTAAAATGATTCTCATATGTTTAATGCAGGTATATATATAAAAACAAAAAAAATAACTATTTTTTTTTGTGTCATTATTATTTTTTATGTATTCCTCCACATACTATTAATATATGTATAACATTTCAATGTCACTACTGCTGCAACAATAATGCAAGAACAGTCAATGTTTTGATGAAATATGTCAAATTTTGTAGACAAGGCACTTACATAAAATTTTATGTTGTATTATAAAGAATTTATTTTTTTGACGATCTGATAAATTAAAATTTAGTATAAAAAGAAAATGACCACCTAAGAACAAAATCATAACTGAAACTAGAATTGACTTCGGCGAGCTACTAATTCTTTTAAATCTTACTGAAAATACTTCATGACAAAATCATTCAAAATCATCAATAATTTAGGAATTTGTGGAATTTCCACTTTTAAATGAACATTTTCATTTTTATTTTAGAACATTATCCTGAACTCCGAATATCAAATAAAATCATCAAATCCCCTACAATTTATTTCTCATTCCCAGATATTTTTGGTACTCAAGATTTTAATTAACGAGATTTTGTTATTATAGATTTAAATTTTCAGGAATATTTCAATTCATATTTTGGATATCCGAAATAGTTTAGAAAAAACAAAAAACCAGACCACTGTGTTATTGGGAGTTATTGGAACTTCTTAATTTTTTTTTTTTGCTTTCTTTTAAGCAAATTTTGTTTAATTTTAAAGCTAACCGCATAGTGCATAGTACGACTGTATAAACTGAAATCTTATCATTAATTAAAAAAAATTATTAAAAAAAAAGAAACCTTGAAGTTGAACCTTCCCAAAGAAAATTTAATTCAACGTTATATAATGTAACCAAATTTGGTTAACGGTATTGAGCTTAAGAATATAACTAATAAATCCGTAAGGAAAATGCAAAAACGTAAAAAAAAGTTTCTAATGAAATTCATGCGTGGGAATCTTGATTATTTTTTTTAGAAATCCTTATATGTATGTTGTTACAGTTCTTTGACCACCTTCGATCGTGCCAAAAAAAAATTTTTTTAAGTACCTTTATCAAATGTTTTCTTAATTCCTTTTCTTAAATTGTATTTTATGAAAATATTTTCAAATGTGTTCCTAAAATGCATCACGAGATTTTGGAATTTTTAAAACAAAATCTACGATAAATATATTAACCCTCATAATCCAAATAAGTTAAGGTGAGGTAACGCATTTAGGCCTCCTCGCATTTACGCCTGCTGTCCCATTGTATACGACAGATTGAGTTGTCCTTACCGAGATATCGATTCCTTTGATAAACCTGATGTACTTGCAGCTCGCAGAAGTAAGCTCGAGTATTTTTGCTCTTATCATAGAACACTTATACAGTAAGTGTAACGACTTTATCGGTACTTCTCCATTGCCTCTGCAAAGTTGACCCATCTATGTCCTGTGCCTCAAGTTAGTAATGTTATTATGTTGAGTTTTTCACAGTGAACGGAGATTTTAAAAAATCGGTTCTAAGTTCTTTTGATCAAGCCATGGTGGTACAAAAAGGAGCATGTCACATTTTGAAGATACTCATGTCACATTTTGAAGACAATCTCGACGTAAAGTTCTTTAACTTCGCTATATAGGAGTAAGTGGCCTAAAACGGCATAGGCGGGTAAAACGGATTTTCGCTGTTGTGACGTTCCTAAGCAATTAATCATCTCTTTGGACATCATATCAAATTCTCTAAGTCTATTTTTGATTTTTGACCTGTAAAGATCGGTGCAAACACGGAAGAAAAATAGAAAAAAAAAAGTAAGTTTTTGTTTTTTTTTTCTGATAGAACTACAGTAGTATTCGTTTTGTTTTTTTTTTTTTGTGCATATTATAGTCTGGGTATGTATTAGCTTTCATAAGAACACATTCGTACGTGTTTTTTAAACGATGAAACAAACAAAACAAGTGAAAAAAGGCTACGTAGTAGTTGGGCAACATTGGTAAAATGGGATATTACCCATTAAGGCGAGATTACATTAATTTAATAAAAATTTGTATGTGTTAGTGGTTGGATGCATCATTTATTTTGTTCTTTTATATATTTTTATATATTTTATAAAATAAAAATAAAATAAAAAAAAAATGTTTTCGATATTTTGTCCTTCATTTCTAGCAAAAAATGTCGTAGTCCATTTTGCCCGATCGTGTTGTCCGTTTTACCCGACCATTTTTTTTTTCCAAAAAGTGAGCCTTTACGTAGAAAAATCATTCCAGAGTAACGGCTGGATTTGATCCATTTTCTAGTTCTACAGATTGTAGACAAACGATTTCTTTATCGAAAAATGTTCTAATCTCTTCGATTTGGGTTTATTTGAAAATTTTTCCAGATGAAAAACTTTGGGTATGCCGTTTTAGGCTACTTTCCCCTACATTAAATTGCGGTGGATGTTCCATCTTCCCCACAAAGTAAAGATATGTTTTTTCCCACCAAATACGTAACGTCAATGTTAAAAGACTCTTCCCGAACGGGAGGTAGGTATATGAACAAAAAAAATTTAAAAATAACAAAAGGGTTAAAATCTCATATTGTTCCACAAATATAAAAACCGATAAATATATACATATATACTTTTTTTTAATAAATTGAGAGCATAAATAAAACATATCATTATCAATTAAAAGAAAAAAAAAACTACCTAACTTTTGTTCTCGATTTTGTTAAAAAAATGTGTTTTCTGCAATTTGGTAAAGTTTTCATGGAATTATAATTTTATACATAATAAATGAAATAAATGTTCAGTTTTTACTATAATTAATAAATTTGTGGGCGAGAAATTGTCTGCAAATTTTTGTATTTAAGTTCAAAAATACTACGATTTTTTTATTTTGTAACATAAAAACATTTTTTCGTGATAGTAAAATTATGATACACATATCATTTTCTTTATTTTGGTACATTTATTATGATGATAGTTAAAATAAATGTATCCGATATTGAAAACTACACGCCATATGGTCGACCCGACCTTTATTTACGTTAATGTTATTTTCCTATTCTACATGGATGATAGAAAAGGCGGCCGTAGTATTTTTTTTGTACATCGATTTTTTTTTTTTCTAAAAGTTTGCTTCTTGACGGTTTTTTGTTTTACGAAAAAAAATCCAAATTTGGAAATTTTTAATAACAATGGTTCGATGCAACTCTCAAATTTCTATAATTTAAAAGATTCTTATCAAATTCAAAAGATGAATAATTTAGAAACAACCAAGCTCAGCTTGAATTGTTAAAATATTTCAATATAGAAGTTACTAGTCGATTGTAAGCCGCCTAAGGCGCCCGTTGAACACTCATGAAAAA
Source organism: Hybos culiciformis (assembly GCA_964007475.1). Classification (NCBI taxonomy): domain Eukaryota; kingdom Metazoa; phylum Arthropoda; class Insecta; order Diptera; family Hybotidae; genus Hybos; species Hybos culiciformis. Next base: position 23,171,708 of record OZ023274.1, read on the forward strand.
AAATTAACAATAAAAAAAACAAAAAAAAAACAAAAATCTCGTTAATGAATCAGCCAGTCAGCCAGTCAGTCAGTGATGAGCGTAAATATTTATATTAATAATGAAATTTCTTTAATTATCAAAAAATCAAAAAAGTCCTAAAATTCAATTTATATAAACAAAAGCACTAGTATACACAATGTCTTTACATTTCATTTATCTAGCATTTTTGATTTAAAAAGATTTTGGACTTTTTGGGCCGGGAACCCATTACGCTTAATGGCTCCTAACCTTTATTTCAACGAAAAAAATTTTTTGATAAAAAAAATGTTTGGTCTTTTTTGGGTAGGAGCCCCCTCCCACCCTGCTCCGAACCAAAATGTTCATGCCGGCCACGTTAATTCAACGACAGGCAACTTTTAAAGTTAAAAAAAAATAAAAAATTTTTGGGCTGGGTCGAACCTACTCCTTCCACTACTACCCAAAATTTTAAGCCAACTAACCTTTATTTCATCGAAAATATATTTTTGATAAAAAAATTTTTTTGGTCTTTTTTAAGTAGTGAACCCCTTCCCCTCCTGCTCCGAACCAAAATTTTCATGCCGGCCACGTTCATTTAACGACAGGTAACTTTTACGCCCGTTGAACACTCATGAAAAAAAAATAACAATAAAAATAAACAAAAACACACGAAGCAGTCATAGGAACTGCCGAAAGAAGTTTATACTTAAAGATTTAAACTATGAAATAATAATGGCTACAAATAATGGACTGCTTTTGGACTGATGAACTGATTTTTATTTTAATTTACATTTTGTACTGAGCAGCCCATCATTTGTAGCCACTGTTATTTCATAGTTTAAAGCTTTTAAGCATTAAGTTCTTTCGGCAGTTCCTATGACTGCTTCGTGTGTTTTTTTTTTGCTTATTTTAAGCAGGGAAGACCCTAACCATAGCTCCCTATCCAAAATTTTTGGTCAGGTAATTCCACACTCACTTCCATCCTCACATCCGCCCTCACTTCCACTCTCACTTCCGCCCTCACTTCCATCCTCACATCCGCCCTCACTTCCACTCTCACATCCGCCCTCACTTCCGCCCTCACTTCCGCCCTCACTTCCGTCCTCACTTCCAAACTCACTTCCGCCCTCACTTCCACCCTCACTTCAGCCCTCGCTTCAGCCCTCGCTTCAGCGCTCACTTCCGCCCTCACTTCCGCCCTCACTTCCGCCCTCACTTCCGCCCTCACTTCCGCCCTCACTTCCTCCCTCATTTCCGCCCTCACTTACGCCCTCACTTCAGCCCTCGCTTCAGCCATCGCTTCAGCCCTCACTTCCGCCCTTACTTCCGCCCTCACTTCCGCCCTCACTTCCGCCCTCACTTCCGCCCTCACTTCCGCCCTCACTTTAGCCCTCACTTCCGCCCTCACTTCCGCCCTCACTTCCGCCCTCACTTCCGCCCTCACTTCCGTCCTCACTTCCGCCAGGTAATCTTTATTTCACCGAAGCTACCTATTTTGAAAAAAAAAAATTTTTTGTATATTTTTAGCCGGCACGACCTAACCGTAGCTCCCTGGCCAAAAATATTTCGGCAGGTAATCTTTATTTTACCGGAGCTACCTATTTTGAAAAAAAAAATTTTTTGTATATTTTGTATAAATGGCAAATAATTATTGAACTACCTAATTTGAAAAAAAATTTTAGTTTTAAATAATTTGTAAACGAAAGATTTTTAAAAAATAATTTGAATTTAAATTTGTCGCGCCAAATTATTTTGTTTTTATAAACAAAATAATATGATATAACAAATGATTATTGAGTGGACTCATTTTTTTTAATATTCAAACGGTACAGCATGTCGCTTTTTTTTCGAACTCGAAATTCGAATGAGTACAATAATTTTTACCCCCTACAGAATTACTCATTTATATCATACAACGCGCCTAAAGAAGTATAAACTTAAAAAAAAAAAACAAAAATTGCGTTAATGAATCAGCCAGTCAGCCAGTGATGAGCGTAAATATATATTTTAATTATTACCACAAGAGCTGTGTACAATTTGCAAGAGAATTCAGTCCCAGTAAGAGACATTAGAATCAAATAAAATATTTTTGTTTCATATTCCTGATTTTTGAAGAGTAAATATGGGAGTAGGTATATGTATATACATCTATAATATATATCTAATTATAATAAATACATGAATAGGGTGTGCAGGAAAATTTTAGTAGCCCAGCAGCAGCGATGAGATTTTTCTGTATTAGCGCGGAGAGAAAAATAAATTGAAGTAGCGATAAGATTTTAAATTTCGATAAATACTGCTGACATTTAATGAAATCGTGTAATGTAAAATCAAAAATATTAAGAATTATAATTACCTATATATCCATTATTGTTTTCAGAGCCGTAACTAGGGTATGGCGAACATGGCCCGGCCATAGGCGCCTGATTTAAAAAGCGCCTGAATAAAAAGGCGCTTACACATTTCACATTTTTCGAATTTTAAACAGTTTTTATTTAGAAAACATGATTTATTACAGCTTTATACAAAATTTCAAAATTCAAAGTTTACGTAATTTGTTAAATTATTTGAAAATTATTCGAATTTTTGTCGGAAGAAAAGTTAATGTCTAGATCCATGATGGAATTAAATAAATCAGTGAAAGACCTTTGTTCGGAGTATTCAGAATTTGATTCCGGTCAGATGCTGAATGAAATCGAATGCTTTACATTTCAAAGTGCGGAACGGTTTAAAAATTTAAACTCTTTACATCATTTTGAAATTTTAAGGAAATTGTTGCACTTGATTTCGAAATTTTTATGTTTCTTTACGAAACACTAAACTTCCAGTAACTGTGGCTGGCTAGTGGGGAGAGAAGTTTTAGCAAACTTAAGCTCATTAAAAATTACTTGCATTCAGCATTAAACAAGATCCCTTAAGTGCGGATTAGCAATGTTGCCAATCGAAATAATCAACGTATTTTCAAACATTAAAGCAAGAAAAATTAAATTAAAAAAAATCCTAAGGGTTGAATTTGTTGAAATTATTGCATTTGTTATCAACAAAAGTATTAATTTCAAATTGAATAGTTATGTATATAAAGAATATCCGTATAAAATAGATCAAAATTAAAAATTGGAAGACGTAGCCTTAGGTTAAGTTGAGAAAAAGCTAGTTTAAATCGCTGAAGCCCCGCAGAAACACGCAAACCAGCATTTGCTGACGTAGCCATAGGTTAAATTGTGAAAAAGGGGGTTGTAATCTTTGAAGCGCCATTTACTTTGTCATACATTTTGTACACCTAACTAACGGAAATGATCTTTTAGAAATAAGAAAAAAAATATTCCATCTCATAGGCATTTACAATAAAAATTTATTTATATATTTAATATTTCATTGCATATAGAGTTTTAGACTTAACCTAGCCTTTACAACTAAGAATTTAGCTTTTATGTTATATAATTATTTTTCTTGTTTATAATATAAGATATTTTTAGGAAAAATTTAAAAACCAGATAAATTTTTTTTTTTATATTTTAATAAAACTTAAACTACCTGTAGTAAAAAGAAAAAACCTAAACTTCATAGGCATTTTATTTTTAAATAATAATATTTTTGAAAGGGACATAACGCCATATGACCGTTATGTCCATTTGTAATGGGGATTGAGGCCATATCCGAAAATTTCGCTTTGAAACTGGCATAAAGCCATTATGGCGTTAAGTCCTATTGTTTTATATGAAGGCACCGTATACAACACCGCACACCGGTCTTAAAACAACATAACGTGTACAAAAAAAAAAACACTCCAAAAGTGTACTATACAGTCTTTATGCCAACAAAAGATAATCGTATGGTGCAAATTATGTCGTTTTTCGTAAACATTATTGTCATAGACATTACGGCGTAACAAATACATATGTATATTCGAACCTCATTAAAATAATAATAAATTGCTCACAAATTTTGTTCAAGCCAACAGATTACAATTAGCTCACTATTAAAAAATACATAAAAAAATTAAAAATGGCCATTATTAAAACGTTTTTATTAACTAACTTTCATGTTCGGGTGGAATTTTGTAATCAATTTTTCATGCACTTCTAGATGAGATAGAAGCCTAAAAATTTCAGCATAGGTCAGATGTGGATGACATTGCAACATAATGTAATGATTTTTGTGCTTCCATGGTTCAACCCGTGGTTCAATCCGTGGTTCCATGGTTCCACTGATTCCTGAATCACGTTGTTCGTGAGAATTAATTTTCACGGAAATCGGTATGAGGTTATCAATTATTATCTGATTAGAAATTTAAAAAACATAATTTTTTACTTTTTAGTTGTTTTTTTTTATAATATTTTTAAATTTTTTCTTAAAGAATTTTTCAACTTATTATTTTATTTCATTATAAAAACGTTTATTTTAAAAAAAAATTTTATTTATATATTTTTATTATTATTTTTTTAATGTTAATTTGATTTTTTTTAATTGGAAAGAAATCCCATGCTTTTAAGAATGTCAAAAATGTTATACCATTTCTTCGCAAAAACTATTAGTACTAATTTTTTCAGATTTTTTTTATTATATAAAAAAAAAATATAACACTCAAAAAATTGTTTAGAAAATTAGTTCAGGTTTTTAATTAATAGAACGCTGAATAAACGAGAACTCTGAATCATGCGGATCATATATTGAGTCAGAATAGGTTACGATAAAACGATCGCAACGCACCAACTAATAGTTAATAATTTTTCGTTAAAATAACATTTCAACATTTTTTTTATCTTTATAAAATCCAACTTTATTATATGTAAGATCGAATAATTTTTTATAAAATGTGTGGTGATCGACCTTATAAAATATTAATATTAAACACATTCAATACACATACAAGTGACAACGGTGAAATTACACAAAAACATATATTAAATTTAAAAGGAAGGCTGTTTAAATATATTAAATTTAAAAGGAAGGCTGGTTAAAGCATTCATAATTTTGCTAAATCCAGTCCGAGAGAATACTAATAAATCTTGAGTAAAGGGAAGATATCTGTAGTCTTTCTTATAAATGAAATTGCCCATTCAGATGAAACGTATGTACAAATATTTGCTACATTTGGTAATTTTGGATTACTATTTATGATTCGGCTATTCCTTAAATCTTCCTCAAATAATTTGGTATGTAAGATTAAGATTACATTAGTTTTTAGAGATATGCTTTCTTCCAACCTATTTTTTTTTATGTGACCTTAATTTTTTATAACAATAGATATAAATGATGTGAATTAATAAGATCGAATAAACAGTGTTAACGTTTGTGACTATTTGCATCATCTCCAACCGAATGATCGACCAAAAAATGGTTCGGGATCGACCGGTCGATCGCGATCGACGTGTTGGCCATCCCTGAGATTCTATTTGTATATGGGTAGTTCCACGAAAACTGGCGGAAAACTAAATAAAAATTGTAAAAAAAAAAAAAATTTTTGAGACTTAAATCAGTATTTTTTAGATGCTTCAGATAATTTCGAACTTATTCTCAAAAGGAAACACCGCATTGATCAACTCATTCCCGTGTAAGCAAACGAACCACAGGAATGACACCACGGTAATGACAAAAAAACAGTTTTTACGTAATTTATTGAAAAAAAAACTAAATAAATAAAATTTTTAATTAATTAAATTATAAGAAAAAAACAGAGAAATCTAAACAAAATTGATTAAAACATATTTTTTATTATTTCAATCAAAAAAACACTTACCACGGTAATGACAAAATAGTTGTGACTTATAGAAAATTTTTAAATAGTTGTTCACAACTCGTTTATTTTACTCGATTTAAATATCACAACTAACTATATCAAGAGGTAATATATTTACTTAACCAACTGACATTGCGATTTAAAATTTAATTACTTGTAATGTTTTTTTTTTGGAACATAATTCTAAGACGTTTGAAAGTCTTACTGACACGGTAACAATCATAAACTAATAGAAGAAACCAATTAGAACTGTAGTTTCTTAACTTTTTTTTTAAATTTTAGAGAGCCCATCACAGATTATTTTTTTATTAATAAAATTTGTGAAGTATTTATTGAACCACTGACTTCTCTATATAAAGACTACACATAGAAATTTTTATCTGTGAAATGGTTCGACCAAAATAAATGTACAATGTAGGAAAAAAACTTATTACTTTTTAAAAAAAATTAAAATTTTACAATATGAAAAATATAAATAATTTTAAAAACAGAAATACCTATCATTTACAAAAAAAATAAGAAAGTAAACTAAACTTAGAACATCAGCGATAGATTGGCGGCTTTGTTATTTCGATAGTGAAAGTTCGACAGGCCTAAATCATATAATCATAATAATAAAAAAACTAAAAGCATTCAAAATGACCAATTACACTGGCCTACAAAAAAATTTTTTTGTATTGGTGCAGCTCTATTCGCATCTGTAGTCGGTAAAGTAGTTAGTATGAACTACATTGCTGCTACTATACCTTTTCAACTTCAAATTGGAAATAATCATTTTCAAAATGGAAATAATCATTTTTAAAATGGAATTAATCATTTTCAAAATGGAAATAATCATTTTTAAAATGGAATTAATCATTTTCAAAATGGAAATAATCATTTTCAAAATGGAAATAATCATTTTCAAAATGGAAATAATCATTTTCAAAATGGAATTAATCATTTTCAAAATGGAATTAATCTTTTTCAAAATGGAAATAATCATTTTCAAATTGGAAATTAATTTTAAAATAGTAAGGTAGCAAGCCAGATACGCTCAAACAGTGTTTCAAGTTTTTTATTAGTTGCATCTTTGCCAAAAAGTGCAATATATAAAACAAAAATTTTTATTTAAAAAAATGTCGTATATTAAGAAATGGGAACCTGATAATGTTAAAAAGAAAATTTGTGTTTTACACAACAATGTGGTGGGGATTGGAGAGCGCTCTCAAAAACTTTAGGAGTGAAAACGACATTATGTAGGTGGGTTAATGGATGGAAAGTTGTTTTATAAAGCACAAATTTGCTTTTTAACATTATCAGGTTCCCATTTCTTAATATACGACATTTTTTTAAATAAAAATATTTTTTTTTGTATATTGCACTTTTTGGCAAAGATGCAACTAATAAAAAACTTGAAACACTGTTTGAGCGTATCTGGCTTGCTACCTCACTATTTTAAAATTAATTTCCAATTTGAAAATGATTATTTCCATTTTGAAAATGATTAATTCCATTTTGAAAATGATTATTTCCATTTTGAAAATGATTAATTCCATTTTGAAAATGATTAATTCCATTTTGAAAATGATTATTTCCATGTTGAAAATGATTAATTCCATTTTGAAAATGATTATTTCCAATTTGAAGTTGAAAAGGTATAGATGTCAGCTGACAACTCTGGTTTACCTACAATTCTTATTTCAAATTTTTTACGGTTTTATTCAAAATCAGTCCATGTTATAACTACTTTTATGACATTAATCATATAAATTTATGATGGCAAGTAAGTCAAGAAGTTGCATTAACGATCCTGATATGTTTTGTTACATATGCGGTGAGTATATAATGAAAGATCAACGGAAACCGATTAATGACACGGTAATTCGCTTGTATTCTGTATACTTTGGTATTGAAATTGGCAATCAAGATAAAGAGCTGATATGAAAAATGTGACTAGTTTTCTTGTATCAGCTCACAAAATATACCCAAAATCAGGTCTAAAATCTTAGGCACCAAAATGAGTGTAGGCCAGTGTTATGAATAAAACAACATTTAAACAATGAAAATAAAATTTTGTTCGAATTCACAAAATTAATCAGAATTAAACTTATTCTTATATTAAACTTATAGTTGTACCAATATACGTAATAGATCTATACTTCTAATGATGTATTTTTTCTATACAAAAAATTTCTGTAATTTTTTGAATAGAAAATTGAAAACCATATGATTTTGACGACTATTTTTGCTTATGATTCAAGGGGTTTTTAGAAAAGTTTCCTTCCTTCGAATAATAGTAAAAGAAAACATTTTTAGTTTATATTATTTTAGTGCAACAAATGAACAAATAGAGAAAAAAAATTAATCTAATGCTTTTTTTATAATAATTTTATTGTGAGCAAATATAATTGAAATAAAAGGAGATGTTAAATATAGGAAAAAAACTACGGGTTAATATTGACTCCTCTAAATGGAAAAAATATAGAATTTAACGAAACTTAACATATTTTGTTCAAAAAACACGGAATAATAACACTTCTACTACGGATCAGTTAATTATATTTATTTATTACAGCCTTTGTTATAATTTTGAAAAATTATTAATATCACATATTATTCTTTTAGTTCTTTAGTGATGGCTATGTTTTTTTAGGGGCATATTCATCGGAAACCTTTAATTTAAATGTTATTAATAAATTTAAAGAATACAGATTAAAAATTTACAATTTACCTATGAAAAGATTATTTGCATCCGTTTTTGTAAACGGATTTGCACCCTTCAATGCAACATTTCATTTTTAAATTTATTTTTGAAGCTCAACTTCTTTAGCGAGGTATTGTAAAAAAATTTTGTGAGGAAATAGGGGAAAAAAGAAGACAGAATATAGTATGTCCTATGTAACAAAAAGTAAAAGCCACAACCATATACCATATAGAATTAAAAAATTGGACAATAACAGAATTAAAGATCAACTGATTTTGTTGTTAATATTTATTTAGTTTATTTCCTTTTCGAATTAGTGAAATTCTATCATATGAAACAGAAACGCTCTTTGTCTGTTTGTCTGTTCCGAATAGGCTCCTAAACCGCTCAGCCGGTCGTTTTCAAGCTTACACAAGTTCTTTGACTATTTTAAAATTTGATTAGCCTCCTATCTAGCCTCCCCTGAAGGCCCACTTCAAAAGTTCGTCCGATTTCATTCAAATTTGGTATGTAAAAAGAGGAACTGATTACACACAAATTTCGTAACAAAAAATTTATTTCCGATTTCATTCAAATTTGGTACGTAAAAAGAGGAAACGATTAAACACGCAAATTTCTTAACAAAAAATTGATTGACCACCACTGGGGCGGACTAGGGAATGCATTTTTTTAAAAAAATTAATTCCGGATTTTCGGAATTGTCTCGAAATGAAATCCGGAATTCCGGTTTATTCCGGAATTTCATATAAAATTTAAAATATATTAAAAAATTAAATTAAACTATTCTTTAATATAAATATTAGTGTATTTAGTTCAAAACATTAAAATTATAACAAATTAAATTATGAAATATTTTTTATTAAAATAAAATTTTATACTTTTCAATAAACCGAAAGTGAATAAACTGAATAGAAAAATAAAAATTTGAAACAGAAAGTATCCAAATGTTTTATCATTGAGTTTTAATCGAATTTTTATTGAAAATGTTCCTGCAGCGTTGTTAATAAGTTATATTAAAGAGTTTCCAAAAGTGTTCCTCGGGGGCCCCCTCTTGATATAAAAATTTAATTTCACTTCGAATTCAAAATAAATCACTGAACTCGGAACTCCAACTTATTTTGTTAATGTTGATTAATATGAAAAAGAATTTTATGTATTTGCAGACTTGCGATAGATACTTAGATTTCAATTTTTGTGAATTTTAATGCTTTATGCCCTAATAATAAAAAACAATTAGTCAAAATTCCCGCCATTAGTCAAAGTTCTACCAAATTCGAAAAATTCGGAATTTAGCATTTTGAATTCTGAATTTTTTGAACTTCCGGAATTCCGGAATCCGAAAATCCAGTTTTGCATTCCCTAGGGCGGACTTCTAAAATTCTTCCGATTTCATTCAAATTTGGTAAATAAATAGAGGTAACGATTAAACACATAAATTTTGTAACAAAAAATTGATTGATCCTACCCAGCGACTTCTAAAGTTCGTCCGATTTCATTCAAATTTGGTACGTAAAAAAGAATAAATGATTACAAACATATTTCGTCCGTAGCAAAATAAATATTTGCAAGTAATAAAGAAGTTAAACTTCTTTCGTGAGCTTATGAGGATGAGGCTCACACATATTTTTTTTTTTATAGAATTTTCTTTTTAATTTCCTTAAAAAAAATTATTTTTTTTTGAATGAAACAGAAATCAACGGAAACTAATACAAAAAAAGCAAAAAATTGAAAAACATATGTTTTTGAAAATTACAGAATTTGACAACCATAATTAGAAGTATAGGTTTATTATGTATATTGTTGTACCTAGGGTTTCCAAATATACGGATTTTCTGTAACCAAGGTTATCGGATAGTAATTCTAGAATTATCCGGCGGATACCGGATAACCGTATAAAAATAAACAAATAATATTGAATCTAATTTAATTATGAATACTATTTATTTTTTATAAATAAAATTTGAAATATATTATTACATTTTTTGATTTTTTTCATTTAAATAATAGTATTTCAGGAACACTAATGTATTAAGTGATGCACAAGAAAGATGAGATCTAATTTTGGTACAAAAATTTCCTGAAACCGAAAAAGTTCTCTGAGTCTGTTGAAGTCGGCTTCGCTGTAGGCCCTACTTTGCTTGGAAAATTCAACAAATTTAATTTAAAAACTTAAAATTATAATTACTAGCCTACTTTTCTCGGAAAATTTAACAAATTTAATTTGAAAACTAACCGTGAGATTTTTAACGGATATCGGATACGGTTAAGAGTATAAATAACCGCGGATACCGGATACAGATATATCCGTTTTGGAAACCCTAGTTGTACCTGATAATTTCAATGAATATCACCACTCATTTTTGAACATGCAACGGAGCAAAATTTAATATTTAGATTTAAAAAAAATCTTATTTAAATTTTACCTTTTGGGTAGTCCAAATTTAATTCATTTTTTTCATTATATCTTAATTGTCGACTGCTCGCCTTATTTTGTATTGCCAAAAATACTACGAATTTTTCGCATATTCCGTAATATTTTTGGCAATTTTTTTTTATGGAAAAATTATAAAAATATTAATAAAAATTTATACTTACATGTCAAATGGATAATCCTTGTTTTTCGTATAAAAAAAAATGATTTTTAAAAATAAAAATAAATTTTTCATACAAAAATTTGACTTTTGTATGAAAAGCTTATTCGACCTTAATACATAGACAAATTTGATGTTTGGTCTTTATATAGAGAAGTCAGTGATTGAACATTAAAATAACGAATTTTAGTTTTGAATACCAATCAATTACTTAGTAACAGCCACAGGAATGACAGAATCAGTCTTTAAGCTGAAACTTTTGCTAATGACAGTAAATATTCACTTTTTTTTTTTTTATTTGCCCTAAATGGTAATAATTAATATAATTTATTTTCAAGATTAAAATTGTTTATATATATATACTGCTGGCCCAAAAAAGTGTGGTGACATCGAATCGGCCAGTTTCCGTGGAACTACCCATATAAGTGCGCATAAATTCAATATCGATTAAGGCAAAAATTTGTATTTTGTATGTCGTGAACAGTGAGTGTTTCTATATATTTCGGCTTATTAATATATAAAAGAGTCACCTACTTAATTGTTATATTATATTCATATAATTAAAATAAATAAATTAAATTAAAAAAATTAATTCATACGAATTTTTATTTTATTAAAATATTTCAATATAGGGATCATTATAGGTTGCTTATATGTATATAAGTAATACGAATTTGTTTTCGTACCAATTGTGACTTGATTTCGGAACCAAATTGGATGGTTTTTTTTTATGAAAAAGCTATCATCATTAATGGAGATGTACCAAGATAAAATAATGGATAAAACTATAAGTTTTCCACATACGAAATGTATTCAACAACAAAAAATGTATATGAATACATTTTTTTTACTCGAATTTCTAGTTCTAGCGATCACTAGTCTTAATCTTAATCTTAATCTTAATATATATAAAGGCAAAACGATTTCTCCTAAGCCTCATACAAAACAATAACAAATCTTCAACACATCGCTCGTGATGGTAATCGCGACAAATATTTTTACATTTTTGATTTTTATATTTATGTAAATTCCAATAGGTGCGCTATATTTATGATAATACCCATAAAAACCATAGACACCATCCAGCCTTTCTGGAGGATTATCATTTCAATACTTTTAGTCAACAAAAAAATTCAAAATTTTGAATGTGTTCTTATTGTATGTGTTTCGTTATTGTAATTTATTTTGCTATTGCAATTTGTTATTGTAATTTATTGTACTTATTTTTTCGAAATACGTTTTATCTTTTATTCATAATATTTTTATTCAAAAAACTTTCGAGAGAAGCACTATTTATTGAGCTTATTTAAGACATTTGGTCAAGTTAAAAAAGTGCAAAATTGTTTTACCACGACGCGATATACACCACGGGGGGAAATTTGAAAAAATAATAAAAAAAACATCTTTTTTGTTGAGTTTTCATAACAAATTTGATTTTCGAGTTCAGGAAAGTGAACATCTGTATCCCATTGAAATCTTGAATACATTCAAAGCCAGTGGCAGGTCGAGGGTTGTTATAGGCTATTTTAAAATTTTATTGGCCTCTTACCCAGCGACCTCCCCTGGGGGAGGACTTCAAAAGTTCGCACGTTTTGATTCAAATTTAAACACAAAAATTTCGTAACAAAAAATTTATGGGCTTCCTACTCAGCGACCTTCCTTGGGGGAGGACTTCAAAAGTTCGTCCGATTTAGTTCAAATTTAGTACATAAAAAGAAAAAGTGATTATACACAAAAATTGCATCACAAAAAATTGGGACCCCTTTTTTGAGCTCATCAGCTCAATAACCCAGTCTCCAATGGCTGAGAACAAAATCGAAAATACAGTGAAAATCTCGTATATATGAAGTTTCACTTCTTCTGTGTGTCCTATTCACACATGTTTTTTAGAAGATCATGAATTTTCTCATGGACAGTAGCGTTATCAAGGCTTTTGGATATGAGAAATTTAAAAATATTCACAAAAAAAACTAATAACCGTTTTATGGCCAAAATGATTGTGCTTCATGAAATATTTCAAAATTAATTATTGGAACTAGATGATCAGTGTTTGTTGGTATTTCATTAAGTATTAAATAAATGTTAAATCAATTATAATTTACTATTCCTACGGGGCTGACTAGTATAAATAATAAAATTATCAGCTTAATTAAAGTGGGAAAATTTGCATTTTAAGAGGGCATACAACAATTTATCCAAATTGTGCCATATTTCGTACGAAATTATATAACAGGTCTTATGTATATATTGCTTCCTTAAAGTTAGAACAGTATTAATTTCTTTGATGGCTTAAATTAAAACAAATTAGAAGTCGAGATTAAAACTACATACTTTTTTTTATTAATATTTACAAAAATATTAAGATTTATTTTTTCAAAATTAGGGTTGCCACCTTTCTCAGATCCCAAACCCGTAGATTTTCCAAACAAAAAAATTTTTTTTTTTTTTTAAATATGTAAAAAAAAATGAAATTAACAAAATTATAATTCAGTTTTTATTTAAGAGGACTTGGTACCAGTTTGCATTTTTTGTCCCAAAATTTGATTGTAGAGCCGTTTTAGATTATTTTAAAGTTTAATTTAGAAAAAACATTTCATTCACAACCTCAGGAATGTTTCATAGTTTAAAATGACATAAAACTTTTTAGAATCGATAAAGGCTAAGTGCTCGAAATCTTTTCAAAATCATTGTTATGTGTCACAAAATGGTTTTGAAGAGATTTCGAGCACTTATCCTTAACCGATTCTAAAAAGTTTTATGTCATTTTAAACTATGAAACATTCCTGAGGTTGTGAATGAAATGTTTTTTTTTAAATTAAACTTTAAAATAATCTAAAACGGCTCTACAATCAAATTTTGGGACAAAAAAACCAAACTGGTACCAAGTCCTCTTAAGAAAATATAATGAATATTATAGGTTCTACCTAATAGAAAAAAAATCTTTAATAAATTCACAGAAACATAACATTAACAAATTACGTATCTACGTTTAAAATAAAAAAAGAAATATGTATGTAGGCATATGTATGTATATATATTTATGTAGGTATAATAAAATTAAAAAAAAAATTTACGATTTTTTCTTAAAATCATATTTTTCATTGTTTGTACATTCACGCAATAGTTTCTTTTGTTCTGGTTTCTTTAAAAATGTTAAAAATTCATCACAATTTAAATTGAAATTAATTTTAGTACAAATTTCCGATTTAACCATGTCTACATTTAAACGATTTCGCTCATCGGTCCACAAATTTCCCATTAAAGAAAAAATTCGTTCTACATGAGCATTAGAAATTGGGATGGAAAAAATTTTTTTCGGCAATTTTTTATAAATTAGGAAGTTCTTGGTTTTCAAAAATATTTACCCATTTTTGATCACATGGCATGTCTTTATCTAAATTAACGGCTACTTCTTTAACTATATTTACCTCATCATACAAAACATCTTCATCAATTTCAATTTGAAGGATTTGGTTTGCTTTTAAAACATTCGAGTAGTTGAAAGTTTCAATATTATCTAATTTAAGTGGAGAAAAATATTTAAAAGGGCTGTTGTCAAAGTCATAGTTTTTGTTTAAATAGTTTACAGTTTTTTCGTAAACACCGTTCAACTCTGCAATTAAATTATGTTTTTCAGATTTTGTTAAATATTCCAAACTATTATTTACAAATTTTCCAAAAAATGAATCTCGTTTTCGATTACATAACTCAGTTTTCAATCGAAACATCACTTCATGTAAGCTAACACTTGTTACATTCTTTTTTTCAAGTATCAGTATTGATTTATGTAATATGTTCATATAATGGTTAATAAAATAAATGTAGCATTCAGGCTTTGAAAGACGGTTACTGTTGTTTACACATTCATCTTGTTGGTTTTTTATGAATTTCCAAATTTGTGGTGCGCAATCAGATTCACCTTGCTTTAAAAAATAAGATTTTACTGCGGGCCAAATAATAATAAGCCTATCAAGTGAATTTCTTAGGGACAACCATCTTGTTGGTCCATGTCTCAATACTTTCTGATAATTCATTTCAAAATTTTCAAATTCTTCTTTAAGATGTTTCTCTCTTTTGGCACTGTTTGAAAACTCAGCAAAAACTTTTAATACCAACACTTCAACGTCAAATTTAAGACCTTTACATGCATTTCTACCAGCATTATGGATCACGTGGCAATTACAGTTTGCTTTGATAACATTAGTATTTTTGTCCAATATTTGTTTAAAAACTGACTTATGGATACCATAATTTACCGATGCGTTATCAGCACTATATGATGACATATGCGACATACTGAGTCCATTTTTCATTAAACATTTTTCAATATTTTGGAAAATACTGGTAGTATCTTCATTTGGATCCTTATAAAAATCTAAAATTTTGTGACATATTCCATTTTTATTAAAATACGTGACTGCCATAGGATAAAATTTACTGGAACCTTTATTTGAAGCATCCGTAGAAATTGAAAAAAAATTTTTATTTTCGGATCCAGCACCTAAATCTAGCAAAACCAACTCAATCGACTTAGGACACATTACATTTTTTACGATGGCTAACGATTTTGTCCGGCCACAACGAATTTTCTGTGCAACATTACAGCCAACATATAGTTTTGAGTTTAGCTTCAAAGAACAATCCATGCTGGCGTAACTATGGTTGTGCATTAGGCCGTGATAGATAGAGCTTATTTCAATTATAGAAATTAACTCCTCCTCAGTAGAGCTTTTAACGGCCATAAAATTTGTTATCGGTCGATATGTAGTAGCCAATTTGGCGTTCTTATTGTGGTTACTACTTTTTAGATGGGTTTTTATAGCCTTTTGTCCGTCATGTCTTACTGTAAATTTTATGTTGCAAATGGAACATTTAGCATTTTTATTGTCCACTTTGATGAGCCACTGTTTGTATTCATTTATTTCCAACCATTTGGGTTGAAAAAGATTTTCGTACTTAGTTTTTATTTTTGGTGTAAGATCAGGATCGTCGCTTTCCTGGTTTGAATCTGCTGGTGCTGACATGTTGTTCTTTATCAATTTCCGATTTAATTCATAAAAATTAAATTTAAAAAAAAAAAATGTTTTCTTTTTTTTTACTTTTAAATTTTTTTTAACTGCTGAAAGAAAACAATTAAAAATAATATAACCGAGAACTGCCACACACATTCCTAAAATGACAGATAAGAATTGCCTGATTGTTGAATATCTAATATGTTAAATTAATCAATAAAAATAAAGTGTGACCAGAACCACAGAAACAAAAAAAAAGTAAAAGCCTACTATCGCTTGAAAAATTGGGAAAAAAATTATAATTTCATTTTTGTATAATAAGTACCTGGTTTTAAATTTTCTTTTGATATTTTATTTAACCCGTAGATTTGAGCTTAAGCCCATAGCCCCATAAACGAGTTAGAAAACCCGTAGATTCTGGGGTTTCTCGAGTTTGAAAACCCGTAGAGGTGGCAACCCTACTTTAAATAAAATCAAATAGTGAGAAAAAAATATTTAAATTAAAGTGATTTTTAATTGTTGTAATAAGGTATGATTATGGCACGGTCGATGTGTACTCTGTTCGTACGAAAGTTTAATTATTTGCATTAAAAAAAAAGACAGCATAAAATTTATAAGTATTTAAGTCAATGGTTTGTAACCTTTTCGGGATCATGGATCACATTTAATTGCATAAAAGTTTCCTGGAACATCAGAACTAATTTATATTGATTTCAGTTATTTTGATTAGATATTCAGAAATACATATATCAAATTTTTCATTAATTCATATCAAAATAATAATACTAAATAAAAACAACAAAAATAAATTGTTATAAATTCAAAATAGTAATAATAAAAATTCAATGTGATGCTCGAGCCTGGCGAGACCTTACATTATGTCGCCAATATTAGTTCTTATAAGAGACATAGACAACTTCATTTCTTCTTCCAGCTGTTATATTGATTATAATTTTTTTAAATATTTGCTTGAGTATAAAATTAATTTTTTCATGTAAAATTAAAATCCCAAATCAAAATCTTCTACAACGATAATTTTTTATACAACTGGGTACAATGCAATAATAATAGTGCAAATGTATGTTTGATGTTGATTGACTTACTGTTATGCTGGATCAAAAAAAAATTTTGCATTTATATGAAAAACAAAGCAAGAATTTCATCCTACTTATTTATGTATTATATACCTATAGAGTTAAACTATATATGTCAACAAACCACATAAATTAAAGATTGATCTTATGTAACAGTTTTCAATATCGTTTCGTTTCGGGGAGCTCTTGGGACAAAACTGAAGCACAAATTCTCCGCGGAGCACCGGTTAAGAACCACTGATTTAAGTAAGGGGTCTTGAACATTTTTCTGGCTCGCCAGATTCATCACTACGTTACAAAATATATTTATTTTGTAATAGGAAAAGTAGTGGAAACCAATATATTAAAAAAATCATTATTTGTGCATCCATATATTTAAAAATTAACTGTTGAAATTATAAGACAAAATTAACTTTGTTTTTAAAATAATATTGTTCTGCATATATGACAGATATTGCCCGTTTTATTCGTAGTATAATTAAAACTGTAATGAGAAAAACTGTGAAATAACTTCTTTTTTTTTTCTAACTTAGGGCAAAAAAAATGTTAGTGTTGGTATACAAAAAATGTGAATTGGGAAGATATCTTAAAAATTTGAGGTAATTATATTTGTTCTGGCAGCCCTGCAGTTAGTGATGAGGAATCTCTTTCATTTTACTGAACTGTATTAACACGTTCGTTCTTTTTTTATAATAATAACTAGGCTTGTGAATTTTAGTTCCTTAAAAACCTTGTTTAGACACCTAAAAAGTTCCTAAAAAAACAAAAAAAAGTCGCTAAAAAAGACACTAAAAAAATAGTTAAAAAAAATTTCCGAAAAATTTACAGAAATTTAGATTTTGATACAAAAATTTCAAATCTACGAATGATAAAAAAGATAATAATTTTGGATTTTCATATTATTTATTGTGCGAATATATTAATATAGCAATTTCATTTAAAAGTTAAAAAAAAATATAAATTTCATTGCACAAAAAACTTAAAAAATGAACATGGATTTTGAAATAAAAATGTAAAAACGAGTTTATTAATTATTGATTGATTTATTGCAATAAATTACAAAATGCTTTCGTAAATTTTCGAATTCAAATTTTTGTCGGTTAGATCTGAAAAGATTTTTATGTATAGAAAATGATCTTTCAACTTCTGTCGAAGTAATAGGGCCATACTTAAAGGGAATTATTTCCTGAACGTTATATTGCTCGCAAATATCATTCTTCTGCCAGATATTATGTTTGAAATTTTTTTCAAAATTGAAAAATCCATGTTTTTCATTATGACGGCCTTTAATGTAAGAACAAAATTGGTAAAATAGTTCCTAAAAAAGTCAAAAATGTTTAAAAAAGTCAGTAAAAGTCAAAAAAGTCGAAATAGTCGCTAAAACATGAAATAGGTAGAAAAAGTCGCTAACATATTGGGCTCAAATTACAGCAAATTTTTCGAAACGTGGAGATATTTTAATAAAAATCTGTTATTACGCACGACTGAAAAAAGGTAATTACCTAAAAATCACAACCCTAATAATAACTAATAAAGTTTCAATTTTTCACTCCATAAAATGTCTATAAACTACTAAATCTAATATAGGGATATACAATTTTATGTGTGGTCCGCGGAATTATGATGCATTTCCAAAGTGATACACAAGGTCATTTGGGTTAGTCATCCCTAATTTAAGTATTTCGTTACTTTAAAAAAAAAAAATGTACATAAATAACAAAATTCATTGCTGTATGTATATGACAGCACTTTCAACTTATGTGGTGCAAATTTTATGATTTTAAATTTAATTTATGCTTTCCAGCATGACTATTATAATGTTCATTATTTGCAAATAAATAACTATAAAACAAGAATTACCAAAAGATGTTTTATTTACATATATATACATGTACAGATATGGGATAATCATATTTTTCATCACAAAATAGAGGACAACCGGCAAACATTTTTTTTTCAACCAACATCGTTTTATTTTTATTAAACGTAAAATGTAAAGCGCGATTTACAAGATGACTAAAAAAAAGACCTCAAAATAAAACAGGACAGAAGATACAAAAACTAATGTGTTAGAGCAGTACAAACAGCATAATATTTTTTTTTGTCTTTTTTTGTAATCTTTTTTTATAGGAAAATACACCAAAAAAAAAAAATTATGAAATAGTTCATCTTTTTTTATAGTTTACGTCTATTATTACTACGCGCGTAAATGAAATTTATGGCATAATTTGAATTTTATAGTTTCTGACAATTATTATTGTTTTGTCCATTGATTTCTAAATAAAAAAAAAAATTATTTAGTAAATTAAATAAATGTTATTAGTTATTACTATACTGTTATCCATTTCGAAATAATTTGAGATAAAAAAAAATATTTTTTTAATGTTTTGAAAATCTACAGCTATCTAAATTTGCTATAAAATTTGTTAATGTTTTGTGCTCCATTTTACTATAAAAGAAAAAATAATAAAATTTCTGTCAACTTCTTTCATGCGTTTGTTGTTGTTGTTTATTTATCGTTTTCTCGTTCTAGTTAGACTAAAAAAAAATTACAAGATTACGAATTAGCCATTGTGTAAATCACGCTTAATACATATATCAAAAATATAATAATAAATCTGTTCTGCTGAAGTTGTTCTAATTGTAATGCGCAAATTTAGAAGTGTTATTGAAAAGCTTGAAAAGCATTATTAAAAAAAAAAGAAGTAAGCTTTTAGAGAAAATTTATGTGGAAAGTGGACGTTACACTATTGGTAGAATAAATTATAGGAGATCCTGTAAAAACAAGGACTATTTTCTTAAATAAAGGATTTATGGTCACCTTTCACATTATAGCACTTAGGTCCATAATAAGCTGTACAAACTTCGGGTTTAAATAAGGTTTCGCAAATATTTATAAATAGTTGTTGAGTTAAAGGAGATTTATCATACAAAAAATGTAGGTGCTTTAAACTTGAGTTAAATCAGGTACACTTCATAAAACACAGCATTATTTATTTAGATTCAATAAATATGTTCTGATTAGGCAAAATGAAGAGAAATTAACTACAACGGGAAAAAAATGCATACATTAGTATAATAATGTATTTTTTAGCCAATTTTTCTTCAAAAATTAGAAACGGGCTTCTTTTAATTAAATGTCTGGCACTAAAATGCTTATAACTAATGAATTGCTCGATTAATTTTAACTCTACACAGAAAAAAATAAATTAGAATAATTGACTAAACATAATTAAATGAATCAGATTTCTTTAATTTAACTAATGTTTTAAACAAATTAATTACTTGAATAGTTGAAAAAAAATTCAAAACTGACTGATTTTTCTAATGAAAATTCATTGATTTGAGTTTTAAAATACAAATAATTAATTGAAAGAATTATTGAATTCAATAGTTGTTTTTAACAATTCATTTATTTGAAATATTAAAACAAATTTGTTAAAATGAAAATTAAGGCAAATTTTAAAATTATCTAAACATTGTGTGATTCAGCAAATTTAATTATTGGATTTGAAATAAATATTTCAATATATCAACTACAAAAATAGTAGAATTGTACAGTAACATTCTTTGACAATGTAGAAAGTTTTCATAGAAACCGATTTTATATTGTCTATTAATACATTGTTGTATATCACTGACATAGCTCAGTGGAAGAATTCATAACATTGAACAAAACGGTTAAGCAACACCTCGTTGTGATAGAACTTAGATGGATGACCGACCAAAAAAGCTAAAAAAAAAAAAAGCAATGTCTCGTAGTGAATAGTACTTAGATGTGTGACCAACCAAAAAAGTTTAAAAAAAAAAGAAAAAAAAAAAAAAAACAAAAAAAAAACAAAAAAAGTTAAAAAAAAAAAATTTAAAAAAAACCAAAAAAAATCAAAAAAAACATTTGAGTTGTTTTTTGTATTTGAGGGGTCAAAAACGGATAATGCAAATTACATATTTCATTTAAATTAGTAAATGAATCAAATAATTACGATTTGTAGCAAATCATTTAATTAAGAATAGCTGGCGCAATTAAACAGTTTAAATGGCTAAAATTCAATCACAAACATTAGATGATTTTATTTGAAGTTTAGATAAAAAGGTTACTCTTTTTTTTCTGTGTATGAATGCCAAAATATGCGCGATTTCGTGCATGTCTCGTACATGTCGTGGAAAATATAATGCTTTACGATATTGGGTTTGAGACGGACTCTAAACCAACTGTCTAATAGCTGGCGCAATTAAACAGTTTAAATGGCTAAAATTCAATCACAAACATTAGATGATTTTATTTGAAGTTTAGATAAAAAGGCTACTCTTTTTTTTCTGTGTATGAATGCCAAAATATGCGCGATTTCGTGCATGTCTCGTACATGTCGTGGAAAAGATAATGCTTTACGATATTGGGTTTGAGACGGACTCTAAACCAGCCAAGGGTCTCAATAATTTTAATTTAACATTTATATATTACCTACTTACTAATTTTTAAAAAGTTAGAAAAAAAAAATAGGTACGTAGATGTCGATTAGAGATTTCGGAATTCATCAAAAGTTTGTAAATTTATATGATGAAATATAGATTTTGCTGATTAACAAAGGCCGTCCTGATTATACTGGCTGTGCAACTCAAAAATAAAGCTGATTGTTTTATAATAAGAATATACAATGGTGTGATACAGTAGCGGATCTAAGTTTTCTGGATCTGAAAAACAATGATAAAGTTGGTGAAATTTAAACAAGATTTTTAACAATAAAAAGATAATTGAAGAAACTTTACTTATTTATTATTAATAATCAATTTCGTATCCTTAACTTTGACTTTCTTGAATTGTTTATTTATTTATTGCCAGGAATTCTTAAATTATAAAAAAAATTATTATTATTATTATTTGTTTATTTGGCAAAATTTCAACCATTTACATTATATATGTTACGGGAAATGTGCGAATTCCGGTAAATGTGAGTTTACTTTTGGTAAATGTCAATATTACAGTACATTTACCCGCCCGATTGACCCCATTTTTGCGGAGGGCGTAGAGGGGGTACCCCTTATCCAAATATGGGAGTGCGGAGTGGCGAGCGGGCGAACTGGTGGTCGGTCAGAGGGATATGCGGCGCGCATATCGGTAAATGTAATGTAATTTTCAAATTACGGGTTTTCAAACTCACATTCACCGGACTTCGCACATTCGCCGTAACATATACATAATTCATTACTTAACCCAAATAAAAGAAGAAAAAAGAAATAATTATAATAATTATGAAACAAAAAAAAAATAAAAAAATCAAACTAAAATAATAAAAGAACTCAATCGAATGGAGTGTTGACCTTGATGGAACATTCCTTAAGAAATAACTGGAGGGCAGGACATTGTTGGTGAAATTTAAAAAAGATCTAAGTAATATATATTAAGTAATATATATTAAGGAAATTATCAAAGTTCAACAGCTGTGAATTATATTAGTTCGGGACCATACAATTTTCGGCAGAACGAGTATATTGTGGAAAAACACTACAAGAGTTTTGCGAAACCAGCATACTGGTACTGCATATTGTATTCAGTACAAAAATACTTAAATTTAATAAAGTTTTTTGTCTATTTTGATTACCTTCATTTGACTTCCTTTTTTTGGAGCTTCGTTTATGATGCAAAATCTTTGCCTTCTAACCATTGCTGGTATTTATCTGACTGATATCATTGAGATATTCACAGTGTTAGTGCTAAAAAAACGTTTTAAGATTTTATTTTTTAAAAAGGTTTTGTGCCCGGGGGCGAGTTAAGCTCGCTACACCACTTCTCATATTTTCCTATTTCCAGAATATCAAGTTTTCTTTAGTCTAATATTTATTTTTATTTTAGAGACGGTCTAAGTTTATTCATAATTTTCAGTAGGATTCAATTACCTTTCAAACAAAAATATCATTTAAAAAGAAATAGAAAATCTACTTTTTTTTTCTCTCAATTTAAAAAAAATATATATATATTTTATTATTATTTTCACCCTCTAAAAGCCTAAATGAAGCTTAAAAAACTGTGCGAAGGAAAAATTAGAAAATAGGATTTTTCAATGTCTTTATCGATATTGTAGCAAATTGAGCAATTCTAATAATTTTTTCACAATTTCACAAAATTATAATTACCTGCAAGTGCACATTGACATTGCAAAATTTATTGATTCAGGACAATTTAATTCTAACGGAAAAATTATGATTATTTCTGCAGATTCTTGGGTAATCGTAATAAAAAAAAAACATTAATAATTCATGAAAGATGCATGGTTTAATTCCAGAATTGCTTACTTTATTGACGGGAATATCTTGTTGCTTTATTAGTTTCCGGTTTAGTAAAGTCATTTATGGCTCAAATATGCGGCACACCTTTTATGACTCGCTGGAAAATAACTATTTGCTTTTCTGCCATGTTCTGGCGGTATGGCATACCAAGTTTTTGGAGCTTCGAAATGAAAATAAATAATAGAATATAAATCAATATCTTCAGTACGGTCAGCAAATGTTGTTTTCCAAAACTTTTGAACAATTCAAATCGCAATGATACAAGTTTTGATTTAAACTTTAATTTGATTGCTTTAAATTCTAATAAAAAATGGGACAGACGCCAAACAAAATATTATGCTAGCGCCGCAAATCCCACTAACCACCCGCCCGTCCGTCGCCCTTGTAACTTATCTATATTTAACTTATAAAATGAAACAAATTTTTAATTATAACTCAAAATACTAACTTAACTTTATTTCTTAATTTTGTTATAACATTAACTTACATTATTATTTAACATTGAACATTTCGTTACATAATAATTCAAAATGCTGTTTGATGATTGATTTTGCATTTAATTCTTCATCGGAATTCTTCATCGGAATTCTTCATCGGAAATTTTTTTTTTTTTCATTTCTCTAATGTACTTCTTTTCAAAAAAAAAATCTGGCAAGCCTAATTGGAAATTAAAATTACGAATAATCCGGACATATTTTATTTGCCAAACTGAATCTTAAAAAATAATGATGTTTTTATCAGGTAAACCTAATTTAAGTCACATTTGACTCACCTAAATTTTTGAAGTGAAATTTCTTTAGAGGCATTGTGATTGAGAGTGAAAAAAATGTAAGTGTCAAAAATGTAACGCCGAGTGTCAAAAATGTAACGCCGAATGTCAAAAAAAAAGGCAAAAAAAAAGAAAAAAAAAAAAAATTTATGTGTCAGCAGTGGTGGCATGTTAAGTTGTCACTCGAACAGCGAAGATGTATCGAACATCGAAGCGAGTGGATTTTTTGGCAACATGTTAAGATTTTCTCGCTGCGATACTTTCGAAAATCATTTTCTGAAATGATTTTTGACGTTAAAAAAAAAAAAAAAGCAAAAAGCCTAATTATTTTTATTTACATTTATTAAAATTATTTTTTTTAATTTTTATAAATAAAAATGTTTACCTAGCTTTAGATTAATTTTTTATTTATTAATATTAAAATAATTTTCTTTTAATTATTTTATTTTTAAATAATTAAAAAAAAAATATTTCTGTTTATTCAAAATTAATTTTTATAAATAATTTTGAATAAAAATAATTTCTTTTTTCATACATTTTTTTTATTCGATTCCGTATCACTTGAAAAATTTTTTGTGATACCGTAGCGAGAAAACGTAGAAGCGATTTTGTCATAACATACTGCCATTCGATCGAATATCGAATATCGAATTTTTCGAAATCTTAACATCCCACCACTGATGATAAAACCGACAGCCGCTAGCAACTTAATGAAGCTTATCAGCGCAATAACCTACTCTATATTGGCTCAGAATTAAAGTCGAAAATACTATTTTTTTTTTCGAATGAAAGGGAAATTTATTTTAAACAATAATAAAAAAAATAAAAAATTCATTTATTAATTATTAGTGTTGATTTTTAAAAAGTTTTTGGAATACAATATGTGTTTTGAATAAAAATGTTCCACATGCTAGGTGCATGTGTAGAAAATTTATTTTTGATATTAATTTTTCTTAATGTAATTTTTAGTTTGTTAGTGTAATTTATTTTTGACATTAAATTACACTAATAAAATGCAGGAGGAATATTTTTATTACAATTACTTTTCGGAAGAAATACTAATGTCAAATTTTGCAGGTATATTTGAAAATGCTCTTTTATCTAAAACAGATTTTTTTTTGAAGTAATTTGTAATTGAGTTGTTAGTATAAATTATTTTTGCCATTAAATTCCATTAATGCAATGCATGTAGAATATTTTTATTCCAATTCATTTTCAGAAGAAGTACTAATACTTAAACATGAAATTTTTCAGGCATATTTAAAAAGTTATTTTAGGTTAAACTTTTCGGGCAACAAAAAGAAAACATGATTTAAGCCACGCTGCTGTTTTTTCATACATTATTGTCGCTAATAATATAGTTGTAACCGGAATTGTGTTTACAGCTTACTAGGTGTCTACATTAGCGTATTTTGCCTGCATGCGATTTTGTTCTTTAAATATAGAATTTTTCTTTAAGTATAGAATTTTAGCAAAATGGAAGTAAATCGGAAAAGCTCTATAAAATATAATTAATAAAAATACAAAGTGCTTAATAAAATTAATAAAAATAACAAAAAACAATAAAACTTTTTTGAATTTAGTTAATGGAAAATAAATTAATAAGTGGAAATTAAAGATCTGAATATAAAATCATAAGAAAAAAATTTTGTTTTTCAAATATAAGTTTTTTTTTTTTTTTTTTTTAATAAAGCTAAGTGAATCATTTATAGTAAGCGGCGCTTGCCGCCAAAAAATAGACAAAATATAATCAAAGAAAAAATTAACATCTAACTAATAAAAATAATGTCGGAATGCGACAAATGCAGATTTTCAATACGTGGCGAGAGTGGGATAAGGTGTGCCGGAGTTTGTGGTAAAATCTACCACTCGGCAACCAAATGTTCGGGTCTTGACCAAAGCTCTATTAATGCGATTGCAACTAACAAAAGAGTAAAATTTATTTGTGATGATTGTATATTGTACATTCACAATGTAGACTTGGTTCTAAAAGATATGCAAATTACTGTAAACAAAAACAATGAGTGCTTAAAAGAATATAAACATGAATTTGAGCAATCTTTAAAAACAAGTGAAAATGAAATTAAATATCTTCTTGAATCAATTGAAAAAAAGTTTTCAGAACGACTACAATCTATGAAAAAAGCTCAAGAATCTTGCGAAAATAGTGTTATTCAAATGAATGAAGTATATAAACTTACCCAAGATTTTGGGAAACAGAGTGAATTAATATCTAATCAATTAAATAATAATAATGGTGATAATCAAAAAAAATTTCAAGAAATAAAAAAAATTGCAAATATTAATAAACAAAACAGTGAAAAAAATCCAGAACAAATGCCAATGTCATTCGCTGACGTAATTAAAAATAAAGCTTGCTTTAAAATGCCGGAAATAGTATTGCCGGAGTTGAAAAAAGACGCGCCGATAATAGTGAAACCGAAAGAAAAACAAAGTATAAAAAAAACAAAAGAAGATTAAAATAATAAAGTTGATCCAAAAAATTTTAAAATTTCGAACATTGAAAATAGACATAATGGAGTAATTGTAATAGAAAGTGAAAATGTAAATGAAAGAGATAAAATCAAAAAAGTATTAGAACAAAATTTGAAAGATAAATATGAAATTAAAGTTCCAAAAACAATAAACCCGCGAATCACAATTTCAAATATGTCGTTGAAATGTGAACCTGAAGAAATAATTGAAAGATTAAAGAAACAAAATGCAGTGTGTATGAATAGTGAGTTAAAAAATGTTAAATATTACGAAGTGAACAAAAAAGATAGGATTTATTACAATATGGTTTTAGAAACTGACCATGAATCTTTTCCAAGAATTTTGGCAGCGGGAAACTCAATATTGGATGGGAACGCTGTAATGTGTATGAAGGGCTGGAAATACAGTATTGTTTTAAATGTAAAGGTTTTAATCACAAATCATCGGAATGTAGGAGTAATGAAGTATGTTTCAAGTGTTTAGGAAATCACAAGTCCAAAGAATGCCAGAAAGAAAGAGTAATAAAATGTATAAATTGCATGCGAGCAAATGAAAAATTAAACCTAGGACTAGACGATAACCATATAACACTTAGCAGAACATGTCCAGTATACATGCAAAAGCTTGAAGCCAAACGAAAAAAAATCGGTTACTAGCAATTAGATAGACTTCACGGTGTTTGTACAAATATACAAGGTTTAATTAATAATTTTTTACATATTGAGTTGATAATAGATAATGAAAGACCTGATTTTTTGATTTTAAATGAAACACATATTACTGATTCCATTAGTGAGACCGAAATAAACATAAGGGGTTATACAAACTATCAAATTCAAGTAGAACTGGAGGGGTGGCATTGTATGTAAAAAATGATTGGAAAACAGTTAAATTACTCGAAGATCATGTTAAATCAAAAATGTGGCTGTTAGCATGTGAATGTAATTTTAATGGATCCAGTGTGGTAATTGTTGCAGTGTATAGATCTCCTAGTGGTTCTGTAGGTGAATTTTTTGATTTTTTCAGGAAAAATATTGAGATATTACTAGAGAGAAATAAAAGCATTATTATTGCGGGAGATTTTAATATTGATTGGTTAAAAAATGAGCCTCAAAAGAAAAATATTGAAAGATTTATGAATGATAACTACCTAATGCAAAAAGTGTCTCAGTATACTAGAATAACTCCAAGCTCACAAACACTTATAGATTATGTAATAACTAATTCCGAAAATGTAGAAGCTACAGTAAATCCAAAGGCAAAAATTAGTGACCACGAATTAATTGAAATATCAATAAATTTAGTAGTTGAGAAAAACTATAATTATAATAAAAAAATAGAAATCTTTAAATATGACAAAGTGCAATTTTGTAAAGAACTAAATATTGTAAATGAATCAAGGGATTTAACTTGTGATATTAATTTAAGTGCAGAATTTTTGGTCTGTCATTTGAACAATACCGTAAAAAAATTTACTTATAAAAAAGAAATTAATTGTGATAATAAAACTAATAAATGGTTTAGCAATGAACTAAGAATACTAAAAGCAAATAAAATACAGAAATATAACATAGCGCGATTAATTAAAACTCGAGAAACGTGGAATCAGTACAAAATTATCAGAAATCAATATAATTTAAAAGTAAAAAATTCAAAAAATTCTGATAAAATTAATAAAGCCAATGGACAAAAAGAAATGTGGAGAGAAATAAAAAATTTGGTACTAAAACAAGAGAAAAGTGTAATCCAGAGTGTAATATTTGAAGGAAACGAATGTGAAAATAATTTAGATATAGCAAATAACTTTAATAAATACTTCATAAATAGTGTGGAAGAAATTAGAGAATCAATCGAAATTGTCCCTTATATTAACCATATTAAGCAAATGCAATGCAAATTCAAATTTGCAGAAATTAGTCTGAATAAACTAAAAGATGTATGCAAATCACTAAAAAATAAGTCAGATAATGATAAAATAAACCCTAAAATGATCCTAGATAACTGGGTTTTTCTTGGGCCAAGGCTGCTAAACATAATCAATAAATCAATAACAACGGGGGAATTTCCAGAAGTATGGAAAGAATCTATTATATCACCGGGTGAAAAAGTTCCAAAAACTAAAAAATGTGAAGAGTTCAGACCCTTAAATTCATTGCAAACTCTTGAAAAAATATTAGAAAAGGTCGTAAAAGAACAGCTAGAAAAATATATTGAGGAAAATAAAATTCTCTCACATTTTCAATCAGGGTTTAGGAAGAAATATTCATGTGAAACAGCGGTGAATTATATTGTAAATGAATGGAAATGTAAAGCAGAACAAAAGAAAATAATTGCTCTTTTCTTAGACTTTAAAAGGACATTTGAAACAATCGACAGGAATATATTGTTAAGGAAGTTGAAATATTATGGAATTGAGGATAATGAACTGAAATGGTTTTCCAACTACTTATGTAATAGGACTCAGCGAACCAAGGTCAACAACAATCTTTCGGATCCAGAAGTTGTTCAATGCGGCGTTCCTCAAGGATCGATTCTAGGAGCCTTGTTGTTTATTATTTACATAAACGATATGCCTGAGGTAATAAGAAAATGTAAATACATATTTTATGCAGATGATACTTTAATTTATGCAGAAGGTAATGATGAAGATGAATGTATAAGTAAAATTATGAGCGATATGAATGGAATAATTAAATGGTTAAACATGAATAAACTTAAACTAAATGAGAAAAAAACTAAAATGATGGAAATAAATAATAGTTCAGATAAAGTAATTCAATTAAATGGAGAAATTATCGAAAAGGTAGAAAGCATTAAATACTTAGGAGTAATCATTGATAAAAAATTGAAATTTTATGACCACTTTGATTACACATGTAAAAAGATAGGGAAGAAGATCGGATTCTTAAGAAGAATAAGGTGTAAAATAGATAGAATAACAGCTGTAAACATATACAATGTAATAATAAAACCACATTTTGAGTACTGCTCATCTATACTTTTTTCTTGTTGCAACCAAGGTCAAATAGATAGATTTCAGAAACTCCAAAACAAAGCTATGAGATGTATACTGGGATGTGGTAAACTCACACCAATTAGTTTTATGCTGGAATGTTTGAAATGGCTGGATATACTTCAGCGGTTAGAGTATAATTCATTAGTTTTTGTTTTCAAAATAAAAAATGGAATGACACCAGATTATTTAAAGCAACATATTAATTATGTGGGAGAGGTGCAACCTTATCGATTGAGGAACGTGGGAAATTTTAGAATACAAATCCAAAAAACAACTGCAGCCCAGAATTCCTTCTTCTACAGGGGTCTACAATTATTCAACACTAGTTTTCTAGATTTAAAAGGAATTGCGTAATTTTTATTAAAAATAGATAGAGCTTAGTCGAAAAAAAAAAAATAAATAAATAAATAAATAAAATGATAAATAAATTGTAAAATTTTGTAAATAAAGTATTTCGTATACTAATATATATATAAAAAAAAAAAAAATAAATAAAAAATGTATTCGTGTATCTTTATACAAAATTGAAAATCGCTGCAAAATACGCATGCTGATTTTGAATAATTTTTCAGCATGCGTATTTTTTGACATTTCTCACAAATTTTGCTTTTTTTTATTAATTTAACATTTAAGTCAAGGAAAATGGTACAATTTGGAAAAATGTATAAAAATCGCATGCTTTAAATCTAACCCAGTGGAATATTGAGCACACATAAATACTAATAAATGAAACAGAAAAAATAGAACACATTCATAAATACGCGCGATTCTAAATCGCTAATATAGACAGCCCGTTAAAATATAGTAGAAATCATCTGGCAATCAGTGTTGCCAAGCAGCCATAATTCTAGCCATTTTGAAATAATTTAAAGCCATTAAGCCACTAAACTTTTTGAGCTTAAAATTTTTTTTAGAATTTTTAAATATTTTTATATCTAAGTAGTCACTGGTTTTTAATTTTTTTTGTTTAATTTTTGCTAAGCCGCCGAATTCCCCCAAAACAAGTTATTTTAAGTCGACTGGCCGCAGCAGTCGAAGGACAAAAATCAACTAGTCGCCGGCGAAAAAATCGATTGGCGTCATGTCTTATATGCATTTGGTCATTTTAAATATTTATTTAGCCGCTCCAGAAAATACTACTTGCCATGAAGTTTCACTTCTTCCGTGTGTCCCGAGACTCACATATTCTTTTTTTTTTTGTATGATAAATCTCCTTTAATAGTCGTCAGTAATGAAACGAACTCTCAGTTGTTATAAATTTGAAATTTGATACAGAAATTCTTATTCTTTGCCTACGAATAAATACTAAAGGAAGAGTAAATCCAGCTCTGGAATGAAGTATCTCTCTTACATGTTTAGTGAAACCTATACATTCACATTACAGGGTGCTTTTTGCAAAATCTGCAAACATTATGTTTGTCGTTTTGGGATTGTTTTCAATTTTATTACCCCGATTTGGATCAAATTTGAAGGGGGGTGAAAGGGGGGCCCCAGATGCGAAATCCAAGACGGTTTTGGCGTAAAAGGCCCCGTTTCAAAGATATAGCCCTTCAAAGTTTTCATACATTCCAAAATATTTTACCATATTATTTTTTGGAAAAGGGCAAAATATTTCGGAAAAGGAAGGCTCCCCCGAAAAAACCGTCTTGGATTTCACATCGCGGGGTACGCCCTACCCCCTCCCCAAAATTAGGCCAAATCGGAGTTAAAAAATTCCTTCCCCATATCCAAATTTTTGAAAACTTTGAGGGGCCAAAACTCGGACACTGGGCCTTTCCCCAAAAAAAAAATACATGGGGGGTGATTTTGGCACCGCCTCTACCACCCCACCAAGTTTGAGCGAAATCTGAGGGGTGCACGCGTTGTGCACTTTAGCCAATATTTATTTAAAAAGAGACCGATTATAAGCCCAACACTCTATGAGTTTATATTTTTTATTTTTTGACATTTGTGTCCCTCACCCACCGATTTTTTTTTCCCACAACCTACAATTTTTTTTAAATTTCTTTAACAAAATAATAATAAATAAAAAATACTGGAACTCACATTGAAAATGGAGTGAGCCGGAAGTGATGAGCTGACAGAAAAAAATTAGCTGATAGTTGTTAAAATTTTAACACGCCCATTTTCTTACTTATTATTAAACATGTTCAAAATTTATAAAAGAAAGAAATATGAAATAGAAGAGTGAGATATGATAATTGCGAATATATTTTTACAAGTTTTTTATTAAATCTATTGAACTGATGGTATAAAATTTTTTGTAGGTATTATGAAAATATTCGTAGGCATTAAAATGTTGTATGAACAGGTTTATACAAGCGTGCTACTTATGGAAACTCCAATAGATGTCGCTATACTTACTTAAGACATTGTCAATTTTATTTTATCTGTCAATTCACTGTTTTGACAGTCCCTATCTGTGGTCACATAAAATGTTTATTTACATTGAATTTTGTATGAAAAATACGAAATTTAGATTTTATTTAGATACTTCGCAGATATGTGAATATTTTATAAACAATTTTATTAATTAATAAATGTTTACATCTAAAATAAAATAAAATTTCGAATTTTTGTGAATTGAAAAATAAAACTTAGCAGCGACCGTGCGGCTAATGTAAAAAGTTGAAAGCTGATTTATAACCTTAATAATAGTAACGGCGTTCCTTTTTTTTTTCTTTCTAATTTTTGACATTTGTGTTCCAAAAACCAAGTACTTCTTCTTCTTCTTCGGCTTTATTCGTTTATGTACCAAAATATTTATCCATATAGATCGATGTTCTTTGCATTATGAAGAATTGTTTAAATTTCTGTATTGAGGTGAATTTTAAATTTCACTTTTTCGTCGTTCGATTGCAGTCAGGCGCAGACGATTTGATTGATTTATAGCCGGCTAAGTAACGCAGCCGTGAATTTTCGGCAAAGCCGCAGCTACGAATTTATCATGATTTATTCATGAATAGCCCGCTAGATGAATTTTACAAATCAATAAACCAGCCACGAAATTGGCTTGCAGATACTAGTAGGATTAATTACTGAAAAAACGCATCTATAGTCGAAATACCTGGCTTCGCTCGGTAGTACCGAACTTATATTAATATCAAAACACTTTTGTTCAGATTTTGGGCAGTAAAAAAAATCGGAATTTCAAAATTTGCTTCATATCGCCACGTCGGTACTTCGAATCAAAATTTCTTTATTTCCTTATTTTCAAAATTTCGAAATTTGTTGTATAGCCCCCAATTGAGCCCTGGGACAACGTTAAGAACCCTTTCAACTTCGAGTTTTTTAAATAGGATTTTCGGGTCCAACGCTACAACATTTTATTTGAATATACCTAAATTGCAAAAACCGGCTTCTAAGGTAGACCTCCCGTCAGGGCCTCGGATAAACATTTCTAGTACCTTATAAGCATCTCAGGCCCCAATGATACTTTCCCAACAAACCAGAGTTTAATCTTTGATCGAACTAAGATTAGTTTTTTTTAGCTAAAAGACTAATCTTTTTATTCATCTATTCGCCTAACATTTTGTCCCTCCCTAGATGTATTATAGAGATCCATTAAAGATTAATTATAAAGATAGATTTTAGATGTATTATAGAGATCCATTAAAGATTAATTATAAAGATAGATTTTAGATGTATTATAGAGATCCATTAAAGATTGATCGTAAAGATAGATTTTAGATGTATTATAGAGATCCATTAAAGATTGATCATAAAGATAGATTTTAGATACATACGGAGATCTATTAAAGATTGATTCGAAAGATAGATTTTTGATGTATATTGAGATCTTCTAAAGATTAATTATAAAGACAGATTTTAACTTTTCATTTGCACTGTATTTACAAATTGACTTAAATTATTTATTTTTAAAATCTCTTAAAAGAGTTTACAGAGATTTTAAAAATAAATAATTTAAGTCAATTTGTAAATACAGGTGCAAATGAAAAGTAAAAATCTGTCTTTATAATTAATCTTTAGAAGATCTCAATATACATCAAAAATCTATCTTTCGAATCAATCTTTAATAGATCTCCGTATATATCTAAAATCTATCTTATATTTACTTAGTACTGTGCAAGTGAAAGTAAAAAGGATTTTATATTCATTCATATTCATTCATATTCATTCATATTCATTCATATGGTTAAATTAAAAACCAATTAATCTTATATATTTATATATTTTATTTGTCATGTTCATTTTATATCATTTTATATAAAATATTAATATTTTATTATTTTATATATTATTGTTATTATTATAATTTATAATATAGATAATTATTATCACATTCATTCATTCATTACTTATTACTTATTACAATTTTTTTTTATTTTTCCAAACATTATTATTATGATTTTGCTTAACGCGGTGGAATAAATACTTCATCTCATTCGTAAATTCTACCTCTCCGTACCCTGATCGATGTACTGAATCTATAAATTAATAAAACTTACACTTTTGAATGCTACGTTCAATATTATGCATACTTACGGAATAAACTTTCTTTAATATTGCAAATACATTCAAATCAGATGAATTTGAACAATTAGAAGCTGAAGGTGTAGATGTAATAGCAAGTTCAGGGCAGCAATCTGTTTCCCATTTCTTTTTTT
The DNA here is from genome assembly GCA_964007475.1 of Hybos culiciformis. Taxonomy (NCBI): domain Eukaryota; kingdom Metazoa; phylum Arthropoda; class Insecta; order Diptera; family Hybotidae; genus Hybos; species Hybos culiciformis. The sequence goes on from OZ023274.1 coordinate 23,206,025, forward strand.
TTTTTATGTCAAATACTTCAGTTGCCTCTTAGATAGTCCCATTACTTTTTTATCGCCCATTGTCTTTGGTAAATAAGAGTTAAGAATATATTAAAATTAATACAATATTAAAAGATTGATGGGAGATTAAAAAAAGATCAACATATATAGATTGACGGGAGTTTAGTAAAAGATTAATAAAATATTAATAGGTTGATAGGAGATTGGTAAAAGATTAATACAAGATTACAAGAAGATAAATAGAAAATTGAAAAAAAAAAAAAATAATAATAATTCCTACCGACAATAGGATAATGGGAAATTGGTAAAATATTAATGGATTTGTCATTTTTTAAAATAGTAACAAGAAAAATAAGAGAAAATAAAAGTTTTACAGTAAGCCAGCGGCAGGTAGTATTGCAAAATTTGGAACTACCAGTACTTACCTATTTCCTATTTGTTTATTAATTTTTCTTTTTTTTACTTTAATTTTTACTTCAATTTCTTATTGAAATTAGTTTATTAAAATTTTATTAAAGCCTAATTTTTGTTAATTTCCAACCAATAAATTACATCTAAAACAAACACGTTTATTGTTTTGTTTTGATTGTTCGAAATCGAAATTCAAATTCGAATGCGAAACGAAAAAAATTATGGTCTATCGCTCTCTCTATTTTAAAAAAGATTAATCAAAAGTTTAATCTTTTTTCTATCTCTACATTCTCGTTTGAGCATCGATCTTTTGATCTCTTTATTTTAAAAAAGATTAATCTAAAGATTAATCTTTTTGCTATCTACTCCCTTCTGGTTTGTTGGGTTAGTTCAAAATTTCAGACAAATCGGTCCAGCGGTTTAGGCGTGATTGAGGACAGAGAAACAGAGAAACAGAGAATTTTCATTTTTATATATTAGATAAGTACTGAGCATTTTTCGAATTACTTTTTTTATATCGGATGAGCTTTTTTTTTGGTTCCCAAAAATTTTTTTTTGTGCCAGCTTTGTTAAGCCATTTCCACCCAGCCGCAGCCACGATTTTAACATTTTTAAGCCGCAGCTGTATAAAAATATAAATATGGCCAATGGGCCGCAGCGCATTAAAATTAACGGCGTCTTCCTTATTACAGCAACATTGTTGCTAGCTGACAAAAAAAATGTTTATTTGTTGTTTCGTGTTCGGTTTGGTTTTGTTGATTTTTTTATGAGTTAATTTTTATCTCTGTTTACATTTCTTGGCGCCTTTGCGATTTGTTTTATTATTTCTGACTGAATTGGAAATAATAATAAGAATTTATTAAAGGGATTTACTGTTTTTAAAATTTTATTTTTATAATCAGAACAAGATTATCATTAAAAAAATAAAATAAAAAAATTATTAAATTAAAAAAATGTCTAAAAAAGGAAAGATTTATTCTGTGGCTTGTAAGGATTTTGTGTAAGTTAATGGATTGATTTTGACTGTCGTCAATTGAATGAAAGCGTCAATGATTCAATGGAATGGGCTAATATGATTTATTAATGACTAATTTTTTTTTTAATTTTCTGCCTTTTTGTAAATTTTGTTATTGTTAATCGAGTTCGCGTTCTTCTTGGCGTCAGTCGTCTAAATGAGAACAATATTGGCTTTAATGTTCAATAATTAATGATTTCTTTTTTATTTTTAGAACTTACAGCGATACAGTTTTTTATCCTGGTGATTATTTGAATGTCATCATTGGACCAAATGGTACTGGAAAATCAACTTTAGTTGCTGGTAATAGCAGAACTTTTTTTTTTTTTATATTTGCTTACCTATTTCCTAGAAAGAATAGTTTTCTACTTTAAATTTTAGTACTAGAGGTATACCTAACCTACCTTCATGCTTTCTAGTTCTATCTATGTAGGTATTTGATTGTAAAACTTCGCAAACTTCATAACTTAGGAACATAGGTACGCCATTTAAAATGTTGAATAAGATAATGTAACTTATAGTTGCATCAAGAGAATGTATTATAAAATACCTATTTTTTTTAGCTATAATACTTGGAATGGGTGGAGGCCCAAAATTATTATCACGTTCATCACAAATTGAAGATTACATTAAAAATGGTAAAGAAGAAGCTTGGATAGAAATCAAAATATATAAAAATCCTGTTGGTGATAAAATTACATTTGAACGCTGCATAACTATGAATGGGAAATCGTCATTTAAGGTATTTATTAATTGATTCAAATAAAATTTTAATTAAACGCTTAAATTAGACTCCAATATGTGTATAAAACTTTAAATTGTGATTTAGCTGTGTCCAATACGTCCAGTATTGTATTATATAAAAATTATTGGCTCCTTAATAAATAAAACTACAAATTATAGAATTGGATTTAGTAAGAAATTTTTCTAATCCGTAGTCACACATATTAAACCTATATTGTAAATTGTCAATTACTACATACTCATAAAATATATTTTTTATAATTTTTTTAATTTGTAGATTAATAAACAAGTAGTTTCATCTAAAGATTATTTACATGAAGTTTCAAAATTTAATATACAAATAAGTAACTTATGCCAGTTTTTACCACAAGATCGGGTACAGGTTAGTTGAATCAAATAGTATAAATAATCGATAGAGGTAGGTACATACTTTTTCATAGAAAAAAAAATATGGCAAAATATAAGGGAGCCGGTCTAATGCCCGGAGTCGAATATCCCGGAGGTACGAAATCCCGAAAAGACGTAATCTCTAAAGCCCCGCAGGAACAGTTCAGCTCTCGTACCAATGGACTATGTTGCGATGAAAATAGGGTTTTAATACCTGAAGACACACGAAAAGATTAGGCCCGCGTAGGGTTATGTTGCGAAAAAGGAGGTTTTAATACCTGAAGCCCCGCAGGCACACACGAAAAGACTTTGGCTCGCGTAGCCATGGGTTATGTTGCCAAAAAGGAGGTTTTAATCCCTGATGCCCCGCAGGGATACGCAAAAAAATATTTAGCCCGCGTAGCCATGGGTTATGTTGCGAAAAAGGAGGTTTTAATCCCTGAAGCCCCGCAGGGACACACGAAAAAGGTGGCTTCCGGGATTTAGACCCCAACCCAAATATTACACCATTGATATCAGTAAATAGGATATAAAAAAAAACGCTTCATTGTATCTTTCGATCGGAAATAATTCATTAGCCAAAAATCGTTGAACAAATTTACCGACTATCTTCTTCAATATTTTTAATAAATTCATCCTATAACTTTGACAGCGTGAAGAGAAATTAAGTTTTAACGCAACCATTTAAAAATATAAAGTACGAAAATCACAAATTAGCAGCAATTTACTTGTTCGAAATTATTCGCTACGTGAACAAATGCGCGATTTAAAGTTTTTCCACTTGTGGGATACAACCTATCTTTCTCAATTCTTCTAGTGCGCCGCTACAGGGACTGCAACCCCTTTTTCGAAACCTACCTGTGTCTATGCTACAGGAAGCCTTTCGCGTGTTTTTAGTTTTGTCGAAGCTGTAGAGACCTTAACCTAAGTTTCTCCACATACATAACTCATACATAATTGCACGTTCCTCAAAAATGTACTAAGTTCTACATTTAAAAAAGTTTGTTGTTTTTATATTAAAAAAGTTCGGAATTTTATTATTTTCTGTTTTAGGATTTTGCAAAAATGAATTCCCAAGAAATTTTATCTAGCACTTTGTCATCAGTTTGTTCACAAGAAATGATAGATCAATTGCAAAAACTAAAGGAATATCGACAAAAATATTTGGTTTCTATAAAAGATATTAAAGAAAATAAAAAAAAATTACAAGATGCTGAAAATCGTAATGCGCAGTAAGTTGTTGTCGAGTAACATTGTTACAAACTTAAATATTAGAAACTTTTTTAATAATTTACATTAAATTTTTTCTAGGCTTAAAGAAAAAATAGATCGGATGTTAGCTAGAAAACAATTAGAAGAAGAAATTAGTATTTGTGAAAGAAAAGAAAAATGGTTAAAATATTTAGAAAAAAAAAATAAATTAAGTACAATTGAAAATGATGTAACAAAGGCAAAGGAAATTCAAGATCGCGATGAAAAAAAATATAATGAAGTGAAAACTAGCTCAATAAGGATTGTTAAAGAATTAAATAAGTTTACCGAAATTATCAAAAGGGAGGAAGAAAATTCGAAAAAGCACTCAAACGGCTTAGCCTTATTAAATGATGAATGTGAAAAATATGAAAGTAATATTCGATCAGAAGAAAGAGATTTGAATGTAAAAAAATTAACTTAATTATTACTCATTTTGAAGCGATAATTATTCAAAGAAACTCATTCAAAAATTTTCTTTCAATAAAATTCGATGAAATATACTTTTTTTTACTTGAATCAAATGCGATATATAATTTTTGAATAAATATCACTTCAAACTGAGCTCAAGAAATATATACCTATATAATTTTCATAATTTTTTTATTTTTAGAATAAGAAACGTGAAATTCTAGAACGAGGAAATGAAATTAAAAACGAGGAAAAAATTTTAGAAGGTTTAACTCAAGACTTACGTAATGCTATCGCAGATTGTGGCAGTGGTAAGAAAAATAAATATGAGATTGTATGTATGTATGTATGTATGTTTAATAGAATTGAGTTTTCAAACTATTCTAGAAATGAATAAAGTTTCCAAAATAAAATAAAATTAAGTATCGGTGCCTGCTTACCATTAGCGGTTTTATTATCGTAATTTTGGTTGAAATATTTATTTCTTTATTCAGCCTCAATACATTCAAGTATTTTAGCCAACAATTATATGGGCCTGAGCTCATATAGATTAATTGAATAAAAAAAAGTTTTAATAGAAATGCATATATAGAAATGCATATATTATAAATATAAATTAAACAAATCATAAATTATCCGGAATTTTTTTACTGAATTTTCAATATCACTACCTTTAAATTGGTTATCTGCATAGGAATCATGTTAAGGCATATTGAATTGAAGAATTGATTATATGAAATCAATTTTAATCCACCAAAAATTTTATGTTGGTAGATTTTTGAATGTAAGATTTTTGTATTTTTTTTTTAGACGAAGATAACAAATCTAGAGTAAATGTTATAACAGAGAAGACGAATGGACTTATAAATCAACATTCACAATTGATGGAAAAATATCGATCTATTAATAATACTTTAGATAATGATTGTACACCAGAACTTCAAGCTGTTAAAAGAAGAATGAATTCATTAGAAAATGTTAACGAAAGAAAAGAAAATGTAAGCGATGGCTATTAAAATGAATTAAACAAAAATTATTTAATACTGTTTTTACATGCTGAAGCTATGAAATTTGAATCCTCTACATGTACATTATTATTATACTATCAAGTTAGCAGTGTAAAGTAAAGATTATTGAAAAATCTTATTGCAACATTACTAAAAAATTCGGAAATTCCACATTTTCATAAAAATTTAAATAAATAATGTTAGATCAGTATAAATAAACCTTCAAGTCAGAGAGATATGTTTTTCGATATATCTTATAATTCAGTTAAGCACATACATTCTGTTCGATTTGGATCGTCATTTGACTCAGCCAATTAATGGAGACTTCGAAATCTATAAAAACTAACTTATTTTCAGTAAATTTATTAATTTAAAATTTAATTATTTTTTATTTTCAGCTGATTCGAGATAATTTTCCTGACGTCTACAAGGCAATTCTATGGCTTCGTCAAAATCGTCATGTTTTTCAAGGTCAAATTCACAATCCAATGTTGTTAGAGGTAAATATGAAAAAAATTGGTATTAGGCTTTGATCTTATGCATTAGGGGCGATACAACTTATTGAATTGTAAGTAAATAAGATCTAAGGGCCGAAGAACTCAATAGATGGACTAATTTTAGAAAAAAACTAGTTTTGTTTGCTAAATTTTCACATAGGTTTATAAGATATGGTCAAAGAATCAATAAATATGTGTTTTATTTTATTTAGAAAAATTTTGAAATGAAAAAAAATGACAACTTTAAAAGTTATTCTTATTATTGAATTTTTTTCCAGCTTAACATAGTTGATCCCAAGTACGCTAAATATTTAGAAAATACAGTTAGCACAAAAGATCTTCTAGCTTTTACGTGTGAAAATAAAGATGATGTCGATATTTTGATACGCAATTTGTGTAACGATCAACATCTTCTTGTAAATGTTTTGCATTCAAAGCCAGCTGAACAGTGCCAATTCGCTCCAAAAGATAATATTCAGAATTTAAGGTAACCAGAAAAGATTATAAAATAATCACAAATTTATTTTTAAATTAATTTCAATTAATATTAAAAATGTATTTTTTTATTTTTATTTTATTATTTTAGAAAATTTGGGTTTTTTGCTTTTTTGATTGATTTAGTTGAAGGACCAGCTCCAATTTTAAACTATTTATGTCAAGCATATTCTTTGCATAGAATTCCAGTTGGTACTGAGAAAGTTAGTGAATCGACAGAGCATATTCCAAGCCATATAAGATTGTATTTCGGAGGTAATTTAAAAAGCTTTATAATTACAAAATCTTTAAGAAAATATTGTAATAATTTTATTAAATCTATTTTTTTTAAGGAAATTATCGCTACAATATCACTGTTTCGAAATATAGTGGTGAAGCAAGTTCAATGAGAAGTGACATTGCGCCAAAAAATTTATTGTTCATTAGTATTGATACCAAAGAAATAAGCAAATGCAGAATGAAGTAATTTATTATTGTTCCCAAATAGTTGAATATAATTGTTCTCTTTTTTTTATTATTATTTATTTAACATTAAATTAACAATGACGACAGAATCTTTTCAATTAAAAACAATTCATTAATTTATTGATCTACCTACAATTAAAATTCCTACTTTTTTTTATATTTACATTATTATTTAATTTCTATTGAGTTTTTTTTTTTTATATAGAAATAGAAATTATGTAGATAATAAGTAATTACAAAATTTTGGCAATTTTTTTTAAAATGGATTTTTTTTTTATGTTTTATCCCAAGCTTTCAGTGAAGATTGTATAAATGAATGAACTTAATTTGAATTTTTATAATTTTAAATATTTTTTTTAGGTTTAATGAAATAACAAAAAAAAGTGATAAATTAAAAAATGATCGAACAGAAATTGAACGTAAGTTAACAATGATAGAAGAACAACGTAATTCATTGACAGAAGAAAAGAAAACAATTGATAGAAAAAAAAATTCAGTCGATCGAAGAAAAGATCAAGTTCGAGGACAAGTTGAGAAAGTCAAACGAATGAAAGCCGACACTATTGGTAATTCCTCAAAATTTTCGTATTAGTTGAAGTTTAAGATCAGAAATTTGATTACAAACTCTGAAATTAATTAGTTATTAAAAATTATTACATTATTAAAATAAGCAATTGTAAATTGTTGCCACAGAACGATATATATATATATATATATATATATATATATATATATTTCAATCCGAATAGTAAATAAATAATATAGTGACATTTGATCTAGGTTTCGGTTTCTTCTAGTAAAGTCGGATGCATGAAAATTGAATATTTTAGTCTAGTAACAATAACAATAATCTATGTATTGGCAAATAATGTTTGGATTCCCATCAAGAACTAAAATTTATATTTCATTGTTCTAACGACATTAGCTTTATAACAAAACATTTTTTAATTTTCTTTGTAGATATCGAGGAAGAGGAGGCTAAATTCAAGACATTATCTGAAAATGCAGTAAAGAAATTATTTGCACTTCAAATAAAAAAAATTGATTGTTTAAGAGATTATCAAAAGGCTGTTGAAGCTCACGCTATTGTTTATACCAAATCAAACATTTTCAAAAGGGAAAATATTGAAATCGAAAATTTGGTAACATCAGCCAAAGAAGCATATGAAAATTCCAAAGTAAGTTTCAGTTAATAGAACAATCCAAAACAAAATATGTGGGCTGTTAAAGGCGCGTTATTGTATTTAAAAATTATAGTGTAAAATTGAAAAGAAAATAGTTTTGTGACTGGAATCGAAATTTAAATTATTTGTTTAGCATATCATACAACATGTAATATTTATATGAGATAGATTTAATCTTATTTCCTACTTTTTTAATTTTTTTTTAGAAATTAGTAGACGATATCAAAAGAACATATGAAACTTTAAATTCAAAAGTAAATGAAATATTAAGAAATTTTAAGTCACAATGTGATAATAAACAACCAAATGAACATAATTTTCCATTCAAAGAAAAATTTGAAGAACTTCCTGATAATTTAGAGGCATTAACTGATCTCATATATGAAATGCAATCTAAAGTAAATTGTATGCTGGCCGACGATAAAAAAGTATGTATAATAAATAAAAATGAATAATAAATAAACAATTATGAAAATCAATTTTTATAATAATTCCTTAATATTTTAGATAATTGAACAGTATGAAACGCGCCAAAAAGAAATTGAGTATCTTCAAAATATAATTGGTAACGTATCGTCATCTGAACGTAAAATTAATAATGAAATAACAAAAATGCATAATGCTTGGTTTCCTGCATTACAAAGAATTGTTGATGAAATAAATACAAACTTTGGTAATTTTATGGCATTAATGGATTATGTTGGCGAAATTAAACTTTCCAGAAACGAAGAAGTATGTTAAATATTAATAGAATATTAATAGAATGAATTTTCCTAGACTGATCGAATCTCCTTGTAGGGAATTATAGATTTTAAAATAATATATAAATTTAAAAAAAAATTTAACTGTGAAAGCCAAAATTGATTGAGTTCAGATATATTTAGATGAGATTGAAAAACATGAGTAAAATAGATGTAAACTCTCAAGAGTCCTTGTATAAAATTTTGCACATAATCTTAACTTAATGTAACTCTTTACTTCAATTTTAGTATGATTATGCAAGTTACGGAATTGAAATATATGTTCAATATCGAAATAATGGTCGACTTCAAATGCTTGATAGATTTGTACAATCAGGTGGTGAAAGAGCTGTGGCAATAGCTATTTATACTTTAGGCTTACAGCGTTTAAATAATGTACCTTTTAGGTAAATTACTTATTATTAAATATTTTTTTTTACTTATTTATTTATTTATTTGAACTCATTTTTATAGATAGAAAATGCAGTGCGAGTGCATAAATGTATTAAAATTACAAATTTAAGTGCAATCGGTAGCTTGACGATATGGCACTGGAGTTCATGAACCTCCTTAAATTTGCAATTTTATTACTATTTCTATTCTACTATATTATGTAATAATTAGTTTTACAATTGTAATTCTTTTATTTGTAATTTTATCATATTATTTAAGATGTGTTGATGAAATCAATCAAGGAATGGATGCTAGAAATGCAAGAAAAGTATTTGAAATGTTAGTTAATGAAACGTGTACACCAGGACAATCGCAATATTTTTTTGTTACACCAACAGTAAGAAATTGTTTTTATAATTGATGTTAATATCTAGTAGAATCCTGTAAGTTAGTGGGGAAAGAAATCGGCTACTCAACACAACGTCTAAGAAGTCAAATAACTAATTCCTGGTATGATTCAATTTCATACAAATGTGTAATATATCTTCTGTTGGTTCGTCCCGATTCTGTTGAAACTAGTTTAACTTCAAATTTGTTTTTAAGTTCTATATTACATTATGGCACAATTGGATTTGCCTCCTACAGTGAAGAAAAACGATTTTTTGTAAATTAATCAATAATTTCGTTTCAAATTCCGTAAAAAAGAAACATTTTTTTTATTTTAGCTATTATCAAATTTGGTTTATAATGAAAATATAACCATTCATATTGTTCATAATGGTCAAGTTGCCGATAAAAATATTTTTGAAATCGAATAGTTGTACCATGTTGCAGATTGAAATTTAAGAGGCCAAAATTAAAAAAAATTATTTTAATTTTTTATTATTATATGTATATTACATTTTGTGGTACCTTAATAAATTAATTCCTACATAAATAAAAAAAAGTTAGCAACTATTATCAATGAAATTTTTTTTAAAGGGGTTAATAAGCAAATTGAATAATCTCGAGCACCTCGCGAATGTGGAATGCTCTCCCATCAAAATTTTTCCCGATAGCCATATCGCAATATTTTGTCACAATTTACTGGTACTGCAGAAAATTTAAGTACCAGTATACTGGTACTGCGAAAATACGCAATATTTTTCTACAATGTACTGGTACTGTAAAAAAAAATGCAGTACCGCTACCAGTATAGTATAGTATATTGGTACTGAAAGTTTTTTTTGACGTACCAGTACATTGTAGAAAAATATTGCGTATTTTCGCAGTACCAGTATACTGGTACTTAAATTTTCTGCAGTACCAGTACTTATATTGCAAAACACTTAAATTTAGTCAGGTCTGTTTAAATTTAAGTTTAAGTTAAAGACTATTATCCATTCAATTGTATACAGACTCGATATAATATATTCTAGTTAAGTAGATAAAGTTAAATCAAAACTTAGCTCTGTAAGATAATTATTATATAAGTGACAAAATAGAAACTTGTAAATCGAAATATCTCGTTATATAAATATGAATTGAATTGAATTGAATTGAGTCTTAGCTCTATGCTCAGTCCGTTAAAAATATTTCAATTGTCGCTTTCTTTGGAAATTAATTTTGAATTCTGGAATTATTTTAGTGAGGTTATCGTAAGTCAACTTAATGTAATATTCAAAAATGTTCTCATATGCTACTTGTTAAAATAAGACAGTGATGATTCTGAGACTAGAATGAGAGATAACAGGAAACTTATCAAATATTAAAAAAACTCAGAAAAGATAAGAAATCGATACACAAATAACTCACAGCATTAAATATAAAATTTCATACAATTTAAATAAAAATTAAATTGTAAATAATAGAAGTTAATCATTTTCTGATGAGTCCTAAGCTTGTAAAAAAACAATTCAACAAACTTTCAGTAATTTCAAGATAAACCATTTCTCAAATAATAAGCAATAGACTTCATATTTCCTGTGAGAATAAAAACAATCAGGTTATATTACTATCTACTACTAATTATTATATCTACTACTAATTATTATATGCTGAATGTGAAAATATACCCGTTGTTCAGTCTAAGTCAGCGTTGTCCAACTTACAGATGTTTAAGGGCCAGTTTTTTTATGAAATTAGGGGGGGGGGGAGTTTTTAATGTTAAGAAATTGAAGTAAATCACTTTTGAAATCTTAATATAAAAATTGTTTAATTAATGAAACAGTTGCAGGTGACTTTGTTCTGCTAAAAGACTTTTTTAAATTTTATATGTATTTCAAATCCTGCAGTTTGTAAAATGCAAATAGCCTTAATTTTTGTATTTCTTTCAGTAATAAAAACAATACTTTTATTAATGATTATAAATAATTTTCTAAAGTACTATAAATATTTCAAGTCTCGAAACCAATAAAAATATGAAAGAAAATAATTTGAATATGTTTCAACAAAAATTTATGATTGAATAAGAAGGCCATTACTTTGCAACAGCGAATGGCCGCAAAAAAACTAGAGAGGCCAGTTGGCAGCGCTGTCTAACATAAAGTATATATTGGTCATTATTACAAAAAAGACTCATAGAAACTGATGAAAAAAAAAATTAAAAATTGTTTATTATTAAGTTGTATATGCATATGTATTTAAGTGCACTAGATGTTACGACACTGAAAATGGCAAAATTTTTTTGCTTCTACTTAGAAAATTATATATGCACATTTATTCTTTTTGATATTGCATTTTCTATATTTTAAAAAAGAATTTGCTACGAATGTTCATTAGTTTCATTTTAGACTTCGTTGAGTGTTTTATGCCTAGCAAACATAAAAATTTATTTTTTTTCAATTTATAAAAGAATCTTTATGATTGTTAAAAATTTGGCAAATTGGGAAAAAATCAAAAATATTGCATTTCACGGTGATTATTTTAGATTCATTGAAATAAATGCAGCGTGCAACAATATATTTTATCGATCAAAAGATATTCTTCTGTTGACCCCCGTATTTCTTCCGAAAGTGGTGAATTTGATTAGGTCGAATGAAAATATAGTGAATTTTAATTGCAAATTAATTTTATAATATCATAGTATTTATTATAAGAACTTAAATTTCTAAAATAAATTCTCTGAAATGTTTAATATTTAAATTTTGGATAATTGTAGCCATGTTTGAAAGGAACGATATGTCAAAATTCTGTGTTTCTCTGTATTCTGGAATTATAAAAGTTCATTAAGAATAAAAGTTTACGGGGAATTTAAAAAACGTTGAAGTATTATAAAAGTATTTTACTTTAAAACACTATCAAATAAAAAATTATAACAACCATGATTAATTAAAAAAAAAAATTAGTTATACCTTCACAAAAAAGAAAGAATGCGATAATGGAAAGTTTTATTTTGACGTGAATAACTTATAAAATATTGTTTATTTTAGATATTGCTATCCATAAGTTCACTTCCAGTTTTTATTTTAATGGAAGCGATTCAAAATTCATTTGAATTTGTGGGATACATTCGTAATATAATTTTGTGCTACGCGGCATTTGTACTTTTTTAATTCTTATTATTTTTAATTCTTATTAGATCAGAGATTATTATAAGAGAACTATTTGATAGTATTGAAGAATTATACAGTCAATTTTCTGATAAACTACAAATTAATGTAGATAAAAAGAATTTTCTGAAAATTGTCAAAGTATTTACTTTTTCAATTGTCATTTGTGCAATTTTTTATTCGTTGGAACCGTTGGTTACCTACTTCAATCAAGATACAAGACGATTGCCATTCATTATTAAATTGGGCACCATGAAAACACCTTATTTTGAATTTTTGTGGTTAATTCAATGTATAACATTAACGACCTCTGCTTCAGGACAAATAATTGATGCTGTAAGTTGATGAAATAAATATAATTTATTAAGAGCCCTCAATGTGAAAAATTGCAAAAAATTGGTCTTAGTTTGGCTTTGATTGTAGGGTTACTACAATCTAGACTGAAGTGATTTTTTGATATGTTAGAGAGTATATAACTGGCTCGAGGGTAGGTGAGGCGGATTTTTTATATTTTGAGTTTTTTGGCCCAAATGAGCTTTTAAAAAGCTTGAACATATTTGCTTGGATTCTGAAGTAAAGGAAAAAGATAATAAAAAATCTCAAACGCAGAAATAAAGCTAAAATACCACTCTCCAGGGCTGGTGACGTGAAATTTTGAATTTCTTTAATTTCCTAAACAATTTTTAATTAATTTCATTTATTTCTAAGAATTTTTTAATTTTTGAAGTTTATACTTCTTTAGCGGCGTTGGAAGAAATTTGGTAGAGGGTAAAAATCCATTTTCATATAGAATTTTTCTGAGAATCGTCATCATTTTTCTGAGAATCGTCCGTCATCATTTTTCAAATATTAAAAAAAAAAACAAATCATAATTGGGTTCGAACCTGGCACCTTCAGACTTATAGTCCGATGTTCTAGCCACCAAGCCATATAGCCCATATGATTTTGGATTTCTAAAATATAATAAAAAAATTCTAATAAACCATTCATTTTTTTGTTTTTATTTTATTGTAGGAGAATATGAAATAATACTCAAAATAGAAAATAAGAAAAGAATTAGAATACTCAAAAAACGAGTTTGAAAAATTAACTAAACAAACAAAAAATTAGAACCCACAAAACCATCATCATTTTGTGTGTATTGAGATTTAATATTATTTAGGAAAATAAATCTAAAATATTTTTTTTTGTATGAGTTTAGAAACGTAAACTCATATAGACAATATGGCTTAGTAGTAGAACATCACACTGTAAGTCTGAAGGTGCCTGGTTCGATTCCCAATGACGAGTTTTTTGTCAAATATTTTAGTTTTTTTTTTTTCATAATAATTAGTTTTTTTGAGATATTTAAACAAACCAAAATGTTTTTTTTTATCAGCCACTAATTTATAATTTTTTATACATATTCTATTTTTGAAGCAAAACACAGAGCTAAGTAAAATTGTAGCAAATTTGTTTCAAAAAAATTTGCAAATTAGGCGCTCTTTGATTTTTTATTTTAATTTATATAAATGGAAAAAACTTTTAATTAATAAATAGTGTTTTATAATTTTATAATACATATTATAAAATAAAAATGTAGCCAAAAACTTATTTGAGAACTTAGTTGAAAACTGTATAATTTCATATATGAATTAATGCAATTGAATTTTGCTATAAAATGGATGTAAAAAATATTAGAAACGTTGACAGATGCATAAATTTAAGTATCGAGATGCTATTTCTTTTTAAAAATTTAATTGTGAAAAAAAAACTATCCTATTCAGAAATCAGTTTTTTAATAGCGAGTTCAATGAACTATTTTTCAATATTGAGGGCAGCGTTCTGCAATATTCACAGCTTTTTCGTGCAATCTTATTTTCACAATAGAATTAACATAATCTTGTGATCATTCATAAAAAATTTAGACACCGGATAATAGGTATATCACTAAAGTCCCAACTAATTTTCAAACATGTTTTACCACTTACTATGACAAGACAGTTATATGTATATATGTATTTAAACAAGCATTTGTTAATCCTGTTGCATTTGTTAATCCTGGTGGTTGGCGCCGCAAATCCCACTGACCAACTACCAGTCCGCCCGCCCGCAGCCCCCATCCTCCCCCCCCCCCTTCTCTCGTTCTGGGATACCCCCTTTATCCTTTTCCGAAAAATAGGGCCACTCATTGGCCAAAGAGGAAGTACCGTAGTGTTTGTTACAAATAAGCATTGAGATGGTATCCCACTGCCGCAAATCCCACTGATCAACCACCAGTTCGACCAGTGACCGAAAATAAAATACGGAGCTGCGGCGACAATGTTCGCTCATAATTTTGCGGATGAGTTATGTGTTTTAAAAAGGATTTAAGTTATCCGAAAAAGTTGCCAGATCAGTTTTATTTTTCTGAAAGCACATAACTTATCAGCGATGGATGAGTTATGTGCATTGCAAAGGATATAAATCATCGGCCAGTTTTCGGATGAGTTAAAACGGATATAACTTATCCAAAATCGACCGATGAGTTAAGTACAGATGAGTTATTACGCGGACCCCACTAAAACGTATACATTTTTTGATTAGTGCTGCTTCTCTATTAATATTGTTAGATTTCGGTCTGTCACTATTACATTTTTTTAAATTATTTTTAAATTTGTCCCAGTCTGCATGATCAAGTTTATATTGGGGTATAAATTTGTATGGCTGGTCTTGGGAGTTGCTGATGTTAATAGTAGTAATTATGGGGAAATGGTCGCTACCATGCAGGCTGTTTTGGATTTCCCAATCGCAAGATGGAGCTAAGTCCGGAGAGCAAATAGTGAGGTCAACGTGTGTAAAAGTATTATGTGTGGAAAAATGAGTTGCACTTCCATTGTTTAGTATTATTTGGTCTGTATTTTCGATAAAGTTTTCAATAATTTCTGATGGTAACATTTATTAATATGAAATTAATTTATAATTTATTTATAATTTATTTCTTAATTAAAATTGTATTTTTATGAGTAAATATACTTTAAAGTTCATTTTATATTTTAAATTCAGCACTTTGTCTGATTCTTGAGGGGATTTGCATGAAATTTAGGGTTTTCTTTAAAAAAAAAAATATTCTGACGGATCCGTCGAAGATGCCACTAGTGGCAAAATGTAGGTTGGACCTAAGCCCAACTTTAGGCAGAATGGCATCAATGGCAAACGACTATAAGTTTACTCACATTGAAAATTTATGTTGGATTTGCATGAAATTTAGTTTTCTTTTAAAAAAAAAATATTCTGACGGATCCGTCGAAGATGCCACTAGTGGCAAAATGTAGGTTGGACCTGAGCCCAACTGTAAACCGTTGTAAGTTTACTCACATTGAAGATTTATGTTGTATTTGCATGAAATTTAGGGTTTTCTTTAAAAAAAAAAATTATTCTGACGGATCCGTCGAAGATGCCACTAGTGGCAAAATGTAGGTTGGACCTGAGCCCAACTTTAGGCAAAATGGCATCAATGGCAAACCACTGTAAGTTTACTCACATTGAAGATATGTTGGATTTGGATGAAATTTAGTTTTCTTTAAAAAAAAAATATTCTGACGGATCCGTCGAAGATGCCACAAATGGCAAAATCTAGGTTGGACCTAAGTCCAACTTCAGGCAAAATGGCATCAATGGTAAACCACTAGAAGTGTGCTTACATTGAAGGTTTTTTAGTGCTACAGTTGTAAATTAGAAAAATTAACTTTTTACCTTTAAAGTATTAATTTTTTTGATGCATTCTTATCAGAGGTTCATTAATTTAATTAGTTTTATTGATTTGAAACCATAAACAGCGTTTTTAATTAAAAAATTAAAAAAAAAAAAAAAAACACACGAAGCAGTCATAGAACTGCCTACAGAAGTTTATACTTAGATTGAAATAACAGTGGCTACAAATGATAGGCTGCTAAGTACAAAATGTAAAAATGTTTTAATTTAGATTTTATACTGAGCAGCCCATAATTTGTAGCCACTGTTATTCATAGTTTTTAAATCTTTAAGTATAAACTTCTGTCGGCAGTTCTATGACTGCTTTGTGTGTTTTTATTTGATAAATTACAGTTTCTGCACAGAAATAAAATTCAAATATAGTTTTGTGATTTTCTGGTAGAGGTGTTTTTGGTACAATTTTTGTCGCATTTTTCACGGCCGTTTATTTTCTGTAAAATAAAACAAAAAAAACTGCAAAAATAGAAAACAGAAATAGAAAACAGAATTTCACATGGAGGGCTCTTAAAGAACATTTCATTTTGTACAAAGGAATTTGTGTTTTTCAATAATTACCATGAAAAGTTATCTAAGTCGTTTCATGAGAAGAACGGCTGGTCTCAATATTTTCGAGACAGCTCCCAAATTGACTATCAAAACGAAAAAAGGGAATCATTTTTAGAAGAGATAAAAAAATGGGATTTTTTCCACTCAATAAAAGAAATTTTATAATTTTTTAAAATATGGGAAAATGAGAAAATGCACAAAATCTTCCAATAAGCTAAAACTTTTGAGGTACCTATAGCTTATTGAAGAAAAATCACTGCACTTATACACATCATATAATACATTTTTAGGAAAGCAGTATCAAGCTTTCAAATTACATTTTTTTATTTATATTTCAAAAATTAAAAATTGTATTTCAGATATTTTTCGTGTGTTTGATAATGTATTACCAAAGCAATGTAAATACCTAGCAATGTACCTATGAAAATCAAATGTCAAAAACAATTTTGATAGGTACTTTATTTTAATTTCAAAATATTTTTATAAGGGATCCTTGTAAAAGTATCATAATTTAAATTCAATTGAAGCATTGACAATTTATTATTTTACTCTAAATTTGAATTGATTTAAATTAAAAGTTTGTATAAGAGGTTCCTTGGTTTCTATAAAAATAAGTATTGATGTAAAATAATGTACACAATGTTTCAATTTTTCTCATATAAAATTATAAATTAAAAAATTGGAACAAACGTAAATATTTCAGTCTTGGGTTTTGTGTCACAACCCTTACACAAAATTTCCTTACCATATTTTCTGCATGTTGTATAAAAAATTAAAAAAATAATTTTAAAATTAAAAATATTTTCCTTTCAATACAGCAGTTTACTACTTAAATAATAAATAATTGATGAATTATTTTTGATTCTGAATAAAATCAGAAAATTATCAATTTTTTAAATATGATTCTGCATTCTGAAATCGAAATTAGTTTCATTAAAGCAATAAATTTCAAGTGACTTACCTTTTCAAAACGAAAGCTTTTTTTTAATACTACAAAATCAAGTTTCTTTGCGTAAACCTCTATTTTTTTATATTTTTCATATATTTTACACAAAAAAAATTTTTTGACAGGTACTTTATCACACATAAACATTTTTGAATAGCATTGCTAGGTATTTACATTGCTTTGGTATTGCAAGTTGGAATTCGAAATAAACAACAGATTGTTACATTTTTCTAACGAAGATTACAATGATATCATATTTCTGAGCGAAATTAAAAGTATTTTGTTTTTATCCGAAAAGATTTTTGGGTAAGATATTTCTCATTTGAAAAACAATATAAAGTGTTAAAATAATATCTCGTAATAGAAACCGTTTTCACAACTCAGTTCGAAGGCTTGTAAAGAATCGAGAGCAAACAATCCAAAACATTTTTTGACATGTTCGCTGGGTTAACATCGTTTACTTATTTTCCATTAAGGCTTAGTACGCTGTGAAAAAAGAAAGGTTGCAAAAAATATCACTGAAAAATATCTGAAAAATGTTTGATAAATTTTGACAACTATTTGATACAAGCATCTGATTATTTTTATTATTTTTTTATTATTCTAACCCAATAATAAACAAATCAAACAAACTTTTTTTTGTAATGTCAGTTTTTGCTATCATTTATCTTCCTGGGTAGAAAAATATTTGCAAAAAAGCAGCTGCAAAATAGATTTTTTGTCACCCAGTAAACAATTTTTTTTTTTTATCAGCGTACTACAAAGCATAAACTAAAAAAAAAATTTTTCAAACATTTTTCAGCAGCAAAAATTTATATGAAAAATCTCATTTTTTTCCACAGCGTACTACTTTTTTTGTGTCAGCATACTAAGCCTAAAATTAAAAACACACGAAGCAGTCATAGGAACTGCCGAAAGAAGTTTATACTTAAAGCTTTAACCTATGAAGTAACAGTGGCTATAAATGATGGGCTGCTCAGTACAAAATGTAAATTAAAATAAAAATCAGTCCAGCAGTCCAAAAGCAGTCCATTATTTGTAGTCATTGTTATTTCATAGTTTAAAGCTTTAAGTATAAACTTCTTTCGGCAGTTCCTATGACTGCTTCGTGTGTTTTTTTTTATATTTTGAGCCAGGACGACTCTAAAAGTAGCTAGCTACCCAAAACTTTTGGGCAGGTAGGGTGACCAGATCAAAAATATATTTTTGGGGTAGTATTTTATTGATGGTTTTTTTTTTCGTTTTTCACTATAAAAATAAAACAAACTTTTTAATTCTCTGTAATATTTAATAACTAACAAAAAAAAAGTTTAAATCAAAAACGAAAAACAAAAAACTTACATCGAACTACAACACAATTGAATTTTTTTTTTTTTCGAATCTTATATCTAAATTATATTTTTCAGTTTTCAGTTTCCTTTCAGTTTTCTTCCAAATAATATATATATATATTTTTTTTTTGAATAATATATTTTATATATTTTTAATAATTTATTAAATTAATTTATAATGATAACGACATATCAGCAGAGTTCGAATTTTAAAAATCAAAACATAAAGGGAATTTTATTTTTTTTTGTTCTCCTATCCCAAAGAAAAAGAAAAATAAAAAATCATTTGAAAAGAAAAGATTACTGAGTTTATGAAAGATTTTTTAAGTGATAAGAAAAACAGTGGAATAAGTGATAACTTTTTATCTTTCTTTACATTATCTGTTCAATTGATAATAATAAAAGTTGACCTCATAATGCTGAAATTTACTAGATATAAAAAAAAAATATTTTAGGTGTTTTTGGGGTATTTTTTCCTACCCCATTACAGATTTTGGAAATGGGGTATTTCAGGAAAATTCAATCAAAAATGGGGTAGCCTACCCCAGAATGGGGTATTTCTGGTCACCCTATGGGCAGGTAATATTTATTTCACCAGCGCTACCTATATAAAAAACATTTTTTGAAGCGAAGCTTGTTTACGGGGGATATTGAATTTGAATGGAGAGTGAAATGAAAAAAAAAAGGATGTGGAAGTAAAATCAAACGGAAGTAAACAAACGGAAGTAATCAAACGGAAGTAATCAAACGGAAGAGGCGCGAAAAAAAAAAAACAAAAAAAAAAAATTCAAAATTAACAATGCTCTGTAAAAAAGAAAATTAAAAAAAAAACGGTGAAACTGCCGTTTCCTTGAACAACTCAGAATGGGCTGAAATTTGGAGAGGGGGTAGAGGCGGTGCCCAAACTCCCAAAACTGAAATCAGTTCTTGGGTCAAAGGCCCCGTTTCGGAGAAAGGGCCCCCCAAAGTTTTCATACATTTTTGTATGGACATATTTTTTGTGCCCGAATTCGTTTTTAAATTTTTGATCGGAAAGATCAATAAAAAAATACTGATCCCTGATATGCAGTGAGTGAGGATTTCGTGCGAGCTTCATAATAAATTTTGTTTTTATACAAATATCATTTATGTTATTCGTAATACATAATAATTTTCTTTTTTTTAATAAAAAATACCTACCTCAAATGTTTGGCTTTATTGTCCTCTGAAGGTAATAATGAAAAATGTATAACCTATCCATTGATAATTTTTCCAATGTAATATGGTGTTCGCATTAGGAGAATATTAGTGGAATATGCTGTTATCCGGAATATTCCAGGAATATTAACTGGATTTTTCATACAAAAAAATATTCCGGAATATGTATATTCCACTTTCATATTCTAGTTTGTCAGGGTTAGAATTCTACATTTATAGTTATTTTCACTCATTTTTCGTAATTTTGTTATAGTTGGCATGTGCGAGAAGTAAGCAATAAATTCACTTAAATTGCCAGCAATAAATTTGCTTAAATGCATCAGCGCCACCATCGCTTAAATTTAGAAATATAATAGAGGATAAAATGTTAGGAAAAAAATGGTAAAAAATTTTAACCACTAACAAAGAAATTTTAATGGGGGATGGAAATAAGGCCGCGTGAAATAAGCCGCGATGATTTTTGTTGCGGTCTTCTTTCATTTCATTATTTACGTTGATGCATCTAAATTTTTTCATTATATACGTTGATACATCTAAATTTTTTCATTATTTACGCAAATGCATCTAAATGATTGCATGTGTATTGATGCATATAATACTCCATTTAGTGATCTAAATTCTATAGCACTAAATACAACATAACGATCCCCAACGCATTAAAACAGTATATTGGATATGGTAACAAAATTTGTTATACAACTCGTTCTGTATTTACACAAAAACACATTGACACTTGTCAATTTATATCACTCGCCCTTCGGTCTCGTATTGACTCGTGTCAATGTATTTTTCTGTATACAGAACTCTTAATTAATAACAAATTTAGTTTACATATACAATAATCTACTAATGTAATGTAATAATAATTTGCATTGATAATTTTTTTTCCTAATGTAATGATGTAAATGTTTCTATGTTTATTCAGGTCTTGAAAATGTACCAAAACAGGTACGAAATATCGACAAATAAATTATAAGATTCTACAACAAATAAAGTTGGTTTTTTATTTAAATTTGAGGCTGCTTAAATCAACATAAATACATATGCATAACAGAGAAAATAGGAAAAAAATTGCATTTCATGGTGATTATTTTAAATTCATGAAAATAAAGCACTACGTCCGATCGATAGAAATTTATTCTTCCATTTGTTTTGTCTTGATGACTTCTAAGGAGTTGAAGAAGAGATGCCGTTTTTTGTAATTAAAAGACTTTTGTTTTTTTTTATTTTTAAAGATTAAGTTAGTTTTTTATTTAATTTAATTTTTATAATTATTTAATTTAACTTGATTGATGATCTGATGAATTGTGAGTAGTGATGACTTTCTTGATTTGATATTTATAACAGCTGTGAGAATCTGTATAAGACAATTTGACAGCTGCAAACAATTGCTGAATTGTTGTAGTACTGCAGTGTAGTTTTAAGGTGTGTTCATTTATGACAATACACAACACGCCCTTTCTTAAAAGTTAAATTTGATCAATTTAATTTAAAATTCAAAACCCATAAATCTTCTTGGTGTTTTAATTAATCTTCTCGATCTGGTAAATTGTTCTGGCATATTGGCTTCTACATTACTAACAACAGTTGACTGAGCTTCATCATTAAATTCTGGATTTGTTTGTTGTACAATAATATCTTCTTCATTATTATTTTGTGACACATCTTGAAATTCATCATCATTACCATCATCTAAGTTGTTTGAATTATAATCAATTTCAATGTCACTTGTATCATTTCCATCTTCTATGTCCGTTGTATCATTTTCAATTTCGATGTTACTTGTGGCATTTGAAACATTTTGATTTTCAATGGCATTTCTAATATTAATACTTGAATTAAAATTGGTTAGTGGATAATAATCTTCAACTGAAATTTGAGATTTATTAATAATATTATTTTTGTTGTTGTTAAAATTAATTTTAGTTTTAGGTTTAATATTATTATTAGAATTAACATTATTTTTACTATTATGTATATAAGTTTTATCCAAACGAAAGTAAATTCGATTACGTTCAAATATTTTACCATCTTCTGTTTTGACTAAATAAGCACGATTTGGTTTTGCTTTTAAAATTGTACCTTTTAACCATACAGAATCTTTATTTTTACGAAACCAAACTCTATCACCTACTGCTAACTGTGGTAATTCTTTGGTATGTAAATTTGCTTGAATTTTTTGTTGTTGTTGGTTATCTTTTAATTTAATTAAAGTTTGTTTTACAGGATATTCTGGTTTTAATAGTTTTGGATGTATAGGAAATTGATTTCTTATTCTCCTACCCATTAATAACTCAGAAGGTGATTTTAAACCATTAGATGGCGTTGATCTGTAATCTAGTAAAGCCAAATGTATATCTTTTCCTTCCTCAAAACATTTTTTTAGTGTTTTCTTAAAAGTTTGAACACATCTTTCCACTTGCCCATTTGATCTTGGATAATAAGGTGTTGACATATTTCTTTGAATGTTCCATTCATTGCAAAATTGTTTCATTTCTGAAGAGTTTAAAGGTGGACCACCATCAGTAATTAATTCTTCAGGAATTCCAAATCTCGAAAATATACTTTTGAATGCGTTGATTGTTGCAAATGCAGTTGTTCCATTCATTAATTGCAGGTCAACATATTTGCTAAAATAATCAATAACCAATAGATAACGCTTACCATTTAGGTCAAAAAAATCAGCCGCAATCTTTTTCCATGGCCCATCAGGTATTTCTCGATCCAATAATGGCTCATAACTATTGGAGGATTGAAATTTCTGACACACGGCACAGTTGTTCACAAATTTTTCAATATCTGAATCCATTTTTGGCCAATAAAAGTATTCACGAGCTTTAGTCTTATTTGAAACAATTCCTCTATGTGACATATGTATCATTGTTAAAATATAATTTCTGGATTCTTTTGGTACTACTGACCTATTTCCTCTACAAATAATTCCATCCATTACGTATAATTCATCACGACAATGATAATATTCTCTTGCTGTTGTTTTTATTTCTTTGATAGTTTCAGGCCACTTATTTTCAATATAAAATTTGACATTTTGTAGTTCTTGATCTAAAGATGTTTGCTTACGAAGTTCTTCCCATTTACCATCAGTTGCATTAACTAATAAATGTATATTTAATGATGTCTTTTCTTCATTATTTAAAATTTCAAATTTGTTTTTTAAGAGCGGTGCTCTAGACAATGCATCAGCGGTTACTAATTCTGAACCAGGTTTATAAATTAATTTGCAATCATAGTTATTTAATCTTAATAACATCTTTTGCAGTCTAAGTGTTATTGAATCATATGGTTTTTTACTTAAACCAATTAACGGTTTATGATACGTTTCTACTATTATACTTCTACCATAAGTGTAATAATTAAAATGTTCTAATCCAAAAACTACTGCCAATAATTCTTTTTCAATCTGAGCATAACGTTGTTGACAATCAGTTAAAGATGCTGAACCAAATGCTATAGGTTTATCATTTTGTAACAATGTTGCACCTAATCCATATTTTGATGCATCTACTGATAACGTAACTTGCTGGTTTGGATTAAAGATTTGAAGTATTGGAGCACTGGATAATAAATTTTTCAATTTTTCGAAACATTTTTGTGTATTTGAATCCCATAACCATGGTGTATTTTTTTTTAGTAATAATCTTAGCTGATACGATTCGTGTGATACATTTTCTGTAAACTTCGTGTGATATCTAAACATTGATAGAAATCTATGTAAGGAATCTTTATTCGTTGGTGTTGGATACCCATTTATTGCATCAACCTTACTTGGATCTGGTGTAATTCCTTTATCCGACAAAATCTGACCTAAAAACTGAATTTTGTTTGTTGCTAATTGTATTTTTTCTTTATTAAACTTTAGATTATTTTCTCTGGCTATACTTAAAATTTTTCTTAAAAGTTTACAATGCTCTTCCATATTTACTGATCCAAAAGCAACATCATCAAAATAAATTCCTGCCTGTGGAATTTCTTTAAAAATCTTTTGCATTGTTCGTTGAAAATTTTCAGGAGCTGATACTAAGCCATATGGAACTTTTAACCACTTATATCTTCCAAAAGGTGTTGCAAATGTAGTAAGGTATGAGCTTTGCTCATCTAGGGGTTGTTGCCAAAATGCTTTTACATCCATGCATTTTGGAATGGATTTCTTCTAAAGTTGAGATTGGGAAATGTGAACGTTTAATATTATCATTTAATTGCCTTGGATCAAGAACAATTCTAATTTTATCAGACTTATGAATTATGTGCATATTATTCACCCAATCCGTTGGTTTTTCTACCTTCTTAATTATTCCTTCATTTACCATTGATTGTAACTCCTTTTTCACTGGCATTTGCATAGCTTGTGGTATTTTTCTTGGTGCAGCAATGTGACAGCTTGGATTATCTTTCAACCAAATTTTAACTGGTTCTAGGAATCCTTGACCTTGGAACACATCTTCAAATTCTTCAATGATTGATTCTGGTGTTTCAATTTTTGTTGAATTTGATATCTGATTGATAATTTTCACCAAATTAAAAATTTTGCACACCTCAAATCCTAAAATTGTTTGTGAATTAAAATTAGTTATTAAAAATTTAAAATGTTTTTTTAAATTGTTAAAATTAACTTCCAAAGTACATTCACCAAATAGTTCTATTTTTGTACCACCAAATGCTTTAAGAGTTACTTTGGTTTTATAAATTTTTGGAATTATTCTAAGTTTTTTTAGTTCATCTTTGCAAATTACATTAACTTGAGCACCAGTGTCAAGTTTACATTTCATTTCATCTCCATTTATTTTAAAATTTTCAACCCAATCTTTATTTTCTGAAATTAAATTAACTGTTAATTCAGACAAAATTATTTCTTCATTTTCATTGTTAATATTTTTTTCTAAAATTTCATTAACCTTTCTATTATTATTATTATTATTTTTTTTATAAAAGTTTTCTTTTGCGCCATTTTCTTTTTGCCTACACATTCTTTGCCAATGATTTAACTTATTGCATAAGTGGCATTTTGCGCCAAAAGCAGGACAATTATTTTTTTCATGATTTTTACCGCAATTTTTACATTTAAAATTTTTATTATAATTATTATTATTATTTTTTTTAATCCTATTTATTGTAGATTCATTTTCAATTTTGCCATTTGACATTATGCCTGACTGAACTTGCGACCTTTCACTAATTAAACATTGTTCAACCACCATTTGTTCAGTTAACAATTTTTCCCTTAATAATCTTTCTCGTAAAATATCATTATTAATTCCCATTAAAAGTTTATCTCTAATATTTCTAGAAATAGATTGTTTTTCAAAATTACAATCTATAGCATGTTGCTTAACTTTTTGATAAAAAATTTGAAAACTATCTGACGATTGTTTTAAATTCCAAAACAAATAACTAGAGAAAACCTCGTTTGAAAATTCTTTAAAAGATTCATCAAATTTTTCAAGTACCTGCTCTAACTTTACTTCAGTAGCAGTACCTACTGGTTGTAAATTAAATTCGTTAAATTTATTTACCAACTCTGGACCACAAAGCATTAAGAAAACTGCTATTTTTCTTTTTTCTGCTTTTTCATCTAAATCATTTGCTATTAAATAATTTTTAAACCCTTCCTTCCAGCGTCTCCAGCTTTCTAAAACATTTCCACTTATTTGAAATGCGTCTATCTTCAAAGCAGCCATTTTCTCAATTTTTTATTAAAAATTAAATTTTATTTCTTACCAATACCAATTAAAAAAAATCTCCCGTTTCAATAATTCAGGTTTACTGGTTCAACAATTAATTAATTTTCCATCCATAAAAATTCAATAGGTTTTTTCTTCTGACACCATGTTTTGTCTTGATGACCTCTAAGGAGTTGAAGAAGAGATGCCGTTTTTTGTAATTAAAAGACTTTTGTTTTTTTTTATTTTTAAAGATTAAATTAGTTTTTTATTTAATTTAATTTTTATAATTATTTAATTTAATTTGATTGATGATCTGATGAATTGTGAGTAGTGATGACTTTCTTGATTTGATATTTATAACAGCTGTGAGAATCTGTATAAGACAATTTGACAGCTGCAAACAATTGCTGAATTGTTGTAGTACTGCAGTGTAGTTTTAAGGTGTGTTCATTTATGACAATACACAACACCATTGACCCTCAGTTTCATTAGATTAAAAAATAAATTGAACCTAATAATAATTTTAATGGGCATATGATCGATATGTTGTATTTAGTACCATAGAATTTAGATCACTAAATGGAATATTATATGCGTCAATACACATGAAATCATTAAGATGCATCAGCGTGAATAATGAAATCATTTAGATCATTGCTTCTCAAACTTTTTAATGTCGGGACTCCCTAAACTAAAAAAAAAAAAATACGCGGCTCCCCAAAAATAACTCGAAATAAAACAACATTTAAAAGGTATTTTTGTTAAAAATAAACTGAATTCAAAAGAAAAATCTAATATAAAAATTTTTAAATAATAATCAAAAAACAACCTTAAAAAACTTTTAAAAACTGTTTCTATTTTTCCGAATTTTGTTGTAAAAATTTTTTTATGACAAAAAACTGCCAAGAGTGCTTAAAAATATCTCTTCTTTTCATTTTGTTTGTTTTTTTTTGGAAATAAAAAAACTGCCAAGTTCCTAAAAGTATGCAGGAATTCTCTATAGGGATTGATTTTTTTTTTAATTAAATTAATTAATTAATTATAGTACATTCCCCGAGCTATTTTTATTTAAATAGAATGCATGTTATTAACAACGAATCTACCTACAAAATTTAAGCTCGACCCGATCACGGAAAATGGGTTAATTTGCCGTCGCAAGATTCCTCGGTCACAAACATACATCCTTTTGTCAAGTTAAAATAGAGATAGTAAAAATAATAATTTAAACGAAAAATAATAATAATATTAATAAATTCAATGCGACCGCTTTTACACCTTGAATTGAAATTATATAAAAACTGATAAAAATAAATTTACAAATTTTGAAAATTAATTACAATTTACTTTTAAATAATAACACTGCACTATGTTGTATTCTTGTCTTTAATGTTCAAGTTCCTACTAGTTTGAGAAATACTGATTTAGATGCATCAGCGTGAATAATGAAATCATTTAGATGTTTCGTATTGAATATTGCGTAATACCTAAACAAAATAATATCACTCACAATATTTCAATACATACAAATACCAACAAAAAATGAAAGAAAAAATTTGTTTATCAACTTTTGTTTTTTTTGACTGCAACTACCTCTCACATGCACATTAAAACAGTATATTAGATATGTTAACAAAATTTGTTATACAACTCGTTCTGTATTTACAGAAAAACACATAGACACTCTTGTCAATTATATCACCTAACGGTCTCGTGATATAAGTATTGACTCGTGTCAATGTGTTTTTGTGTATACACAACTCGTAATTAATAACAAATTTAGTTAACATATATAATAATCTACTATTATTTTTTCCGACTAATTGATAATATTGACGGAATATACAGTTATTTTTCGAAGTAATTACAAATTCAAGAAGATAAAAAATATTTTATGCAAATATATAAAAGTTAAATAAAAATTAAATAAAAATCCAATTATCATTGGCACAATTACAAATTGGTTGGAGCCTTTGTAATTGTAAGCTACTTCAATCAAGATAAAAAACGATTACTATTGAACATTAAATTGGGCACGATGGAAACACCTTATTTTGAGTTTTTGAAATTAATTGTAGAAATTTATTTTTACATTTAAAAAAAATAAAGGATATCTGGAAAATGACACAAAACGATTTAAAAAAAAATTCAGTTCACTAGATAGCATGGCATTAGCGGATATCGTATAACGACATACATATTCGGAGTCCACGTACCTTAAGTACCGTTAGGTGATGAAATCATCACCGTATCTCTTTTCGGAAGAAAACCCTGCGATTTATCTGTAAGTTCAGGAAGTTTGATCATATTATTTCTTCTGCTGTGTTATTTATTTTCATATTTTACGTAATTTAATATTCAGATTTATATAGTTCCCTTCCCGTACGTAATGATACATTATTATGTACTTTTTGATGAACTGGCGATCAGTCGTACTCAAAAAAATTAGAAAAAATCCATTACATGCTTTTTTGGCACATTTA
This sequence comes from Hybos culiciformis, assembly GCA_964007475.1. Classification (NCBI taxonomy): domain Eukaryota; kingdom Metazoa; phylum Arthropoda; class Insecta; order Diptera; family Hybotidae; genus Hybos; species Hybos culiciformis. The sequence goes on from OZ023274.1 coordinate 23,234,468, forward strand.
GAAAATCTACTATATCAATTTCTAACACATTTTTGTAAACGCAAAAGTACTATTACCAATTACTTCTGAACAAAGTGCCCGTTAGCGCGCCAAAATTTCATTTTATTTTCTTGCCTCCTGTAAAATTTGCTTTGTTCGTGATAGGACATATTCCTGTTTCATGGACGGTATATACAGACAGACGATTCTTCGGATTTCACTCAAATTTGGTTCATAAAAAGAGCAAATGATTAACAACACAAATACTGTTTAAGCGGAGGATATCATATGCGATTTGTGTACTGAGTAAGTAAAATCTTAATTCCCCTTAAGCAACCCAAAATTAAGAAAATTCTCTAAAAAGAGGTAGAAAAAATTACGTAATTACCACTAATATATTTTCGGTTATTAAGTTAGTTTAGCTAATTACTTTACGAAGGGATAATTAATTTTTTATCCGACATAAAAACCCAAAGTTAAGAGGTAGAACATAGAGATAGAAAAAATTACTTAATTACTTCTAGAATTATTTTCGGTTATTAAGTTAGTTAAATTAATTACATTAAAAAAAGGTAGAAAAAATTACTTAATTACCCCTAATACTAATACAAAATTAAGAAAATTCTGTGAAAAGAGGTAGAAAAAATTGCTTAATTGGTTTATTAAATTAGTTTCGCTAATTACTTTAAGAACGGATAACTGATGGTTCAAATAATATTAAAATAGTTGACAAAAAATAAATATTAATTTATTGATTAATTTGCATTTAATAAAAATAATTCAAAGGAGAAGGTTTAAAACCGGAAAAAATATTGAAAATATTAGTTCCAGTAGAAAAATAAAAAAAATAAAAAGTTGAAATTAATTAACATTTTAAGTTTTTAAGTGATAATTTTTTTTTTAAATTTTAAAAAGAAATATTACGTCTTAGGTATGCCGCCAAAAAAAAGATTTGTTGGATATTCTTCATCTAAAGCGAGAAGAAATGAAATACCCGATGAACGTGAAGAGCGTCTTTTAAACGATAGATTGAGACATAGTGAATCTCGAATGGCTGAAACAGATAATCAACGCAAAGTAAGGCTGGAACAGGAACGATTGAGAAATCATTAATCGAGACTAACTGAAACATCTGCTCAAAATGAAGATCGTCTTTTAAACAATAGATTGAGACATAGTACATCTCGAATGTCTGAAACAGATCAACAACGAGAATCTATACTGACTGAAACATCTGCTCAAAATGAAGATCGTCTTTTAAACGATAGGTTGAGTTGAGAAATAGTGCATCTCGAATGGCTGGAACTTCTGAACTACGTGAAAATCGTCTAACGAACGAATGCTTGAGATATCACGAGTCACGATTGGTTGAAACATGTAATGAAAACGAGACACAAAATACAAATGAACGAGTACGACGAGCGAGGAGAGGACTAGAAGATTCTCAGAGTTAAGATTAGTACCGTTCAATTACGAGAAAGACAATGATTACAGTACGCATCCAAACATTATTATTGGGAAAATGGATAAAATTTGTTTATATTGTGATGCTCTAAAATTTGACCTTGAAGCACCCGGAATGTGTTGTACTAACGGTAAAGTTAGTTTGCCACCTTTGAGAGAGCCACCACTTTTGCCTATGTGTCAGGAAACTCCGAGGTATCAAACCATTTCCTTCAAAATATAAGAAAAATACGACGCCAGTTTTCAAATGACGTCTTTTGGAGCAACACACATAATCAATTATAGAAGTTTTATGCACACATTTCAAGTTCAAGGACAAATTTACCATGAAGTTGGCTCGCTTCTTCCTTTGTCTGAAGAAAAATCTAAGTTTCTACAAATTTATTTTATGGGTGACGAGAATACATAAATTGATACACGTTGTAATATCAGTCCTGGTACAAGAAGAGAGATAATTTCAAATTTACAAAATTTATTTCATGACCACAATCATCTGACAGATTTATGCAAAACTGCTTTGGAAAAAATGCCATCAGATGACCACAAAATAGTTATACGTGCGGACAAACTCCATTCGGTGAACATAATAGACGTTTTAATGCTCCAACAGTAAATGAAGTTGCAATTGTGATGGTAGGAACGGATCTTAATCACCGTGACATTATTATACAAGGACGAAATAAAAATTTACAACAAGTGGCTGAAACACACAGATCGTATGATGCTCTTCAATACCCCGTAATTTTTTGGCAAGGAGAATATGGATATAATTTCAACGTGATGCAAACTAACACTGCTAGAGATAATGCGACAATGAAGAAGGTGTCATGCTTGGATTTTTATTCTTATTGTATTATGATTAGAGCAAATCAGTCAAATCACATCCTGAAGTGTCGTCAACTTTTCCATCAATTCATTGTTGACATGTACGCTAAAATCGAGAGCGAACGACATTCGTTTTACATTCGTTTGAACTAAAAAAAGCTGCGATGCGAAGAATACATTCATCTACGCGATTCTATTGCAAGTGCTAGATATACTGCGGACATTGGTAAACTGGTTATTCTTCTTCACAGGTAGTCCAAGGATACGCACGAATATGCTCAAGATGCAATGACATACGTAAGGAGATATGGTCGTCCAGATCTTTTTATCACTGTCACGTGCAACCCGTAATGGACTTAAATAGCCGAATTATTACTTCCTGGACAATCATCATCTCATATACATGACATTACAGCCGAATGTTCTGCCTCTTAGTGTTCTTTTAAACTTTTAGAGAATGGTCAAAGAGTCTACTTCACAGAAGTAAATATTTTAGAAAGAGCTAACATAGCACAAAATACAACACTTACTGCATTTTTTAAAATATGCCAAACAGGTTTATTTGCAAGAACGCTCCTTTATCATGAAGTTCCTAAATATTACATTTGGAATAAATCGTCAAAAAAATTTTGCAGAAGAAAACAAGGAGCAAATGTTTCTGATCATACCGGAGTAAAAACTTCTGATGCATTACGTCGGATATACACCGTCCATCCAAGCAATGCTGAATGCTTTTATTTGAGAATGCTACTTCACAAGTTAAAAGGACCAACTTCATTTCAAGCATTGAAAACTGTTGGAGACAAAGAATGCCAAACTTACAGAGAAGCTTGCCTTGAAATGGGGCTACTGGAAAATGATGAACATTGGAATATTGGCATCTCTCTCACTTCAGTGCCCCAACAAATCCGATCCCTTTTTGAAATCATATTGAAAACGTTCGCACCATCAAACCCTAGAAATCTTTCGGAAAATCATAAAGAAAGTCTTAGTGAAGATACACTTCGACAAGCTCAAAGAACGAATCCTGATATGGAAGTTGTGTTTTCACCTGAAATTTTCAATGAAGCACTTTTATTAATTGGAGATAAATATATTTCCATAAATAATAAGATTCTCTACCAACTAGCACTCCCGGCAACGACACGTGATATAAGTAATGTTCTTGATAGAGATGTATTTAGAGAAAAGCAATACGATATTGCTTATCTGAGTGTTTTTGCTGAAGATAGAAAAAATTATCAGAAATTGGCATTTAGTACAGTCATTCAACACATCGATACTGAAAGTGGAGGAATTCTTTTCATGGACGCACCTGGCGGCACTGGAAAATTTTTTCAACTGAATTTAATACTTGCTGAAATTAGAAAGAAAAATTAAATTGTCTGGCATCCACATTACTAAATGGAGGACGTACGGCACATTCAGCTTTCATGTTACCCCTAAATTTAAATATGGCAGAAAATCCTACCTGCAATATTAGTAGAAATTGAGGAATTGCAACAGTTTTGCGAATGTGCAAGATAATAATATGGGATGAATGTACATCGGCTCATAAGAAAGGACTTGAAGCTCTTGATACAACTCTTCGAGGTAATGACAAACCAATGGGAGGAGTTGTCGTTCTACTGGCAGGTGATTTTCTACAAATTTTGCCAGTTGTTCCAAAATCAACACCAGCAGATGAACTTAATGCTTGCCTGAAAGCAACAAAGCTTTGGAGACATGTGAAAAAAATTACTGTATCAACCAATATGCCAGTGTTCTTGCGGCAAGATTTGTGTTAACAAATATTATCAAATCATCTTTTAGATATGGATTTTCTATTCATCCCGTTATAAATTTCCTATTCATTCCATTACAAATGAAATATCATACCCCCTGGTTTTTGCCATTACAGTCATCAATTCATGATGTTGTATCAAAAGTTTTTCTAGATATTTTGAGTAACTTCAGAAACCGTGATTGGATTTGCGAACGTGCAATTTTAGCTCCAAAAATGAAGATGTTAACAAAATAAATCATGAAATTCAATTACAGCTTCCTGGTGAATCTACTGAATATAGGTCTTTTGACACAGTTGTTGATGGGGATTAAGCCGTTAGTTATCCAATAGAATTCCTTAACTCTTTAGAACCATCAGGGATGCTACCACATATATTATCTATTAATAAAGCTGTCACACTGCGGCTTTTTAATGGTTTTTTGAAAAAGCTATCATCGTTGTGGCTATTTCGTGCCTTTTTCCACACAAAAAAAAGAAAAAAAAGCTAGTGGCTTTTCAAAAAGCCGCAAGAAAATTAGGGATCAAATAACAAATAAACAGGAAGTAGGCGGCAATTTTTTGTCAAAAAACGAATAAAAAAAACAAAAAAAACAAGAAAAAGGAAAAAGATATGACAAAAAGAGAAAAAAAAAGAAAAGAACCAAAAAGTGCAAGTGTGAACGCATTTAAAAAAGCCGTCATAAGTAGTGGCTTTTTAGTTATAGTGTGACTCGCTTATAAGGTTGGTTCACCTTCACCTATAATATTTCTCCGTAACTTGGATCCACCACGATTATGTAACGGAACCCGTCTATGTGTAAAGAAACTGATGTCAAATATTTTAGAACAATTGTCATAAGCGGCAAAAGTAGAGGTGAAGGTGTGTTGATTCCAAGGATTCCAATGATTCCAACTGATTTACCTTTCGATTTTAAGCGAATTCAGTTTCTAATTAAACTTGCTTTTGCAATGACAATCAACAAAGCTCAGGGGCAATCATTGGATACTGTTGGTTTGAATTAAGAAAACCCTTGCTTCTCACACAGCCAATTGTATGTTGCATGTTCGAGATTAGGGACGCCGCAACACTTATTTTTTTTTTTATTATTACCAATACTTTGTTTGTTCTTCCTATTTGTTGTTGTTCAACCTAAATGAATAATAAATAGGTTAAAGTAAAAAACAACTTAGACTTATTAGGTCAACACAAGGGAGCATAGCAAGGCCTCTAGGTTTTTGATCTAAAAAACAAAAAATATTTTAGAATATAAGAAAAGCTTGTTTCGATCAATATAACATATTTTACTATATGTAAAGTACTGTGAATTGTTTTTGAGTAAAGTTTGTCTGGCTAGTTCGTCCACTCATCAGCCACTGATGAGATCAGAGTGGACGAACGCAATCGAAACAAGCTTTTCTTATATTCTTATTTATTTATTCGCCAAATGGAAAAACTAAAAACGTTGTTTATCCAAATCCATTAAATTAAAACTCAAATATAAGTTCCTCGTTAATTAAAAAATATTTTGAGCCTCATTATAATTTCTATTTAAAATTAAAAATTAGTTTTGTACTATGTATGTAAGTATCAAATCTTAACAAACTTAAAATTATTAATGTAAATATAGTTTTAATATTTTTATTCAAAAATAAAATTATTAATGTAATTATTAAAAAAAAATTAAAATACATGTACTTAAAAAATTATAATTATTAAAGTTTTATTACCAATTTTGTAAAAATTGTATTTTTTAAAATTACTAGCACCTATAAGTGTTTATCAACCTGATAACAAAACTTCCACTCATAAAAGTATATCAGGCAGAGTTCAGAGTCCGTTGCTAAGCAGGGGCTATGTAGAAAATTTTCGAATTCCGTTTTTTTAGTGCACGAAATCTGGATTAAAGTGTTTTGATATTAATATAAGTTCGGTACTACCTGGCAAAGCCGGGTATTTCGTTTAGTCTAATATATAAAACAGAAGTTGTCCCTTTGTCTCTTTGTCTGTTCCGAATAGGCTAAACCGCTCTACCGATCGTTTTCAAACTTACACCATGTCTTTCAGGTCGGGGGCAGTTATAGGCTATTTTAAAATTTGATTGGCCTCCTATCCAGAGACCTCCCTGGAGGCGGACTTTAAAAGTTCATCCGATTTCATTCAAATTTGGTATGTAAAAAGAAGAACTGATTACACAAATTTCGTAACAAAAAAATTGTTGACCTCCTACCCAGGGACCTCCTACCCAGGACCTCACATGGTGCGGACTTTAAAAATTCCTTGGATATCATACAAATTTTGGTATGTAAAAAGAGGAACTGATTACACACAAATTTCGTAACAAAAAATTTGTTGACCTCCCCTGGGGGTGGCCTTCAAAAGGTCGTCCTAGCCAGCGACCCTCCTGTGGGCGGACTTTAAAAGTTCGTCCTATTTTATTCAAATTTTGTATATTACACACGAATTTTGTAACATAAAATTTTTTGACCTCAGAGACCTCCTACCCAGGGACCTGCTACCCAGAGACTTGCTACCCAGAGACCTCCTACCCAGGGACCTCCCCTGGGGGTGAAATTCAAAAGTTCGTCCGATTTCATTCAAATTTCGTACGAAAAAGAGGAAGTGATTACACACAAAAGTTCGTCCGATTTCATTCAAATTTGGTACGTTAGAGGGAATGATTACACAAAAATTTCATAACAACAAGTTTTTTAAAACTCCTACCCAACGACCTCCTACTAAGAAACCTCCTACCCAGGGACCTCCCCTAGCGGCGGACTTCAAAAGTTCGTACGATTTCGTTAAAATTTGGTACATAAACACACAAATTTCGTACCGAAAAATTTGACCTCCTTTTTTTAGGGAGCCTTTTCGAATATATAGAAATCAATTTCTTTAATACTACAAACTACAAAATATTAAAAACTAAACCACTCAAACGATTAATTCGAAATTTACGCCGTCTTTGTGTGTCGGAGTCGTTATAGGCTATTTAAAATTTTGAATGGCACCCTATCCAGAAACCTCTCACGGGAAGTACTGCAAAAGTTCTTCTGATTTTATTCAAATTGCGTTCATAAAAAGATGAAATTGATAAAACACAAATTTGATTTGGTTTGGGAACCTGTTTAAGGGAAGGATATTTTTCGATTTCATACAATTTAAGTGTTGAATAAATAGAAATAATGATTATTAATTCTTCTTAGATGTTTTCCCCAAATTTATAAAATAACTAGATCCTATAATTGTCCATCAATCTGACAAGAAAAATTCCACTTAGAAAATCATGTGGAATCATGTCACATCGTTGAAACCACAGCAACGTGTGTTCTGGTACAGCTAGTTTATTATATATTGTTTTGTGAACAATCATCAAAATCAGCAAAATCATAAATAAATAAAAATTACCATAAAAAAATTTGTCAAACTACATTTTATTGCAAGTTAATAAAAAGCCTTGATTTTTTTTCCATGGGAATTCTGACTTGGTTTTATTCTATTTTTTCAAATTGATAGTGCAAAATAATAATAATAATAAACAAATAACTTAACTAAGAAATAATAATTATTATTTTATTATCAATCGTGTTTTATTGTTTTAATACAAATTAAATAAAAACAAAAACAATAGAAATCATATGTTTTTAAACAATTTTAATTGTTCTCAAAAATTATCTCTTGTTTATCACAATCAAATTCATGTGTTGTCTACAAAAAATTAATAATAATAAAAATAAATAAATATTTTTCCCAATAATGTTTTTTTTTTAATATTTTTTATCTCGTCTTCCATCAAAAATAAAAAAACGAACTATTAGTGTCATTAAATGTCCGTCCATTCGTTCGTCGCTAAAATATTTCTTATAACCTTGAAGGCACAATCTCGTTAAATTCCACCTCGATTTAAAGATGCAATTCAATGATTTCGGGTTTGGGTGCTAGACCAGCCAAAGGTCTACAACGTAATAAAATGACCTCATAGTATCTTAAAAGAAAAGTAATTTAAAAAAAAAACATTTAAAACAGGCCCCAAACTTCATTTATGAGGTTCTTTTCTATCTATATATTTTTTGTTATTAAATTATTATTTTAATATTAATATAATTTATCAAAAAAGAAAAAAATATATATACATGTATATAAAAAGACCACAGGCAAATTTAAAGCATGGTTAAATTGTTATAATTTTTCTTCTTTTTTTTTTATTTAACTTTATTTTTGAAGAGAAATAAAAATTATAAATGGAATTTTATCTAGGTGACCTTTTCAATATTAAGATTTGAAATACCTAACTTAAAGAAAAAAAAAATTATGTATACACTGGCAGCAGAAGTTGGCTCACGATTGGCCTTTGTGTAATTTTTTTTTATTTTTGGTATCAAAATATTAAAATGAAAACAATTTAAAAAAGAATTCCTGGTTATAAAAATTCTTATTATTTTGATATTTAAATTACTGTTTGTTATAAAAGCCTTCAGTTGTTGAAATTGAATTTTTTTTTTTTTATATTTTGCGAAATTGACTTAAATTTCATTTTTTTTTTTTAATTATTCTAATTCTGCAGCTTTGAAATAATTTTTGAATCAATTATTTTTTTGTTCATTTTAGAGTTTGTTAGTTAACAGTTTGCACAGCCAGGATTAAAAAATTAATTCGATAAATAAAAAAAAACATAAAACCTGAATTTTTTCAAAGCGGTGGCTAAATAAATATATGGACATAATATAATTTCTTATGGAATTATAATTAAATTCGTTTTAAATGCAATAGTCCTGATTAGATGTATAAATTTTCTTTATCACATGCCCAATTGTTAGAATGAGTAATTTTTATAATCATTTGACACAAAAGTCTTTCGAAGCAAACTACAAAAAATATTATTACCATTATATTGGGATTTTATATCAAATTGATATTCAATATTAAATTATAATGCTTTTTTTTTTTGCTTTTAAAAAGATGCAATTTTAAATAATCAGTACATTTAATCGGCGCGTGCTTAAAGTCGTGACTTTTTCAATTTTATTCCTTTTAATTAGAAGAAAATTGTCGAATATTTTGCTTCAGCTCAGATAGATGTTACATATATCTCTACCTACCTACTGATTTATATATGTATATATTTAATTTTAAATGTTATAACTTTTTAAAACGAATTATAAAAAAAAAATAGTTACTTTACTCATATACATGCACATTTTTGTATTTTGTGTTATTGTTGTTGTTGTTGTTGTTGTTGCTGCAATGAATGACTATTGAGTACCAAACCTAAATCTATCTGTAGCAGAGTATCTTATTTGTAAATTTTTTTTTTCATAAAAAACAATTTTTAATGTTTATTTCTATATAAAAGTAGTAAAATAAAAAATTATATTTTACTTTTTTTCTTCTCCCAATAAAAGTTTTTGGTTGTTGGAGCCTTTTAACTGAAAGTAGTATCACAGGATTTGATTACTTAGTCTAAAATTATATTTCACTTTATATAAAACCTGGACTTTTATCTCATTTTTTGAAAGTTGTAAGTAATTATACTCTAAATTTGAATAAAGTTTAATAATTTTCTAATTATAATTTATAATTAATTAAGTTTGATTTCTATAAAACTATGCTTTCATCTTGGTTTCTATATCGAAATTCCGGTCTTAAAAATGTGAAAAAATGTCTGAATGTATTTGATAAATAAGGAATAAAAGGCTGATAAATAAGGAATGAGGGATAACTGGCTGAAGTAGACCCATGGTTGAATTGAGTAATCTTCCATAACCTAACTTATTTTTAGTACGAAAGAGCACGAATTTTCAGAATTATACAATTTCGTGCACACAACGGAATTTAATTCATAGAATTTTCAATCATAGAATTTTAAGTAAGCAATCTTTTCGAAACACTTAAGAAACTATCGTCAATTGGATCCTAGTTAAGCTGAAAATAGAAAACTTGATTAAAATTTTTTATATACTTAATGTTAAATGAATTATCTAGACCTGATTACTTAAGTTGGAAAACGATCTGTTTCTCGTCCAAACGAATGTTTCTGTTCTTGGTCTATAATGAATCCTCGCCTATGTATGATTACATTTTTATTAATTCTATTCTGCACCTTAAACATCACTTAAATATCACCATTTATCCAATTTTCCTAAAATATGGAATGTTTATTTGCTTTATTCTCTTTTTTTTTTAATATACTTACTTAAGCATCACAACATTATTTTTATAATGCGATTAGTTTTCTTAAACATATAATTTAAAAAAAAATTCTTTTATTTTCAAACAAAGAGGAATTTTATCGATAAATGTATGTATGTATGTATTGTATGTACTGTACATAGAGATAAGTTTTGGTAGCACGGTTATTAAATTATTATAATGCAATTTGCATTCATAAATTATAATTTTTCTTTTAGCAGTTTTGGGTAGGACCAAAACTTGTTAAGATTGTTCAATATTAATGTTTTTATTTTAGTTTTGTTTTTATTTATTTTTTTTTTTTTTATATTTTTTTTTATTTTAAATTATATGTGTCGTGTACTTCTTAAATTATATTATTGATAAATTATTGAAAAAAAATAAATAAAAAATAAGAAAACAAAGTCATAACTCTATTAAGTCGTTGGTTCATGATTGGAAGGAAAAACATAAAATATTAAACTATATGTATGTTTAGTTGAAAGTAGAAAATTATGAAAGAAAAAAAATATAACATGATAGTTAGTTGTTTCAGTTTTTCCAAAACTTTTAAAATTGATGCTGGACTTTAAAGAATTATTTTCGTCATAAAGTCGATCTATAATAAAAAAAATAAAATATAGGACAGTACCCATAAATTAAGTATGGAGCCCGTTTACGATATTTCAATTTAAAATATTTTCCGAATTTTTTTTTTCTGATTGCTACAACCGCTTGCTATTCATATACAAATATTGATTGAAATCTTTGGGCACAATCGCCGGGGACTAAACATTTATTTATCTATCAATTTGGCCCCCAGTCCGAATCCTTGGACACAATCGTTATCTTTCAATTTTTTTTGGTTTCCTTTTATATAGACATCCATCTTCTCAAGTACTAATTTTTATCAAAATCCGTTAAACAATTTAAAAAAATTTAAAACAATAATTTTATATGAAAATGATTTCGACCCTTCCCCGCTTGAGAGGATAATATTGTTCCGTTGACCGAACTCGGAGAACCTCGCGCTGATTCTGAAAGTGAACACGACGGCGCATATTTTGGCATTAAAACAATCGAAATAGGCCTAGATAGTTTAGAAACATTTAAACACGCGACAGACACACAGATGAACAGCCGAACAGACACATAGTCTGTTTTTCCATTTTTGATTTAAACGTGCTGGAAATAAAAATTCTACGTTTTTATTATCAGTTACGACAAAAAAATTTTACGAAAATCCTACTCTTATAAGGATTCGAGTAAACGTAGAAATGAATATTTAATAATTCATTTAATTTCGTTAGAAGTAGTACGTACTTAACATCATTGTATGTATATTACTTTAACGGGCATGATTTTAGCCAACATCGAGATTCGAAATATTGAGCCATTTCCTGGAAAATAAAAATAAAAATCTCGTAGGGATAAGTATTTCACAAATGTATGAAACTGTACGAAAAAAAATACCTGTAGTAAACATTGATTTGTAAAATAAAAGAATTCAACCAAAGTAAAAGATTTTTTATTAAAAAGTAATTTATTGTAAATTCTAAATATTAATTTTTATGTTAAATATCGGATCGAAATCGAATTGTATATATAAATAAGGAAACTTGAAAACCGATTTATTTTTCCTTAAAAACTAGTGCTTTTTTCGTTGCCGAATTGAATTTGATCGATTTAATTAAAGATTTAATTAAATTCACTCCGCTATGAAATTTAATTATAATCATATAAACAAATTAATATTAATCATATAATAAGTTGTATTTAATAATAAAATTTTTTTGTTTTATTTTGTTTGAATCCTGTTTTAGAAATCAATCTTAAATTTTTTTTTTAGATATAGGAATTTTACATAATTAAGTATACATAGTAAGTAAAAGTACTGAAACTATATTTATAATAATTATATTTTTAAACTGAATTACGGAATTAGGTACATTATTAGTAATTTATTGATGTTAATATTGAATAACGATAAAATATAAATAAAATAGATTACGGTAATATTTTAATTTAATTTCCCCTGATTTAGGGTTGCCAAATGAGTTAAGTAAAAAAAGAGTACATTTTTAAAAAAATCTGGAAAAAAAAAAACATTCGAGTGAAAAAAAAAAAGATCGAAAAGAGACCAAGAAATATAATTTAGTATTTATTCAGTTTTTGTTGATACATTAATAATAAACTTCAGTGATGCACATAAACAATGAAGTAATTCATCTTCACCTGTACAAAGCTTAATTCAAAAAGTTTTCAAAAAGTTTAAAACTTAATTATTTAGTGCATTATAATTTATATGAATTATACATTATATTATTAGTACAAACATTTAACAAACCTAAATTTATTAAACAAAAATTATTTCAATAAAATTTCTCTGAGTTAGAACCGTTACATAACTCATAAACCAATTCATTTTAACTTGTTTTGAACTTTAATTATTTATTGGGAAATTTCATACAAATTATTTATTAAATTATAAATCCAATAAAACCTAGAGACTTATAAAAAAAAATCAATTTCCTAAACAAAAATTATTGAACGAAATCATATTTGCCTGAGCTAGAAACTGTATTTAAGAATTTTTTGTCATTTTTTGTTAGGCTGTAAAAATCTTTAAACGAGATATTCTTCAAGTTATATACTACTGCCATCATTCCTTTTACAGTTTCAGGAGTAAGTCTATTTCTCTCTTTTGTTCGCTAAGCTTTTATCATAGAAAATACTCGCTCAACGTTTGCGTTTTGCCCAGGGATCGAAAAAAAATTGAGCGATTTTTATAAATACAGAACTAGAATTTTTTTTGAAGAATTGAGCGATTTTAAGCTAGATGGTAGCTTTTTCAAAGTTTGTCATTAGTTTCTGATAAAAAAACTTCAAATCTGACAATTCGTCGAGAACATTTAAAATAGCTTGAAAACAATGAAAGTCTAAAAAAGAGACTAAAAGAGACCATTTGAAAAACAAAAAAGAGAAAAAAAGAGTGAAGCTAAAAAAGAGACCATGTTCTCTTTTAAAGAGACCATTTGGCAACCCTACCCTGATTCCTAAATTTTCTTTGTTCTAACGTTTTAAGTGAATTAACTGAATAGAATTATCTCTAATTGTTTGTAAGTAGATACTATTTTTTCATCGAAAGTGATTCGAACAGGTTATTTTGTTTCTGATTTTGTTCAAAGTTTTTCAGTTTTCCCTCATTTTTTTTTTACTCATATCTACCACCTTTAGCTACTTCCCTGAAGTAAGTACGATTGCTGCGACGACTGCGATTAAATAATTCTTAAATAAATTTTTTAATTTTTGCTTTATTTTAAATATAAATGTTGATTTTTGGAAATTCGATATACTTTATCCGCCGTAATAAAATTTTGAAAAATTTCTAATTTATTGAGAAGAGATAAAGGACGCTTATTGCTGGCAGCACTAATTGTATTCATTCTCGTACAAATATAACGTATATGCCTTATTTCTTTTATTGCAATTCTTCGCTTGTATCCTCAATTGTGTTTAGCACATGAACTCGCCCAATTACGAGAAATTCATTAGTTCAATCAACAACTGATATATTCTCATCTTTATAATTAATTAGTTTCTATTGTGAAGTTAATTTGTCAACAAGTATATTAAATTTTTGTTATTTTTCTTTTTAATTTCTAGTTCTACAAATTTAATCAAAAAACCTATATATTTTTTTTTTGCTATTTATTTCTATAAATTATTTATTTATTTTATTTATTTCTTATTATAAATTAAAAAACATTTAAGTAATACAAATAATTTTTTTTTATTTAAATTTTCTGTTGTTAATTGAAAGTGTAATGAGCTTATGTCAAAATATTTTGGCAGAAAACAATAAAATTAAAATGGCTGTTAATTTGCCTGTGATCAAAAAACGTGACAATGAACTTGAAAATGAAGTTAAATGGGTGAGTTTTAATATTCATAATTCCTTAAAATCCTCTAAAAAACTGATCATTTTGTAATTGTCAGTATCAGTATCAGGAAGAATATTATTGAAACACTGGATGGAACTTTCTACGTTACCTTCATTGCTTCTTTTATAATCTATTACGATTTCATATTTGCAAATAAAAACTTTTGAAGCAATTTCTAAATATTATTAAAAACTAAAAACTTTATTGTTCAAAAACAAAAAAAAAATCTTCTAAAAAGCATCTTTCAAAACATACAGTGTAAACCCTATGTTAATATAGGAATTTTAGAATTGAATTAAATAATTCCTTAAAATCCTGATTTCGTTTGAATAATAATTGTTGTAGTTTTTTTATGGAAAATTTTTTATTTTATTAAAAATATTATTAATATTTTATTTTATATAATATATAGGTAGCATTTCGATAGTTAAGTGTTGTGCCATTTTTTAGAATTTCCTAGGGCATTACAATATTTTCATTGAAGGTTTTTTTTTTAAATTAAACGTAATTGCCTCTGGGAAATCCCAATTCAGCGCAAACGTTTCTCCTGTTTACATTGATAGTATTGTATGAATAAATTAATTAAAAAAAAAAATTATCTGGCATATGGATTTATTTTAATGAAAATTTATTATTATAAGCACTTGCTAATTGAAATTACATAAATATTTTTGATGTATTTTCTACCATCACGTTGGGACTTAGAAGGCCAGTAGATTATTATTTTAATAGAAAATTTTTGATTAATTTCCAAACTTCTGGTCCAAAAAATCCCATCGTGACAATAGAAACTATTTGATGATGAAATAAAATAAATTTTTTTAGTTAAAAAGTCTGACTTATATTTATAGGTTCTTATACATATAAATTTCAAGTGCAGCCTGTTTTAGAATCCTTTACGTGATAGATAAGTTTTTTTTGGCTAAATAAATCTCCACGGTCGCCGCGCTGCCGCCGTACAAAATTTTCAAATATGTAAAAATATAATATGAACATATTTACCTATTATCACGGTAATCAATGATTTTAAAAAAACCTCGTAAATATCATTTAAATGATCTGGATCTATTAATTGTTGCTTTTAATCTAATACTTGTAAGCTCTGAAATTTAGTCTAACAACTTTAGCTTCTGACATTTACAAAATAGTGTTGTATTGTTTTTGATGTCATCTATTATATTACAGTATTTTTTTTGTATCAAGCAAGAAATGTAGATCCATAGGAAGGTCAAATTTTTAGCTTTTCCTTTTTTTTTCAGTATTCAATTCTGGTGCGAATGAAATAATTAATAATATTTAGTAAAACATAAAATTTCAAAGATTGAAATTTATTCTCATATAATTTCAACTATAATTCTCTTACATAATATTAAGTTTTACAATAAACATACTTCTCTTACATAATATTAAGTTTTACAAGTTATGAACGATTAGTAATTAAAGTATTTGTGGTTAATTATTGAACCAAAAAAAATTTGCTAATTCATTTCAATGACTTGACTTCATTGCTCTTCCGACTTTTACAAGAATTGTTTTTTTTCTCTTTTTTTTTTTTAAGAAAATATTCTTAAAATTAAAACATAGATTATGCTTTGTGATTGTATGTATATATTTGACTTCATTAAATTTATTATTATTATTAAAACAGAGTTTAAAGTGAGCACGATTTTAAAATTCATTTAAGAAAAATAGAGAAAAACACCTTAATTGTGAATTTAAAAAAAATTCAGCTCTTGCATAGTACAATGGACATTATATTATGTTGGCCAACATACATATATATAATGCATTCTCTATCACAATAAATAATGCATTACTGCATAAATTTTTTATATTAAAAGAAAAAGAAAAAAAGAAATTCAATTATAATCTTGAATTGATTTCAAATTAAAAAAACTTTAAAAAAAATAAAACTTCCAGGAGCAGTTTTTTTTTTAATACAAAAAGTATTACATATTTTATATTTACATTATTTATGATTATCTTTAATCTAAATTCATATTATACTATGTATGCATTGATTTCAATATCAAAATGCAGTAAAGGAATAAATATTTTTTATTGAATAAGATTCAAATTTTTTTTTCTGAATAAAATAAAATATAGTCAGTATGTAATGTTTGTCACTTTTTGATGCATATTAATTCTAATTCTTTATAATGTCAATTATTAAGTTTCAGTATTGTATCATTTTGTATCGATGCTATGAATTTAATTTAGATAACATATTCTTGCATTATAACTATCGTGTAAGTAACAAAAGAAAACTATCTGAATCAAAATCTTACTGTTATACAAGTGCTGATGGTATTTATAAACAAGTTAATTGTATTTCCGAATAAGAAAGCCTCATGATTATTTTTTTGATAGAAGCCTGAAGCCAGATACGTAATTATTGTTGGTTATGACTTTTTTGGGATTCTTGAAACTTACCTAACCGAATTGATACAGTATTTTTCAATTGTATAATTTTAAGTATGTTTAACCATAGATTAAGAATACAGAAAGATGGGAAGCTTCATACGACATTATTTTTGGTATTTTTATGTGAATGTGTTAGTAAAACAAAATAAAATACGTTATAATTATCAATATATGAAAAGAATTTTATTTAGTTTTACTAACACCTTCACATAAAAATACCAAAAAAGACTGAAAAAATGTTGTATGAAGCTTCCAATCTTTCTGTATTCTTAATCTATGGTTTAACATACAAAAGTCATGATTTTTTTTTTTTTTTATATTTCGCATTATTCTGGAGTTTGTTCCAAATTAAAATTATGTTATCGAATAAAAAAAGAAAACTGAATTAAGTCTGTAGGTGGTGCAATGCATTAAAATTTTCAAAATCTCTCTTTTGAATTTTTGATTTTGAAAACAATTTCTGAATTACATTTGAATGCTGGAATGGTGTCATAGGATTCTAATGTCTGAAAAAGAAAGAAAAAAAAAATAAAAAATAAATAAAATATGATAAGAAATTATTTTGTTGAAATTCTTTTATGAAGTAGGTATATTTATTTTTCTAAAATAATTTAATTCAAAGAAATTGATTAAGCCTGAATTTTATCCCATGACATTAATATTTATAAATAAAAATTAATTCAAAGATATGAAAATAAATGATTTCAAAAATTATATTAGAATTAAATAGAAGAGGAAATTTTCTGTACCTATTGGTGGTTTTTGATTTCTAAACACATTTGACAATAAATTCTAAAGTTTTGAACGAAACGTATTGGATAATGATTGAACTCAGATGTAATAGAAATCTCTAATTAATGATTCGAAAACCGAAATTCAATAAAAATTTGCATATTAAATGTTTCTTTTGATAACATGACTATATAGAGAAATAATCGGTTAGCTTCGAAAGGTTATGTATTTTTGAATTGGATTGTCCTAGACCTAGGTAAAAGGCAAAAAATTGTCCACTTTTTGGAACTTTTTAACTAGCTCAGCTAGTTTTTCCAGGTTTCGGAAGAGCTAATTCTGTATTTAATTGCTTCGAAATTACTTCCATAAGCACTACTAGTATCTTAACCATTCCACTTTCATGCATTGCGGTTTCGGTTTTATAATTTTCACGAAAAATACATAATGAATAAAAATAAAAATAAAAATTAATATTCCAGAAAATTTTCAGTACATTAAACATATAAATTTGCAGTAAAAATAAAAATCATTAATAAAGTTCAAATTTATGTTTTCACATAAAAACTATGTCCAGCAATAAATTAAATTTTGTCATACATATATAAAATGTGCACAAAGATTATATAAACAATTTATTTGACAAAGCTAATCCATAATAAAAATAAGTTTTATGAGTACTTGTTAAATTTTCATTGAAGTACATAATTTTTCCAAATAAATGTGTTTTGTTTCGGACATTGTGAATATGCATTAATATAAAATATATGAAATTTTATTTTAACAGATTGATGAAATTTAGGTGGCCAGATTTAATATTTTTCATTACGGTTTTCGCTATCAATTAAATAAAGAGCCGAACCCACATGAAAAAATAACTCTAATCCTAGACCAGACATGATCTAACCAATAACCTTAAATGTCGTAAAATAACGATTAACTTTAACACGATGATGAATATTATGACATTAAAGTATAATAACTACTTTATTTTATTAAAAAAATTTAATATATAATTTAAAAAGAAACAAGAATTGTTGTGGCGATTAGTTGTTAATCTTATTATTTCAAAATCTGCGCAATTTCTTTAATTTTTAGTTGTGTTTGAGTAATATAATTTATATAATGTATATAATTTTCCGTGGCATATAGCTTATGAATCAATGGTATGGAATTAGAATCTAATAGTATTGTTATGTCATGCAAGAAATTTGTTTCATGATATAAAAGATTTAAAGATTTATATAATTTGTCACCAAAAAAAAAAGATTATTAAACTTAGAAGAAAAAAAATTATTAAACTTGCACGGAAAATAATGCACCCTTGAAAAAATGCATTCAATACTTTTAACGAATTCGCAAAATTTTCATATCAAACTGTGTAAAAATATTATCCACCTGTTAAATGTATAACAAATTCAAAATTATATGAATATTGTTTTTCGTTTATATCAATCAAGCATTACTAATTTTATTTTTATGTTTTTTTACGCTAATTTTTTTTTTTAAATTTACAACATATAATTGTTGTACTCTAGTTATTATTATCAATTTTAAACTTCCTTTATAAGTGTGTGTGATTTGATTATAGCAAACATATCATATTTAATCCATCAGTAACATAATAAACTTCACTTTTAATTTATATTTAATAAAATGACATAGTCATAAATATAACCACCTTATCCCTATAATATTTTTTCCTATTATAATATCTATATTTTTTTTTTTTTTTCATACATAACTATGCAACTATGTAATAAAATAATGTTGCAAAATTATTAAAAAAAAAATATTAAAACTATAATAGTTAATAATTTAAAAACAAAATATTTGTAAATGATAGCAATTAATACAGTTATGATCGCATTTTTAATCATTTTATAAAATATAATTTTCAGAGTCGCCTCATAATGTCGTACAGAGAGCCCATCGGTGGTCACAAACCATAATAAATTAAAATGAAAGTTAAGTTAGGAGGAAAATAATAGAGACACAACACAGCGTAAAGAGGAAGTAACTACGTCATTTTTTTTTAAATATTTTTGGAATTTTTAAATGACATTAGTGGTTGAATTTCAGACCAAAATTCTAATTGTTCACGAATGAGCGGAATGCTCCAAATAAAGACATTATTGTCTCACAAATACTTTTATTATTATGTTAATTAAACTTACGGAAGAGAAAATGTATACAGTAGTGTGAAAATTAATATCAAAACTAAAATTTTTATGGTTTTATATTTTTCTCATTTAGAAGGTTCCTTGAGGGTAATTTTTTTTTTACATGATTAAAATATCTTTTTAAATTAAAACTTAGTAAACAAATTTATTCATTTTCAAAAGCCTGATTTCGATTTCCTGCTTTCAATTTCAATTTTTAAGAATTTTCTGTTTTACAGTGATAAAATTTCGAAGGCTAAATTATCTATATTCGATTGGACACGGTATTAAAAAGTTTAGAAAGCTTTTCTCAAAATTTAACTTAAAAAAAAAAACAGGGAAAATTCGTATAAAGAGTTAATATTCATTATAATCTAATTGGAATAAAATAAATCTCACCTTAGCTTATTATACCTTTTGGCCACAGACACATGCATGTATCGTTAAACATAATATGCATAACTGGTCAATGGTCATATAATTTAGATAAGTGTTTTTGACTATTCCAATATATAGAAAAAATTACCAATGCTTTATTAACCAAGATGTTATAATTAATAACATTTTTTTTGAGAGAGAAATAAAATTTATTATGTTTTAATATTAGTTTTTATTTTTCCTTTTTTTTCCTTATATATACAAGAAGAATTTTTTAATGAGAGGTTTTATACACAAATCATAAAAATTTCCTACATCATTTACGAACATTTTTATAACATGTTAGGCATAAATTTTGCAAACAATTACGAATTTATTATCAATTTCTTTTTTTTTAATTAAAAAAGAAACTTATGAATTTGATGACATAAATATATAGAAATAAGATTTTATATTCTTTGTTTAATTATGTGATTCTGAAGTTGAGAAAATAAAATTCTATAAATTTTTCGAATCTCAGCGAAATCAAGATTTTTTTTCTATATTTTTCGATTGGAATTTGTTAATAGTTATCCACTTATTTTAACTAGTCTAGAATTTAATTGAGATTTCTTCACCTAGACATTCATAAAAATAAAATAAAAATTTTTAAATATTTTATGACGATTTTTACGTAACAGAAAGAATTTGAATTTTTCAACTAATGATCTTCCTATCTTCTCCAAAAATTCTATTCATACTATAGTTATTTATATTTTTCCCAAGTTCCCGATTAAGCTCAAAAAATTTTCAATAAATAAAAGTAAAATCCTAAGGGAAAATTCAAAACTTAACCAGTTAACATGCTAAGTCTATTTTTAAAATTTGTTGTCAAAAAAGTCTTTTCCGGATATAAATATAAGAATTTTTTTTTTTTATATTTATAGGGCATATTTTAATAGTGGATAACATTAATTTTTAATTTAACAAAAAAAAATGAAAGATATTTTGCCACTATGAAAATATATGTTTTAACACTTCTTGAAATTAAATATCAGTTCTGGTATTTTTTTTAT
Organism: Hybos culiciformis; assembly: GCA_964007475.1. NCBI lineage: Eukaryota > Metazoa > Arthropoda > Insecta > Diptera > Hybotidae > Hybos > Hybos culiciformis. The sequence goes on from OZ023274.1 coordinate 23,255,359, forward strand.
GTTAATAAAATAAAAAATCACGTGCCAATTTATGATATTAGACTTTTAATAATATTTTATTAATTTTCGTTATATAAAGTTATATATAAATATATACCTACTACTTATTTTTCTTGTTGAAATATCACGCCGCAAAAGTTGAAGTTTTGCAATAATTTTTAAAATTATTAAATATTACAATTTGTCAAAGACTTTTCAATATTATATTTTATATTCGTTCTTATGTTACTGTTGAAATGAATGAAAATAGTTTAAAAAAAAATGTAAAAGAGTTTGTTTGAAGTATTTTGCAGGCAATTTTATATTAGAAAGGGTCGATTACCTATTTTGGCATTATCACAAAAGTTTTGAGTCAAGGATACACAAAAAGTAAGGATACACAAAAAGTTTACTTGTTTAAAAAAAAATTGAATTATATTCAAGTTTTGTTCGAAATTTACATGACCACTAATAAAACCTCAAAACTGGTTTTTTTTTACGAAAGAGTTATCTATCGAGTTTAACTACACCTTTCCCCATTTGGAAATACAAAATACATATGCGAGAGTTTAACAAATGAACTTCATTTGTTCGCGGAATATTATATTATAAATATGGTTGAACTTTTCGACATTTTTTAGCACTTTTTTTCATTTAAAACTAATAATAGAAATAAGAAATATATATGTCAAAACTTGAAGCAAACAGTGTATACTAAAATAATAATAATAAAAAAAAAATTATCGATTTGAGTTACAATTTATTATTTCTACACTAAAATGTTCATTAATATTAATAAATTATTGAAAAATATATCAATTACTTGCACAAGGAACTTAATATTAGAGAAAAAAAAAATTTTATTTTTTATTTTTTTTTTTCAAAACCAAAAGTTTCAAATGTTGTCAATGCAAAAATACAAACAATATGACAATATTTTACATTCTGGTAACTACACCCATGAAAATCAAAATTTCATAATTAATGTCTCAAATATAGTACACAAAAGAGAAATAGATAAATTATAGCTTTAGTTCAAGGTTTTGCTAAATCAGTGAATTCATCGTAATCATTAGAAATCATAAAGGTTTCAGGTTTAAGACGTACTTAGAATCCAATGATAAAAAATACATATTCAGTGAAGTTCTAAATATTAAATTATTTTTTGAGTTGCGTCTTATTTTCGATTTATTGGTTTTTATTTTTCCTAAATTTCCAAAAATTTTTTTTATAACTTTCAATCGCTCATTCACATTTCATTAGTTTTAAATCTTTAAAATCTTAATGTCCTGTCCTAGTTCCTAAGTTATGTATTTCATGCCAAATAAATAAAATAAATAAAAAGTTTTCAAAGATAAGTATTACATATATACATATTATGTACACACCAAATTCACAAATACATACTGTCAAAATATTTGACATCAATTTTGTTTTGTCCTCCTCTGAAACAGGAAACAAACAATTTTATTGTTTTTTCTTAGATTTTTTTTTTTTTTACTTTATAATAAATAATTTTTATATATAAATTTCTATTACAATAAAAATACTAAAATTTTACAATTTTCTTACAAAATTCCTTATTTAGAGTGAAAAAAAAAATCCATTTTTAATACCTCAGAAATATAATACCAATATAATAGTATGGATTTTATTGATTTATGGACTGTGAAAATGACAGATAACATATTCATGCCTTAAGCATGACACTTTACAGAATAAATTTCAGCACTATTATTATTGTACAAAAAAAAATAAATAAAAAAAAAACTTGAGGTTAAAATGTCAGCTTTATTTTTATATTTTTGGGTCGCCGCCGCAATTCATATACACAGTTTGTTATTTTCTATATTATATATAAATTCTTTGTTTGAGGAGCAAAAGATGTTAATCGCTGTTTTCCTTAAATGCATTTTACTTTATGTTGTAATGCCATCTGCTTCAAAAATTATAAAAGTGTTGTGCTTGATTTAAAATCTAAACTCAAAATAATCATATTCATTCCTCGTTTAACGAAGAACGATGAATTTGAGTGAAGAAGAGAATATGGATTATTTTAGCGAACTTGATGCACTTGGGATAGGCACTTCTTCAAATTTTTTATTTTGACATTTCGAATTGTTAGAATAAAAAATTCTTTGGTTTAAAAACAAACACTCGACTTTGGCCTAGAATAATTACGTATAATGGGTTTTCGTGTTCTTTATGCTTGGGTTTTGATGTTGATCCTTAAGTTTGCTCGAAGAAAATTTGGTTCTAAACTTTTTTTTTTATTTAACAGATTTTTTGTTTGGAAAACTACTTTAAATCATGTATATTTTTTTTTTATTTTTATTTTTATATTCATTGCAAATATTTAAAATATATCGCATCCACTCAACAAGTAATTTGTTTCTTAAATATTTATATATTTTGACGTAAAACAAATGCTACATTAACATAAATTATGTATTATGTTTAGAGAAAAAAAATTTTTTTTTTTTTTTTATTAAATCAAGATCATATCTTGAAGCAAATAATGGTTTTTAGGATTTTTTTTTGTAATAAAAAAATCAGTTACTTATATTAAAATTAAATACAAATTTCTTTAATATTTATGAAAAAAAACATAAACTTTTTAGGGCTTTTTAGTTTTGACTAAAATCATGATATGTGTATGTACATATTAAATGTATTCAAATTCATATTTGATATTAATGTCAATTTATAGATTTTCACAACCAAAAGAAAAGATTAAAAAAAAAAACTAAACTAAACAATTTTATTTTCACGCCCACAATCTCGCTGCAATATATATTACATATTTTTACAATTTTAATGAGTTCGCAATTTAACGATTTGATGATAAAATAAAAATTAACCAAATTGTCAGAAATAATTAATTGGTCACAGTGTTGTAAAAAAGCCTTTATAAAATTAAACCGCCAATTTAAAGTGAACCAAAAATTACTTGAATTCATTGATTTGAGTATAGTTTATTTTTTTTAAAGGTCGATGTAACAATTTTTTTTTTGTTTTCTCAAAAATCCTGTATGGGCTGTAAGATTAAAACGATTCACTCCTTATCGAAATTATTTCGGTGTTTCGTGCTGGTCATAATGAGTCATACCGAAAATAAATCGGAAGAAATATGATACATAGCTACAAGCGGGTTAAAATAGAATTTGGTTTGTATTCAATAACTAACTTCTCTATATTTCAATTAAGTTTAGTTCGAAAAATTCAGTACTAAAGTAAATTCCCAACTTATGTGGTTTGACTAAATATTAAAAAAAAAAATGCGCAATTTTTGTTTGATATTTCGCTTAAAAATTAAAGGGCTCAAGTTGCTCAGTAAGTTTGTTTTAAATTTCGTTTATGGACATAGATAGATGTATCTTATAAATAACATATTGTAAGAATAATAGGATATAACGTTTTTTTTTAACAATAATATGGAAAAAAATGTTGATGATTGAAATATAGCCTTTTCAAAGATGCATCTGATTGGCTAAAACTCTTTACAATAGTCTATAGAGAGTAATTTAAATATTTAACACAGCGGTGCCCAAACTACGGCACGCGGGCCACATACGGTCCGCTAAGCATTTTTATCTGGCCCGTTTTTGATTAATACATCTACTTCAAATTTTCATAAAATTATATTAAATTTGTTTTTAGGAATTTAAAAAAAAATATAAGATAAAAGTTTTCTTATAAATTTGTTTTTATTTTTTAATTCGCACAGTAATAATTCTTCAACAGGAAAAAAATATTTTCTTTTTTTTTAATTTGGCTCTCAAGTACCCAAAATACTGGATTACTTTGTATACGAATTCATGCATAATTAATTAGTAATAAGAAAAATATAGAAGGCTAATTTTTTTACATTTAAAGCTTGGATGTCTATTAAATTCAAAACGACAAGTTATTAGTTTTACAGACTCGCGATACTTTCCCAAAAAATAATATATTTACACATTATAATTAATATAGTTGTCAAGTGCTTTTATTTTTAACTGAAGTATAGTGAACTAAAATTACCGCAATGAACAAGAAGCGCAAAATTGATAATAAAATTTTGTTTTTTTAATGTTTTCAATAAGTTTTTTTAAAATATCAAAATATGTTATTTATTTGTAATATCTAGAGCTTGGTTGAAAGAATGATTTTTTTTAATATTTGGCCCAAACCCTCTGATGTTTTTTGAAATGGCCCGTGGCTATTTGGCACCACTGATTTAACATATTGTTTCATTCTGTAAAGTCAAAAAAAACACACCTACATACCTATGGTCTTTTTACTGTTTAGTATCACTGTCTTGTGTCTATAGTGGTATTTCCATATTTATTAAAAATTTAAAACTTGTGTAAATAATAATAATTTGTAATTCAATAAAGTTCATGAATGACCGCAAAATAATTATGAGACGAAAAAAAAAAAAAGGAATCACATATTTTGTTTTCTTTTTTTGTGTGGGATAACAGCCAGCATAATATTTTGCAATTGTTCATTTATATTTTTTTATTATGTTCCACTTTTTATATTAAAAATTATTATAAATTTTTGCAAATAAATATGATTGATTTTGTTTTTTACGTATCTACTAAAAAAAATTTTCTTATTTTTCTAGCACACAAAATTAAATTTATATATTATAGTGATCGAAATTTGAATTATACTTTGAAGTCTGTCTGTTTTTTGAACAAAAATATTTGTTACTTTTCGAAAGGGGCCAATAGGGCTGTCTGTTGATTGCATCTCTAACTTTTGTCTGTAGAAATAAATTTTCAAAATAATAGAAAAATAAATTTTTATTTATTTTTTTTTTTATTTATTATTTTTATTAATTTTTTATTTATTTTTTTTTTAATTTTTATTTATTTTTTATTTTTTTTAATTTTTTTTATTTTTCTTTTTTTTTATTTTCTTTTTTTTTTATTTTCTTTTTTTTAAATAATTTCAATTTTAATTTTTGATGCCTTGTTCGGGATTCGAACCTCGCCGTACAGCATTGCAATCAAACACTCTACCACTCAGCTATAGTCTTAAAATTATGGATGAGTGCAAAATAGAAAATATAAATTATGTATACTGGTGACTTTATAAACAAATAAAAACCTTGCATCGTTTTATTATATAAATAAAAATACAAAAATAGTTTCAAAACCTTACATCGTTGTAACCGAAAATCTATTTTTCGATTTTCAACAAAATTATTTGTAAAACGTACTAACTAATTTTTTGATTTTGTTAATTATCAGTCAAACAGTGTAAAGGTTAACTCAACAGATGTTTACAACAAACCATGTAACTCTACAGAGCCTTCTTTGTATTTATTTTAACTAAACATTATGTTGGAGAAGGCATTTTTACATTTAAATTTGTTAGTTGCAACAGATACAGACAAAAGAACCATCAACAGACAAACATCTTTTGAGAATTACGGACATAATTTTTTGGGTGTATAATATATTTTTCTTATTTAGAGGGATTTTTATTAGACAGTTATTTAGATACAAATTTTTCTTTTTGTAGGAAAAATTTATTTTCCAACGATCTGCTATCTGAACTTTTTAAAACTAAGAATCGGGTCGCTAAAATTGTCTTCAAAAAGTTGTATCAAGACTCTCTAAATGAGTTTTTCTCCAACTGGGTCCCACGGCTCCTTTGGGGCCATGAAAAATTTTCCAAAAAATAAATGTGCATTAGAATTATAAGTACCTATTCACTGATGAGAATGACACCTGCAAAAGATATTATATCAGACTATCAGAGATTATTCCTTAAAGTTCGAAAAATCATTTCAGAACATTGGATAAGACAACAACGATATATTAATTATCGCAAATGATTTTTTTTTTAGTTTAATTAACTTTCTAACATATCTTGTGGCACAAAATTAACTATAAGTATATTAAAAAAATAATCATCAAGCTTCTTCAACCATAGCTTTGAGCAATATTTTTGAAATAAAGCTTGGGATCGTTTTTGTTGTTAAAACTTAATATTTTTTTTATAAAAATAGTATATTTTTGGGGAGTCGTAAGATTTTAATTCCAAATTTAGGGGGTCACAACATAAAAAAAAAGTTTGAGAAGCACTGCTCTAAATGACAAAATTAGAAAACTTAAGAAAACTTAACAAATTTTGGACTAATATTATAAAAATATGAATGTGCTAACTATTATTCAAATTTAAGTGGGTGTAGTTAAGTTAGTAGATATATAACTTTATTTTTATCTTTATTTTTATTTTTTGTGCTTCCTTTAATAAAAAAGATGAAAATTATATTATTTTTATTATTATTATCGTTAAGAAATTAAATTTATGCCTTGTTGACCACAATTTTTATTTATTTTTTTTTTTTTTCCACAAAATTGTGTTATAAAAATATATAAAAATTTATATATTATTTTTGTTAAATAATAAATCGGTAAAAAAATAAAAAAAAAATTTTTCTTATTACAATTTAAATTAAAAAAAAATTAATTCAATTTGATGAGATTTTTTTTTTAAGATTGGAGCTCCCAAGTTTTCTACATCATACCTACCTGCATAAATCCACTTGACTATCCTGCTAAACAACAAAAAAAATCATTTGTGGCGATTGATTAATAAAAGTAGGTTTATTATTATTATTATTATTATTATTTTTATTATTTGTGTCTGGCTTAAAAATGTAATAATTTGTAATTGTATTCTATTTTTATTTTTGTAAATCAACATAAATATTAAAGAATAATCATCGTATAAGACATATTTAAGTGTAGATATATAACGGCTTCGTGAAGTTATTGAAAAATTGTTAAATTAAATAAATAAAGAAATGACTAAGACTTTACGGTCGTAACAGACTTTAAATACTTGCTTTGTCGAATTTCTGTCGTGTCATTCTAATCTATAAGATGGAATAGTTTAATATTGCCATTGCCAGAGCTAGGCGTTATGGCAATAGGTTGCATTCTTTTTTTTTTTAATAAAACAAGTTCGAAAAATATATTCTACTATGTAATATTAAATAATTATAATGATAATTGCTCGATATAAAGAAACGAATACGAATAACTTTTAAATTAAAGGAAAACTCATTGAAATATATATAATTCGACAACTTGACAGAACAAAACTAATTTTCTTTTAAGATAATATACAACTTTTCATTTTATATTCAATTTCAAAATTATATTGCCAAAAGCTATATACAAATATTTCGTGTTCAAGTTTTTTTTTGTTCATAAACGGAAAAAAAAAATAATTTCTTAAAAAAGCTTAAAACAATTTATTAATAAAAATTAATGTGACTTAATCATAATTTTAATAATAATTGTAAAAATTTATAGTTTTTTTTTTTTCAAACTACCGGGGCACATTCCTGCTGCTAATGCTGATTATATTTTGATCATTATCATAAAGCTTTATAATAATTTTTTCGCCTCTCTATTTGTAACTCAATATAACATTTAACAATTTTATTTTATATATATGCTCTGTATTTATGTAAACAAAAAAAAAAGAAATATTTTTTATTTTTTTGAATCTAGATTAAAATATATATTTATAATTTTTTTTTTTTTTTTCATAAATATTACTTTAACTCGCAATATTGTTGAATTATTAGTTATTTTTAAAATATAATAGTAATATCTTTAAGTTATTAAATTTTCAATGAAAATAAAGAGCAAAAAAATTAAAAAAAAAAACAAAAAAAGTTTTTTTTTGTCGAACTGTGGCTATATAAAGATAACATTGCATGTTAATTCAGTGTAAAACTCCTGAATAAAATAATTGAACCATATATCTCTATGGTTAAATACATTAAATTTATGATTCAGGAATCCAAAAAAAAAATTTTTTTTTTTTTGCTCAATATATAAATTTTCTGTTCTTCTTATTTCTTTCAAGTTTTTAATATGGATTAAAATATTTATTTTACTTTATTTAATTTTTTTTTTTTTTTCAAATATGAGTGATCGAAAAAACTCAACATTATGGAAAAGATAGTTCGCACTGAAAAAATTCTTACATATAATTGGGATCCAATCGTTTCTAGTATGCAGTATGAAAAAATATTTGAAAGTTAGTTTTCTCTTTTAAATAAAATATGAAAAATAAAAAAATAAATTATAAAATATTCAATTTAAATGTAACTAATATAGCATAATAATAATAATAATAATAATAATAATAATAATAATAATAACAAAAATAATATGTGGTGAACTATGTAATTAAAATTGAACTAAAATGCGGTTTTTTTTGACAATCATTAAGCTTTTTATTTTGTCACCACCCATGATGAGCGAATAAATTAATTCAATATTATTGTTCTATCATTTAAGTAAGAGATATTTTCAAAATTTTCTTTCAATTCTTATTATATCAAAATAATTATTGAAATGCCGGTAATTATTTGGAAATGAAAAAGACTGCATCTTATTAGTATGTTTTATTATATATCTTTTAAATATTTACATATAAATTTCTGTATTAAAAATTAAAATTATTTATTTCATTCATACATTTTTTTTTCTGTGTGAAATATTTTATTTTATTTTTTTGTGTATCTAGAATTTATAACTCATTCAACTTATTTGTAAAAATATTATTTAAAGATGTTAATTGGATCTTAAAAGAAAATGTTATAATTTATCAAGATTTATTAAAAAAAAAATATAGCATTAATTAACTTTAATCTTAATACTTTGGTATAGCATTACAAAATATATATGTGTAGATTCTTTGTAATTCATTAAATAAAACTAAATATGCTAATTTTTGAATTTTTATTCTCTATATGCATAGCTATGCATTCAACATGAATTTTTAGTTTAGTTTTTTTTTTTTTTTATTAATAATAATAATAATAATATTAAAGTATTAAAATAAGATTTTTTAATTCAGATAAATTAGCAGTCATTTTGCGCACATTTATGGGTTTTGATGTACAGCCAAATAGATATTTGTAATGAATTTCGTGATATCTGATTGTTAATAAATATAAAATTTTCTAGTATTTTTTTTTCTTTTAATTAATTTGAAACAAAATTAAATAAGAAAAAAAAAATAAATAAATGAAAATATAGATATAACTAATGTAAGAGATATTTATTTTATTTTATTTTTTTTGTACAGAAAGAGGTTAGGATTATATTAATGGGTTTTCATGGCCTTAAAAGAATTATTCTTATATACGAATTTGTAAATTAATAGTTTTGTTGATCCTAAAGAATGAACTTTTGCATAATATCTAGGATCTCAAGTTTAATGTCCATTTTAAGGTATATTGATTTATTTAAACTAGTTTATTTTGAAATTGTCTACGTTATAATTTTGGTGGAAATGTTTTCTGCAATGAATTATTTATTTTTAAAGTTTTTGATTCATAATCTCATGAACTTATGCAAACATTGCTAATATTACCATACCGATCCTTAAAAAAATTTACAATTTAACTCAGATTAAGTTTAGTAATTTAATTTTCAAATAATTATTTATTTACTTGTTTGTTCTAGAATTGCCATATTTAAGACATTTATAGAATTTATAACTAAATTCTAGAATTGTCATATTTTTACATATATTTAAGACATAATTTCTAAACTATTTTGCATTCAAAACTTTCTTAAATATAAGCCCCTTCTAAGATAGAAATGTAATTTTTGAGTGAAAAATTCATTCTTAGCTATTTAAAGATTTCTTGATAAAAATGTAAACAAGTTATTTATACCACTGTAAATTTAAATGGACTAGCCAATTATCCATTATTCCATTTCCAAAACCCAAAATATCCAGATACTTGGTTAAAAATTGAAAAATATTCTTCTGAATATTGGAAAAATTTAAATTGGAAAATATTTGAAAGATTGAAATTGTTTTATCTTTAAATGTTAAAGCAAAAAAAAAATAGAAATATTTCTTAACCCACAATTTTTCGTTTGTTTCCAGTTTGAAAAACTATTAGTTATACAAGTTTTAGTTATGTTTTAATGAAATTATCTATCGCGAGAATTGGAATTAAAGAAAAAAAAAATTAGTTTCCTGAAAAATAAAAAAAAATATATTTTGCCAATAATTTCATATTGTCGGAACGTGATGTTAATTCGATTTTTATGATTATTTATGATTTTAAATTTTTATATAAGTATAAAATAGAAAAAAATTTATAATCTGAAAATAATGTGATAATGTGAAATTTATATGATCATAATGAAATTTTGTTATTAACCCTTTGGCGGACACAAAATTTTATATGTGTTCTAAAATTTTATATGTGTTCTAAGGGGACACAATATATTGAATTCTAATATAAACTATATGAAAACGAAAACGTGATATCACGTCTTGGCTTTATTACGGTTTTGAAAATTGACGTGATATCACGTCATGTCCCACGAGAAAAACATCCCATAACGTGATATCACGTCCTTGTCCGCCAAAGGGTTAATGTAAAATATCTATAAAATATTTATGTAATGTTTTCTATTTTCTTCTATTTTCAATTTTAATAAAAAAAAATTTAATACTTTAATTGCTTCTGTAAGTCTATACCAGTGGTGTCCAACACAGTCGCCACTCGCCACATGTGGCGAATAGACTTTGTGAAAGTGGCGAATCCAGCACTGAATAATTTTTTATATTAAATAAAGTTTTCGCACCAAGGATTAAGACAAATTAAAAAAAAACACTATTTTTGCCAGTCAAAAAAGCAAAAACAAATCAAGAAATTTATTTAAAAAAAAAAAATGCGACAAAATAATAACTATTCTATATTAATGAACTTGTGGTGGCAAATGCGAAAATGAAAAAAAAAAAAACAAACAAAAATTGTCAAATTTTGGATTTTGTTATCTTAATAATAACTTGTTAATTACAATGACACAATAATTAATGAATTTTTTATAAATACATACATATTTTAAGTGGCGAATGAAATTATTTAAAAATAGCAATTGTGGCTAGAAACAAATTTCTGTTGGACACCGCTGGTCTATACGGTATTTGTGAAGTTTTGCTTGCAAAGAGAATTATCAAGGCTCCCAAGAAGTATCATTAAAAAAGTATAAAGGATATTTGTTAATTTTTTCTTTAAGGTGCTTTTTCAAAATTATAAATTATTTAAGTTCTCGGAAATCAGAACTAATATAACATAATTTTTTTTTAATAACTTATTGGCATTTCAAAATAAATTAATTCTTAACAGTAAATAACAAAAATAGTGGTAGGTACATTATGTTTTATGATGTTATAAAGTACAAGAAAGTATATACAGTTACTCGAAATCTCTGTCGGAACCACAAAGAATCCTGACCCGTATGTTTGAAAAAAAAATACTGGGTTGTAAAATTTATCGCTACCACAGCAGGATGATTAATTTTACAAAAAAAATCCAAATATTAAGACTACGAATTAAATCTTCCGTCTCAACAAAATCGATTTTGAAATTGTTAAACTATATAGCTTAAAGATGCCATAACCCAAGGTTGAAAGAAGGATGAAATTTGGTGATTAAAATATCTTGCAAAAAAAAAACTATTTTCATTTTGATATGATAAAGACCCATTATTTTAATCTTAAACTACCTACACTCTTGTTAAGAGCAAAATATTTTATTGAGACATTGTATTAAATGTACAAACAAGTATATAGATAATTTTCTTAAAGGAATTTAGGAAGCAAAATGATCTATGTTTTTTGATTGGTAATAAAGTTATTAGGTAAAAATCTGTATTTTTAATTTTAAATTAAGTATAGTCACGAATATGTAATGTACATGTAATACATTGCGTATATTTTATTAGAGCATATAAAGAAGCTATAATAATAATAATAATAACATAACAAGATACCTGTTTTATGCACAGCACATATGATGTAAATCATAAAAAAAAAAACATTGTTCATTTTTTTTTCTTCTTATATTATTTTGTTTAATAAATTAATATGATATCATTGCGGAATGTGATTAATTTAACATAAATCATAAAATCAGAATTATACTATAGTCACGCATTTCAAATTAACTTGTTTACAGTTCATGAATATAGCACTTTTATTTGAAATTTGTAATAATTTTATTTTAGTTTTTTTTTTTTATTTATTTTGTAAAACATAAAAACATAAATATATTTTATATAAATCTTAGATAGATTTGTGGATAAGGCGCGAAAAGAAAATAATGCAAATTAAAAAAATAAAAATAAAAATACAAAAAAAAATTTACAATCATTTTTTTTTTTTTAAGTGCTTTAATTATAGTAAACATATCAATAGCAAGGTGTTGGTAGAATAAGATTTTCTTTAGATAAGCGCTCTATAATTTTTATATACATTTTTGTAAACAATTATATGTTTATTTTTTTTAATTTGAACAAATTACAATAATATTTTAATAATTAAATTATTCAGTACTCATTGTATGTGTATATGATTTTGAATTATCTGTTTTCTTAGCCTAGTTTTTAATACATATTTAATTTTTGCAATAAAAATATCATTTTCATTATCATCCTTGTTGTAAGATGTTTAATTTTGTAGGTAGTGCGTATTATTTATAATAATGTATACCTATATAATTATGTTTGTTACATAGTAAGCAAATTGTGAAAATATAAAGTATTATATGTATAGTGTGAAAATTTTTTTCGTGCCGAGTCAAAAGAGACCGAAATGTAATTAAGGAATTATGGGCGCCCAACACCAGTTGTATAAAGTTTGAATAATATTGTGTAGGTACATTATTAGTTTTTATGTACTGTATTGTGCATATCCTATATGTGTATACGATATTGCGATAGTAATGTTGTGCACCATATACTAGAGTCAGTCTGTGGATTAAAAGCATGTACTATCGGAAAGATCTTGGTTTTTTCCACCACTGTGTGTTGTTACTAGGAAAATCCCACAGGTCCTTAAAGGTAGATACGAAATGCTGATATAAGGTCTAGCTTTAGATGGCCATAGGCTTGAGCTGAAGAATGACTTCCTAGTCATTTAGATTTTAAGTTTTTTTATTTTTGAATTGGTTGGGGTTTCTCAAATATCCTTTTCTTTGCGATCTCCTTTTTATCTTCTTTTGAATGAAAGACATCCTATAAATATTGTTATGACTTATGAACTCCCCTGGTGTTCACTGTCCGTACCCACTCACCGACGAGCTTAGACCCAGCCTTAGAACACGGATGTCCTTAGACAGTGGACTCAACACCAGGCTAAAGTAGAGCACTTTCTCTTGCCTCTACTTTCACCTGTTTCCCTTTTATCATAATTTTCTTTATGATAAATCCTTTTTGTTTGAGTTCATTTGAACTCAGATTTTTCGTAGTTTAACTACTACAAACATAATTTTTTTAACATAACAAATGGCTTATTAAGGTTTTGAAAATATGTTCCTTTAAGTTTTGAGAAAACGCCAGACCATGCACTAAATTTTGTTTAATATCCCAAAAAACTCGATTTTTTTCACCACTTCTATTAACATCCTAAAAATGTACTCATTAAAGTTTTATGCGAAAACCTACTTTGAACATTTGGCAAAGATCTTAAAATTCTGATTAACATAACATAATAAATTCTAATTTTTTAATTATATACAAATCAAAGAAAAAAATTAATGATCTGAAATTTTGAGGAAGAAATTAACATTAATCTCTATAATATAATTTCATTCATTATTATTATACACACATAAGTAGTTTACAGTAAAAAAAAACAAGAAAATTAATATTTTTATGTCTACAAAATGATAGTAAAAACAAATTTTTAACTACACAATCATTTATAATCAAAGTGGTAAAACTGAACATCATTTGTAATTCAAAATGATGGCAAAACGAAAAAGAAGTGAAGACTGTTATAAGATTTATGTTAAATCATATTATATGCACAAAAATAATTCCAAGTTTTTTTTTTTCTATAAAAATATATGCCATCTTATTAGATGTATATTAGATATTTTTATGTTAATGTTTCCTAGAGGTACATAAAAGCGCACTTTTGTGTTTAAGTTATGAAAATATTATTATATGGTGTTTTATGTGGCGCTTTTTTATTTCAATCATAGATTTAGGTAAAGTTTATATTACAAAATCCAAATTAAAGTGTGCTCGTTAGTTATACAGAATTAAAGTATATTTTGGTTGGATTTCGGAATATTTTCGGACTTTATGTCGTTGCACGTATATTAAAAAGTATTCCGTCCAGAAATGCGGTATCCATCCGTTTTGTTTTTAACTTTTTATTCAAATAAAAGTGGAATTGTTTATTTTTGGTGTGATATCGTAGGAATATAATATTAATCTTTGTACAACGAAAAAGTATACAATATTAATTTTGTTTTGAAAGCAATACATAAATTTCAAATAATTTTTACGTATTTTAAATCAGTACAACACTGGGCCAAAAAAGGCGTACTAATTTTTAGGACTTTTCGCATTAAATCAAATTCTAGTATTTTTATAAAAAAAAACAATATTTTAGTTCTTTCGGTATCATATCAAGTACAAACTGCTCTAAAATCGTAAAATTAATGCCAAAGATGCTTAATTTTTATGCCCAGAGGCATAATTTTTATGCCCAGAGGCATAATTTTTAGTACCAAGAGAATTAATGTTATTCCAAAAATTCTTGAATTAAAATTTTTGAATAATTTTATTACTATGGCCTAATGGTAGAGTGGTCGATTGGAATGCCAAAGACTGAGGTTCGAATCCCGAAGGGGCATAAGAGAAATAAAATAAAATATTAGAAACAAAAAAAAATAGAAATAAAAATAAAAAATAAAAAAATTAAAATAAAAAAAAAATGTTTTCTCTTTTAAAAAAATTTTAATTCCAAAAGTGAAAGAAAGCGTCATTGGACGGTTTTTTGTTGCGGAAAATACATGATTTTATGCATTTGTACATGATCTTAGCACGTTTTTTATCTCAGTGAATGTATTACATACATTAAATAAATTTCTAACCCTATATATTTCTAAAATGTTGTTTGTAACAAAATTATATTTAATATTCTATATTAAAAAAAAAACCAAAAATATATTTACAATAGATTAGCGTATGGCAGACTGCTGACGGGACAAATGTTATATTTACTATCTTAAAAAAAAAAAAAAAAATAAATAAATAAAAATAAAAAAATAAAAAATAATTGTGGTGGTGGTTACTAGATTACTATTTTATATTTATTTTTTTTATGCGGAATAAAAAAATATAATATGCTTAATAAAATAACGGCAGCGAATCACACGACTTTTTGTTCACTTAAAAATAAAACAAAAAATTTATGTTTAGCTAAATTTATCAGACTTGGGGCGCTCCTTTTGATTTAACTACCGCCACTCCAATTTTTGTTTTATCATTAAAATTTTTTTTTATTTTTATTCTTTGACTTGTTCATGACGAAAAGAATACCACCACTAAATGTCTTCGCTAGGGAAATAAAAAATATAAAATTAAAAAAAAAAAAGAAATGAAAATATTCAACATTGATTAATAGAAAGCGTGCTATTAAATTATATTATTTTAACTTATTTTTTTTTCAAAGTGTACTATATCTTATAAGGTTATTTCTATAAAAATTTTTAGTTCTTTCCATAATTTTGATGAAATTATTTATTAATTGATGATTTGGTGTAGGTCTCTGTTAATTGAAGATACAGTATGCATTAGTATTCTTGTTTCAGACGAGTATCCGGGATACTGATGAGATATTGCATTATAATTATGTGGTCAATGCATATTTTTTTAAGCAACATTTTCTGAACACTTTTTTATTTTTTTTGACGTAATTAGTATCCGAGATACGCAATTTATTGTGCAGCGTCGCACTGGCAGTGGTAGCATCGGCTTTTGCGAAAGACCTCTTTCTTTCAGCATGGACCAAAAGAAAGACTCTTCAAAGTACATACTTTGTCGAAGTTTGTAGGTTATTATTTTTTGTTGTTGTTCTGCCTTAAATTAATTATTTTCTTATAACCAGAACTTTAAATTCATAGACAATGACAAATCATAAACATCTGTCAAAAGTAAGTAGAAAGTAAGTTCCTTTGGCAGTGTGTACAGCTTTTTTAAAAGAGTATAAATCAGAAAGAGTATATAAATCACATATAAAAGAATTTCTTTTCTGTATTGCAAATACGCTTACCTCGTTTACAGTATCCTGGCATGAAAGAGAAATTAGGCATTGTCAGAAATGATAACAAGTTTTAAGTATGATTTTATATTGTGAATAAAAAAGGCGCTCATAATGCAAACTAAATGTCTTTCATAGTCATGCAACTTTTTTTTTAATTCAATTGTTATAACTTTTGATAGAAGAAAATAAAAATTCTATTAAGAAAATAAAAAATTTCTGTTTTTCTTAAATATTTTATAAAAAAAAACCAAAAATCCAATAGTCTATCAAATTTACTTTATACTGGTTTTATGATTATTTAAAAAAATATATACCTATACTATACCTCAAATTAGAATATTTTTGTTGCTTAAAATTTTTCAAATATTAAATTATTATAATAATATTTTATTTTTCATTTATTAATATACGTTAATAATCTACCAGTATATTTAATTTTACAGAAAATGAGAGTCATCCTTTTCTTTTTTAAGTTTATTTTTTTTATGATCAACGTCCGGATGATTGGAATAGAATTATCCATAAAAAAATTTTGCTGAAAAAAAAATAATATCATTCTGTATACAGTATACTATTACTTATTTTATTTAAAATTGATTAAAATAATTCTTAAGATGGTTATTTCAGTTGTTGAAGCTGCTGTCCATGGTAATATGCTTCTCAGTTTGATTTTTTTTGCATTGTTTTAAAAAATGTTTCTTTCTTATTTTGCGATATATATTTTAACAATGCCTCTATATACCTAGCCAGGAAGCTAAAAATAAAAAGAGAGAATTTGTACCTTATTTTGATATTGAAAATTTTTATTTTCGAAGGATCTTATCTGTTCGGGGACCTAGCTTTTAGGAAAAAATTTATTTAAATAATAGATAGTTATATTTATATAATTTGAAAATCCCATTAAAAAATATGGACATTTAGATAGGTAATTTGCACTTTTAATTTTAAAAGCATTGCGTAAAGGAACATAGATCCTTCCTACATAAGCTTTTGAAGCAAACTGAGAAAAATATTATTTATTACAATTTTTTTAATTTTCAAAAATATAAGTTGAATTTTCAGTGGATGACTCCCGTTTATTAAATCATAATTATTATTTAGTTTATGTTATAAATAATTTTAATATGAGCGGGTTTTTAAGCCGTATTTTAAAAAAGAATTCGGACAATTGAACGTATATTAATTCACCTTATTGAAATTCATCGTATAACAATTAACCATATAATAGTTCACCATATAATAATTCACCGTAGGTATAGTAATTATACGATAAATTTCTAATACGGTGAATTGCTATACAATGAACTATTTATTACAGGTGAATTCATATTCGATGAATTGTCCGTAAATCAATCAGAAGATGAAAATTCTACAATAACGGCAGAAAAAAATGATGTATTTACAATAAGAAGTTTGGAGAAATGTTATTATTGTGTATTTTTGATTGACAGTAAGAAATTTAAACAATTCACTCATTTATCTGAAATAATTAACACTTAAAACTGATTTTTAAGATACATAATATTTTTTTGGTTGTTTTATTATCTAAATTTAAAACTAAATTATTAAAAAATCTTATTTAATAAAATATTTTTTAAGTAGTCAATTAATGCTTCAATCAACTTACAACTTAAAAAATCATAAAAACGTCCTTCTGCCGTAATAATTTTGATGATACTAAATTGAGAATAATAATTAATTTTCTATGTTTTGATTTTTTTTTTCATAGTTTTCTTAGGTTTCGATAGAGTCGAAAGTTTTACGAAGTTTGATTTTGAAAAACTTCGTGAAAAAAATTGAGTTTCCAGGCTAGATATATAGAGGCATTGTATTTTGATTCAAAAATTTAACACAATTAAAAAAAAAATTATGTTTGTTAAAGTGGGCGCATAATTTTTTTTTCAAAAAAATAAAATTGAAGACAAAAAAATTGTCCCCAGCGTATTTGCTATGCCAAAAAACAAATTATGGAATAAATGTGTGAGCTTTGAATAATTGCTTTAATTCTTTTAATATTGTAAGTTGACTAATAAGTTGACTAATAAGACCCATTACTCGCTATCGTAACAATATAGTTTCACGATATATCTAAGGATATTCAAAAAGTTCATCAAACTTCTTTGGATTACCATTTTTATTTTGTTTATTCTTGTAAGCATCGCTTTGGTCAAACCGGAAAAACCATAATCATCCAGCTTGCTCTTTATGTTGGGCTATATCTATATGTTCAAGTGTGATAGTAGTGAAAAATTTATTTGACAAGAATATTGTTAGATCGATTTTATAAATATTTTTTATATTTTATTAAAAAAAAATTAAATTTTAATATCCAAGTTAAAATCATAAAGAGATGTTTTCATATGAAAATATATATATTTTTTAACTACAAAGTAAGCTCACAATATGTTCACAATTAATGTCATTGTTGTTCTAAATTGTCTATCAATTTTATTTATCCATATTTTAGAATTCAAAACATATAAAGTTAATTCCAAGTTAAAAGAAAAAAAATGAATGTAATTCATTTGACAGATTCTTTTTCTCTTGTCAGATCTTAATTTCTGATAATTTGCAATCAAATTTAATTTGAAGAATATAAGATTGAAGACTGTAAGGTTCCTCTTATGCTGCTGTGCATGTACACATATGTCAAAGTCCGTAGTGAATAACCATAATAAGTTTATTACTGTTTTTGTGTCATTATTTTTATTTTTCAGTATTGCTTCTTGAATGGATAATATATTTTTCTTAATTGGGAATATTATTATTTTTTTTACATTCAGAGATTAATACTTGAATGTTATATAATCGTAAAAGATTTTTATTTTATTTTCTGCTATTCATAACGCAATAACAAATTTCGATAGGTTCATTAACAAGAACATAACTAAGTTATTAAATAATTGAAATAATTAAGAATACATTTTATCTTAATAATTAAAGCATCAAATCTGATAGTTTATCTTATCTCTAAGTATCTTTAATAAATAAGACGTTCCAAAACAACCTTTTCTTAATCCAATTTTGAAGAAAAATGTAGATGAAACAATCAATTATTAACTAATACTGATTTTTTTTTAAATAGATTTCCTTTTTTCAATGTTATGGTCATACTTTAAACTTAAAGTTAAAGCAAATCTAAGTACATATTCATTAAAATTATATAACACACATTATAATATATGTAATTCTTTCTACACAGTTTATATATTAAATACAACTTGATTAATTGAGTTATCTCGACAAAAAATATTTTTTAATGACCATAAATTGAGCCGATTTATACTAAAAAAAAAAAAAAAAAAATTAAATAAAAGAATTATGTTTATAAAAGAATGTAATTATCACTTGATTTGCTATGTTGTAGAAATGTTTCCAAAAATGGGAAAATAAAACTATGTATTTCCTTTTAGTTGAAATTGCTATTCCATTAGTTCCATTGATGCTAAACATGGCACAAAAAGTTATGTAATTGCCATTTAGAATTTATAACATTGGTAAGACATCAAAATAAATGAATTGCACTAATAATACACAAAATGTTGTTATATTTATATTTATTTATATTGAAAAAGAATTTTTCAATTTATTAGGATAAAATAGAAATATTTATAGGAATGACTTTAGGAAGTTTTTATGTATTAAATTTTATGAATAGTTTTTTGTTTTGTATAGTTAGAAACGTGCGTCATACATTTGTTTTTAATTTTTTCAACTTAATGATAATAGTTTAATTTGAGGCTATTATTTTCATTGAATAACTACTTCAATTTTTGAAAAATATTTTAACAAATTCTAAGACTAGCCTAATTTTAATTGTATACTCCAACATTGATCAGTTAAGTACATTTTGACTATTCAATTTAGCAGAATGATATAGAGTTCGTCTCTTAAGTCATTTGTTCTATTATTATGAAATTATCATTTTTAAATTAAAAGAAATCTTTCAAAGTATCCAAAACTGAGACGGTCAATTGAAAAATACTTCAATTGGAATGCCTATAATCTAAGTTTTTTGCTTTTATTGGTTTTTCCACAAATATCTAGATTTTAACTACAGATATTTTTTAAGAAATTCAAAGCAACAGGCAATCTTCTAAATGGCATGATTAATGTTTTGTTGTGATGTTTCGTAAGTTTTGATAAAATTTAAACACATTTTTGAAATAATCCAAAAACAGGACTTTAGATTAGTTTTTTTGTTCTATCTAAAGACTTGAATAAATTTTTTATTCTGAGTTTTAGTACATGTAACGAATAATTTATTAAGAAATTTTTGAATTTCTTTAAATTTATCATATGATATAGAAACAAAATTAAAATTTATTTAATATTGAAATTTTTAGAAGTCGAATATCAATTTTTTGAACATTATATTTTATACTATGAATAGCACCGTTTTTCAAATTTTTTCACTTTGCGACCCTAAAATATTGATTATAAATATAAATTAAAAAGAAACTAGAAATAAAGAAATTAAGCAGTTGTACAAAAATATTTAACTTTATATTTTTTGTGTATAGAAAGCACGACCCAGTTCTACCCAGTTCTAAGACCAAGTTTTTGTTGATAAATACTGATGTACAGTAAATTCTTTTAGTTTCACAATTAAGATAATGAAAAATGAACTTTTCATGAAGTCATTTATTATTTTCATTTATTACAAAAAAATTTCTTAAAAAAAAGCATATTCTTCAATAATATTCGAAATTATTGAAAAAAATAAAATAAATTAGACTATCCATTCATAAACAATAAAACTGCGGAGGTAGGAAAATTTTTTTCAAGTGGAATTGAAAATAATTTAATATTATGCGAATATGAATTTAAAAAAAAAAAAAACGCTATTGGCATGAACAATCACACTTTGTTCAGTTTTCAGTAGTAGAAGTATAACTATAGTAGATAAAGATAATTTTCCTGTTCTATAGGATAATTTATCTTCTTAAATATAATAAACGTTACATATATTTTTATTTTCAGTTTTTTTTTTACTCTGTATATTTCTGTAGAGCTAATAAAGAAGATCAATTTGTGCCGACCGATTCTATGTATGTATATATATATATTGTATATTTTATTAACTAAACAACAATGTACATTTTTCAACTGTTTTCCAGTAGAATATCGAAAAGAGCGTTTTAAAAATGATAACACAAAAAAAATTTAATGTCAGAAAGAGTTACCTATATTCTACAACTCTTAAAACACATTTTAAATAAAAAAATTATTCTTTATTAATGTAGTTATTTAAAAATTATTTGTTTTTCAGGCTAGAATTCTAGTAAAAATTTTTGAGAATCCTTTAAAAAAGATCAGTTGCACCACACTGTCGATCATTATATCTATATACAGAATATTTAGATCTCAACATTTTGTTAAAATGAACCCTTAAATTTTTCATATCTTAAATATTAAAATTAAAGAGTTCGTTCCTTAAATTAAAATAAATAGAAAATATATTCAAAAAAAAAAAGTGTTTGCATGTTATTAAAATTCTAAAGTATAAATTTGTTAACAAAATAAAATATTTTAAATTTTTTTTAATTTTTTTAACCATTTTTTTTTTTAAATAATTTTTATAACCTTGACAATGATTTTTTTTTTTTTTTTTATATTTTTTGTCTTACTTTTATTCACTTGTTTCTTGCTGAAAATTTGAGGTTCATGACTTAAGTCTTTTGTTTGAAAAATACTTTATTTTCTAGTAAACACTGAGAAGTAGTCTAAATTTTAATTTAACAAAATAAAATTATAGATATTCATATATATGTTTAAACTAAAATTATTGTAGGTTCCGGTTCGATTTCCGGTTGACTAAAAAAAATTTTAAAAAAAATTGTTTTTTCAATGTTACGTTCTGCTATTCTGAATAGGGATAAAATTAATGGATATTAAAAAGTTGCCACAATTGACTACCCACATGTAGTAGGGAAAAGAAAATTTTCTTAATAGAAAATGTAAAACGACTTCACAAAGAAGTATTCATTATTAAAATTTCGATGTATTAATAAAGCCATCAAAATTTTAAACTCTTCACTATACATATTATTTTCACAGTCTAAACGACTTAATGAAAATTGATGAAAATAGAAAACAAATTTTTCGTTATACACTTATTTTATATGTTTGATGTAAAGAAGAAAAGTGACAGACAATGATTGGAAGCTACACAAATGACATCAAGTATAATTTCTGTATTTATTATTTGATGGATTACTAGATTTTTATTTTATAGATGTATGTTTATATATTGTGTAAATTCTTTTTTTATTCTTATAATATTTTTAACTACTACTACTATATACAAAGTTTTTAATACCGGTAGCCAAGAAAAAAAAAAAACAAAATTTGCAACAGCTGTCGTTTATTTTTATAAATATTTTTTTTCTCTGATTATTTTTTTTTTTTATTTCTTCACGTTTTTGAAATAATTATGCTTCATGCTTATTTGAATGACACTTCAAAACCTGAATTTTGTAATCTATGAAATCTAGATCAGAATGTTGTGTACCACAACCACTGCGTACATTATAATTTTCATTTTTCATTTTTTTTTTTTCTAATAATATAATTAAAAAGAAATTCAGTTCGAAATTAAAATAATTTTATGAATTAAATGTTAATGATATTCATAGGTATACAAGTGTCCTCTGCATATGATAAAAATAACTCTAATTATCATACAAGTTATTAACATTCCCATAATATCTAGATACTGATTTAGTCATTTTAAGTGTGCCGAATAATAAAAGCGATTAACTATTGACACAATTACAGTGGTAAAATTTTATTTGTAGGCAATAAGCATCATTAACTTAAGATTTTTTATGTGTACAGGATTTAATACATAAAAAATTAATTAGAAATCTAATAATTTAAATATTTAGTATCTATAAATAGTTGCAATTCAATACCTTTGTAAAAGAGCGTGTTAAATGGCAATTTAAAAGAAAATGTAGATAATTGAATGATTTTGGTTGAGATGTGCAAATTAAAATTAATTATTTTTAGATTTTAGAAAAGTTTATTAAAGTATGTTTTTTAATGCAGGAAGTTATAGAAATCAGTATATTAACCTTTAAATCATCAAATCAATATCAATAAATTTGTTTAGTTTAAACAGAAAAGTTATTTTAGAAGTATAATGTATAACTAAAAGTAGAGAGCAAGATCGATATATTATGTAGACTTAGAGAGTTGGAAATACAATAAATTTTCGTCAATTTTGAAACAAGTTGTGATGTTGTAAATAATAAAAAATTGGGCGAAATAGAGGGTCTTTCAATAAGTTCTTTTTTTTAAATGAAATTTTGGAATATTTTAATATGTTGTAAATGGTCTACATTTTATGTTTACATGCATTGATTTTTTTAACAAAATTTTCAAATCATTTTAATACAGTTGAGGTTTAATTGCACGAATTTCTTGTTCAATTTTGTTGGATTCTTGTTGTCCACGTAGTTTCACGTATAAAAAACCCAGTAGTATTAGATCACAAGCTCTTATGGCCAATTGTCAAATTTGGTTTTCAGTAAATTAATTGTTTCAAAACTTGTGTGACATGTTGATCAATCCTGTTGAAACCACAAGTCTTCAGTATCCATATCATTAAAAAAAGGCCATAAAAAATAAGTTTTAATATTTCTGTAGGGCACTCCATTCACTGTAACATTACGACTATCGCCATTAAAAAAAAAGGCCAATGACACCACCAGCGCAAAATTCATACCAAACAGTAATACGAGTTAAATCTAATGGTTTTTCAACAATCATTCTTGGATTTTTTGAAGCCAAAATTGGACAATTTTGCCTTGTTGAGCTTTATGAAAAAAAAAAAATTTTCTGAAAAGTTATCATTTGCATTTTCAGAATTTTAACGGCGTTTTCTAAAGTAATCGTGTTGAATTTAGTAAATTGTAGAGCTTCTACTAAAGAAATGTTAAAAAACCTTTGTCATATCTTTACAAATTGAACTGTGATTATTAATCGACCCTTTTAATATATGTAATATCACTTTCACTTGTTAAAATTTTTTAACTTAATTTTAAAATTTTGTTTATTTTGATTTAAAAACAAAATTTTAAATGTACAAAATAATTTGTTGCCATATGTACATAAAATAACTTTTTCCTAATCTGCCTAAATACAGTGCCCTTGGTAATAATGTCAATATATCAAATTTATTTCTTGCACCTTAACCAAAAATAGTATTTAATTAAATCCTCGATTTGAAAACCTCATCCCGATTGCTATTGTACTAGAACTTTAATTTTATTTGCAATAAATTAAGTATTGGATTATTGGATTATTGAAATTGAAATTCAATAAGCGAAAAATTTTTTTTTTGCTCTTAATTCTTAAAAGAAGTATATTTAATATGCTATTTGAGTTCACAATAAAAATATAATTTAATCTTTATCGAATTATTATTATTATAAAATTTATCTTGAAAATGAATAAACCATGCATTGAAAAAATAAATAAAAAAATTATTTTTCACCTTATAAATAAAATCATTGGAATCGCATAAATACATAAAAGATTAACTTTTATCTAAAGTCTCAGTATGTTATTGACACTTTGATTTTCTATGCACATTGCTTCTTCTTGATTGTCAATCATAAATCAAATCGGCAGCTTTAAAATTTTTTATTATTTTTTTTATTTTTTATAATAGCAGCTATTTCAAAGTATTTCCCATAATTTTTCTCAGTCTTTTTTTTTTTGTTAAAGCGCCAATGAAATTATGATTCTATGGTTTATTCTGGTAGAATTTACACAAAATATTTCGAAATCTCATTTTTGTTAATCGTTAACACGTGAAAACATAAAATATTTCGATAGTCAAATCTAAACTTCAACGGTATATATTCATCTAAGGTTTTCTCTAGTTCTAAATTAAACAATTGTAAATTATAAACTGACGACAAATGTTTGTATATATTCGTATTCTAACTATATAATATCTCGTAAATTCTCTATAGAAGAAACTAACAATTATTTTAGAATTACCGGATTTTCTTTTCTTTGAAGATACAATTTAGAAGCTATAAAAACTAATAAAACGTTCATAAATAATTGCTAGATGTCTGTATGACGTATAAATAAAATGTTACATTGCATTGTTTTGATTTAATCACTATCAAAGGAATGAAAATTTATGAAGTTTACAATTATAAAATATGTTAAAAAAAAATTATTATTATGAATTCATCAAACTATAATTAGGTTTTAAAAGAATTTTTTTTAATGCAATTAAATGAAATCAATTAAAAGAGCTTTGATAGCATTATTAAATTAATATGATTTTGTCAACCCGAGAGTGTTTGCGTGAATAATAAATTATAAAAGATGGTTTAGTAATCGAGTTACTTGTGGTTCGATTTTGACTAACAGCTAAAAAAAAATTTCAGTATTAACATTGAATGTACTTTTAAGCTGAACGGTTTACATCAATTTAATCAAGGGTTGTATAATAATCGGCTACGGTTTGCAGGTTCCCTCAAATAAAGAAATACCTGTTAAAAATGTGGATTTAACAGAAACACCAAAATGACAGATTGCAGCAAAATATAGTTCATGTTCCGTTGAATTCGCTTTAACTTTCTTTTAGTTTATTTCTGTATCATAATTATTAATATTTTAATAATTATTTATATGCAATACACAAGCACATACATGTATACAATAATATGTATTTTAACATTTTTGTAATTTAACATTAATTATTATTATCTGTTTTTTGTAGGATGTCTGTTTTCTTTTTTTTTTTTTACATTATAAATAGCAATTAAAATTTTACAGAATTTTAATATTAAATGCCATAAAAAGATAATCATTTTTATTAAATAATTTAAATTGTGCGAAGTGTTTTTATTTTTTTTATTTAAAAACATGTAATGGCTTTGATTTAAAGATAATTATGCAAAGATAACACTGGCAAAAGACATTTTTATTGAAATAACTTAAACATATAAGATATATTAATTTTATTTTAACATTTTTATAAAATTGGGATCAAATATGATATTATTTTTATTATTATTAATCATGGTCAAACAAATTTTACAATTTATTATAATTATAAATATTAACCGTATAGTATTATTAAGTGTAAATGGGAGTATAAATATTAGTTGGGGTTTTCTATTTTTTCTATTTTTTTATTTCAGTTTTCCCAACAAATTTTCTAGACTATGAAAATATTATTAGACTTAAAAATTATTAATCTAATATTGGTTGATCTATACTTGGCCAAACTACGGCTCGCGAGCCGCATGCTCTAGCCACGTTCGAAAAAATATTGTTAAAAATTGATTTTAAAAAATACAATTTAAATAAAAACATTCTCTTATGTTATGTATTCGTTGTCATATAATTTTTTTATTATCACGTTTAATTTTTGTATAGATTTGAATTACATTGGACGTCACTTTTACCTAGTTTACATGGAGAGTTGAAACCGGGTTCAACTACGGTTCAACTACATGTAAACGGTGGTAGAGTTAACCTGGGTTAACCTGGCTCAACCCAAGAAATTCGCTCTGTTAAGTTAACTCTATCCATGTAAACGGTTAACCCGGTTAAAAATATGCAACAGCTGTTTGTTTTGTTTCTTTTTTGTTGTATGATCCATTTTCAAACTCAATTCAACCACATGCTTTTCGTCTACATCATGTAAACATTTGACCTCTTTTCAACCACATTTCGACTCAACCACGGTTGGACTAGGTATTTGATTTTTTAAGCTATTTCAAAATTAAACAAAACAGTCGATTGGCGCTCTTTATAGAAAAGTTTGAAGTAAATTTGCTAAAAAATAAATACTTAATGTTAAGCAATGGAAAATTACGTGAGTTGTACATTTTTTTTTGCTATTTATACCTTTCCAAAAGAAATACTTTTTTAGCCTCATTTTAAAAGCCATAAATTTTAGGCATCTTTTTTGACATAATATTTGGCATGCGAAACATAGATTCAATTATTCTGCTTTTTAATAAATTTTTTTTAAAGGAATAACAGAAAAGAAAAATTAAAATTAATATCAGCATTTCAATATAAAAAGAAATATAATTTTTGTTTTATATTTTTTTGCGTAAAAGATCATGTTTTTGATAACACTTGTTAATTCACATTCCACCCACAAAATTCCTTAAGAAAAATATAAATATTTTTTTGTATTAAGAAAAACTGAAAAAAAAAGTTATATAAATAAATCTGGCTGATTATGAAAATAGACAAGTTTTACTTCGATATTTAATCTTTGGCTTACACCTAGAGAAAAAACAACTACTATATATTATATATGTATAGGATATGCATCAACGCGCTTTTAAATTACACTAAAAAGCATAAATATTTTTTTCCTATTTTATTTTTTCCACTTTTTTGGTTAAATATTTAATAATAATAATAATAATAATAATAATAATAATAATAATAATAATAATAATAATACTTATTTGTAGTCGGTTTGAAGGAAAATTTGTTTCTCTAACTATTTTTTTGTTTATTATATTGTTTTTTTTTTTGCAAAACCTAGTTTTGTTTTTATTATTTACCTGTGCATCTAGAATAGGGAGAAAGTATTGAATAAAATTTAAATTTTGCTTCAATAATTTCATATAATTCGATATTTAATGAAGTTCTTGTTGATTTGAACTTCATACAAAATTCGGAAAGTAAGCAAAACATCAACAGTCTTACATTATAATTTGAGTCTCCCTTTCCTGGTTGTTTTTAAGAGTGGAAAATTTTAAAAATATTAATATTTGAATACAAAATGATTATCCAAAGTGCATGTTGCGTATGTAGTGTTGATACACATGTTGCGAATTGAGTGTTGATACCAGTATTAGGCATAGTGGCAATTAATATCATTTTTCAACATTTTGTCTAATTCGGTGTTGTGACCACCATAAAAAGTAACAAAGTATCAAAGTGATTAGACATTTAGTACTAGTTTCTTCGATACATGAAGTCAATTATTTGGTTTAAAGATTCCTTCTTCCTAGGATAATCCAAATTAAAAGTAGTTTGTTGGGTGGCAGTTGGTTATTTGGGCTTACTATTACTTCAAGTTATTTAAATTTTTGAAACCACTTCTTGAACTGGTTAAATAACTGTCTTATTAACCTCTATTAAATTAAATCTAAAGTTTATATAAAATTCATAGTGTGTTCATTAATTGCGTTTAATATGGAAATTTTATTTTACGATTGTAATTAAAAATTTTAACAATCCTTCAATTTAATTTAATTTTTTTTTTATAGAAAAGATATGAATTTTTTGAAACGTATATTTTTCTTTTATTATTATTTTTTAAATATTAATAAAAACGCGGTTAATGAATAATAGGCCATAAAAACCGCGCACGCTCTGCGTGAAACTTACTTCAATATTTATTAATCTTATATAAAGGAAATATTATACGCGCGTCAATTTTCAGTTGTGGCTTATTTGTATCTTTATAATATTATTACAAATAATGCATATTTTTAGATACAAAAAAGAAAAAAGAAAAAAAAAACGTTATGTTTCTAGATTACATACATAATAAGTTAAGTAGGTATGTATATATGTATGCCGATTTATTTATAATTTCTACCACAATCACGATTTTATAGGAAAATTATAAAAAAAATTATCTTATAATTGAAAATTTTCAAGAACTTAAAATTAATAAAATAATTTCGATAATTTGGTTAGTTTTTTTTTTTTAAATAATTGCAGATGGGTCGTACATATTCTGATAGAATTGATTGTGTTAATTTTATCACTCAGGTAAGTTGAGAACGATATAATTTGCGATTCTTTATTATCTCATTTAACAAGATTTTTATATTTAAAGCACTAAACTTGCATATAGTGGCCCAATAATTTCTATCTCAATACTGCAATAGTGTCTTGAACTTTTGTCTGCCTTTTCACTTAAATTGAATATTGTTTTTAATTTTTTTTTTAAATTTATATACTCGTTAAACAGGTACGCAATAAGTATTTTACAATTGCCACTGTCAACATTAAAAAAGGTATAAATTTTCGTTTTTAATGATTGTAATGGAGAATAAAACATAAAAAAAAATAAATTAATATATTAAATGATTTATATAAGCCAGCCAACACGTTATAGTGCGTTTCCTTAAATAATATTGAATTTTTTAATGTTAAAAGGATGTGTGTAGAAAAAAAAAAAAAGAAAAAGATTTTTAATTTAATGTTACAAAATAAATAACAAAAATATTATTCACGCCTTACCAACAGAAAATTCTAATTATTTAATTGAATGTATATAGTTTTATTTTCCTTAATAATAAAATTATTATCAAATCATGTAAGATGAATATATTTTACATAATTATTGCGTGTTCAATTAAATAAATAAAAAAAAAAAACAATTATATAAATTACATAAAAGTCTATAATTTTAGAATAATTTAAAAAAAAAAAAAATATATATATAAAGGAAAAATCATTGACGACCCTAAGTATTAGGCTTTGCTAAAACAGTTTTGGTAAAAGTATGAAAAAAAAAAAAAATTATTTTAAACAAGTTTTTACCATTAATTCATATCATTTCTTCTTTTTTTTGGAACCTAATAAAAACAATTTTTTTATTTTCTTTTACACAGTCAATAAATCTATTTTTTTTTCTTTCTATTTGTATAAAATAACTAGTTCAGGCCATATAGCTATGGCGTTACATTGTCCACCACACCATTAAGGAAATCAATTAAAAGAAAAATTGTTTAACAAATGTATAAAATGTGCACAATTCAACTTAAATACATTCCAAATGCTTTAAAAAGAAGAAGTTTATTAAAAACTATAACTATTATTATTATTATTATTATTATTATTATTTTAATTCTTAATATATATTTTTTTTAATTTTTTTTTATTGGCATTTTGTAAATTATGCTCACTTGTAATCAGGGTTGATTTTTTTATTTTGTTTGAGAATTTTTGTCTAAAAATTTTAATAATAAGGAATAATTTAAAGTAAACCACATTAAAATAAAGGCCTTAGAATAGGGTTCACAGCGTTATCAGAATCAACAATTCAAAATAGCTTGTTGGCATTCGAGTAGGAATGACTAAGGACACAATTTTTAGAAACGTCGATATTTTTTTTTTTTTTTAGCTACAGTTCTTGGATTCAACTACACATAACTCCCGGCAGTCATTCAATATGTACTTTTGGCCCTGTTAAAATTATACACAGTCAAAATCTGCCAAACGAGTTTCTATGTTTCACACCAAATTATTAAACCGAATTAGTGCTAAATCAAAATAGGTATTAAATTTTTTTTTAGTTTTCCATCCTTGATCAGTCCGGCACATTAAAAAAAAAAAAGAAATGCTCTTTTTTTTAAGGAAAATTTATTCTTTCATATATACAAGTGGAAAATTTAATATTAAATAAATAAATCATGGTCAAGAAAAAAAAAAAAAAATTTATTATAAAATCAATTTAGAAAATAATCAAAAATTTATTTATTATATACATATACACATATGTACCGTATACATACACATTCCAATACAATTTTCTATCTCTATATTCACATTAGTTATAGATTAAAAAAAAAAAAAGAAAGAAAGAATTTATTACAATTATTAGAAAACTAACGTACAAGTGCAAAGAACCGCATATAATATTGCACTGGCCGAGGCCTAATTTATTTGTTTGCGGGGTAAAAAAAAAACATATATTATTTATTTACATTTTTTTTTCTGCAGTTTTCTAAATTTTATTCGTTTAGTTCTGGTACATATTGTAATAAACAAAAAAAAATAAAACTTAAATTTATTTCTTTAAGAAATTGTTAATTTATGATTTTAAGACAAAATCAAATATTTGTAAATTTTAGTTGAACGAAGTTATAATAAGGTTCCGGCAATCAGAATTTCAATCTATTTTTTGAAAGTCAATTAGTTAATTTAGAACTCCAACCTTACATTCATCCCACTTCTTAACACATTTAAATCTGAGAGATTGGTGTTTGCAAAGCCGATATTTTGAAAACTACAAATTGAAAACACAAAATTGATTAAGTTTTTAAATGATTATTGGTTTCGCTACAAGAGTGGTATCAAAACATTGTACTACCATGAGACAAGCATGTTCAATCGATAACCTTTGGTTTTAAGATTTTTTCCGTGAATTAATTTTTTGAGAATTTTTGTTAAACAGATTTACGAAAATGTTAAACACCTCAAATATTATATCCCATTCCATAGTTAAAACCCCTAAAAAATACCTTCATAAATACAGATTAACTATAAAACTTGATAATATTTCGCTTCATGCTCTTTATTGCCCAGAATAGTAGTAACTAGTGTAGTTTTATTTTTTGATTTTTTTTTTTATCAACTTCATTTTAAGGTCAAAATTAAAATATAAGAGTTCATTTGCATGAAAACGGTCATTATAATGTTATATATAGCATAATTTTAAAAAGTAAGATCAAAGTTTTTGTTTTAAATTTATACATATAATTTACCATTTACATAAGTTGATTTTATAATTGAGATTAAATCATATGATATTAGTTCAAAATATAAAATTAATTTATATGGGTAGCAAAAGTTTTAGTTATTAAAATGTCTAAATTGAAATAAATCAATTAAAAATTTTTATTATAGTACCTACATTTTGTTCTGTCTTAACCTCGAAAGAAATAGTTTGTTATAAAATTCAGAATTGCTAATAGGACTACCGAGATAATATAATTTCAAAACAATCTACTTCTTGTTGAGATTATAAAAGGTTTTCAATCAAAAAAATTTTAAAATTTATTGATGGGTTAATTGGTATAAGGAGATTTAGAATCCGAAAGAAAATATACAGTACATACAAACTTGGTACTTGGTACAATAAGATTTACAATTTTTATTTGGCTTGTGAAGCCCGAAAGTGATTTATATGCGGCAGGAATTCTAAGCTAAACTAACTAAACACTAAGAAGAAAACTGTCCTTAATTACTTTGGGGCTCATATTGCAAGATTCAAGTAAAATTTGTTATTATACTATTTGGGGCTATTAATACGAAAAGGGTTAAATTTATCAAAAATTAAAAAAAAAATTAACTTTTAATTTTTTTTTTCACAAACATACAATTAAAATTTTCTTTATTATTACCTCCCATGTTTTTGCCAACTAAGTGTGTGGCATTTGAAAAAATATTTTCTTTTTTTTTTTAATTCTTTTCCTTTTATTTATTCTATTTTAATATAAACAATATTATAAATTTTTTATGTGTTTTATATATTGATTGTAGGGCAATTTTCTTGTTCTTATATATATTCATATAGTTCAAACATTGGGCATAAGTTGTTCGACCTTTTTTATTTGGTTGAATGTTAAATGAATTAAAAATTGAAATAAAATAAAATAAATATTTTGTTATTGGTAAAGAAAGGGTTATTAGTTCATTATTTAAAAATATATGCTTTTCCAATATTTTAGACAGGTTTTATTAGATGCATTTTTAATACATACATTAAAAGAAATAATAAATGTTCAATCCACCTTGAGGGTGAGTGATTCTTTATAATTCATAACAACACTTTTGTGAAAATTTTTGGGTTGGAATGATTTTATTAATAAATTTGAAATGTTTTCTAATCGAAATAAAAAAAAATGGATTCAGGCAGTGAAATTTGTACACAATTAAAAGTAATGTTTACAAAATTTTAATATTTATTATAATTTATGATGTTAAACGATGTTTTTTATAAACACTATGATTATGAATATAAAACTTTACGGCTCTTTCTCAACATATGAAGATTTTCTATGGATTTTCAGTGTTTTAATTCAACTAGGGAAGTATGTAGCCGAAAGACGGATTAGAGCAATAAAATGTAGATATGATGTTGTGTGAATGAATTCCATACAAATATTTAAAGTTTAGGACTGTTTCCAAGATTTTCGTGTTATTTTAGGAATTTTCAGTCATCTATGGAACGATATAGGTGAAGAATTGTTTCAGATTTGTTTTATTCATCAGACTTTTAGATGGTTCACGGAGAGAAATCGTCTTACGAATTGGAGAGATGATTTTAGTTTTTATTTCCCTTGAATTTGGTTCTAATTTATAGTTGCCATTTACATTGTTACATTTATTAACAGAATAAGAAAGAATTTTGAAAATTCGTCACTACAGAAAAAACCTTCAAATTAGAAAAGCGTCAGAATGCTGGTTATGATAATTCGTGAGATGAGGGACGATTTTATACGCAATGGCAATATTTTATTCGAAATGGGTTAAGAGCTGGCCTATAATAAATTATTAAAATCCAGATTAACTTATTCTAGTAACTAATTGCAAAAAAAAAATTTTTTTTTTTATTATTATTTATTTATTTTAATAATTATTGAAGTGAAACTTCTTTAGAGGCATTGTGATTGAGAGTGAAAAAAATGTAAGTGTCAAAAATGTAACGCCGAGTGTCAAAAATGTAACGCCGAATGTCAAAAATTCCTCGTTTATTGACAAAAAAAAAGGCAAAAAAAAAAAGAAAAAAGAAAAAATTTATGTGTCAGCTGATGATAAAACCGACAGGCGCTAGCAACTTAATGAAGCTTATCAGCGCAATAACCTACTCTATATTGGCTCAGAATTAAAGTCGAAAATAATATTTTGTTTTTCGATTGAAAGGAAAATAAAATTTATTTTAAATTATTGAATAACAAATATTTCATTTATTAATTATTAGTACTAATTTTCAAAAAGTTTTTGGAATACAAATATGTGTTCTGAATAAAAATGTTCCAATGCACCTATTTTGTAGATAATTTATTTTTGATATTAATTTTTCTTAATGTAATTTTTGAAGTGAAACTTCTTTAGAGGCATTGTGATTGAGAGTGAAAAAAATGTAAGTGTCAAAAATGAAACGCTGAATGTCAAAAATGCCTTGATTATTGTAAAAAAAAAGGCAAAAAAAAAATAGGAAAAAGAAAAAATTTATGTGTCAGCTGATGATAAAACCGACAGCCGCTAGCAACTTAAAGTACTACACACAATTGGGGCGACAGCGACAACGACAGCGATAGCGACTATCAAAAAAAAATAGAAACCATATATTTGTATGAGAATGAACACAATTGAGGCGGCTGGCGACAAACGACTTTGTCGCCTGGCGACCAATTTGAAATGTTTCTTTTTTGTCGCCAGGCGACAACGACAACCATATATTTTTTTTATTTATTTTTCTATTTGTTTATTTTTTTCCTGTTCATTTATTTCGTCGCCGTCGCCGTAATTGTGTTCACTCCAGTGACATCGCTGTCGTTGTCGTTGTAGTCGTTGTTGTCGCCGTCGCTGTCGCCCCAATTGTGTTTAGTACTTAATGAAGCTTATCAGCGCAATAACCTACTCTATATTGGCTCAGAATTAAAGTTGAAAATACTATTTTTTTTTTCGATTGAAAGGAAAATAAAATTTATTTAAAATTATTGAATAACAAATATTTCATTTATTAATTATAAGTGCTAATTTTCAAAAAGTTTTTGGAATACAAATATGTATTCTGAATAAAAATGTTCCAATGCACCTATTTTGTAGTTAATTTATTTTTGATATTAATTTTTCTTAATGTAATTTTTTTAGTTTTTGTTAGCGTAATTTATTTTTGACATTAAATTATACTAATAAAATGCTGGAGGAAAATGTTTATTACAATTACTTTTCGGAAGAAATACTAATGTCAAATTTTGCAGGCATATTTGAAAATGCTCTTTTAACTAAAACATTTTTTTTTTGAAGTAATTTGTAATTGAGTTGTTAGTATAAATTATTTTTGCCATTAAATTCCATTAATGACATGCATGTAGAATATTTTTATTCTAATTCCTTTTCAGAAGAAGTACTAATATGCCTGAAATTTTTCAGACATATTTGAAAAAGTTATTTTAGGTTAAACTATTCGGGCAACAAAAAGAAAACATGATTTAAGCCATGCTGCTGTTTTTTCATACATTATTGTCGCTAATAATATAGTTGTAACCGGAATTTTGTTTACGGCTTAAATATAGTGAAATCATCTGGCAACCAGCGTTGCATGCAGCTATAAATATAGGCATTTTGAAATAATTTAAAAGCCATTATGCCACTAAAATTTTTGAGCTTAAAAAGTATTTTAGAATTCTTAAATGTTTTTATATCTAAGTAGTCGCTGGTTTTTAATTTTTTTTGTTTAATTTTTTCTAAGCCGCCGAATTCCCCCAAAACAAGTTATTTTAAGTCGACTGGCCGCAGCAGTCGAAGGACAAAAATCAACTAGTCGCCGTCGAAAAAATCGATTGGCGTCATGTCTTATATGCACTTGGCCATTTTAAATATTTATTTAGCCGCCCCAGAAAATACTACTTGCCATGAAGTTTCACTTCTTCCGTGTGTCCCAAGACTCACATATTTTTTTATTTTTTTACATATTTTTATTATCTTTTTCTACTAATTTCTTGTTTTATTTTTCCTGTGACCTTCACAGAAAAAAATTTGCTCGTACTCATTACGTCAAAAAAGTTCGTTAATGACATTCTCGTTAAGATAACGAATAATTACGTTTTTGTAACGTAAATTTCGTTTATTTTCTTATTACGAACATTTTTTTTAATTTTTAGTACCTACTCGTTAAAAAAGTTCGTTAATCGTTAAATACGGGAAACAAAAATTTCAATCCATACAGAACTTATATTTTCCATTTTACACATTGCCGTAAATTTAGTTCATAGCTCAGTGGCAGAGTTGATGGATTGCAATGTTTAGGACAGTGGTTCGAAGCTAGAAGCATAAAAAAAATTATTAAAAAAAAATAAAATAAAAAAATGTAAAAAATAAATAAAAAAAATAGAAACATAAATAAAAAAAATTAATAAATAAAAAAAATAAAAAAAACTAAATAAAAAAATAAAATAAATAAAAAAAAATTAAAAAAAAAAATTAATAAAAAAAAAGGAAAAAAAATAAATAAAAAATTAAATAAATAAAAAAAAAATTTAGTCTAGTAAATTTTTTTTTCGTATTTGTGGTGTTTTTTCTGAAGAATTGGAAAAGTTTTTGGTTTTGGGGTAAACGAACTTTCTTTTTTGAACGAAATGTTCGTTCTAGCCAAAATAACGAATTTTTCGTTGATTTTCAACGATTTTTTTAGGTATTAGTACGAGCAAATTTCTTTCTGTGTTTGAACCTCGGTCCTTACCTTACCATACCTATCCAACACTCTACCACTGTGCTGTAGTATTAAACTCTTTGATGTTGTATAAAACAAAAAATGCTTGATGAATGCTTTATTTATAAACACATTTTAATAATATGTTTCCAATTGTCCACAAAAAAAAAATTTATTATAAATTACCAGAACTTCCAATTCATTCTAAACATATTTGTGTATACATAAATTTTATGAGCGTTGATTAAGAAAAGTATTAATTCGCAAAAAAAAAAACTACAAAAATTGACTGAAAGGTTTTAAAAAAAAAAAAAAATTTAACACGTATATGATAGATAATATTAATACTCATTTAAATGATAAAACGGTGAAATCATTTTTATTTCTTTTAAACCTTATCTTATCATCTACTGTATGTAAATGTCACTTGGTAATGCAAGTTTTAACGAAATTTAATGAAGAATCATAAATTATATTTACAGAACTCTTAATTAATATGATTTCCTACAAATTTTAATATCGAACGAATCTAAAGGAAATGTTTATTCCATCATTATTATTGTGGGCAAAGTGAAATAACTTTGATTTTTTTTTCTCCTTAAGTTTCTCAATTAAGAAAATATTAAAAGAATGTTGAAGAATTTTTTTTTTAATTTTTTTCATGTTAAATACACTATTTGCAAATTTATTAAATTCCAATAAAAATAGATTTTATTTTCTTTAAAGAGTATATATTTTAATATTGATTTTTACAAATAAGGGAAAATGAATTGGTACAAAATTTAAATTGAAAATATTTCTTATTGGTAAGTATATTATTTGTACATCTCTATATGTTGTTATAACTTTGTTTTATTTTTTTTATATTCTTAGCCTTGGTTACATGGCATATCCTATAAACACGATATTAATTACTTCAAATAATATTAATGGCTCATCTAAGTTGATCAGATTACACGCAAATAAATTTAGAATAATTAACCCATTAAAAACTCAAAAGAGAAAGTTTATAAAATCAAAACTAAGTATGAATAAATTCTATTCTTATTTAAGCGGATAAAAAAGTTTCTGCAGAATTGAACTTGAATAAAAATCTATGAAATAGTGGAGCAATGTATAAAATTATATTATTAATTTTTGGTTTATAAAGTTTTGTTTCCAATACAAGATAATTAATGTCAATTTTGCGGGAAATTACACATATTTTCTTTTTTTGAACTGACACTATGAATATTTTAGAAAAGCTTAACATTACAATAAAATTATTTTTGAGTTTTCTAAGAAAAAGAATAAAAATTTCATATTTTATTAAGAGATATTTTTTTTAAGGCTTACGCCTTAAAGGGTTAAATTCAATTTTATGTTTTTATTTTCATTTTTATCTTTATGCAACTTTATGTTATTTGTATTTCATTAATAGAATTTTTTCTTCTTTTTTTTTTTTTACATAAAATTAAGAAGGTGTTCTTATCAAATGAAAATAAAGTCAATGAAATGCATTTTATTGCTGCATATAAATTGAAATAAAATTTAAAAAAATCTTGTTTATCAAAGAAAAATAAGACGAAGATGAAGAAGAAAAAAAATTTAAAATCAAAGCAATTTCGTCTAGTTAAATCCCGTTTCTTGATTCAAAAACTTTACATGTCCACCCTAAAATTTTAAAGGTTTTTATAGCTTTAGATAGGATAAATAATAAAAAAAAATAGGATAAAACTAAAAACAAAATTACGCATAACACTACATGCTCTGTCGCTCCCCAAGGTATGTAATAAATCTTTTCTGTCAATTTGGTTTTTTTGTTTTTTTTATTATCTTCTGTCTTATGGATTATATAAACCTAATAAGTGTCCACACCTTTTATCATAGTGCTAATTGGTTTGAATGTTGTGTACCATTAAAGTGACATGATTCGTTTTATTATAAATATTTTGAATTTTTAATTCAGTTAATTATAGGTAGACATAATTATGAGATTTGAAATATTCCAAAAAGAAAATAAATTTTCTATTTAAAAGTTTTTACGAAAACTTAAAAATTTTTATAATTTTAATTGGATTGTGTAAATTTTAATTATTGAACACGAAAATTTTTTTTTAAGAAATTTACCTTTTAAGTAACCTCAAGATTCTATAATTTGACTATTTCTTTTGCGGGTCAAATCATACAAATTCTTCGTATTTAACAAATGAGCTCTCATGACATTGCAAGCACATATTTTCACATTTTTCTTAATTTTAACATTATCTTATTTAAAGAAATCATTCGAATCAAAATCTTCAAGAATTCAAATTTTCATTTGTTAGTCGTAATTTAAGAATTAAAAAAAAATACATTAGGTCTTCACACTTTAGATTCTATAAATTATATAAATTTCTTCAATTCATTATGAACATTAAAATTGGCATTTGAAATTTAATATTATAGACTGATTTAATGAATATTTAAATATCCATGTAAATTATAATGTATACAAAATCACCAACTGTGTTCTGAAAATATTAAAAGGATGTAATTAAATTTAAATATTTCTTTATTTCTTTAGGAGAAATTGGTAGATAATCGAATTTTATTTTTGCAATAAGGTGAGAAAAATAAATTTTTCAAGAATCTGAAACTTGAATGAGCAGAGTTGCTTTTCAGTTTCTATTTGGACATAACTTAAGTTAATCATAAAAATAGCTTTAGGCTGGCAAATTCGCGATATTATTGGACAAGTCAGGTTCAACATTTCTCCACAACTATATGCTTTTTTATTTTAAAATTTTCTTTGTCAAGGGAAATAAAACTCGAATTAGAATTTAAAAATATGTATAAATATAAAGTTTTCAGTTTGATGTTGCATTTAAACTTGGACCAAACTAAAATTTTTCTTAATTTGAATCTAATGATAGAACTACAGACTTTAAATAAAACTTCAGTGATGAAAAATATTCATCTTCCCCCTATATATAGTCTAACTGTGAATAATATTTCAAACCAATAAACTTGTTTATGTTTGATTTTTTTTTTATCATATTTAAATGCATAAATATGTACATTTATATGTGGATAAAAATTATATACACCATAAAGAATTTGAATAAAATTGGAAAAGATTGACACAAAATTTATGTTAAATGTAAACTATATGTGTACTATGTATGTTATGTTCTATTTTTCTGCAGGCAAAATTCAAAGAAATTACAATTTTTTTTTATTTTTTTTTTCTTCTTCTTCTTCAAACCATAAAATTATGTACACATAAATACATACAATTTTTCTAAAATATTAAAATTTACGACAACAATCAATTAGATAGTATAATTTTAAAAATTATGAGACAATTATAAACTGGATAAATATTTATTTTGGTCACAGGAAAATATCTATTTATGTAATTTTTATTTTTATGTTAAAATGAAACCAATAAGTATTTAGTACATACATATATATTTTGAATAATATCATTTTAATAGTAATAATTTAATAGAAATTTTTATATTTATGTTGAAAAAAAACATAAAAAAAAACTAAAGAAACATATAAAATTTGCGCCTTAGGTGTAGAGGAAGTGGGTATAGTTTTTTATTTGACAAAAAACAAATTTTTAAATAATAAATTTTCATAGCCTAACTCATCTTTGAATTTTTTTTATTTTGTTTAAATTTGCTATTAAAATTTATTAAAAAAAAATAAATTAATTGGTTTTTCATAAATATTAAAATTTTTCAAAATAACATAAAAATGTTTGCTCTGTATAATCATTATGGGCGAAATTAATGACTTTTGAAGTTTTTGCGTTATAATATTGATCTTGTCACGGTATCATAACGATTTAATTTTTTTTAACATTTTCTATAAATTAATAAATTAATAAATTCATTTAAATCATTTTATTTTAATTTTAAGTCACACAAGGAATACATTTTAAAAATGTTAACTATTATTATTATAAAAATAAATTAAAATTAAAATAATGTTCTAAAATATGCACACTGTAGTTAAAAAGAGTATTTAAAGTTAAAAGAAAAATCATGTACGTAATAATTTTAACTGATGAAATTTAAATTACTTTTTTTTGCATAATTAAGCTATTAAAATGTTTTTATTTTAGGCCTTTTAATGTTTAATTGTCAAAAAAAAAAAAAATCGTTCAAAATTTTTAATTTGAAAATTTATGCATATTTACAATTTGATCCTTTTACGAATAATGTAAATAAATATTTTATAAAACTGAACCTATAATTAAGTGTTTATGAAGTTTAAAATAAATCTTTGTCGGCTGCCAAAGGAACCACATTTTTTTTTTTTTTTTTCAATTCTGTTTTATTTATTTTTATTTTATTTTACAATTTTTTTTTTATTTAATCTTAAAGCTAGATGTATGTTTTTTGTTTTTTTTAATAACTAATGTCCCTATTTCGAAATCCCTAGTTCAGCGGTACTCAAACTTTTTCAACTGCGGAGCGCTCCAACGGCATAATAATTTACACGGAGCCCCAGTGGTACAGTAATGACTAATTGTGTGTCTGTGCCAATCGATGATACATAACACCGAAAAGTAATTTATTTTTGTACACTTTGTATTTACAAATTCATAAGTAAAAAGAAAAAAATTAAATTATTTGCACTTCAACAAAACTTATTTATTTATTGCAAAATGTATTAAATTATAAAAAAACGAACATTGCTAGCGGGACGAATGGAATTCAATATTGACAAAGTGATTAAAAAAGTTGAAAATCGAATAAAGTGTTTTTATTATTTTTTTATTAGAACTAGAAATCGCTTATAAAATTTGCACTATGTGTAATATAGTGTAAAAATATGTCATAGTATGAGAATTTGCTTTCAGAAGCAGTCGTGATCAGTGAGGTTTCAAAACAACAAATTAATTTCATATATTAATTATTAGCGGTTTAAAATTTATATATATTTATTTTTTTTTTCAAATTTTGATTACGAGATTCGCGGAGCCCTTTGAGTAGACTCGCGGGGCCACAGGACTCCGCGGAGCACACTTTGAGAAACGCTGCCCTAGTTAATCTATTTTCTTGTTCTATTTTGTTTTTTATGTCTATTATTTTATTTTATCATATAATTAATGTTA
Source organism: Hybos culiciformis (assembly GCA_964007475.1). Classification (NCBI taxonomy): domain Eukaryota; kingdom Metazoa; phylum Arthropoda; class Insecta; order Diptera; family Hybotidae; genus Hybos; species Hybos culiciformis. The sequence continues at coordinate 23,296,728 of OZ023274.1, forward strand.
AATAATATTGATGATTAGGCATCAAAAAATTATTTTTTTAAAAAATATGCCATCTGTATTTTTTTTTTTTCAAAGGCACCACAATTTCTGTTACTAGTTCCGTCATTATCTGTTATACTTTTATGAAGGTTTATCTACACATTTGAGTCACGTCAAGTCACCGAAACGTCGAAATCAAAATTCGTTCGCAACGGTATTTTTTTTTTCGACTGACGGAATTTTTACAAAGTAAAATAAAACGTATCGGTGTAGTGACTGATGTCCGAATAGACCATCATTAATGTTATAAAAACAAAAATATAACATTTTCGCAATAAATACGGATGCTAGATCTCTGATAATTCTCATCTAAAAATGTTAAATGAATTTAATTTTTATAATAATAAGTTTGTGAGTTATTCTAAACGTTATTATCTTCAGGAGTAAAAAAAAATATTTAAATTTAATATTAAAAATATCATGTTGCCAATAGGATCTTACTTGAAGACACTTTTTAAATTTTTTTAGCTTACAATAATAATTATAACTATTTTCTTTTTATAATTTCACTTCATTGGAGGTACCTAGTACTGCAGGAATTTTTATTTCATTCAATTATAAACTGTTAATTTGTTATCATATTGAATATTATAATAAATGTACTGTACATTGTACCTAGGTAGTTTAACATTCATATAAAACATATAAAAATGTCTAATCCAATTTACATTAACATACATTCATAATGCAAATTTATATGTTTATAGCATCCGTAATTTGAAAAAAAAAATGACATCGATCATATTTTAAAAACTCAGCTAACATCGTCCATCTAAATACATAACATTTTAAAATACAATATACTTTATTCATGTTTTATTACATATTTTTTATGCATAAATTTAGCAACATCTTTTAATGATTTAAAACGACTAGACCACAAAATTCCAGGTGATGAAACTATGTTTTTAAAAAAATTTTTTAATAAAATACTGCAGTGATTTTTAATCAGTGCTCAACGAAATTCTATAACTCCCATATTTTAATGTGAAATTTTTTAACCACATATTTTTAATGTAAATTGTTTTTTTTTTTGGAAATTAGTAAATAATAAAAATAATAAAACATGTGTACGTAATCAGAAAGAGAGTTCTGCATACTGTGTAAAAAGTTGATTAGCACTGCTTATATTCCATCCCTATGCTAAATTTATGTTTCTCATAATTTTGTTGCATAAAAATTAAAAAAAAATATGTAACATTTAATAAATTTAACAAATAATTTTACAGTTTAACAATTATACCTTAGGTAATGGTTTCTTTCGAACAGAACTCTAAAATTACTTTAATTTTATTTAATATAGTTTATATATGTATATTGTATGTAGCTGAAATAATTAAATTTTTAATATATTTTTGTTAATAAAATTATTTGTGACTTATTTGAAAGGATATTGTCTTATTTTATTGTATACATTAAAATAAATAAATAATAGTCTGGACCTGATTTGGGTATTATTATTAACCGTACATATTGATTAAAATATAGATAATATTCAGTCTTTGTTAGATGTTAATGATATTATCACGTGACGAAGTTGGACGGATACCCGTATTTATTCGAAACTTTCTTTTTTAGTGTGTGTATTAGTTTGAATACTGTCAAACTATAAAAATTAATAATAGAACGGAAAAGAAGTTTAGTATTTTGTATTGGAATATTATGTGAAGAATCATTTTTACTTTAACGTTCGAGAAATTTAATCCAAACATAAGGATTCGGCAAATTCGTAGCAATAAGTTTTGAGCATTATTTTTCATGTTTTACAAAAAAAAATTGTTTAACTTAAATTATGCAACTCAATTATAAGAAAAATAAATAAATAAAAAATATAATTATATAATGCTGAAATTTTATTCAACATAAAAACTAAAATTCTTTTTTTTTTTAATGTAATCTTGTTTTCATTAAAAATGTCGCTACTTTGTAAAGGATGTCTTTTTAATGTCCACAGTCATTTATAATAAAGATAATTGATTCTATCAGTTTTATAAGACATTTTAAATCTACTATTTTCATATAAAAGTTGATGAATTGATTTATTTTATTTCTAGATTTTGTGCGTTTTTCCTTAAACAAAGTTGGTTAAAATGCGTTCAATTGCACACATATAATATTATTATAATTATATTAATATATAATTATAATATAATACAATAATTTATTTATTTTTCTGAAAGTCATATAAAACTATTTTCTTAACATTAGTTTAACACTTCAGTATTTTTTTTCCACAAATTTTTTTATTTCAATTTGAAAAAAAATACAAAATTTGTGGACCTTAGATCTGCCAGAATTTCTGTAATCGGATTTCTAATGAACAACAATTTTTTTCTGTAATTGAATTTCTTAATAAACCTAATTTAAAGCTCAACGTATTTTGGTCGCTCATTAAAAACAATTTATTCATAATATACACAGAAAACAGTTTAATTCGCTTAAATGTGCGCAATAAATTAATGAAAAACATAACTAATTATGGTTTTATAAAAAAATAAAAAAGAACATTTTTTTTCTTTAGTCTGGTTTTTAAATTTTCTTCTATTAACACTTTTTTTTCTAAGCGGCTTTATTACTTATTATATACATATATTATATATATAACATATTAAGGTGTACGTTTTAAAGCCCAGTAGTTGATACTTAATATGTAACTGTAGAAATAACTACTAGAAAGTTGCTAAAACATGTTTTTGTCCTTTTTATAATTTTAATGTAATATTAGTGAAGTGAAAAGTAAAAAAAAAAATGTCAGAGCGTGCGTTTCTTCTTATGTTTCTAAATCTTCTTACGCATGCGAATTAACCATAAACATATATATATTGTGAAATTGCATATTCACACAGTTATGCAGAATCTAACTTTTGTTGCTATTCGTTCATTTTTTTTGCGGATGTAATTGCAAACTTTTGAATAATTTTAAGGATTTTTTATTCAAATGTTGATGTTTCTGTCTTAAGTCCCTTGTTTTAAACTTAATTTTTTTTCTAACAAAATTAAGTAAATAAATCATCATCTAACAATCTTATATTTTTATTTTGTTGCATATCTCAGTACAATTTTTAATACAAATTCATATCGAATTTATAATAAATGCGTTTTTGCATAAAAAATTAACCATATAAACGGTATAATGTATGGTACAGATTTGAAGATATTATAGTAAATAATTGCTATTATCTTATTAATTTAACTGCGCTCTGCTGAGCGGTGTTTATATACAAAAAAAAAAAGTGATTTTTATGTTAATTTATGTAAAACTGCAACAATAATGCTATTAGGATGTTTTTTTTTTATTTTTATATAAAACTTAAACGCAAAAAAAAAAAAGTTTTTTTTTTGCTGTAGAGTTTTTTAATCGTAGAAAATGCTTTAAATTAAATTTAATGTTGATGCTAATAGGTTTTCGCAAACATTAAAACAAACAAATTTTAATAAATTTTAATTTTTAAGATAAAATTGTTTAAAAGAAAATTATTGCGCAAAAAAAAAACAAATTTTTTATGCCTTAGAAAAACAAATTTTCAGGCCTAAATGATTTTATGTACAATCTTTGTGTATTTTTTAATAATATTATATACACTATTAAAATTTAAAATGTCAAATTTAAATGTTTTGTAACGAATTACGATTATAAAGACGGAAATTTAAGAATAATTTTATAGAAAATTTGAATATTAGTTTTAAGAGAAATTCAGCCAATTTTGTTTTCGAAACTTATCGAAAATACTAAAAATAAATATGATTTAATTGGATATTTTAATAGTTAGACATGACATACTGAAGTATCGGTCTCAATAACTCAGAAAACTCAATGGAAACTCTAATGTTGTTGTTTAAAATTCATAAATCTAAATTATTATTATAGAATAAAATGCGATGGAGTCACCTCGACTTAAAGTTTTCGTGTTTTACAATAAAGTCGATACTCTGTTCAACCGATTTAAAGACAAGTACAGGTTTCGGATAAATTAAAAACCAAGTCAAAATTCAATATAAATTTTTTTTCGATTTTACGAAACACAATTTTTTCTATTTTTAACGAACGCTAGCATAATATTTAACGCAACCAAATCTTAAAACTCGAATTTTTTAAAATAATTTAATATTTGATTCGAATATTTTTTTTTTATAATTTTATCTGACAATAATATTATTTTAGAAAAGAAGAAAATATTAGAGTTTCCTTCTTAAGTCTTTTGTTTTAAAATCAAATAAAGGAAAAATATTATTATTTGATTTTCTTTTATTTGTTTTTTTCATATATACAGTCAATCTGTGCAATTTTTAATGATAAAATTATACGAATAAATTTTTTTTTTTTTGTCGGTAAAATGTGTAGAAAATTAATAAACATGAATATGTAATTTGTTTATAAAAATATATTATAATATGTTTTTCTTTATATTTTTCTTCTTTTAATTCTATATTTAATAAGATAAAAATTAAATGTTGAATTAAAAAAGATAAGAACAAGAGCGAAAAATATTATTTTTAATTTAAATTATTTTAATTTATGATCATGATTGGTGCTCAAATCAAGTTTAGAGTGAAAAAACATAAAAAATATACATATAATAATTGAAAATTTATTACAAGTTTTTATTTTGGCGGCTATTGTTAGAAATTCTTTTAACAATGATCAAATAACTTTTATTTTTTTTTATTGTAATAGAAAACATAATATTTCATAATTGGTTTATATGAAAAAGTGTAGTAAAAGAAAGCTTGGAAAAAATCACAATTCGTTAATTGTCAAATACGGTATTTTGAAATTACAAAAACTTAGGTCAACCGTGTTCTGAAAATTTTAATTGCTTATTTATTTTATTTTATATCGTCAAAGCATTAAATTTTTGTTTCCAATAATATATAAAATAATATATGTATATATATATATATATATATATATATATATTGTATATATATATGTACTGTACATTCTGGTATAACAAGTACCAATTTTAAATTTTATTTATTTATATGTATTTTCAATAATTGCAAATTATGGTAATTTAGTTGAATAGAAAAAAAAATGATATTAAACGTTATATTAGATAGTTATTTATATATTTTATGAACTCATAATTTCATAAACATTAGTTGTAAAATAATAAAAAAATTTATTGTGTCGAAAAAGAAAAGTATTTAACTAAATTATATACTTAATATTGAATTAGTTCATTTGAATATATATTTATTTTTTTTTTATGACATATTATAAATACTTATAGTAGAAAAAAATCTGAAAAAGCTCATTATAATTAACTGTATTTTTTTAATTTAAACTAATAACAAAAATAAAATATTTTTTGTAGGAATTCCAAATAGGGTAAAATATTCAAATTTATGAGAAAAGAATTAAAAAAATCATAAAATATTTGTTTTTATTTAATATTTTTAAGTTAAATAAAAAAAAAATAATATCATTTATTATCTTGGTTTAGTTTAATTTTAAATTAGAATGTCAAAAATAATGAAAGAATTGTTCATTATTATTATATAGCATTATCAGATAATTAAACAATTCAATTATAAAGAGTTCACCAGAAACAAACTTTAGACAAAAACTTTTTTGCTCAAATCAAAGGACTTAGGACAGAAACTTTAATAATAATATTTTATATAATGTATACTTAAGTTATTTGGATAACTGAAAATATTTTGTCTTAGTTAAAAAAAATAATGCATTCAACAAACCCTTAATATTCCGAGGACAAAGTGCTTTAAAAAGTTAAAAAACCATTTCGGTCGTAATTTGAAAAAAAAAATATATATATATATATTAGAAAACTTGCAAAATTTTATTAAAATATAATTCTGTTTGCTTAATCGTAATAAAATCATTTATTTTTATTTAACAAATAAATAAATTTCTTTTCTAATAAATAATAATAATCGTTAATATCTAAATATCTGTAAATAAGCTATAATATGTATTTTTTTTCAATTTTATTGCTTAATTAACTATTTTAATTTTTAATGTCAAAAGAAAAGCATTGAAAAGATTTTTAAATTATTTGTATAAAATTTATCAAAATGTGAATAAAATTTCATTTCAAATTACCTTCAATGGAATTATGATGTAGAGTTTCCCGATCAGTAATTAAAAAAAAAAAATTAAGAATAATAATGATCTTAATTTCAGACAGCAAATTTTATTCCTATGTAGGTAACAGCAGAGCTTTAAAAAATCCATTCGATTATTTAGAAATATTTAGTATTTCACCTTATAGACGGTACCGATTTATATTCAAAGATAAATTAATTCTAGGCACACGGAAGAAGTTTAACTTCACGGAGTGCTACATTTTCTCTGTAATGATGCTTAATATTTATAAGAATTTCGCAGTTTACCCTGTTAAACCTTTTTCGAATTATAAAGTGGAATATTAGTGGATTATATAATCTTCCGGATTATTTCAGACAAATGAACTGGAATTTCCATACAAAAATTTTATCCGAAATTTAATAATTCCACTATACCCCATTTATTGAAAATGAGATTTTTCTAGTTACTTTACTCACTTGAAGGGTAGTTGTTGTGGTTGGTAACATTTTTTGTCAAAGCGGCAAAAAAAGAAACCAAAAACCAAAATTGACAAAGATAAAAACACTGAAATTTAAAAATTTGCGAAATAAATTACTAATATTCAACTTAAAACAGTGTTCATAAGAAACGTGAGCGCCGATTCTTACTGTAATAAAATTGTTTACAAATTTATTAAAAATATGATTTCTGTTGGAATTTGATTGAATGAAATTAATTTTATTATTGAAAATTATAATAATTATTTTTTTTTTGAAATAGATACTGATTTTGACTTTCTGGATTTTAGAAAAGTCTATACACTAGGATTTATACACTAGAAGTGCTGTTCAAATATGTTTGAAGAATATGATATTAATTAGTAGGTACCGAAAAGTTATAAGAATACAAATATTCTGAATAAAAATATTCCACATGCTTTTTAATAGTGTAATTTAATGTCAAAAATAAATTACACTAGTTAAATATAAATTACATTAACAAAAAATAATATCAAATATAAATTATCTACACTAACAAAGTAGGTTCATGTTGAACATTTATATTCCAGAAATTTTCTGAAAAGAAGAACTAATAATTAATAAAAAAATAAATGAAATGTTTCCCATTCAATAATTTAGAATGAATTATAAATTTCCCTTTCAATCGAAAAAAAGAATCGAGTATTTTCGATTTTGTTTTGAGCTATTGTAGAGTAGATTTTCGAGCTGACGAGATTCATGAAGTTGCTAGCGGCTGTCGGTTTTATCATCAGTCGACACATAAAATGTTTTGACAATGTTTTGACAATAAACGTTGACAGCATTTTATTTTTTTAATGCACCTTCAATAAAATAACGAACTTAAAAAATTAAGAAAAATACCCAAAAAACCTACTTTGAATTTAATGTTAAATGCATATCGAATATCAGACTATTCATCCTCGGAAATAATTAAACTAAACTGAAACTGTTTAGTTTACCTTGATGATTAGTTTCTGTACGGAAAACAAAAATTTGTAAATTTAAAAGATTCCGTCTTAAGTTTTTTGCTTTAAGTATAAAATTTATAGATATTATGGTATTCAAGTAAATCAATAAATAAATTAAAATTTTCTTGACATAAGTTTTTATGTTTTAATTTTAATTTTATTTATTTTATTTTATTTTTTGCAAAGTTTTTCTCTATTTCTCAAAAAAACTGGATTATTTTAATCGATAATTTATTATACATACTATTGTAAAAGCGTTGAAAATTGTAAATCCTTATATTGTTCTTTTTTATGTTAAATTTAAAATTATCAACAACATAATTCATTCAAAGTCTGGAATTTATAAATTAGTAAAAATCTTGGTATTATGTTTTTTCTAAGCTTTCTAAAATATTTAAAATGTTTAAGTAAAAATAGTAACTCTCTGTATATAATTTCCTTCTTCATAAATCTATCGATTGTCGAATAACAAACAAAGACGGTTAGGTCGCCACTTAAAATTTACATAACGACATAAATTTAAAGCATGTTGTCGTCGATTATAAGTTTTCCTCAAATTTCATTATTTTTAGATTTAATGATTTTTATTATTTTAATATTATACTTTGTTTTACTATCTCTATTGAAGATAAAATTTTTTATTTTTTATTTAATATTTTTAGTCAATGCCATTTTGAATGAAATAAATCAGGGTTGGCATTTAGTCCACTTTTTTTTTATTTTTCCAGGGCCGAAAAGGACGCAATAAAATTGAAATTTATAAAAGTTATTAAACAGATATTAGTATCTTGCCGCAAAAACCAAAATTTTTATTAAGTTATTTTTTTTCGAATATTTTCTCAAAGGTCTTCAGGAACGGAAAAAACTGGAATAAACCGTGATATTCTCGTTTTTAAATGTATGATAAAAATAGTTAATGAGCCGATTTTGCAATTTATTAGTAAAGTGGCTGAACTATTTAAAAAAAAATAAAATAAAATAAAATTAAACACTTACCAAATATAAAAAAATTCTTGAATAATTGAGTGTTATATATATTTAGAGAATATATTTCCTTCATAATTTCAACTTAAAAAAAAATTCTAAGTAAAACTTAATTCATAAAAAAATTTAAATTTTATTTTTCATTCAGAACTAAATAAAAAAAAAAAAACAAAAACTTATTATTGTAAATTTTCATAACTTTGAGAAAGTAAAAAAAAAAATAATTAAATTTATTATGTGCAATAAAAATATTTTAATTTTATTTTCTAATAAAATTAGTTTAAAAAAATAACTTATTTTTATTCATAAAATATTATATTCATATTTTTTATATTGTTTTATTTTAAAAAATATTTCTGAAACAGAAAAAGAAAAAAAAGAAGAAAATAAATCAAGGACACCCTGAGGGAAATTTTTAACATAATTTTTTTTTTTTTTAGATATAATTTAATAATACTATTAATATTTTTGATTTTAGAAATATTTAATTTAAAATTTATTGTTAAAAAGTGAAAATTCTTTTGCGACTTGCAACTCTCTGACAAGTATCTTGGGGGCATCAATTCTCTTTGTAAGTTTCAAATTCTGCAGAGAAAAAAAGTATACATAATTGGAAACTCTGAAGTGTGCTTCAAATTTGGAAACATAGTAAAAGTTAGAAGGTTTGGGTTCTGCAAAATCGAAATTTACTGTCCACCGAACTGTTGTCAAATTCACATAAAAACTGCAATAAAATTAAATCTCTGAATATGAAACGAATGCATGTAAAATAAATTGAATGAAAAAATTGTTTTTTAATTAAAGTGAAAACTTTGAATGATCCCCATTTTAATCATTTTTTATAATAGATTGGATAATTCTATTTGACGTCTGATCATTTTAGACAAAAAAAAAAAACACAAAACAAAATCACCAAAAAATAAAAATAGTGTCAATTTAATCAAATTTTAAATAGACCCGCCAATATAAACTATGATTTTAATTAATAATAATGATAAAAAAAACATAAAAAAACTTTCCGGTATGCGATGAAAATATAATTTCCCAAAAAAAAAAATGTTTCCACAAAAAAAATGCAATTGGTTAAAATTCTTCTTAAATTCTTTTTCCTTTATTATTTTCTAAATTTAAATTTTACAATTAAATTTTTTTTTTATGAAAACTTTATTTTTATTCTAAACACTAGATTCAAAAATCAAAAAAAAAAAAAAAAATTAATTCAAAAATTAATTGAAGAAAAATCGCGATCTTTACTCATCAAACGTTAGTTATTTACTAAAAGACACCATCGTGGTGGATATCATTTAACTTGATCGCCTGAACAAACATTATAGAGTTTTTCCTTTGCAATTTTTTTTTTTTCTAAATTACAAATTTTTTTTTTTTTCTATTTCTATTTTAGAAAATTTTATATATACAATTGTAGCTAAGCATCCACCAATATGTTATAGTTTTCAAATAAAAAAAAAAAAAATAGAATCTGCACTATAATACACCTTTAATATAATATTGAAAACTATTTGAAATAAAAAAAATGCAAAAAAAAAAAAAATAGAAAACTGAAACTAAACAAGATGAAAAAAAAAAATTAATTCTTTTACAACATCATTCGAATAGGCAAAAGAAATTAATCGATTTTTCTTCAATATTAGAAATTGTTAGAAAACACTTTAAAAAAAGCATTATTGTGTATACTATAGATTCTGAATTCCCTTAATTTAACAAAAAAAAAATCCAACACTTGAATCCGTGTTAACAGTTGTAATTTTTTGCATCCATGTATTTATTTTATACTTAAAATTAAATCACATTTTTTATTTTTCTTGTTAATAGTGACAAGAAGTCCCTGCTGTAAATTTGCTAAAAACAAAAAAAAATTCAGATTCATTTTAAAATGTCTGCAATATTGTTGCAAGCGGCTATGTATAAAAGTTTTCTCTTAATTAAAATAAAAATACAAAAATTTAAACAACAAAATGAAATTATTGTATAATCTAGAGTATCTTTTTACCTTGCCTATCAACTTGGTTTATATGTATATATAATGCAATATGCATGCATGTTACTTGGTTTAAAAGCAAAAAAAAATTGGAAAAAATATAATATAAGATAGAAAAAACGAAAAAAAAAAAAAAAGCTCAGCATAGAAAAAAAAAACAAAAAAAAAATTGTATCTATTAATATTATTTAATTTTTTTTTTTTTACTATAAAAGTGTACCACAATCTTTGGCACGGTACATTTTGGTATAATAATAATATGAAATTTTATATTAAGATTATATTTTATAAAAAAATTTTAATTTTTTTTTTTTCTAATTTTAAGAAGGCGCGCATATTAGTCCATTCAATGCCAATATTAATATTACAAGTATCTAATATTAGATTAAATATTTACGTTACGTTATTTTTGGAAACAAGCTGTATATTAGAGACAAAAAATTCTGTAAAAATTATTTTGTTTTTTTTTTTTTTTATATAGGTGTTTCAAAGTTGCTTTTCTTGAAAATGAAGTATTTTTAATAATATCTATTTTACTTCTTTTTTTTTTTTATATATAAAATAGATATTATTTACGATATTTTATACTTTAGTTACATATTATTTAAAATATGTATAAGTATAAATTTACAGAACATTTTCTACATATATACGGTATTATGATCACAGTATAAGCAAAACGAAAAAAAAAAAATGTACAAGATTTATATTTTATTATATTTTATGAGATTAATTAAAAAATATAGAAGTTTTTTCAAAAAAATTATTGAATATGAAAAAAGACAGTAATAGAGCAAAAGGTGAAACGAGTTTGATAAAAAGAGATAGAGAATCACTAAGAGATAGAGTTCTTAGTGTTTGTCTTATTTTCATAAAATTCTGTACACAAATGTGTTTGTAAATGATGAAAATAAAACATGTCCCAAGAAATTAAAAATTACTTTTCGAAAAAATTAAGTCTAATATTCCATTTCTGCAATGAAATTGTATATAAAAACAACAAATTGGTTTTCATGGTACTTTGTAGAAAACAGGCTTTATGAATATTTCAAATAATTTGAAAATTAATATCATCGTGACTTATAGATAATTTTCTACAATTAGATATTCCGTTGTTAAACTTACATATATTGTAAAAATATTCCTCGCTTATCATTAAAACTCAATTTTTAATTACAAAATTTATCTCAAAATTATAATTAACTAATGAATTTATTTTTTCCCTATTTAATAAGTAAATTAAAAAAATTGTAATTAATTCTACTAAAAATTAATATATACAAATATAATTAGATTATATATAATTAGCAATATGATAAACTGAATAAAATCTTGTTTATTTTTTTACCGGCTTTAAGTATTTTCTTTAATTCTTTTTATTTTTATTTTATTCTTCATCAAAATTCTATTCTAGTTTATATAATTTATTTTATTTACAAAAAAATAAAAAATAAGGTGAAAAATAAATAGTGGGCAACTCTAGAGAAATAAACATTTTATACATTTCTTTTTTGTCGTTCTTCATTATTTCCCCAACACACATATCAATGTGATTAATACTCTTTTTAACTATTTATACAAATATATATATATTTTCAATGAAAGTTATTTTTTTAAAAAATAACTGAAACTGCAAGAAAAAAAAAAACAAAAACTGAAGAAAAAAACACCATCAGATAAATTGTGATTTCTGTTAGCTAAAAATAGGTTTTACATGCTTTATATGTCTTTATTTGAACATATTTTTAGCTGATCTTATACTTGATTATAAGCATAATATATATTATTTTTTATTTATTTTATTTTCATTTCTTAAAGTGATACTTAAATATACATATATATATACATATATATTTATTTTCAATTCAATCAATAAATGAATGTGTACTTAAGTATCTGGATTAGTGGGCATTTTTATCCAAATAAAAATGATAATATTTTTGTAAAATGCATTATAAATAAAATTGCATTATTTTCTTCTATTTTTTTCTTCTTTTTTTTTTTTTTTTGCAAACATTAACGACTCTCTCCTGTTGCGCGATTTTTATACGAAATATATTTATATATAATATAAATGAAAGAAAAAAGAAAAACTCTTATCATTTTGTAGAAAAAAAAAGAAAAAAAAAATTTCCATATGTGGCATACATTATGTAGAATTTTAGATTAATGAAGCATTCAAGAATACAATGAACTATAATTTTATGATTAAATTTTGTTTAAATTTTATGATATTTGAGTAAGTCACAACAAAATACGAATCTTGCTGTGAAATGAATAAATTAAAAATTTGAAAAAAAAAAAAGAAAAGATTATTCTGAGAAAACTAAGTAATAAGTAAGGTGAAAAAATATTAAGATATTAACCTGAAATTTACATAATAAAATAATTTTAATATTAAAAATATATAATTTTAATTTTTAATGACAAACAATTAGATATAGTGATTTTTGGAAAAATGTATGTCCCTAAAGTTTCAATATGTCGTAAATGTTTAATAACTAATGAATCACGCCTTCTTTTCCACTATTTTATATAAATGTTAAATTATTAATTTTAAAAAATTAAATTTATTTTTAAAATAAACATATTTCTGAATTCTTCTTAGTTTTGGTTGATATTAGCTTTAAACATGCTAATCGTAAAGAAAAAAAAACTATTCGCGGTAAAAAAAAAAATCCCAATTTCAAATATTAATAATGTGTGTAATTTGATATAAAATTGTACACCACATTTAAAAAAAATATATATAAAAATATATATTAAAAATATATATTAACTGGCAAAATTGATCATTCCACTTAAATTAAGAAGATATTCACGAAAGATTGTGCACCAAATAGATTATAGGAAAAGGAAATAAAAAATATTTATTCATTTATTTCTGTTTTATTTTTTTTCATTAAGAAAATATTTTAACTAAAATATGTGGGTAAAATTTAAAAAAATACTTCGTTTAACAATTTTTATTCTTAAGTTGAACTTTTGTTTTTTTTTTTTAATTTTTATTAAACGTCAGAGCTTTTAGTTAAAATAACGAAAATATTTAAATTTTATTAAAGTTAAGTTTTTTTCTACCTATAATTGTTAAAAATTATACATTTTATTCTTGATGGATTTCATTTAGATTTGACCAATGGAATTTCATTTTTTATTCGCCATGTCACAATCTTTGAACTAAATCTTGAAAAAAAAGATACTTTTGTTTTTATTTCCAAATTAAAAAACTATTAAAATAAAATAACTTTATTAATTTCACTTTTAAAAATAATAAATATATAATATTTTTTAAGTAGGTATATTAATTAAAAATAAGTTAATATTTTATCACATAAATGTCGATGGTGACAAAATTTAACAAAATAAAATAATTTGTCGCAGGAAGTGTCAGAATATTAAAGATACCAATGACAATATTGATTATATGTAACAAAATAATATTTCTAACAACATAAATTTTTATCAATTGAAGCTTACGACGGTAAAAATTATTTTCAAAAATTTATATAAAATTTAAAATATTAGTATAACAAAAAGTTTCAGACACAAAGTCTTGCTGTCTTCTCGAAACTACGTAATTTTCGAACTTCAATTGTGAGAATTAAAATGGAAAAGAACAAAAAGATTGTTCTAGAACTATCGTGTGCACAATATATACTTTAGTTCGATTTGTCATTTTATTATATTTTAACAAAAACTCTGTTCGTTCTACAAAACCTAGGTAAATTCAGTTGTTTAAAAATAGCCTATATATATAAAATTAAAAAAAAAAATTCTTTCAAGCGTTTTTACTACAAATATAAAATTAAAAAAAAAAGGATAAAAAACTATTATATTTATTATGATTACAACAAGAATAATAATTTTTTTTTTTTAACATTAATATTTTTAATATATGTATTTTAAAATAGCATAATATTTGTACCTACACAAATAGAAAAAAAAAACGAGAAAAAGTTTGCCTTATTTTTTAATTGCACCAGATTGAAACACCTGTTGCAATTTTATGCACTTTAAAATCGATCTATGCAATAATGATTAATTAATATTCATAAAATAATAATCCAGGACAAAGAAATAAGATCAGCCACCATTTTTTTTTTTTATTAAACATTTGAACTTATTATTATTTTTATTATTATTATTATAATTATTATTATTATTATTAAGTATTATTATAATATCTGTCACAATATTCAAATTTAAGTATAGAGAAAATACGTTTTTTTTTTGTTAATAATAATGATGTACCAAATAATGATAAAATCATTTTACGTTAAAAGATATAAAATTATGTACTTAAAATGTATTTAGCATACTTATTATTCTATGTAATATAATATGTAGTTAAAAATAGTCTTATTTTTATGATTTTATCTGAAAAGTATTGCAAAATAAAAGTAGTATAATTTTAACTATACAAAATTCTAAATTAAATTTTAAGTAAAACTTAGTAAGGTACTTTTTTCTTCGGTGCAATTGGTAAGCAATCTACATAAAAAGGTTCATAAGAAAGAGTTTGATAGAATAAATGCTTGTTCTATGATTCGGTTTCCATTAAGTTTCCATTTGTATGTTTGTCTGTCCGGCAGTGGTTGTAAAAATTAGAAATTACTACTTATTGTAACTATTTTAATGCCAATATGTGCTATTCTGTTCACTTTTATTCAAGCTAAATGGTAGGATTTTAAGATTACGTGTTCCGAGCAACTTGCCAAGCGTGTGTGTCAATTATGCAAACGTTTTATGTTTTAATTTTTAACGAAAGTTTTAATTCAAAATCTTAATAAAATACTGCATACTGAACTTACTTAATATGCCGAACACAATAGTTTAAACCGAAAATGAAAAATGAAAATCCTTAGGTATTTAATTTATGAAATATAATGTTTTTCAAATATTTTCATAAACTAAGCATAAACTACAAAATGTGTTCCAAATATATTTTTGTCAAATTGCTTTACCTATAGAACTATTTTCACTGCTAAAAATATGTGTGCCACATCGAATTTAACTACTAACATTGTATTGCGATAACAAAAAATTATTATAATTTAACATTATTCAACATTCTAAATATTTTACAAGATTATTTTGGTTTTTTTTGCTCCATATTGTATAATAATGATTAAATATTGCATGTTAAAGATGGTATACTATATGAAATTTTTAAGATGAATTTGAAGGATACATAATACATAATATTTTGTAAATTACACGAAAGAAAGGCTATTAAAAAAAAAAGTTTTTTTTTTCTTAAAACTAAAAATGCTTTAGTTTTCATGAGAATTTTTTTTCTGCTACTTACAACTTGTATACTGCAACACTGCTGCAGGCTGTAATGATAGAAATAATCACGTGCTGAACCAATCTATCATCACACCACCACCGTTTTGTGTAAGCATGTAATGTGTCTTCTAGAACAAGATTTTCATTCGTCTTTAATCAAGTTTTGAAAATAAAAAAATAAAAATAAAAACAACTTCTGTTTGACAATTAACAAAAAAAAAAATGGAATATTTGCTTGTAATGTTTATTTTCTACTGATTTATTATCTTCTATTTACATAAATTTCTGTAAAATTGCATTACTTTTTATGAATTTTTTTTTTTTTTTTTGAATTTTTATTTTACAGTCTTAATAATTTATTGAAATTTTGTCAGTTTTAAGTTTTCAAAATGTAGCTACTATTGATAGAACAATTTAATTTCTAGAACTATTGGGCTGTGTATTACAGAGAGTTTAATTAAAACATAACCGCTTTTAATTTGAATTTCCTTTCCAACAAATTGTGTACTTTCCAAAAAATCTATTTACATTATTTCGTATTTTCAGTTTTATGAATTTCATTAAGTATATTTTTTTTTTTAGTTTTTAGAATTTTCACATTTTTAATACCTCAGACGAAAACATAGTAGCATTGTCCTTTTGAAGAACTCAATCATCCTTTTGAACAACTCAACTTTAAGAAAGGATATAAACAAATAAACCCTAAGTCAGGTTTCCATAAATTTTCAATTAAAATTTAAACAATGTTTTGTATTTTAAATTGAAGAATAAAAATAGCGTGATTTATTGTAAAAAAAAATTACATTAGCATTATGTACAGTATACTTAAAAAATTTTCTCTATAAGTTGCTGTTAATGGAATTTTCTTTTTTTGTAAAGAATTTTTTCATTTTTTTCTTCTATCACAAAAATATTAAATTTTTTTTTTTTTTGGATTAAAATAAACCAAATGTTTGCAGACTTATTAAATACAATTTGATTGACGTTTCTATAATAATTTCGCTTTCGTATCGGTACTTTTTTAATCCTATAAAAATAAACTGCATAATCGCTTTTAAAGACTAGCAAACTATAAAAAAAAAATTTGATGCATAATTATGTTAATTATGAGAGTATTCAGCTCCTCAAAGAAGCAATGCGTTCGAACGAACCGAATTAAGACAAAATATGTCGACCATTGTCCATAAAATCAGAGTCAAAATTGTCTATTTGTGGTTAATATATAAATTCTGAAGACTTCGAGATGTACTTTTCCGGGTGGCTGTAGTTGGTATAATACAACACAAGGACAAAAAATAAACAACACAAAGACAAAAAAAAAACTGTACTAATTTTCGAAAATACGATGAGAATTAGAATAAAGCAAACATATTGTTTCCGCAATCCACAAAACCCTATATTTCTGTTAAAAAAAATATTTAAGAATCATAAATCGCCCGTCCACTTTTTAACCAAATGTATAGAACTAAACTAGATACGATTAAAGGTTCCATTATTATGTTATAAAAAATTAATTTTATATAAATATAAATTTTCAAATAATCATAAACGAATCATAAAAAATAAATAATATTGAAAGAAAAAATAATAATTAAATTTAAAAAGTATTAAGTTAAATGAATTTTTATTTAAAAAGTTTATTATCATTATTGTTAAAATTTTTACAATTAAAAATATAAATTTTTCATATAATATACATTATATAGTGTATAATAAATAAATAGTTGTTGTTAAAAATAAAATTTAAGTTCGCCTTAAGATCTTAATATAGTAAATTTAATATTATTAATCATAAAATTTAATTTTTTAAGTTCTTTTGAATGTTTATTATTTTATATATTTTTTGGAAAACACCTGCCATTATTTTTTATTTAACATTTTATTATTAACTCACACGTATTATACATTTAAATTAATTTAAATGCTGAAGAAACAGCTTATTGATTCGATTAAGCTGTGAAGTGTCAAAATTTAGCATGGTATTTTATTTAAGAAAATCACTATTCACAAATTTATTCCATTACCAACATTACATCGGCTGTTCATATACTTCACAGGCAATTAATATTACTACACCGTTCGTTCATATAACTACACCAATAACCAGCGGCGCGTTACACCGTAGGCAAAGTAGGCAATTGCCTAGGGCACCATGATTTGGGGGGCACCAAAATACTAAATAATTTTTTTACATGTAATACTTTAAACTAATTTTCAGTTGTCTGCTACCTTTAACTCTTTTAAAACAGAAAAATCTTAGATTGTGACAAGTCACATAAGATTATTTTGTATATTCAAATTTTAGTATGTATTGAAAGGGAGCACAAGAAAAATTAATTTTGTTGATTTATTGATGAATTTGTGGAGCATAAAGTGAGAAAAGTATCGTTGTGACTGGGAATAATTTAGGACCGGGAAATAAAAATTTTTATTTATATAGAAAAATTGTCTACGCTTAAAAAAAAGTTAACAGGCTGGGTTAAAAGAAACATTCAAATTTCAACAACGGATTTTGGCACTGCCCATCGGGAAACTCCACTAGCTTGGTGGGCTACTCCAGCTCTAAGTGTATAATTGAATTTTTTTATTCATTTTTAATTATTTAATTATTTTATTTTAATTTTTTTCAATTCTTTTTCTATTCATTATTTATAATTTGGTTACATAAATCAATAAAGAAATATATGTATATGAATTAAAGAAAGCATTCAACGGTTCCCAAAGTGTGGTACGCGTACCACTAGTGGTACATTACGCTTAAGCCAGTGGTACAATATTTTCTTCTGGATTTTTTAAATTAAACTTTCTAAAAATTCGCACTTTCTTTTTTCTTTCTGAAAAAAATTTAGATGCGTTTTCAGAGGTAGAAAGAGATTAAATATCAGAAATTTCTTTTGATGGTGATTTAAAACTTGAAATTAAACCGCAAAATTTAAGTGATTTTTGGTTCCAACGACGATTTTAATATTGCTTCTGATAAAGCTTTGAAATTTTTGATGCCATTTGTTTCATCATATTTATGTGAAATCGGATTTTCGGTAATATTAAAAATAAATACAGAACACGTTTAAACCTAGAACCCATTTTACGTTTAAAATTAACTATAATTGAACCTTATAAGCGAGTCGCACTACAATGAAATAGCCACTTTTTAGGTGGCTATTTTAAATGTGTTCACACTTTTATATTTTGACGTTAAAAAGGAAAAAAATAAATAAATAAACAAACTAAAAATTTTGTTCCTAATTTTTTTATGAAATTTTTGTTGTTTATTTTTTTTTACACATTTCTTGAAACATAATTTTTTTTTTTTTTTGACAAAAATAAACAGTTTGGGAATCTCCAAATAGAAATTTTTAGTTTATTTTTTTCTCACAGAGCTTATTACTTATTTGTTATTTGAACCCTGATTTTCTAGTGGCTTTTTGAAAAGCCACTAGCTTTTTTATCTATTTTTTGTATGGAAAAAGCCACAAAACAGCCACAACGATGATGGCTTTTTCAAAAAGCCATTAAAAAGCCGAAGTGTGACAGCCTTATTATGTTACATATTTAATGGACAACAAACAATCTCATCCTTCACATTAACTACTAAGTACACTCAAAAAAAAACATCCGTAAAAAGCTAATGTTTTATGTCCGTTGAAATTTCATTCACTAAAAGTTGTTGAATTCAACGGGTTTTACGTTAAAAGATACCATTTTTAACCGTATTACGGATGTTTCATCAAAAAATTCAACTACGGACTACGGTAAGACTTGATGAAGTAAAGTCCTTAAAATTGAGCTGATAGAGTAACAAGGAAATTGTTAAAACTAACAACAATTTATTAATTTCAACGAAAAAAATCGTATATATTTTTTTAATGAAAGTTTAATAACAAGCCCATAAAATATTAACGTTTTATGTTTCCTTATTATCTACGGATACTCTTATACTTTTACGGGAAACTCCTTAACCCCTATAAATAATTTAAATTAAATCGCATGTATAGAAACCGAATTTATATTGTCTATTAATACATTGTTGTATATCACTGACATAGCTCAGTGGAAGAATTCATAACATTGAACAAAGCGGTTAAGCAACGCCTCGTTGTGATAGAACTTAGATGGGTGACCATTCAAATAAAAAAAAAACAATATAAAAACTATAATATAAAAACAAAAAAAGCTAAAAAAACTAAAAAAAAAAACTAAAAAAAAAAAACAAAAAAAAAACAAAAAAAAAACAAAAAAAAAACAAAAAAAAAAAAAAAAACAAAAAAAACAGAAAAAACCAAAAAAACAAAAAAAAAACAAAAAAAACACAGAAAAAAACAAAAAAAAAAAAAAACAAAAAAAAAAACCAAAAAAAAACAAAAAAAAGAAAACAAAAAAAAAAACAAAAAAAAAAACAACAAAAAAAAAACAAAGTATAAAACCGTAATTTGAACATTTTTCTTGTTGTACCAAGGATTTAGTCCGTAAAATTAATATTACGGGATAATCTCTTAAAGTTAAGAAAATTTATTAAAATTCTACGGGTACTCCTTTAAAGTAATTTTAACAACATACGTCAATAAGATTTATGGAGTTTTCCTTAAAATTTTCCGTACTTTTCAATTTCTTAAAACTTTATGGACTACTCCGTAAAGTTTACGTATGTTTTCGTTAACTTTTTAACATTTATTTTTTACGGAAAATTCAACAATTTTTAATTGTTATTTCCAACAACATTTTCCACTGGTTCACTTTCACATGATTTTTCCGTTAGCTTTAACGGAAGAATACATAGCTTTTACGGTTGTTTTTTTTTGAGTGTATGTATGTACAACATATACTGTATTTTCTCCATATTTTTTCTCAATGTAAATACATTTTTTTTTTTGATATTTCTATACAGTGGTACGTATATTCAAGAAAAGTATATTGATGGTACAATAGAGAAAAAGTTTGGGAATCGTTGCCTTATTATATTAAAATTGTTTATTAATTCATGTAAATTTTGATGTAGAAAAATTTTAATTGCCTAGGGCACCATAATGTCATAACGCGCCTCTGCCAATAACAACACTACTATAACGTCCTCTCCGCCAGCGCCGTTCATAGATACACCGAAAATATAATAATATGTTATAATTTATAATATATAGTTATATTGTAATCATTACTCTTAAAATGTTAATTAATAATAATTTACTATCATTTTTCATATTTATTTTTTATTAAAAATTATTTAAATAAAATTAATAAATTAAGTTAATAAATTTGAGTAAATAAATATAAAATTATGAGTAATATTTTAACACTGTATCGTTTTAAAAAATAGTCAAATAATTTTATATAATCGAATTTTAGTTCACATCATTCATAATACAATTTTAGAGCATAGTGACATGACATATAATGTCCCTTGATTAATTGAAAAAAAAAATAAAAAATCAAAATCTGAACAAAAATATCTTTAAATTTTCTATATATCATGGAATCATTGAAGATTCATTTTAGTTATAAACTTATAAAAAGATAAACAGTTTAAAGCATGGGTGCACAAAGTGCGGCCCTTCATGATGCATTTTGCGGCCCGCAGCTCATACCATATTTTTTATTACTTTGAAAAGAAGAAGGGTCAATCTTTTCATTTCCCAAATTACCAAAGTTTTATTAAAAATAAAATATATAATCGACTTTATGCTATTAAGATTGGAAAATTAATAGAAATTTTTGAGAAATGGTTCGAGGATTTTAAAAAATATAAATTCGATTTTAAAGTATTTTCGAATCCTTTTTCAATAAATTCAGAAGAAGCTAGTCCTCATCTACAATTAGAATTAATATACATACTTGCAATCCTGCGAAATATTAAAACAAAAATTTAATGACTGCGACAAAGAAATTTTTTATCTATGTTTGGATATGGACAAGTACCCAAATTTATATGATACGGCGGGACGTTACACATCTTTGTTTGGTTCAACGTATATATGTGAACAAACCTTCACAATTATGAATATAAATAAAAGCAAGCTACGATCTCGTATAACGGACTGGCTACAACACAATAAGTTCCAAATATTTCCAAAATTATTAAAAAAAAGTAAAATTTAATATGTATATATAAAAAACAATAAAAAATATTTTTTCCTTGTGGCCCGCAGTAAAATAGTTTTACTTTAATTTGGCTCGTCACTTAAAAAACTTGTGCACCCATGGTTTAAAGGGTGTGGGACAAGGAAACATGAAATATTTGTCTCACAAAAATGGATTATTTGTCATCGAATGCATTATTTTATTAGGATTAAAGAAAACCTCAAAGAAATCACTCAATATAATGATAATCAGCTAAATTATAAATTAAAAATGATATAACAAAACAAAAAATTAAAAATAAGAACCGTTATATCTTTTTACTTTTTAATAAGTAAAAAAATAAAAAAAAACTAATTTTTATCGTCAAAACTAGTTTGTTAATTTCTTAAAACAGAAACTTAGCTAAGTTGCTTGATCCATTAAAAGTTTGTGTACAAAAAATTAATACTTAACTTAAAAGAAAAATTGTACATACTTAAGTCAAGAATTTTTGTATACTTCGGTTTTTTTTTAATAAATAAAAATTGGAATATTTTAAATTAAACAAAAGTATGTATATGTTTGGCGCCAATTTGATGAAATATATGTCATCTGCGGAAAATGCGTGAAGATCGTATAATCATAAAAATAAAAAAAATAATAATTTTCTGAGTTTTTTATGTGGTATAAAACATAAAATAAATAAATCTAAAATTTTTATTTTATTATTTTCTTTTTTTTACAGAAATACCACGATCCATGTAATGTTGTTATTCCTTGCAGCTACGGTGATAGATTTATTCCACGTCGATATGCATTAAATAATATTGATTTGAATGGAAAATTCTTCAAAGAAAAGGAAAAAAATGAAGATGTTATTCATATGGTGAAAAAAAAAAGAATAAAAAATTAAAATAAAAATACAAATTGTTATTTTTCCACAAAATAAATATAAAAAAATTACCATTTTAACTATTAAAATTTAAATGTTTTTTTTTCTCTTTTTTTTTTTAGCGTTCACAAGATGGTTATTGGAGACAATATAATTTAAAAGTGAATTTATGTAATATGTTTAACATAAAACAACAGAGAATTCTTCAATTTCATGATTTGAGTACAACATCACAAATAAAAGAAAATTTTAAAACATTTCCACAATTACGTTATCCAAATTTTATTAATCAAAATAAATTAGAGCTTGATTGGCCATGTAAGCCGAGGATACGACCATTACTATATGCAGATTCAACACATGATTTACCATTTTTTTCCACGTACTCAGGTGAACGTATAGCGCTTAAAATAATTAGTTGTAGAAAATTATTATAATAACTTTTTATGTAAATTTTAACATAATTTTCAAGTCAGACTTATAATAAATTTTGCAGTCAAATTTAAATCATCAAAAACCCCTGTAATTATATTATAGTTTTTTCTAGAATTCAACATAATATCTTGGTCAAAGAAAGGACTTGTTGCTGCTGCATTTGGATCAGATTTAGTGATTTGGGCACCACGTAACGATGATACAGTAGTTTATAAAATAAAATATTCAAAATCATTGGCATTTAGTCCAGAAGGTAGTCATATTGCAATTGGAGTTAAATCAAACGGGAAACCTGGTAATTTTGATTAATAATTTATAAATGTATTAGGTAATATTCAAGAACTATGAATTTACCATGATCGTTGTTTTTATTTTAGTTGATAATTTAATATTTTTACTAAATTATGTTGTTTTTATAAAAGTTCCTAATAATTATAATATTGAAGCTTCATAAGCTTTGACATTTCTCTTGTGTGGGTAGTTGTAAGTCATAAATTTTAATTAAATGTAGGATTCGTCAAATAAAGAACAATATCCAATACGTTTATGACTGAAATGTAATAGATGATAATGGTCCCGATGAAATTACCCTAAACTAAATGTATTATTTTTTCAATAATATTTTACGCATACATACATATGAACGTCAATATATCTATATGAAGAAAAGTCAGAATTAAACAATGTTTAATTTTAAAAACTATGATTTTTATGATCACAGTGTAAACTTATGTAGTTATTAAGCTAACATTATTACCTATATTTAAATCGCTTAATTTAATTGGAAAAACGTGCCATAGGAATATTTTTATTAAAAAAATAGCTCTAAGTTATAATATTTTGTAATTGTCTTATATTATATATATGTTTGCATAAAGAGATAAACCTTGAGGCTTTGTAATTAACAGCAGCATAAATTCTGTTTTTATTTAAATAATTATATATAACTAATCTCAATTGACTTGTATTTTTTTAATAATTTAATATAATTTAACAATAAATACGTAAAAATTTAATATCATTATATAATAATGTTATGCTCCTTATTACATGTAGGATAAAATAATTAAAAAAAAAAAAATATTTCTATTCAAATTTTGTAAAATTTAATTGAAAATTTGAAATTATTATACAATAATTAACAGAAATTATTAACTTTATAAATTGAAATTGCAAGAAAATGCACGGAAAAACTTATTAATAAAAAATATGGAAAAAAATTAATTTCTTCGGAATACAAATATAATATGTACCTTACCTATGTATATTGTATGTATATTAATAATGAAAAAAAATGTCGACAAACAGTGTTAAAGTTAAAGAAAAGGAAAAATAAGAATCTGTTAGAAAACTGTTAACAATATTAGAAATTATTATTCAGAATGAAAAAAAAAATTGATTTCTGCTAATTAAATTCAACACTTCACAGAAATTATTGACAGAAGCTGTTTATATTTTTACAATGTTTTTATTAAGTCACTTTCTTGTATGTTGTTTGTTTGTCTGTCCGCGAAATTTTGCAATCAAATTTAGAGCTGTAGCTTGTCGAAAATACCAGGTTTTCTTTTATAGAAATTTGAGTACGTTAGATAAGTCTTGATGTTTTTGTATATATGCGCCCAAAGGTTTTCGTTTTATAAGAATTAGAAACTGTTATTAAGTCTGTTCCCAAAATGTGGACAATTTATTCAGATAATTCTGCCAGGCTCATAAGAAAATTATTTTATACTTTTTAGTGCGCAAGAAAAACTTCGTTTTTTATAAAATGTATTTTTTATGATGTAAAAATTTATTTAAAAAACCTGTTATTAAAAATACAAAAATATTTTTGTCAATCAACAATTTGTTATAATGCTGAAATATATATCTTATTTAAGCAAATACTTTAAAATTTGTTATAAGAATATAATATAATGAAATCCGCGTTAAACTCTGAAAATAAACAAGGCTTCCACTATTTCCCAGATATAAACATTAACATTTCACTTGTCTATCAACTACTGTTAGTTTTCTAACACACTGTCCTCATGATCGTTAACTTATTGACTTTTACATAAACGCTTACCCTTAAATATTTATAATATCGATCACCGTTATCACCAGTGTTACTGTCATCTAAATAATATAGTCATCGTTGTAGCAATGACATTATAACGTAGAAATACCTTTCTTTTATAATTAAAGAAAATTTTAAATTAAAAAACAGTAAGAACATATTTTTATATATAATTTTTTTTTTTACATCTTTTCAATATTTTAATTTTATTTTATTTATTTATTTTTAGTTCTTGAATTATGGCAAACATATGACGATAATATTTTATTTTTTACAAATAGTTTCACATTTAAAGAAGAATCTGATGAAATTTCGTGCATTGAATGGAGTCCAAATTCAGCATCAATTTTATGCGGAACTAAGAGTGGAAAAATTTACTTATTTTCTACACCATCGTTAAAAAGAATAAAAATTTTACAGGGTCATACATCAAGAATAACATCTGTTAAATTTAATCCAAAATCAAAATATTTTGCATCAAATGATGAAAATGGTAATATTATAATCCGAATATGGCCAACCTGTATTGTACATTTGGTTATTAAGTCAAAATATCAAACTAACACTTTTATGGATTGGCATCCTTGGAATGGAGTTGATCTTGCATATTGTAAATATACTTACATAGATTTTATTTTAACATTTATGTATAATTTGGTCTAGTTGATTAACAATCAACTCAAATACACCAAAAGTACTTAGATTTCCGAAGAAGATTCCCTTATCAATTCCCTTCTCCAGATCTAAAACCTATTATTTGTAAATTGAGACGACTCTCTAGATCTAGAAACGTTTATCTTTTATTTTTGTAAATTTAATTTTTCTTATTTTTTAGCTGAATCATTTCCAGGTTCTATTAAAATATTAAATGTTCAAAAAAATGAAACAGTAGCTCATTATTTGAGAAAAGGTTTTTTTTGCATGGTTGATGCATTGACATTTAGTAAAATTTCTGGCGAATTAGTTATCAGTTGTTGTATTCAAGGTAATAATAATAATTATGACATCCATTATATAATACTTATAAAATTATAATAATGTATGTAGAATTATATTATTAAATAATATAATTATAAAAAATCATTTTATGTAAGCTTCTACATTTTGAGTGTCTTGTTTGTATGCATTACGAGAAACAAAATGTTTAACGGTACTAATTACGAGTCAAAGCCAAATTGTAAATTAATAATATCGTTCCGCTTACCACTAAATCCAATAAAAATATCAAAATTTTTAAATTATAATTTTTTCTTTGTATTATTATAGAAAATGATAGTGAATCATTTTCTTGTGAAGTCCTTGTTATGGCATCATTGACCCGAATAGTTGATGTTTTGAAAACACATGATGATCGTGTCAAAGTTTTAATGTGGAATCCAGATGGGACACAGTTGGCTACAGCTGGTGATGATGACACCCTGACAATATGGAATTTTCTAGGTGGAGATTGTACAAAAAAAACAAAAATTGAAAAAGAATCACAAAAAAATTCGAATAAAATTAATGTTAGTGCAATGTCTCAATTTAAATTTATGAGATAAAATTTATTTATAAAAATTTAAATTTATTACTAAATATCAACACAGTCAATCAATATGTTAAAAATTTTCTTCTCTTTCGTAACTATCGTCTAACATTAATATTATCTAGTTTTATTGGCGGGATAATGTTAATATAATTCTATCAATTTTTGTCAAATTTTTGTATAAATTGAAAATGTATGTAAAAATAAACTAATTTAATCCAACTGAAACTTTGATGTGAATAATTTAAAAATTGTAAAAAAAAAAAATAATTCCTAATATCAATAAAGGCTTATACAAATAAAGCAGGAATATAAAAATAATCTTAAATATTCGAATAATAAAAAAAATTATATATTTAATATATTTATTTCACTATTGTAATTATTACTAATATTATATTATATGTGTACATGAGAATTATTATAATTTAAATCTTTAAATAAATTTAGTCTTAAAAAAAAAAAAAAAATAGATTTATATTTACATTTTAACACCCACATTTTATAAACAATTGTTTAATAAATTTTGTCTGACATTTTTTTGTATTTAATCTTTGTTAGCGACATTTACTAGAAATAAATGTATATCTAGATATCAGCATCATATTAACTTTAGAAACTTAAAAAAGTAATTGTTATTAAGCTTATTATATTAAGAAAAATTTGTCAAGCGATAATAAATCAAATTTGCTACAGTTGTGCTTGATTAACCTTTTAAATCAACATTGAACTTAAGTTTTAAGAAAATCTTTGATTTATACATTAAAAAAAATAATTAAAAATTTATGAATATAGTACGTAGAATTCTTCAAATTGTTCTATATTGGTTGGAAAAATATAACGATTTTTTATTTGGATTTCGATGAAATGTTCACATAAAACAAGTCCAACAACTCTACACAGGTAGAGTATGATTCAAATCACTTGACCAATCCGTTATGCAAAGCTTTCCCTTTCCATTACAAAATTCCATACAAAATTTGCATGAGCTTTTTTCTTAAATAATTTCCCCTAAATTTTGTATGTAATTTTGTAATGGAAAGGGAAAGCTTTGCATAACGGATTGGTCAAGTGATTTGAATCGTACTCTATAAGAAGTTTTATTATTTATATGAGAAATAAATAGTAAGGATACCGACCCTCTACCCACATCATACTTTAATTCAAAAATTAACACAAACAATAAACTCGTTTTCAATTTATTTTCAACATCGTTCTTAATTTTATTTCGAATTATGCAAATTACTGACCATTATAATAATTATATTTTATGGATTTTACATAAACTTAAACAATACAGAAAATCAAGAACAAAAGTTATAAAACCAAATGTGTATATGATTTATGCGGTGGATTTATGTTATAAAAATAGAACAAATTTTTTGTCAGCTGATTTATATAAATTATTATACTTTTATATGTGCAACTAAAAAAAAGAAAAAACCTTATGAAAAATATGAAAATAATTCAGACTTTAAATTAAATTAACTATCAATCATCATCACATTAAAAAAGTAAAACTATTTTTTGCATATTGGATAAAAAAAGTTCGTGTAGCACTTATTAGAAATGTTCAGATATTTTAGTACTTTTGTGGTTTTTTTCAGAGATAATAGGCATTATAATTTATGGGTAATAACAGACGGAGAGGACGATGTTCATGTTGAGACATATATTGTTTAATAAACACTATTTGGTGATTGTTCGTTTGAATCAATATAAAATAAAATTAAAATCAAACTCTTAATTGCTATGACATTTCACGTGTAAGCTTAATAAATAAAGGTATTAAATTAATTTAATTAATATTTTCATTCTCTATGTAAAACAACTGCAAACTAAATTTCAAAATCACAAATTTATTTGGGTCAATTGAAGAATTTGAAATTTCAGGAATTTTTTAAACTATATATAATTATAAAAACATGTCTTTAATGTGAAAACTTGTCCTTCCTGTAGAAATTATTACCATTAAAGTGACATTATCTTTAAATATTTATCAGTGGTTTTTAATTTGAACTACATTTATGTACAGTACATACATATTAAAAGAGCATATATTTATGTTATTTTATGTTATTTATATTCCTATAGTGATGTCATTTTGATGTAGATTTGTGTTATTTTATTTATTTTTTTGTAAATTTTCTCAAATCTACCGACTAAAATTTATAAAAAAAAAAATAATTACAAATTTGATACAAATTTCTTATTTTATTTTACATATTGGTAAATTTGTTGATAAATTCTAATTTAATGCTAGTTGAAAATTTTTTTCAGATAGCTATAATATGTCAATAATGTATCTATTTGTAATTATAAACACGAAAGCATAAATATTTCCAAAAGATATAAATCCTGGAATTTTTCTAATCCCTCCGTCAAGGTTGAAAAAGATTTTGTAATATTATAGGAAATCATTGATTTCTCGGTCGATTTGATTTCAGGGCCTTTTAATTTCGATACGGGTTGAAAAGTTAAAAGCCTTAAGCTCTTAAAAGAAATCATTTTCAATAAACAATTTATTAGAATTTTAATACAGACAACTGCACCTTTTTTTTTGTCAAAATCATGGTTACGCAGATTGCACTGATCGTCTTATTTTTCTCTCAATTTTAATTAAATTTATTTATCTTATGTTTCCCCATTTTGGAACCGAAAAGTTTTTTTTACAAGACGAAGCTCATTTTTGAAGATTCACCTTCTTTTTAACCTTCAACAATTTTATTTTATCCAGAAATTTGAGAAATTATGAATTTCAGACTTCACTTTGGCATAAATTATTATTTTTATCCTTATATTGACATAATGTTGACTTAATTCGGAAAAATATATCTAAGGTATAAGATAATGTAGGTTTGTTTCAACAATTTATTTTTCAGTGATAAAATTCATATTTAATCTATGCAGTTTTTCATCATTAATCTTAATTCTTTACCGCCAATTTTCAGTTATATTGAACTGCCGTGATTAAGGAAAAGCACTGTTCTTTGTTTTTATTTCGAATCTTAATTTTTCAAAGGCTCAATAAAGTTTCTACAAAATTCTTGTTAGAGATTTTCTTGAGTTTTTAATTCATTGCTACTTATTATCTTATTAACAAGATAAATATAAATTTCTAACTGTCTTTTTAAGCATAGAAGTACAATTATTATCGTAAAATGTGATGATTCCCAAATATACTAAACCGCACTTGCTCTCGTAACAACTAATCGGTATAAATATACCTCATATCGTTTTAAAATTTTACCTCTTCCATGGCTTGTTTATTCGATTTTCTAATTTTATTTTCTAGATTAAGTAAGTATAGTTAACCAATGCAATATGAGATTTTCTTATTCAATTAAAAAAAAAAGACATACCTACTACGATTACGACTATTTCATTGATAAAAATATATACAATATGCATAATTTACACATGTGTGTGCCTAAAAACTTTTTTTTTGACCAGTTATTTTAACAAATTTATCTAATATAACAAGTTACATTCAATTTAATAACTATTGTTGTTAAATTAGTTTTAATAGGCATGGTGTATAATGCTTTAAAAAAAATTTCAAATGTTTTTTTATTCAAAAATTACTTCAATTTAATATTATATATTAATATTACATCTTATTTATGATTTGGTATGCAGCATCAAACATGGTTCATATCAAACTGAGATTTTGAAAGAAATAAAACTCCGACGAAACTTCAGTAATATTGCCAATATTTGTCTGTCCAGCTAATGATTTTGGTTGAAAAACGAAGAAAATTAAGTAGTTGAATATTTTTCAACTTCAAATATATTAAAAAGCAAAAATCTAAAAATAATGTAAATTTTGAATTTCATTACAATTAATAAATTTCATCGTTATCAATGATTTAATTGATTCCATTTACTAATGTTACTATAGTTAACTACATATAAATTAAGAATCTCAGCAATGTAATAAAATTTTAAAAAATTTATTTTTAGTTAGTCTGGCGAACTAATATGTGCCGGCGAACTAATGTGCCCACAAAATTAAATTTAAATAGAAAATTTTAAAAATTTTTTTTTAATTTTTATTAACTAAACATGTAAATATCTTTTTTTTCATTTCAATAATCTTGAATGAAATGTCTCTTGTGAATTGTGACAATTGTCAATAAAATCACTTTTAAAATTAAGTGGTTTGTATTTGAAATGTATTTTATACATTGAATTTAATTGGATGTGGTCTTGTATTTTCTACACAATTTTCATTCAATTTCATTCAAATTTTTTTTAACATTATTGAGAATTTTTTTTTCTCTAAATTTTTTTCTATTTTGTATTTAATTTTTATTGAAGATATTTACATTTTTTTTTGTACTCAGAATTTCTTAAGTCTCAAAATTGTATGCATTTATTTCCACAATATTATATGTTCAGATTTCAAATAAGGTTTAAAAACTATTTGTTGAAAATAAATTTTAGCCAGGAACTTCCATAAGAACAGGGGCTAAGACTTAGATTTTTCATCCACTTTCAAAATGAGTGGAATCATGTATAATAGGGAAGTGTAAGTTTATGGTCTATTTTTTCATCGAAGCAAATAAATGGTTGCACGGTTGAAGAGGGCAAATTATCTATATAATTAAATGATTTAACGAAAAAAAATGAAAATAAATTAAATTAGGAAATAATTTTAAGAAATACAAATTACAAGTATTTTTTGAGAGTTTTAGTTTAATTTTTTAATTCAAATTGAATTTGAAGAATTAAAAAAATATAGCTTTCTTTTTTAAATCGAACTTCTAGTTTGGTGCTATTTTCATTATACTGCAGCGTGTTCGTTCGTTAATTCGATTCTCACTCCAGGAATTTGATTAAATACAAGTTCATAACTATCAGAATCACTAAAAAGCACGGATATATAAACAGGATATTTAACTCATACAAAATTTTCGTTCCCAAAAAATATCCATAGTATCACTTACCAGCGCTAGGTTAGTCCCTTATGTTGTTTACATTTATTAATTTAAAATATTCCAATTTTTCCCAAAATATTTTCCGATCGGGGGTATTCTGGTCTAGAAATTTGAAAAAATCTTTTTTTTTTCATATTTTCAAAGTTTAAGAACATGTCCCTTTAAGAACATGTCTTTAAGAGGATTTTAGAAAATTCAAAATATTTTCGGAGATATGGCTGTTTTATTAAAATAACATTTCATGAATTAGACTGGCGAGAAACTTTACGTGAAACTTTAAACGCGTTTTTCTCAAAACTATATTTTTTAAAACGATTGCCATGATAACTCAAGTCCTACTGAACCGATTTACTTCAAATTTTGTAGAGGTCTTCTTCATAGGCTTCTATATCGCATGAACTAGCCTCATCCCAAAATTTTAATGTTTACTATTTTTAAAAATTTCCAAAAACTCAAAAAAAGTGGTCCAAAAACAAATTTTTTTTCAAGTAGTCGCCATTTTGTAAAAAAAATTTTTTTTTTTCAACTCGTTTAGTTCGAACGATAGAGGCATTCGTATGGATTAATAATCGGTTTTGCTTTTTTTTTTTCGAATTGCCAGAAGGGCTGAATCGTGGCAATAGTCACGTGCCAAATTTTTGAGAGCCCCCACTTCATCAGCTGCGAACTCTTTGAATTTTGAATTTTTTACTTTTTTTTTTTTTTACTGTATTCTTAAAACATTAATAAATAAAATATAAAAAAATGGATACTAAAAATATTGATTGGTTTTTTTTACAGCACTTCAAAAATTGCATTAAATTCGTGCCTCTAGACCAGAATACCCCCTTAAGCTTAAGTTTTTCCGGCATAATCGCTTTCAAAAAGGAATTAAACATTGATTATATTTCTTTAAATTTTTTTACACGTTATTTTTTCGTTATTTTAAAAAAAAGCACTATTTTTCTTTTTTTAAATTAACTTTAAATTAAATTTTATTTTATAAACTGACATTTAATTGTTTACTTCCGAAGTCGAACAATAATAAAATTTGTTTTAGTTATAAATTTTAACCAAAGCCAGCGAGCTTTCAAATTAACAAGTTTGTAAAATAATATTTTCAATAAATGTTTGCCTTTTTAAATATTTCTTTTTATTTTGTTGCTGCTAGGAAATCAGATAATCTTTCTTTGGTTAAAGACTTTTATTTTATAATTAGTTATTGTTTTTATTTTAGAATAATTATTTTATAGTACTAAAAGAATATTTATTTTATAAACTAAAATTATAAACTTGAATAAGGGGTTATTCTGCGCCTCGTCGGTCATTTCGGCTAAAAGAAAAGTATTAACTTGAATAAGGGATTCAACAGTTTCGTATCGGTCCCTTATTCCTAACTGTGGTGATTGAAACTACGGATTATTTTAAGTAACTTTTTTTTAATAAAATTTGTTCAGAAGTCAGCAATCCTGTTTATATATCCGAGCTAAAAAGTAAAAAAAAAAAATTCAAAATTGAAATATTGGCTAATATGTTGTTTTGTACTTCAATGATATTTAACCATAATCACATTTCGACTAAACTTACCCAGTTATCTAGTTAGTTGACAGGATTTCTACTTGTCTGTGCTACCACTGCTGTAACTTCTCAAACATCCTCATATACAATAATGATTTATAGCTTTACTTGTCTATTTACAGAAAATATACTATATTAGAAAAATTATGTTCATTATACACTTCCTCTTATCAGACTATCTAGTAGATATATAACATAAAAAGAAATAAAAATAAAAAAAATTAACATGTACATATCACATATTATCTATTTATGTTGTACATTATATTTAAAAATTAAAATTAGTTCATAACTATTAAAAATTAACTACCCATTTAATAAAGTACCTACGTGATTGATAAACATTAACACAAATATTATAAAGATTAGATGACTAGTTTTAATCCTTTCGGTAAATACATAAAAAAAAAATTAAAATAAAAACGAGTTAAAAAAAAAAATTAATACAATTTTATTTAAAACATTTATCAAAAAAAAAAAAAAAAAAAAGCGATACATTTTTATTAGTAGTTTTTATGATGTTTAACAAAAAAAACAATAAACATATTTTAAGTAGCCACAGGGAGAACAACACAAAAATAAACAATTTTTGATTAAACAACAATATGAAAAAAAATAAAAATAAAATAAAAATAAAAACACATATATGAGAGAGTAAAAAGGCGTGATTTTCATATTCAGAAAAAAACAACATAACAACGAAAATAGCGAAACAAAAACAAACGCCCATTAAGCAAATATAAAAATCGCGCATTCACAAAATTGTTCATGCGTGAAAAATTTAAACAAAGTTTAAAAAAAAAAAAAAAAATACCCAAATATGCAATATTTTGTTCTAAATTAAAAAAAAAAAAAAACTTAAACGGAAAAAATTGAAATAAAATAATTACATTGATAATAAAATTAATTGAATCATAAAAACAAGTTGTTAAAATTATGTTTAAAATAGAAATCTAAAAAAAAACAAATTAAACAAAAAATTTACAAATATTTAGTATGTGATCATTAAATTTTATTGTTTAAAAAATTAATAAAAATATATAAATATATTAAACAAAAAAATTTTTTTTTGAAATCCATAAAAAGAAATATTTAGGTACCTATATAAAAAAAATTTCATTCATTAAAATTTTTTTTCAAATAAAAATTTAATTCTTCAAAAAAGAACATTTACATCAATTTCCTTATTTTTTGTTCCATTTTATTGTATTATGTATGTATGAAAATGTAGAACAATCAGAGCAGAAAATTAAAAAAAAAAACATTACAAACACTTAATTCAAGCGAACAAATCGAAAAATTGACACAAATTCCAGTCCGAGGTGGGAATTGAATCCACGATCGAACGCGCCGTAGTATAATGGCGAAACGAATCCTTCGAGTATGATTAATTAAAGTATAAATAAGGTTGGATGCACGTATATATTTTGGCATTTAAGTACTGAAAACGTTCTCTACTGATAAGGCATTTTAGCATTGGAGAGTCAGCCGGATGAATAAACATAATGCGAAAAGCCGAAACATACAGTTCAAGTACTATTGTATATTTACAATTGAAAACATTCATACGTCTGCTCAGAAATGAAACAACGTATAATGAAAAGTATAGTTTCGAGTAATTTGAGTTTAAAGATTTGAAAATTATTAAAAACGTATGGAAAAATAACAAGTAACATACAATTTTCATCTAAAAAACATATTTTAATCAACATTAAGAATATTCCAAAGTTGTACTTATAAAATCGAGTACGAGGAATCGAACGGTGCTATTGTCAAATAATTTCATAAATGTCATACGTTGTTTCATTTCTTAGCAGACGATATTCAACAATTTGTTTTATTTTAAATTTTATTAGAACTTCAAAAATATTATTGAATTAGGGAAATTTTCAGATATGTATGTATAAAATTTTCTATTAAAAAATTATTTATCATACATAATTTTTTACAAATAAAACAACAGTAGTACTGTGATTAAAATACGTAATGCAACTAATTCCACCATTCTTTATTCTAATTTATTTTTAAATTACGATTTTAAAAATAAAATTATTTAGTAATATTTAGGTTTCAAGCATAATATTAAATAATTTAATTGAATTAAAAATACAAATAACCAAATATTAATTTTAATTAAGTATTAAAATATGTCTTATTGGTATTAAAATTTATTTTAGTTATGATTTTTTATTTTAGGGATTTCCAGTAATTAATAATAATTTAGTGAAATAATTTAGTTTAAATCTAATAGTAGATTATTATATATGTTAACTAAATTTGTTATTAATTACGAGTTGTGTATACACACAAACACATAGACACGAGTCAGAATTATATCACGAGACCGAAGGTCGAGTGATATAATATTGACAAGTGTCTATGTGTTTGTGTGTACACAACGAGTTGTCATAACAAATTTTGTTAACATATCCATGCCAGTTTCGGAGGATTTGAAGAAAAAATATTAGTAGGGAGGGGCACCCCACAAGGAGTCGTCATATCTCCATTGCTGTGGCTGGAGGCGGTTAACCCGCTGCTTATAGAGCTACAGGAAAATAATATCGATAACTGCTGCTATGCCGATGATATATCGATTATAGTGGCAGGAGAGAAGGGAAACGACATAAACAGTAAGATGCAACTAGCTGTTGACTTAATAGACCGCTGGGCAAACCAATGTGGTCTCAAACTCAACCCTAGCAAGTCTGAATTATGACTTTTCACTAGTAAAAGAAAAATTGAGGGACTTGCGGTACCTAATATCAGAGGCGCAAGTCTAGAAATGAAAAACAAGGTGAGATACCTTGGGATAATCCTTGATAAAAAGCTCACCTTTAATGAGCATATCTCGGAGAAAAAAGGGAAAGCCCTGAGAACCTACTGGGCCTGTAGAACGGCCATCGGAAGGACTTGGGGACTTTCACCGAAGATAGTACTCTGGATCTATACCTGTGTTATAAGACCAATGGTCGTATATGGAGCACTCGTACGGTGGCCAGTGACAAAGAAGAAAAATATTGTGAAACTCCTGGATCAGATACAGAGATCGGCCTGACTGGGGATAACCGGAGCAGCGAGATCTACTGCAACTAGATCCATGGAAACTATCTTGAATCTTAAACCACTGTCACTGCATGTACAACAAGTAGCAGCTATAAATACAATAGCACGGCTACGCATGACGGGACAATGGATAGAAGGAGAAAATCTCACACCACACGAAAAAGTGGGTGAATTTTCAGAAAGAATTTCAATCGAGCTATCTGAAGAGGTCGTTTGGGATAAGATCGTAGGGTCACTCAACCTGAATAATAATTTCAAAGTTGTAGTGACTCAAACACGACA
This sequence comes from Hybos culiciformis, assembly GCA_964007475.1. Taxonomy (NCBI): domain Eukaryota; kingdom Metazoa; phylum Arthropoda; class Insecta; order Diptera; family Hybotidae; genus Hybos; species Hybos culiciformis. The sequence continues at coordinate 23,333,360 of OZ023274.1, forward strand.
AGAGATACCAGAGGGTACCTTAGAAATTTACACGGATGGTTCCAAAAGAGAGGGACACTGTGGGCTGGGGGTTTACTGCCAGGAACTTAATATAGCACATGCTGCTGACTTTAATGAATCTGCCTAGGTCATACAAACAGAGACCTTGGCGATAAAGACAGCAGCTAGGTTATTAAAGGACATGAGTATAAGAAACAGAGAGATACATATATACTCAGACAGTAAAACTGCTCTAAGTACACTTACCAAAACAGAGGTAAGGTCTAAGACACTTCAAGATTGTCTGAGGGCCCTTGAGGAACTATAACAAGAAAACCGGGTGACCGTTAAATGGGTTAAAGGTCACTCGGGACTAGAAGGGAACAACAGAGCAGACAATCTTGCTAGATTCGAAAATGGAGAGACCTCGGAGACAGTAGACTCTTTTCGAGGTTTCTCGGAGATAAGCAGCAAGATTGACTGTGAGAGTTGGGAAAAACTTAAAACAATATGGCAACAAGTCGAGGGAAATAAAACCACCAAAAAGATTTGGGGAGATCTAAACAAGGAAAAGTTAAAACAGGTACTAGGTCTTAATAGAACCAACCTGCGACTTTTCACGGGCATTTGTACAGGACACATCCTTAAAAACCATGAGTTTAGAATAGGAAGAGCCGACGTAGGAACCTGCAGGGGATGCGGAGAGGAACCGGAAACGGTTACTCACATTTTCTGTCAGTGTCCTACAATACGAACTAAGAGGGCTAGAATATTAGGAGATTATTTCCTACAGAGCCCTAAAGATCTGCAAAAACACAAAGCAGGGATTTTAATTAGGTTTTTGAAAGGAGTGGGGTGGCTCGATGGGGAATAAAAGGCCCATCGGGTAGGGTAGTACAACGGGCCAACAGACCTAAGTGCGAGGGAATACAGGAATTCCCAACCCACAACAACCTAACCTAACCTAACCTAACCTTACCTTATATACTGCTTTAATGTGTATGTGAGAGGTAGTTGCAAAGAGAGAATATAGAGATAATTTATAATGAAAAATAAAAGAACAAGACGAAATAAAACATATATTGACAAGTTCCCTTCTCTTTTGAGAAGAAAATATAAAGAAGAAAATACAAAATGATTTCATTATTCACGCAGATGCATCTAAATGATTGCATGTGTATTGACGGGTATAATATTCCATTTAGTGATTAAATTCTATAGCACTAAATACAACATACCGATCACATACGCATTAAAATATCTTAATGCTTCTAAATAAGTTTCACTTCAAAAAAAATCTTACTTCGTAAATGGTTAAGAAGGACTTCCATTGGATACTAGCCTGATCTAAAAAATTTAAATCTGTTTCTTTTTTCGTTGTGCATATTCCGGTCATGAGCATAAATAAAAAGTAGGCCCCACAAAAAATTCAAAAATGCAGCAAAAAACTAAATTTAGTTTTTTAATTACAAATTAAAAATTTGTTTTTATATATTGTTGTTTATAAGTTGTTATTATGATTTACATAAATGTAAAACGGTGTAATAAAAACATTATTGATCTATAAAAGTTTTAATAATATAATAAAGTTACTGTAATAATTTACGCATAAATTATATTATTTTATATTTATTTATTAAATTTTTTTTTGTCTACCTAACCGAATGAAAGGGTAAAATCTTAAAATATATTAATCTGGATAATCTTAAAATAAATGTGCTAGAAAAAAAACATAATTTTTTGCGACTGGAAGTAAACCGGATCCTTTTTAATCTTCTTCTCATGGAGTTCCAGATGTTAGAATTGATCGTATAGTTAAATACGCGAATTTTACCCAGTAAAACCACAGAATAAAACGTTTCTAATAAATAAGAAAAAAAGATAATTTCTTTCACATTCACATTCTTTTCATCTTTCCACCACTTTGCATTTCCACCACTTGTAAGACTACCCAACTTTAAAAAAAAATATTTCCGTTGATTATTTTGTAGAGTTCAAATGTATGGTCAAAAATGGCGAAAATACCCTATTTTAAGTTTATCTATGAATTCAATTTTATTATTTGCTTTTATTTTTATGGGAACCATTATTACCATTATAATTACCTTCTATAATAATTTTCTAATTACCATAAAATTTTGTAATTAAATATTTTTTATCTTTAATTATAATTTCAATCAAAACATACATTTAATATTTCTAAATCGTTAATTATTAAGTTCACCGCCAAGTCCAAAATTGACCCACTTACCAAAACCAAAATTGACCCATTTACCGGTATCCAATCGAGCTGAAATTTACCACATAGTTTTGTCGTCGATGACAATCCACTTTGACATCACACACTCACACTTGCAAACACACACACACAAACACACACACACAAACACACACACACACACACACACACACAAACACACACACACACACACACACACACAATTTAAAAGATTTATAGTGAAAAACTTTGTTTTTGCTGGTTGGTTTTTTTTAGAGATTATTAATGAATTTATGTGAGATTCACATTAGCTATTGATCTAATTCTTTGGGAGAAATGGTAAGAATGTTGAAGAGTCAAACGTTTAGTTGTTGAACAGATCTTTAACGACTACTTTAACGACTATGTTACAGATCCTTTTAGAACAGCAAGCTTTAAAAATTGTGTGATATTTTGACGGCTCCATTATCTTTCGAAAGGTTCGTGCCAAAACGTTTGAGTATTTTCGATTTTGTTCTGAGCCATTGTAGAGTAGGTTATTAAGCTGATGAGCTTCATTAAGTTGCTAGCGTCTGCCGGTTTTGTCATCACACATCAAAATTATTTTTTTCTTAAATCGTGATAATGTTTTGACAATAAACGTGATCTCAATAAAATATCGTAATGCTCCTTAAGAAGTTTCACGCAGGGCCGGCTCCAGTGATGAAGCAGAAGATGCACGACATCGGGACCCCACGAAAAAAAAGGGCGCTAAGATCGAAAAATTTTCCTGTAATCTTTTTTTAAATGTTACATTCTCAAAAAAGGCGCTAAGATTGATAAAAACTAGGCGATTTTTAATTTAATTTTTTTTTATATCTTGTTTATCAAAGTTGGCGCGAAGATGAAAATTGGAAGTCCAAATTTTTTTAATTTAAAATAATTTTCAGTTTTATATGTTTTACTTTTGTTTATACATGTTAACATACATTAAAAAATTTATATAAGTAAAATTCAGCAAAACCAATCATTAAAAAGTTATAAATTTGTTGTTCATTTAATTTTTGTGAATGTCAAGTATGTATATATTATAATAATGTGATTTTTGAATTTTTACCTTTAGAATTCAATATTTTTTTTTAATTGATAATAAACTTACAAAAAGCATTATAATAGTAGATTACAATACATGTTAAGAAAATTTGTTATTCTTGCGAGTTGTGTACACACACAAACACATAGACATGAGTCATGTTTATATCACGAGACCGAAGGTCGAGTGATATAATATTGACGAGTGTCTATGTGTTTGTGTGTATACACAACGAGCTGTATAACAAATTTGATTAACATGTATTGTATACTGCTTTAATGTGCATGGGAGAGGGAGTTGAAAACAATACATTTACAATGAAAAAAATAAACAAAAAAGTTCAAAATGAAGCAAGGAATAAAATTTAATTAATACGGAAGTAAATTTATTTCTCGAAATGATTTCAAACCGGATGATTTAAGATCAGCTAATTCCTAAAATATTAAAAAAAAATTAGTAATTTTTCCAAAAAAAATTATTCATTTTCTTTTTTGCAAAAAAAAAAATCGAATAATTTTTTTTTAGAAAAATTACTAATTTTTTTTTTATTATTTTAGGAACTAATGGTCTTATTAAATTTTATTTAATTTTATTTTTAATTATTAAAAAAATAATAATAATTTTATAATTTTTTTTTTTTTAAATTAAAAATAAAATCAAATAATAATTATATAATTATAATTTATATTTACAATAAATAATATTCTTGTTGCTGCCATTTTCCTCGTTTGTTGATAAAAGAAAAAAAAAATTCTTACTTGACATTTGACAATTCACAGCAAACTTTATAATGACAACAAAGATATTTTCAGGGTTACCATTGTTCTATTTTTATTCATTTTGTTTTTTTGAATAAAAATAAGTGCAATTTTTGAAGTGTGGTTTAAATTTTTGTACTAAAATCCAACCACACTCGTTTAAAAATTTAGTAGTAGAGGTTCGAAGATCCTTTAAAAATAGTAGATTGAAACACATGTTAAGAAAGTTCATCGACTGATCGACTGACTGATCAATAATGCTTTTTAGAAAAAAAAAAAAATACCCACGTATTTTTTTTTTGGTTCTTTTTTTTTTTTTTGTTTGCTCAGAGGGAAAATATAGATTAGCTCAGAGGGAAAATATAGATTTTTAGCATCATAAACTAAGCTTTGTTTGACATTGATATGATGCATGTGAGAGGTATACATTTGCAATTTTTTTTTTTTTTTTTGGTATTTGTCTGTATTGAAATATTGTGAGTGTTAGTGATATTATTTTTGTTTATAGTATTACGCAGTTCAAAATGAAGAATGTAAATACAATATAGAGCAATGTAAATACAATTTACATCACAGGGAAATGTAAATACAATTTACATTCCTCTATAATTGCATGTGTATTGATGCATGTAATGGACCATTTACCGAGCTAAATTTGCAAATGTAAATACAACTTACCGAAGCCCTGCGCATTAAAATAATTTACGATGTATGATGAAGTAGCACTAATGAAATATGGCCTTATAATTTCTTAGCGAATACTATTAAGTCTACCACTTTCAGTAGGAGTGGCGAAAAATTATTTTCCAGACTAATTAAGTTTATTTACTATCAACCATTTCTGAAGAGAGAGTATTTGGCTTGGCAATGATTGCTATTGAAAGCGATATTTGTGATTAAATTAAAATGAGAGATATTTTAGATGAATTTGTTTCCATCAAAGTAAAAATAATAATATTTTGAATTTAATGTTTCGCAATTTATAAATATTAGATTTATTTTTGGTTTTCTATGAATTAATATTTATTTTAAATTATATCATCGAATTTACTATTTCTCTCTTGAGAAATTGTTGTTTTATTTGTGTTTTCTATGATAAACTTCCTGCAAAGGCGCTCCACAAAGGTTGCATCAGGCGCTAGAGCCGTTCCTACTTATACGTAATTGGTTAAGGACTCTGAAAGCGTTTTTACAGGATGTTGCTAAGTACTAAGAAAAGAACAAAAAAAAATTCAATAAACATATTATAAATTTTAATAAAATAATTCTATTAAAAAAAGAAAATTGTAAATTTTTATTATTTAATTATAAATAAATATAGTTTTATAAATAGTTAACAAATAAATCATTTCATTTATGTTAATTATTTTCTGTTAAAACGTCAAATTATAATTTGATTAATGACTTTTGAGTTCTAATAACAAAATTGAATTGTTTCAAGATTTTCGAGAAAGCTTTTAATTACCAGCATGCGGTGATTAATACAAATTGCAATATTCATATTATAAATAAAGTATATATACAATATATATTAAATCAAATATTTCGGAATAATGACAAATAATTAATAAACTAAGTTTTAAATTTCATATTGATTACATTAAGTAAGAAAATAGGAAAATTGCTAAAAAACTAGTATTACTTCTAGGTCTAACTCATTAGAAATAAAAAGTCTTTTTGCTGTCTATATTTAATTTATTACTGATATTTAATTTATCCACTGATATTTTTGAGAGACGTTCAATACCAGTACTAATTCAAGGAATACAGATAATTTAATTAATGTATACATCAATTTAATTAATGTTTACATCACATAGTATAGTTTGTTTCATTTCATTGCGTTATCGATATGTGAAGGACAAACGAGAATACCTAACCTTAAAAGGAAGTTGATGGTTATGTTATGGGAAAATAATGATTTAATGAATAATAATGGATAATACTTACAATGTATAAAAACTAAATGTTAATTATACAAATAGTAAATTTTGTTAAATAAAGAAAAGACAATTAAATGAAAAAAAAAATTTATTATCGAATGTATCACAAAAAATCCCTAATAAATTGATTATGAAAGTGTTAAATATTTCTTTTAAATTATTAAAAATTGATTATAAACACCAAGTTTTTGAATTTCTCAAAATTTTTAATAGCTTAAAAATTTCCTTTCAAATTTTAATAAGTTGATTAATTTTGTTTTTTTTTTTTTGTAACAATATGTAGCAATTTATTTGCTCCATAAAAGTAATATAATAATAATAATAATATAGTAAAAATGTTTTAAAAATAGAACAGGCATATATACATAATGTATATTATATGCATATTTTTAAAGATTAAAATTGTCTTACGGTATCTAAGCATAACCTATGATTAACCTCTCTATACATTGTATACATAATCTTGGTTTCACAAAAAAAATATTTGAAACCAAAACAGAATTAAAAAAAACTAAGTTAAGAAAAAGGAAAACGAAAATAAGAAAAAAACATAAAAAAAATATTTATATTAAAAAAAAAACAACAATGTTATTTTTTCATCGTTCATCAGAAGCGCGCTTTGAGCGTGGGCAATTTCTTTTTTCGTTATTTTTTTTTTATGTAATTGTTAGAAACATTACATACAATAAAAACAAAAAAAAACAAAAAAAAAAAACTATGAGCCAGGTTACATTATTTTCTTTCTATATGTTCATTATATGCTTTTTTTTTATATCATTTTTAACAATGTCGATTATTTACAAACAATGTGTCAACTTTGGTGTTGTAATGTGAAGTCTAAATAAGTCGAAAAACAATTGTCCATTGAATTAATCCTTATTTTTTTATAATGGGTGTTTTTGTATATAAATAATGTACATATTATATACATATATACACATAAGTTTATACATACAACTAATTTAATAAAAAAAAAATTTCGTTGACTAAAAAAAAAAAAAAAAAATTATAATGTGACACAAGAAACTGTTAAATTAATTAATTTCAAACATGACAATTTATTTTCTTTCACTTGTTCTCTAAAAATTTTTTTATTTTTTATTTTGTTGAACTTTAAAAAAAACAAATGCAATTCGTACCATATATGAGACATGTTGATGTTTATAACTTTATTTATTTCTGTTTTTTTTTATAGTACGGCACTATGGGATGTATACTATGGCACTATGGGTTGTATACTATGGCATGCTTTAGAATTTTTTTTTCATTTTTTTTTTTTAAATTTAGATATTTTTTTTTTTTTGGGAAGATATATTTAAAATGTGAAACAATTTTTGTGTGCACAACAGATAATAATGTTTGGAACATTTTTTTAGTTCATTAGCCTAAGTAGAACAAAATAAATCTTTTATAGCTGTTATTCTTTAGTTGACATATTTAACTTTTTAAAATAGGGAAAAGAAGAAACAAAACCGGGAGCTGTAATTTACACAATTATTATTATTTAAATAATAGAACTAATTCTTATTTAATCAAATATCAATTTAAATTTATTTTTTAATGCATATCTGTTAAATCTTATTTTACATTATTTAGATATTTAACAGATTAGATTTTGTAATAAATAAATACTTAAAAACAGATTATTCTTGAAATTAAAATGACTCTTTATTTTAAAAGCAAAGTTACCTCTTTTAATTTAAATTAAAAAATAAATAATTATTATTTTCTGCAACAAAATAAAATTTAAATATAGTTTGTTAAAATTCGATTAGTGTTTTTTTTTGATAATTGTACGTCGCGGCTCCGAAAATCAGTGAGCAATATCTAAAATCATTTTTGTTCTAAATTAATAGAGCAGAATTTTTTTTTTAGTGTTATTTATCAAAAAAAATTTTCTTGCAACATAAATAATCAAAAATATTTAGAAAAATATTCAATATCAGATAAAAATCAAAAAAAATTTTAATGTTAATAAAAACTGAATAAGCTATTAATAATTTATAAAGTATAAACATAAATTATGTAACCTCTAACGTCGAACATCTTATCTAATATAATATTTAAACATTTAGGTTCATTGGAATTTATATGTATTTATACCTTATAAAGTTCATGACTTCAACAAAAAAGCTTTTTTCTTGTGACCTTACGCATAATAACAATTCGAAAAAAAAAATACAAAAAATAAAAATATAAACAAAATAAATTTTGTTGAATGAAAATTATAAATATATAGATATAGATAAATTGTGTTTAGAATTTTCACTTAAAAAAAAGCTTTTTTGGCAAGGAAACATAATATATAATTTCTATAGCAACATGCCATGGTCTAAACAGAGAGAAAAATAAAATTATTCCTAAAAAATAACATTAATACATATTAGCTAATTTTGTAATAATGAAAATAAATATATTTAATTTAATTTTAATAAAATTATTTTTAATTAATTCATTTTTAATTCAAAAATCTATTGAAAAATATGTTGAAGGAAAAGTTAAAACTTTAGAGGTTGGTAGAGGTTGGGCTGTTCAAGGCAGCAATAAAAATTCTTAAAATATATATAAAAATTTTTTGTTTTTTGTTCTAGGATTGGGTATTTTTGGCACGCTTTTGTTTCCTCTCCGGACGTGGTCGATATGAATATACTATTGAATTCGACAGGCGTAATGGTGAACCAGAATTGCTTTTATATTATGATGAAAAAACTCAATGGCCTGCAGTTTATAAGACTGGAAAGGTACAGTTCTGATTTTTTTTTTTTTTGTTAGAAAAGTTGATTACTACAAAGAAGTTTTCGATAATTATTGTCACATTTTGATAAGTATCGTTTTCATGTACTTTCTAGATCGTCTCGGTGTAAAGGTATTGTCAATATTTATTTCTGAACAATTGGCAATCGGTGACTGTAATTCATACTTTAACTTGAATTCAAAAATCGTTTAATTTATTTTCTTAATAATATTTTGCTTCTCTTTATTGTTTAAAAAAACTATTCTAACATAATATAAGAATTCTCATTTTTGTAAATTCGATACCAAAGATGACCAACCAAGAGAAAAATCCTACCCCTTAAACAACTTTTTTTTTAATAACCATATAAAATAGGATTAAATCAAGGTAGATTTGTAATAAAATATTGACTTATGTGATATATTTTAGACATGCGCACAAAAAGTTTCGGTATTGAATCCAATAGATAATCAAATAATAACACTATCAGCAAGATCACCCAATAGTTTTAAATCAGGTTGTACACTTCATGCAGTTCCAAAAGAATCAGAATTTAAAAATAATAAGTAAGTATATACATATATAGTTTTTTTCACTTTCTACTCTTCGAAATCGATTAATTTTTTTTTTAATTTTATGTATAGGCCTTCAATAGAATCAACTACAATTCCAGATATCGATGAAGAAGAGAATTCAACATATTTTGATCAATTTATTATGTCAAGTACACCTAATCCTAATTCAATGTTAACTGAAAATATAAATAATTTAAGCTTAATCGAATATTTATTTGGTGTTGAGTCTTTCAATTCCACAGACGATGAAAGAAATATGACACCATTAGATTTAGAAAGAAATGGATTAGAGAATGATATTGAAAATAATACAAAATACTTGGATTATGTTGAAGAACTCTTTAAATTGGGAAACGATACAAATAGAGTAAATATGATAATTTCTTAATTTATTGTTCTGCCGGTATTTTGATCATAACATATACAAGCTTGGTTAATTTAAAAAAAAATATATCGTCATGATGATTCCAGATCTCCTACCAATGTTGTTCTCTGTTATTAAAAATTAAAAAAAACTTTAACAAAACTAACACAAACTATACGATAAAAATAGAAAATGTGCTACGGTATTAACATAACATTTTAATTCAAGTCGACGTGACGATTCGTAAACTAATAATCAAAATCCACATTGAATTAAAAATAAAATTTAAATTATTTTACAGTCAAGAATGAAACGAGAATCAGACTTGAGGCCGAGATCAGAGAGGCAAACATTTACTGTTATATGCAACAGTGCAGGAAGTTTTTTAACAGTTCGTGAAAGGTGGTGGTAAGTTTTTATAACATTATAGATATTTATGGACATTAAAATAATATTTATATAATTAATATAAGGTATATTGCAATTAGTAATTGTGGTAATAAAAACGGTATCAATATAAAATATAAATTTAGAATGACAAATGGACCACTAGGAGATTTTTGGCATGAACATTTTTCTGCAGATGAAATGTGTAAGTACATGTTGCATTGGTTTAAATACTTTCTCTTCTGTTGACATGATGCGGCGTCATCATAAAACTCAAGACAAGTAGTGTAACTTTCCATTCCTTACATAAAAAATCTAGAATTTTTGAATTGCTCTTTCATTTCAGATATACCACCCATTTTATTAGCCCAAAGCTTAGTTTACACATTTTTATTGTTAGCTGTTTTTGTTTGTGCTGTCGAACTAAAAACAAGACATTTATTTCACTGCACTTATCGGCTGTTTACCTTAAGTGTTTCACTTCAATATTTTGGAATATTATTCCTGGGTGTAGCTTGGGCTCGTTATGCAATACACGGTGTAGGTCCGCATACAACATTGGGGACAATATTTCAAGGAGCTTCAGAAATTGTATTTTTAATGGTTCTACTATTAATGGCTAAAGGATATACTATAACAAGAGCCAGACTATCAACATGGTCAACCATTAAATTAACAATTTTTGTTAATATTTATATTGTTTTTTATATTTCATTATTTATATATCGTGAAGAAGTTTTTGATCCTGGCGATGTTTTAAATTTATATGAATCAGCTGCAGGCTACGGTTTGGCAGCGCTCCGAATATTCGCTTGGTTAGCTTTTCTTGTTTCAACTGCAAATACTCTGCGAAAAAATCCAGAAAAAGCCAATTTTTTTTATCCATTTGGAGCGCTCGGTTCAGTTTGGATTTTGGGTGGACCCATGTTAACTTTTACGGGAATTGTACTATTTGATCCATGGGTGCGAGAAAGTGTATTGTATGGTGTTTTTACAATATGTGCAATTGGTGGTCATGTATCATTTTTATATCTGACATGGCCGTCTCGTGCCAATAAGAGCTTTCCATATCATGTCAGGACAAATCACGTTGGAGTTATGTCAACAGATGATGATGGAGCCGATTATCCTAGGCACATTTATGAACCTTCAAATGATAATAATGATAGTAATGGCATGCCACTATCAAGAACTGACGAGATAACAAATGTTTACAATCAATATCTTCAAGAGAGAAATTATTACAATGAAACAGTATCAAACCCTTATAACCATATGACACTAGCAGAATCAGATAACAAGGGAACGTATGAAAATCGTGGAAAAGTAGTTTCAAATAAGTCTGAAGAAAATTTAACCGATTCAGGTCATCCGTCAATTGATGATGAAGATAATAATGATGAAGAAAAAAAAGATAACGGCAGTCCAAAAAAAGACGATGAAATGAAAAATACCAATATTTTACATAGTAATAATCCCAAGAAGTTAGAAAGAAATCCATTTATCATTAATAATGAATTAAAAAAACCTCCAAATAAAATTATTTTAGAACCACTAATTTTAGCAAAACCTGGAAATGAAAATAAAAAAGAAGTTCCAAAACATCTTTTTGCAGCCAGAAATTCAAATACTTAATTAAAAGGAAAATGTTATTCGTTTAAGCTGATGTGTTATGTCACTAATTTTTCTTAGAGTTTATTTTAAGGAAATACATAATTAATTAATAATAATTTTTATATAAATAAACTTTAGTTAAATACAGAATTATTTAAATAATTTAATAAAAAAAAATATATATATATATAAAACCAAAATATAAAATATTTTATCCCATTAGGATTCTGCGTTTAATTCATCGCAGTCGGCAGAACCTTGCATTAAGATTCATAAAATTATATTTTTACTCACAAATTTTAAACACAAATTACCAAATAAGTCCGATAAAGTATTTTGAAAATTTAAAAAGAAAAAAGATTTTTTTAATCTTGTAATAAATCTGAAATGTAAAATGCGGCTCCTGACAGAATTATATCATTGTCGTTTTCATTTGTTGGTACACTTAAATTGCATATGTGAACATCTCGCATAATATTTGAATATAATGGTAAGCTTGTAGTTCCAGAATAATTATTTGTTCCTTCTTTATTCTCCACATATGTGATAAAAAACTCTAGTGATTTATTTTGATTATTTGTTGATTTATTAAATATTACTAATTTGTCTGAGACAAAATCCGCTCCATCAACCTAAAATGAGAACATGTTGATTTAAATCAGTAATTAAAAAAACAGAAAAGTAAATATAAAATCGAAATCAAACTATTCGGCAGTAACTTTCATGTGTGAAAATGAAAGAAATTAGTTTTAGATTTTAATTCACAAAAACTTACCCTAACAGAATTAATTTTAACTACTACCGGTCCAACTATTTTCTTTATTCCTGAAATTAATGTTAACTTCGATGACGGTTTCTGATTCTCATTAGCAATACATAATTTCAAAGAAGCAATAAAAGAAGAAACATTAAAAATTGTAGTCACGTCGATGGCATCACAAAATGTCAAATGATAATCACTTTTATATCGTTTTTCTGTTTCAATCGCGCGGGATATAAAAGCTCGAATATATTCAAAGGCTGTTTTAGGTCCAGACCAAATCAGTTTCCACGAAATCGGGACCTACAAAGTTTCCATATTTATTATAGAATAAAATAATAATACATAGGTAATTATAATCCGAAATCAACTTACTTGATTTTCCGCCAATGCTTTGAATGTCTTACTATTATAAGCGTCGTTTAAATTTTTTGCTTGCTTCAGAATCAAATGCGCACGAACTAAGGTTGTGTGAATTTCCTAAAACAATGAATTTACATTGCAAATAACATTTACTATTAATTCTAGAAAAATTTGATGTGATACTACCTTAAATAAAAGTGCAGCCAATTTTAATTCAGATATTAAAAAATCTTTCCATGGCATTTCTGATTCAACAGATTTTGTATCGAAAGCTGTTTTATCAATTGTACTTCCCTAAATTGAAGTTCAAGTTAATATTTTTATAAGAGCTTGCAGACTTTTTCAGGGTTAGTACATATTGACTTAAAGACTCTTGAAAGAGTTTCATTTAGGATAATATGGCAAGGGCAACATTGCTCAATGGGGACTACGTAAGTAAAAAAAGTCTTATTACTTATTTTTTGTTTTTGTTTTTACTTTTCAAAGTGCATTATTGCAAAACAATACACCAGTCTGATGATCAAAAATTAAAATTTTCAAAAGCTTACATTCGCAAGTTTCTTCCACAATGATAAGAGAGGTTTAATTCTTTTGTCTAATGATTCGTTAGCAATTTCAGAGTTGTCATTGTAATAGAAACCTAAAACATAAAAAATTATAGAAAATTATTGAATCAAAAAGTTATTTTCATACTTCTTAATGATTGAATAATATTTTTACAATATTTCATATTTCTAAATAAATCAGAAGTACGCGAAAAACCATAATGTTCTGGTGCATCTGAATCTGGTAGTTTCTTTATTATATCATAATAATCAGAAATTTTATCTAAATTTGGAATATTAACATTGAATTTTAGAGGGCTCCATTTATTTCCTATACTTGTGTCATTAAAGAATTCAGTAAACAATTTTTCTAATATTTCTAAATCTTTTGGATTCTCGATTCGGCCCCCATAAGCGATTATTTTTAGCATACCGTGTAGTATTTTCCAATTAAATTTATTTGCTTGACCTGAAGTTGCTCCATCAAATAGTTTCAAAACTTCTAATCCAGATTTCATATCAGAATCATTGAAATCGTATAGCTTGGACCAACCTTGTGGAATGTAATTTTGACGTTCTTGTACAACTGAATTAAGTATGAAAAAAATTATATTTAATTTGTTTGATTTGGAATTTAATTTTGTAGACATTTTCGTTGTTGAGTTCCAATGCCTTAAAAGGCGATCTGTTTTATTTTTCAATCCACTCGGGGATTCATACAAAACTTTTGTATACTTGTATGTTATATTTTCAGGTAAATTTTTCGTTGTATCAGTTATTAACCATAATCTGAAGTCATTATTCGATGTAATTGTAGATAATGCTCTATCCATTTTAATCAGCATTTGTGGCATTAGGTGGACATTTTTAACACAAACCCATTTTCCACTTTCTGCATAATTTTTAATTTTATCTATTATTTCGACATCCATTCCTGGTCCAACAGAAACTTCTACGTAGTTGCTCAATTTTGATATTTTATTTAAATGCTGTCGTATTTCTTCTGATGGATCATTTCCTGATTCCGTAACAAGGAGAATTGGTTCAGTATTAGACGACTCTTCTATAATCTTCTCCATAGTAATTTGAGATACAAGTTCTGGCTTAACACCAATAAAACTATTTATCACGTCGTCCATGTAAAATGCCATTAATTCTGGACGGAAAATTTGTATGATAAGTAATTTTTGAAATTTTGTTAAAGGTAATGGAATGTCTTTGATACTGTTTTCCTGCAAGATATTGGTCCAAATTGATTCATTATCCAGTTGTAGGGTATTAAAGACAGACGGCAATGCAGAAGCTAGTGCTATTAACTTTGGACTCAGTTCTGATTTAATCCATGATGGGATATGATTAACACTTTCATGCTTTTCGTCCGCAATGGCGAAATTTGTAACGAATAATTCCCATTCGATATCAGATATTTGATCGGGATACGAACTTCTAGATAATTGAAGTCCAAGTGTTAAATGGCTAAGTTTAGGTGTTGATCTACATAAAAATTGATAAGTTTGTTTAACTAAATGTTTATAAATTTTTTCATCCTCAATATTCCCACAAATTTTGAGTGAGTCGCCATATAGTTTTAAATATGATTTCAACGATATATCGTAGATTTTTCTAATATTTACAAAAAAATTTGCAGCTTGTGAACAAAAATATCTATATTGATTGTATTCATTAAAAATTGATGATTTTATTTCCAATGATTCTTTCAAAGAGCTGTCAATTTTTGAGCTACTTTCTTTAACCTCATTCAAAGTTAATATAAGTTTGGTATTTTTTAGTATATCACCTTTTGAAATTGAAAGTTCCTTTAGAAGTTTATTTTCGAGATCCTTTCGTTTTTGCAAAAGGTCCGCTTCGGATTCAAGGATATTCAAGCGTTTGCTTTCAAGTTCAGGCTTACGTTGTAAAATCAATTTAGATAACAGTTGATCAGTTAGACCCGTTGATGTAATCGTAAAATTTATTTTTGTTATATACTCTTTAATTTCAGATGGAACTTCAATATTACTCATTTTTGTAAATAATATTAATTTGAAGTCATCGTGAAATTCTACCAATTTGTTTCCAACTTGTAACATTTTCTTATTAAACTTAGAATATATTCGATTGAAAATTAATGGCAAAACTGGTGGGATCATCTCATCACCACCTTCAATCATAAAGATTTTTCCAAATCTAACTGCTAACTCTAATTGATACGAAATTTTATTAGAATTAATAGAAATAATTTCAAATGATTTATTAATCGAGCTTAAGTATTGTTGCAACCATTTAAAAGCCGATTCTGTTGGGTCGACAATTAGTGGTATTGGGTATGTTCCAAATGGTAAGCTGTGTATTATTTTAACCAAAAATACAGCATTTTCCAAGGCCTGAGTATCTCGATTTAGGCCCATACCTTCCCAAATAACTTGATCTTGATCATTAATAAGTTTTTCGGTTATCTCAAAATGTTTTGAGCCGACTTCCGAAGAAATTTGTTCTATCAAAATTTTTCTTTTATCAATTGTCAAATCAAGGAAAGCATTTATAATTAGCGAGATCCAAAAAGCATTTTCACTTATTACTTTTTTTTCGTCTTCATAACTTTTCAATTGATGATTCCAAGTAACGTATTCAGAAGAAAGTTTTTCAACCAAAATTTCTGCGGACTTTAAAGTATTTCTAGCTTCTTCTAATTTAATTTCAAGTATTGCAGCTTCTTGCGTATATTTATTAAGCTGATTAGAAAGTTCTTTAACTCTATCATCAACATCATTTAAACCTGAAGATAATGATTTAATTTCATTTTCGGCAATCAATAAATTTCTTTGAAGTTGTTTTTGTTCTTGTTCTAGTGGTTTAATACTTTGCATTACCTTTGAATATTTTACATTTGCGATTACCCAGGTAGCTAACGGAGCTGCTGCAACAGAAGCTCGTTTAGCATTTCTGACGTCAAAACTATCCGATTTAGTTTCTAAAAGTTTTTCAACAGCTTGACAGTTTTCTGGGCTTATTTGACCAGGGTCTAAAGATTTTATATCTTCTTTAACACCTCGCTTAGCCAAGAAAGATTTCATACTGTTCCAAGACGTATCTCGAGTACCCATTAAACGTAAAACACCTTCTAAAATATCTCGAATTGTTTCCGGGGGCGCCCGTAAGGATCTTATTTCAGATAAAGCTTCTGTTTTAATTTGCCCAACAGCGGCACTAGCTTCCTTCAATATCGGCTCTACTTCACTTAACTCTTCGGCAATAACTTTTTGTCGTTCTTGAAGTCGTTTACTACTTTCTTGAGTTTTTGTTTTCAATTCTAACAGATCTGTTTTTTGATCATTTGCATTTCGCATTGTTGAAGATATCATCTCTAAGGCTTCATTAGCTAGTTTACGTTTTTCCGCGAGGGCTTCTTCTTGACCGTGAGCATTTTCTTTTAGCTCATCGACAATTCTATATGCATCTGCCAATTTATTAACTCCAGCACGCAAACGCTCAGAATGTTCATTATTTTCATTTAACAGATTTTTATGTAAAAAATAATAAGATTTTATCATTTGTTTTAAAGTTTGTGAAGACAGATTTACAGCTTCGTATTCAATAATCTTAGAAAACAATCCGGGAATTGAAATTTCTTCTTTATTATCAGACAAATTTTTTATTAATTTTATTGGCAATGTATTTAGGGTGGAATTAGATGGGGGCAGATCCCAAATCAGTTCGGTATTTCTATAAAAAGTAGGGAAATTGTTGAATATTTCGTTCATTTTATCAGCTTCTGAATTTAATAATAAAATTAGATGCAAATTTTTAGTCGCTTCTAGAAAAAAAAAGTAAATTATGACACATGTGGCAAAATGTTTTCAAAATATTAGCTTCTAAAATTATTTATACTTTTGAGGAAATAACTAGCCAACGAATCCTGATATCCTTCCAATTGAGCAGAAGTTTTTAATGGATTAGCAAGAGATTCCAAATCATCACCGAATAAATCTAAAATTTCGCATCGTTCAAAAATAGCTTCAATCGGCTTCATTATATCGGGTAAGTAGATTAACCAGCAATGATCTATTAAAAAAATAGTTCTTACATCTTCCAAAGCAGCAATTTGCATTGCCTAAAAATAAGGAAATACGTAAAAAAAAAAATTTATTCAAGTTGTGAAAGTACCATTTTCAAATCGTTATAAAAGTCCGGCATAGAATAATTTTTAATCCCTTGAGGAACTAAAATTTTTGATGATGATGCCATTGAAACATAAATTGAGTCCAATATTTCTGAGCCCGCAGTGCTCACAATTACCATATGTGAATTTGGACGGCTTAAAATACGCGAAACATAAGCTGTTTGTTGTAATAATTCTTCCGTTATGGGAGATTCAATCAGAAAAGTTTCAGAATTACAAACAGTTATTGACTTTTGAACTATCTCATTCCATTCCTCAGAAGTTACTGATGATATTTTTCCACATTGGATATTTTTGGATACGAAATACATGTCCTAAATAAATTGCAAAAGAAAAGGAATTTGATTATTGAGTTTTGAAATATTTTTTTAACTTTTACCATTTTCACAGATTTTATAAGAGCTCCTAAACTATTATACATAATGTCATCAAATTCATCCAATTCATCTTGGGTACAGAGACGACTACGAAATATAACATTGATCTCTGTTAATAAAGCCTAAAAATTTATAATAAATAAAAAAAAAATGCAAAAATTTAATATAAAATGAAATGGAAAAGCCAAGAAAAATTTAACCTCCAACAGCTCTAACGAAACACAGGGTTATTTTGTCACATAAAGCGAACAAATATTTGTAGCTGACTTTATAGATTTTTTTTAGCTCAAATGAACATATTTCAAATGTTTATCCTACAGTTTTTTTTAATGTAAATAAAATTAATTAATTATTACTTCGCTGAAAAAGTCCTCATTATATGCTTCTAGATTTTCGATAACCTTCACTAATGCTTTTGGCGTATAATTAAAATGAACTCTATTATTTCCAATTTTCTCATTCAATCGAATAAATAATTTTACTAAATTTTCTTCAATATATTGTAAATTTGGTAATGATTTAAATGATTTTACAGCAACTTGTAATTTATTTCGAACAATTAATAATAGATCATTATCAGACGGATATTTTACTCTTAAATAATTATTCAAACACATAAATCTGGATGATAATTTTTGATTTGCTGTTTCAAAATTTGTAACTGAACAGCATATTTGTAATCTAGATATTGATATCCATTCTAAATTTTCAGAATAAAATCCTTTACGTTGAATTAGTTGTAATAAAAATTCAATAACTTCACTGCTACCCCACGAATCATGAAATAATAAATCAATATTTTTGAAGAACATTATTATTTTTTGTTGTAGTGGCTTACATTCTCGTCCTCTATTACCCGATACGGTAATAGTATTCTAAAAATAAGCATATTAGTTAATGTCTAATTAAATGTAAATAATATTATATTGTTTTCCTAAACTAAATTAAACTAAAAAGGCGGCAATAGCAACACAAAATTTATCATAAATACGTAAATTTTAACAATTCAACATTTTTGTTTGCAAACAAAACAAGTCATATCCACTTCAGGATTACGTTTGAGAACTAATTTAAAAATTTATTTTGTTATTTGCACATTGTTTGATAAAAAAATTTTATATAAAAATGTATCCATAAAAGTCATAGGCATACTAATTCGATGACATCATTTAAATAAGTGTTTGGTTGAAGATAAAAATAAAAAAATTTTTCAAGTTTGTATTAATAATTTAAAATGGTCTGATACACCAGATAACCTCTAGGCTGATCTAATAATTAAACTCAAGCTGTCTAAACTTAGTTCTAGTTCTGTTCTACATATTCGTACATATTTGAAAAATATTAACTTTTTTTTAAAACTTACTTGTTTTATCATATGTAACACATAATTTGCATTTATTTGCTTACTACAATTTATTGTTATAAACTGATAGCCACTAAATTCTGAAACTGCTTCTTTAATTAAAATACTTTTTCCAGTACCTGAAGGACCAATTACCAAAAATGGTTGATACTTTTCTAAAAATTTTCTTAATATATTCAAGTAAGTTTGAATATGCGGGGTTTTAATTAATTCTGAACCATCTGTATGACTGTCCATCTGATAAAATGAAATTGCATTTTTAGCTTCATTGTAATATGCCACTTCAGCTCTAGTTGGATCCGATATATAAATATCGAAGTTTTCATATAATCTGTTAGCTAGCTCATTATGCTCTTCAAAGGATACAAAATTCATTAAAGTACCAATTAAATTAACGCAGAAATGCTCTTTACTATTACAATTTGATATATTCCGAATGATATCTCTGATAAGAGATGCTTTAAGCTCTTCATAATGTTCAATTGATCCTTTGGCAATATCTAGTGCCTTATAAACATACTGATCTATGAAATTTCTTAGATAATCACCGTTTTCTCTGAATGATATGAAGTGCTCAATTTGGATATTCATATCAAGATCTTCAGAGCTTAAATTAATAATACCCATACGTGATATTGTAGCGGGAGACGCATGAGCGAGACTATGTGTTTCAAAAATAAAGTTCACATTATTTCCAAACTGTATTCTCCAACCTGATGGCAGGCTTAGTAATCTAAAATATATGGAAAAAAAAATCATACATTCTGACATACTGAGGAGCTTTCACAAAGCAATATTTACCGATTATCGTCAAGAACAGAATTTAAAGCTTCAATCCATTCGGGATCGATATCACCATCACATATAATCCATGAATTAATATTAGCTTTTTCAGCTGAATTAACTGTTACAGCTGTTTGTGTTAGTACTCCATCAATCCATTGCCTTGTATCTTGATCTAATTTACCAAGAAGTTGAACACGATTCATTGATTTTGGACTTATTTGGTAAACGCGAATTTGTTTTCCTGAACTTGCTAAGGATTGTTTCAAAATTGATATAATTGTAGTTTTACCAGAACTTGGAGGACCTACTACAACAACACCCATTCTCTTTGAAAGTTGCTCTTGAAGTTCTTGAACTTTATTAAATTGCTTTTGGTTTTTAAATAAATTCAGCTCTTCAAATGATTTTTCAATGAAATTCTTTAATTCATGCTCCACATTTGATGCAATCTCAACTTCTGGGAAAATGTACCCAAGAAGTGCTTTAAAACTTCTACTATCTGGTATAGTGAGTTTTGAAACTGTATTTGCTTGTAGTACATTTACAACAACCTTGAGTTCATTATCTAATGCAGCACTATCTTTATGTTCTTTACCGCATGAAATTAAAATAGTTTTCAATTCTCGTAGTCCCCAATCGTAATGTTTTTGCGGTGAAAGCTTTTGAAGAGCGAGTTCAAATAATTCGACAAGACGATTTGCTATTTCGTTAGCATAATGAAATCCTTCAACAAATAATAAATTTCTGGCTATTTCTATTGGTTCTGATTGTTGCATTACAATAGGACGAAATAATGCCTGTATATTGCCTGGTAGTTGTTGACGTCCACCATAATTCTCCCCAGCTGGATTAAGAGTTACAAAGATTCCACAATGCTGGTCAAGCTTGATCTGGAAATTAAACAAAGAGTTCGTTTACAATTGGATAAATAAGAGGTTTTCCGAACAAATAAACTCAATATTCATTAACTGCATAGCTAAACTTTTTGAGCTTACAAACAAAATTATGGTTTGTAGTTTGTAACATAAACTTACATTTTTCTCCATTACTTGAACTGTTTCCAATTTATCTTTCAAAGCACATTGAATGGGTTGAATTAACATTGAAATAGCCGATAATGTGTGCTCTTGCAATCTATTGAATTCATCAAAACATCCCCAAGCCCCGCATAATGCTAGACCAGTTAATATTAAATTCATTGCTTGAGTATCAATATTCTAGAACGAAAACATTTTTTAAAAATATATAATTATTTAATTTTAATTAATTTTAATTATGTATATGCCACTACCTCATCACAGTTGAATACTAATACTAAACGTCCCAACAAAGATCCAAGTGCTTTCACCGATTCTGTTTTCCCAGTACCAGCAGGTCCAAATGGATTTCCACCCAAACCCATATTCATTGCCTGTGTTAAGGTTAGGAAACACTTGTGTGTCAAACTGGTGTAAACTAATTTATTTGAATTTCCCAGATATTCATAAGAGTAATCAAATTCTGCATAAGCCATTCTGATGATAACATTTGAGTCTTTGTCTAGGAAAAATTTCAATTGTTGCAACCAAGTCCAATCTGCACTATTTGTCACATTATTTGAAATTAATTCCTCAACTATATTTTTATAGTGAACTAAATCTAACAGGATAGCTTTTAGCTTCAATTCAAGCAAATTATTGTTGATGGAATTCTTTAGAATTGCAAACTTATTGATTTCATCATTCAATAATTTTAGTATATTTGCCAATGATAACGATGTCATAGCTTTTTCAGTTTGTTTTGTAAAATGTAAAGCTCGAGCTGTACAAATAACTTGTACAGGATACATTTCGATCACATCTTTCGTTATTTCTGTATTTTTTTGGAAACATTTAATAATTTGATTTTTTAAAGTTGTTCGTACAGTCATTAATAGTTCACTCAACCAAGTCTAAAATTAAAATCAATATAGTTAACAAAGGTGGTTCATAAAATTATTTGAGTCTGAGTTTGTAATCGTTTAAAAGTTTTTGTAATCGCATAAAATTTTAAAATCATATTTAGTATGAATTTTCAGATTACGTTTACCTCAATTGTATTTGTAATATTGACTTTTTGAATCAGCTTAACAATATCACCTTCAGAACTTTGAATAAATTCAATATTTAATGATCCAGAATTAGTTTCCTTAATTCCCAATTTATTAATTCCAGGAAACAATTTCTTAATGTGTTTTTGAATGATATCTTCCTTTGATGCCTGACCTAATAATTCGAGTAAGTCATCATCGCTGAGAAAATAAAATCTTGGAAAAATATTTCTTTTTTCCTACAAAAATAAGGGAATTAATTTAGTTTTTTAAATTGAAATTTGACTGTGGCAACATAACTTCTTACCGTTATATAGGACATGAGAGTTGTTTGACATCTAGTCAACTGATTCTCCAGTGCCTGAGTTATAGAATTAATATTATTTATTTTAAGCAATGACATTATTCTTGAATCATTATTAATTTCCCTCATTATATAACGGAAATCTTTATCCAGTCTTTTAAATAAGGCCTCTTCATTTTTTAAAGTACCCGATGAAAAAACTGGCTCTAGATATATCCATCTGAAAAAAATACAAATGAATGAAATTTTTATTTTGTTTTTAAATATTACTCTAAATATTACTTTCTCTGAGATTGTAGCAATTTCGTTAAAAGATTTTCTAAACTATTCAATCTATCTTCCCATAGATCTGCTTGGTCAGAAAAAGCATCAAATGCTGCTGAATTCTTTGCGGATTGCAGCAACGACTGATTATCACCAATTTTATTTAAAACCTCTTGGTAATCTTTAATTAGTGGAATTTCAATACCAAAAGAATCTAGATGTGAAGCTATTTTGAATTGAGCAGTAACAGCCCATTGATCTAATTCATTAATTGCTTGTCGAACTATTTGTTCTGATGAAGCTTTTCGAACTATACTCTAAAAGAAGAAAAAAGAAGTAATTTGAAAAATATCTATGAAATACATATGAAATTAAAATACTAATATACCTGAATCTCACTAGAAGCTTGCTCCAAAGCAGACACGTTCTGAATGACATCCTTCAAGAGAAGTGTATGCATTGGTTTTGATTCTATGCCTAAAATTTGAAAAATTCTAGCCCAATGACGTTCAGTCAACGAATCTGATTGAAGAAAATGCAAAATAGGTATAACATCTTGAAGGCATTGTACTTTCTGACGTATCCTTGAAGAAGATATATCAATTGAACAATTGATTGTACTCTCCCATTTTGAGATAAATTCTGTCAAAAAATAAGGTCGACGACGATAAATGGCCCATTCTTCTTTTGTTACTTCCTCCATTTCTGTAAGAAAACTATCATAAATTTCCCATTGTTGAGACTGTCTTTGAATATTGTCTTCAGCTTTTTCAAATATCTCTGCTATATCTTCAGGAAAATCAATATTGTACTTTTGGCAATCGCCTTTAATATCAATAATTTTCTCCTGAAGACTCTTCCAACTCTGTTGACGTTCTTGGAATAAATCCAAATTTGTTACATCAACATTATTTTCCAACTCGCTAAGGGTTGATTCAAATCTTAACATAAATTTCTCAACCTCATTTTTTAAATTAAATATTTGAATTTTAACATGATCTTTCATTATATCAATTTGTCGCTGTAATACTGCAGAATGATTTTCAATTAATGGTTGCAATTTTTCCCATTGAGTAAGAATTCCTGAAAGTGCAGAGACTCGCTCTTTGCACCATCCAGCCAAACATGTATCTTTTCCTTTTACCATAAGAAGAGTGTCATTTATCTAAAAAAAAATAATTAACAGAAAATGTAATTTCAGACGTTCGTTTGTAAAGCGTTCGGAACAAATTGCTGGATAAATATTTTTTGATGGTTTTGTTGTGTAAGCTTATGGTTATCTAAAGAGCGTAAATGGATATATAGTGACGTAATCTGAATATAAGGCTGAAAAAGAAGAAAATTCATGTACAGTTTATTCAAATATTCTCACAAGGTCACTAAGAACGTTGTTTACTTGAGAATCGACCTAAGTGCCTTAAACCGAAATGTCATGCTCGTATCGCTTCGAACCGCGTTTAATCGTTTCAGCATGACATTTTTATGGAATAGATGTGGGTCACACGTTTCTAAAACATGCAAAATAAAATTATATAAAAAACCGAAAAAAGTCCCTTGTCATCAATCGGAATAAACTGTTTTTCTTATTTGTTTGTAAATTTGATTTGAATTAATAAGGAACATTTCACTAAACGAGCTTGATCCTTTTATTGTTTTTTAATTCTTTTTTTATTTACTTTTGGTAATTCTTTAGTGATTTTTTCATATTTAATTCCAGATTCTGCAATGCTCGCCTCATCCATTGGAACATTTTGAAGAAATTGAAATGAATTTTGTAAAAATTCTTGAATTACACTAATATCATTCAAAATGGAAACTTTAAGACTACTCGCCAAAGCTTCCCAATATCGACGATTAATAAATTCGATATCAGATCGTAATGGCAAAACATTAACCACAAAACAATCAATCGTTTCCTCAGAACTGTAACAAAGACATTGATTAGTGTAAAATATAACAAGAATATTTCAATCCTCCATGCAATCAAAACTTACTTTGGTAATTTAGCTATTTGTTGGCTAAAATATTTGCAAGCTTTAAAATTTCTATCCCATTGTTCCCATTTTTGTAAATGAACATTGCATAATTCTTCAACGTCAACACAACCAAGTGCTATCCATGGCATCCATAGTCCTTTCAATTCCTCCAATTTCTTAAATAAGTCTTCAGCTTTACGATATAAGGAGCCTAAATGATGACGATTTCGTTCTACCATAATTTTAAATAACTCATTACTATTTTCTGATAATCCACGAAAACCTAAAGGTCTTTCAATAAATCTTCTCAGCTGACTGAAATATTTTACTCGAATTTCTTCTTCAGGTGGACGAAACTGTAATTGGCGCTGTCTTTATAGGAAAAAGTAATTAAAATACTTAAACGTATTAGTGTATATTTCGAAGTGGATAAGGTAACTTAAAAATTGTGGAGTTGTAATAGTTGAAGATACAAGAAAGTTAAAATAGAAATAAAATGAAAGGGACGATATCTGTCTCGCTTTCCTGATATTTAAATTATGTCCGATATTCCAAATTTGAATATTTTGTACTAATAGTAATTAACATACATATTGTATGTAGAATTTTACCTAAAAACAATATCAATTCTGATATCTGGCAATTTATTATTCATATCAATCAAACCAAGAATGTATTGATATTCGAGAGCCTTGTAAAGCTGATGATCCCAATGCAAACAAAAGATATTGAGATTTGTGTAGCCTTGCCTTTCTAAATTAGCTACAAGCTCTCTTAAATGCCTCATCTCATCTTTCCAAGTTTGTCCTTGACTTAATAAATCTGTATTCATTAATTTCATCACCTGAAAACAATTAAACTTTTAATAACTTGGAAACTCAGAACAGTTTCGCTTGAAATCATACAGTTCGTTTAATTTGTTCGTGATAGCCAACAAGTAAATTGTTATCCGCAGATAATTTTGAAACAGCCTTTTGAAGCACATTAACATATCGTTGTACTGATTCTTCATCATTCCAAGCCACCGATTCACTTTTAACTAATTTTGATAATTGTTTAGCATTTTTTAACATAATTGGTCGTTGGCAGGGAATCATACGATCTCCTATAGTATTATGAAATGTGGCAATCTGTTGTAATCGACGAGCGTAAGACATAAATTTAGCTGTATGACTGGCAACTGATTTCATTTCAGTTGGAATTCGATAACCCAAGTTCTCGAATTCTCGAATATCATGACAAAATGTTACTAATTTAGGGTTGAAGGTGACTCGCATTAATTGTCGTCCTTCTTTTTCAAATTCAACAACATTTTGATCTTCTCTTAGTTTTAGCTCTCCACTTTTAACGGCAGACAAAGTTTGTTCGCTCCATATTTCGAAATTCGTTCGCAACAATGTTTCAACTTCCTCTTTAAGTTCCTGAACAGATTTGTTCATTTTATCAAATCCTTCTCGGCCACTGATCAGATGACTTACCTTCTCAATTTCTGATATCTGAAAAATATTTAATTGAGTGTAGCTAAAGCTTGAAATGAATATGTGAATTCATTCTATGGAGACTTAACTTACTTGGTATTCAACTATTTTTAACCACCTGCATTCATTACAAATAGTTGATAAATATCCGGTATCTGGTTCCATATTTGTATCATTCATAGCTTTTCTTAAATCTTGCAATAATATTTGTAATGACTGTAAAAATTGTTCTCTTTCTATTGTTAATAAATCTAGGACAGTTGGCCTTTGAATCAGAGTATCATATTTAGAAAATATGAACATAACTTGGCGTGGATTACTTAAATTATTCTGTAATTGATATTTTATTGCCAATGCAATTCTTTCGTCAATAGGACAAAGCATTTTCTCGAATTGGCTTAAAGCTTTATTCCATTTCATTTGTCCACCAGGAGTTGTATCAAAAATATTAATTGCTAAAATGGAGAAATACGTTTCATTATTCATTATTGAAATAGAGTTCTTTTGGTATATCACGAAGCTAAATAGACTATCACTTTGCACCGAACCTACAGGGTTAAGAGTTTTCTCGTGAGAGTTTTTAGTGTATTTAGTGTTATGAAACCGTTTTTTTAAATTTCACATGAGCAACCAAAACTACGAATGAACAGGAAAATTATTCCATTATAAACAAAAACTATTAAAATCTAATATGACTTACCCTGAAATGGTGTATTGAAATTAAACATTTCACGGATATCCTGTCCATTGAGTAATGTTACAATTTGTTTAAATAAATTTTTAATATTTTTAATTTCAGATAGCCTCTCTTTAAATAATTCGCCTCTTTTCGGTATATGCGGTTTCCCTGACCACGGATGTTTACTATAATTTGGCCAAAATAATCGGGTCAATGTATCACATAATTGTATCCAAGAATCCGTCAAATCAATAGCTTGACTCATCAAATTATTAATATGAAATGAACTTAAATTCCAAATATTTTCATTTTGTAAATTATCAACACAAATATCTGTCAAAAAATTACCTGAAATTATTTCAAAAAAAAAATTAACCTTGCACTTATTATAAAAAAATTAAAGTTTTATTTTACTCACATAAAACATCCATTAAATCGGACATTCGATTTTGGGGGTACATTAAATGCCAAAGTTCATCTAAATGATTATGAGATGAATCGAGAAACTCCTCCACGGTATGCAGTGAGTGTTGATTGATCTTACTATAATAATTATTATAAAAAAAAATTAATGGTTATCGTTTACGAACTTAAAATACGTTAAGAAATGTCTTGTTGCCGGCCGCTTACTAATTTATATTCGTTTAACTCCAACAAAATACAACTCTTACAATATTGGGTTTTGAAGGAAAATGTAAAGGAAATAATTTTAAGGAAGTTTACCCAATTTTAATACAATAAAACTGAGAACTAAAAATTATATTTTTCAACAAATTTTAATAAAAGTGAAAAGAACTTCCTTTGAATAAGGACACAATATCTTTAAAGATTTAATTTTAATTTTTTGTACAATATCTATGAAATGTCTATATTTTCTTACCTTACTTGTTCATTGAGTTTCTCAAGAATAGAAGCAAAACCTTGTGCTTGTTCTCGATCTTGTTTTGTTGATGAATTCAAAATTGTTTTATTCCAGAAATTTATCTCATCTTGTACCGAAGAGATTCCTGATTGTGGTAAGCCAAGTTGAGAGTTTAATAGTGTTTGTAAATTATCCAGAACTGTTGCAATTTCTGGTGTGTATTCACTTCGCTGTATATTGTTAAGAAAATATCGTTAGTCAAAATATTCAGATATTAATTCAAAAAAGAAATTGTTAATTTATTGATGTCTTCCCGGGCCAGAAGTTAATCATAAGTTATTTTAAAGTTTTCTTCGACAAACTTACTTTCAATCCGGCTGAAAATACTCGAGAAACTGAATTATACATTGATTTGGTCATTCCACCTTCTAATGTTAACATTCCAATTAAATGTTCACCTGGTTCATTCAAATTCATTGTTGTGTTTGAATTTGATTTTGGTATTTTATAAAATAATAAACATGTTTGATTAGTTGGTATTTTGTGATGAAATGAAATTTTTCCATCATCTGATGTAGCTCCCAAAAATTGTATATCATTATTGGTTAAAAACTCTTCAATAAAGCTTGAATCTTCTTTGTAAGCATTTGCATTGAAATATTCAGCTGAAAATACATAAATTTATGTTATACAATTCAAATGGGTCAAAAAAAAACTGAAGCAAAAGGTTTATTATTTGGAAGAGATCAAAACCAGAATAAGTTAATTGATTTCTTGCAACTATAAGCTAATTGTTTGCAAAATGGAAACATTTAATATTCATTTCATAATAAAATAATTGTAATAAAGTTACTCTTACATGAAGTATTTAAAATGAATTTTATTCGATCGCCCATTTTTAATATTTTTGTTATAATAATAGTAAAAAACTAATTTCTTTTGTTTAATTATTACTTTATCGAAAATTTTGAAAAATTATAATATTGATTTAATATAAGTTTTTTCTTATTGTTTTGGTCATTATTAGTTTCCTCGGATACTTAGAATTATTATTTATTCCTATAGTTACAACTCCAGACCACCTGTTGAATTTGTAGAAACTAATAACCTGTTGCACATTATTTATTTAGTGGAATTTTTTTTAATATTGTCTTGCGCGTTGTCTTGCGCGTTCTTGTTGATTGCGATGATTTTAGTTCACTATAATTCAGTTATGCAATTCACAACTATGTTAATTATAATGTGTTTTGGAAAAGTATCTCGAGTCTGTAAAACTAATAACTTGTCGTTTTGGATTTAATAGAGATCCAAGCTTTAAATGTAAAAAATAAGCCTTCTACATTTTTCAAATTACTAATTAATTATGCATGAATTCGTATACAAAGTAATCCAGTATTTGGGCTATTTGGAAGCCAAATTAAAAAAAAATATATTTTTTCTGTTTAAGAATTATTACTGTACGAAATAAAAAATAAATAAAAACAAATTATAAGAAAACTTTTATTTTATATTTTTTAAATTCTTAAAAAGAAATATAATTTTATGAAAATTTGAATTAGATGTATTAATCATAAAATTCAAACCGGGCCAGATAAAAATGTTTAGCGGGCCGTAGTTTGGGTATCACTGCTTTATAACATTCGTAACCGAGACTTTAGGAGATATAATATACTAATAACGTTTATTATTCGATGAAAATAAAATAGTTGGGTTATTTATAGAGATTTTATTCAATATTTTATAAAATATGAAACTTTTCCAGAAATTTGATGAAATGATCTAAATTTTACTAAAATTTCGTAAATTTAATAAATATTCTATTAATTTTACGAAATTAATTTTAAGAATTTATTAAATTAAAATTTTCATAATTTTTTTTAACGATTTTTTTTTAAACAAATTTCCCTATTAAAGTTAAATAAATTTATAGTAGAGTATTTTTAATTTCTTTTTGTTTCCAAAGTATGCGCTACATAGAAATGGAATGCACTTAATAGTTGAAAATTCAATAAGACGATATTCTTTTAAAATATTGTTTTTTTTTTTTAAAATACAGCGAGATACTAACTTAAAAAAAAAAATTATAAAAAATAAAAATATAAGTTAACCATTATTTTAAAGATTAAATTGCATTTTATTAAAAATTTATCTTATAATTTTTTATCAAAAACATTTTATACATTGGACATGGTATCGATTTCAGTAAAACATCTGGTGAAGAAGTGTTATTTTGTTATTTTAATAACAAAATTATGTTTTACCATGTTACAAGCTAATATAGTTTAAAATAAAATTATCTTAAATTTCATCTTATTCGCTAAAGCACGTCTTATATTGAATAGAGTATATTTGTGAGAAAAGTTTGCTTTTTGTAAACTACTAAAATGATGATGGTTTTATTGGAGTCTAGAATACGGATTATGATTTCCAGGAATTGAAAGATCAACTTTCTCATGTTCAAGTAATATGTACAATTCATTTTGAACGCTCGCACTTGGACACTATTGGTCTGAACTGATCTTGCAATAAAAAAATTATACTTGTTGAAGTTTTAAGAGGTGTGCTATCAGGTGATTTAGTTACCAAATAAATAATCAAATTGTGCGCGGATGTTGCGCTTAATTTTCGACGCAAAAGTGTAATGTTAAGTCGTTCAAATAATTTGCACTTTATATTGTGTTTACTAATTAAAATAACTTTAGATTGAATTAGATTCATCAAAGATTAATAAATTAGAAGTGCGTTAATTGAATTTATTGTACAAATTTTACGATCATTTTTAACTTTTCTTCAAAGTTTTAATAAGACAAGGAAACATTTAGTTAAATTGATCAAGAATTAAATAATAAAACCAAGATAAAGCCAAAGAAGCGAAATGTATTTATAAGATCAGTTTATTTTGGTAATACATACTTGAATTATTAATTTCGGCACAATATTCAATAATACAGATTTTCTTTTACAATTCATGACCATCTCAAAAATGTTCATGCCTGTTTGATACTAAATTGAAATTGAAAATTAGTTAAGAAAATGTATTGTAAGATGTTCAAATGAGAAAGATACACATTTCATACACGTAATTGACGTAATATAATATATTCAAACTTGGGTTATTTGCAATTTCAGTTGTTAAGTTTTATCAACCAATCAACCAATAACCAATAGTTACTATTATTTTTAGAATAATTGAAATTATGATTGGTACACCAAAATATAAAATATTTTTAACACTCTTTTAATTTTATGAAATATTCCATTAAAAACATAAATTGGTTATTAGTTTATTGAGTGTTTTCACGAACTTTCCGTTTTTTTACTTTTTCTTTTAGGAATTTGTTTAAAAAAAAAACTTGAAAAAAATAAAAACCTTCACAGTTGGAACGTTAATTTAAACCACTGAACTTATAAATATTTAAAAAAAAATTAGAAAATATTTACAAATATTATTTGTTGGATTCAAAAAAGAGTTTGAAATATTTTAAAATATTATTTGCAAAATTTTATTCGAAATTAAAATTTTAAGGTTCTATTTTCTAACCTTTTGTAGACAGCTTGAGATAATTTCTAAAAAAACGATCATGGAAAAATAATTTGAGAGGACACATAATTTTTATTTTATTAAAAACTTTAATTAAAAATTAAGTATTTTTATATCAATTGGAAAACTTTTAACTCACAAAGCGCTTTGCACTTTCTTTTACTCAATTTTTATAATGGAAGCATTAATTACTACCAAAACAAGCATTTAAATAAAACGTTGACTATGGAAAATTTTAATTTTGGCGACAATATTGTAAATGGCAGACCATTTCTGTTTATTTAATTCCATAAAAGCCAAGAAGTTCAATAAAGACCACCATCTCGATAGTTTCTATGTACCATATAATATACATAAACAAAATGCTTTACATCATTTTTGTTCATCTAATACTAAATTAACATGAAATCATAAAAATTCAAGTTTTTTTTATATATCATTATGCTTATCTTTTTGCCTCACTATAAACACCAGAACCAACACATATGATAGTATGTATAATGTTATACATATATTATTATGTTGATATGTTACACGGTATACCACTATGTAGTAAAATCATTTATTCATTGAATTAATTGAGAATTCAATTAATTGGTATTATTAATGTTGCCATTGAAGAAAAAATAAAATTATTTATTTTTAGATTAATATTGTAAATATATGTATATATTTATTGTATAAATTAGGATTATTTTTGAATTTATAAATGAATTTTTTTTTCTATAAATTATGTAAATTATTTTCCCATAATGATAAGACCATAAATGTATATTGTGCATAAAAAAAGTACTTACAAAAAAAATTTAAATCAATTAAATTGCGTGCAAAGTCAATTGGGACCACCTTAAAAATAAATTTTTTGTTCAATGAATTACTGTTTCTCCACACATTAATTTTTTTTGTTATTTTTTTTTTTAAATAATAAATTTTAATAAAATTTTGTTTTTATTGGTCCGCTTGAAATAATTATGATCTTAAATTGCAGATTATGATATAGGTGAATTTTATGTTAACGTATAACGTAAGTATAAGAATTTCAATTTTATATTATAATCTATATTTTTAAATAATTCCGCACAGAAAAAAATATAGTGTTCATAAAAATCTAATTTTGATGAACTTTATGGTGAACTGTACAAAATAATAAGGCTTGCCTATACTCCAGATCGCTCCTTTCATCGGCTTATTTCATTAGACAAATTTTGCGATGTAACAGTGGCGTAGCGAGTTTAACTCGCGTCCGGGGCACAATACTTTTTTAGCACTCCCCCCCCCCATTCGAAAACCATATATTATTATATGTAAATTATACTCGCAAATTAATAAATAAATAAAGTAAAATAAATAAAGTCATAGGCTCAAGCTATAACAATGTAGTTGAGAAAACAAGACTAGATTTTGAAATGATCATCTAGAATTTGTTCAAAAGATACTATTTATTTTACATATTTATAAAGAAATATTTTAAAAACACGAAGTTTTAAAACAATAAAAAATTAAATATTTATTATCTCTATGAAGATACATATATTTAAACATAATATGATTATAATACTAATTACTATGTATAAATTTTCCTTGCTTTCGATGAAGCAAATTTATCAATAATATCATCAAAGTTGATCATTTCAAATTTTAAGCTTTCCACACTTAAAAATTTCGTAACATTTCCCTAAAAAAACACATTTTATTTTAATTATATTTAACTTTAATTTAAATCTTTAGCTTCGGCTTATATTCTTCAAAATTTAATAAAAAATATTAGTTATTTAACCACAACCTTCTTATATGAAAAATGAGCCATAAAATTTTGCTCTGATAAATTTGACAAATGTTCCAAAAATTGTTCCATAGTGTTTCTATAGTTGTCTTTTCATTGATAATTGCTTTCATTTGTTTATTATGATTTTTTTTTTTTATATTTTAGTTGCGAACTACTATTAGTAACTACAATAAAGCTGTTTAGGTATAAGTGTATATATAAAAAATCATAATAATCTTTTCATAAATTATAAACTCAAATTTTTGGAGTTTATTTGAAGCCAAAAACCTATAATTTTTAGAAAACCTGTATCTGTTTACGATATTTAAAAAAAAAATACATAATTTTTTTATTTTTATGTATGCCACACATAAAAAAATAGATATATAAATTTTTTTTTAATAATAATATTAAATAATTTACATGTTATCTTACAACTTGTTGGATATGCGCTCAAGTTATAAAAATGTTTGTATATAAAATTGCATAATTTTTTTTTTTTTAGCATATTATATTTTTTAAATATTCCAGAAATCCTTTTATATGCAAAATATAAATAAAAATAATTTTTTTTTATAGAAATTTTTATATGAAAAACCTAAATATTGTAGTCATATTATGTCTTGTTATCATATCACTTATTTGCATAAAATGACTTTACATAAATTGAAAATATGCCGATAACAAAAAGAAAAACAAGAGAAAACCCATTTTTTTGTTTGTTTGATGGTGGAACCGTATTATTATTTAGCTATGGCAGGCAGCATGTTATAATGCCGTTGGATCCAAATTTTTTTTTTTAATATCATAAAATTGATCTTTTTTCTGCGGATCTTAAAGGCAAAATATTTCTTTTTTATTTTGAAGAATTTTAAATTGAATGAATTTATTTAAAATAAAAAATTCAAACAGGTATTATAGTTATATATATAAATAAGTATAATGTCTACAATGTAGGGAATATTTGTCCGATCATAATAACAAAAAAGTTAAAAATTGTAACAATGTACAAATCTACAAAGAAAAAATCAAAATAAATAAATAAAAATAATACTCAGGATATGGCACAACAAAAAATTAAATGTTAGGTTAAAATAATACGAAAATTTGTTGGTTTCTACTTCACACAAGCATAACATAGCATTTGAAAACTATATGTAATCTTAAACGAAGAAAAATACCTACTTAAACCAAGAACAAAAACAATTAAAAAAAAGCAAAATAAACTTTCAAACTCGAAAATTCTGGACTGACTTAAGGGGTTCTTCTAGTTTTCGCACTAGAAGTTTACAATAATATTATGTAAAATTAATGTATAGTATAGCATTGCGAATTCAAGATATTAAATTAGAAATTGAAATTGGTTGTGTAAGATACGGTTTTTTGATATCCTAAGTACAAAATATTATGTTCTTTCAAACTTACCTTTAACTTACCTTTAAGTAATAAAAGAATATCTCTGATTCTGCCACAAAAAATTTTATGAATTTTAACAAAAAAAAGTTATATCAAATAAAGAAAACTGATTATATTGAGCGCTCTTATGAATTCATTGACAGTATTTTTATTTAAGTTTTTTTTTTTATATGAAGATCAATTTTACTGATATCGTCAAAAATGCCATGCTGTGTTTCTTTTTCTCTTTGAAATTAAGATCCTATATATATACTTTGAAAATTTGATCTAATATAAATGTAAATTTTATTCAATTTTCCTTTGTTTTTTATTATTATTATTATTTTTCTTACATTGTTTCTTAAGATGCTACTGTTAAATAGAGATACCATAAACTTTTACCCTGAAGAGTTTTCAATTAGTTGGTTCTTAACATTAATGTATTTATGTATATGAAAAAAAAAAGGTTAAATGTGTATAAAATTGTTATTTAAGTCGCATAATAATAATACGAAATAATTATGCAGTCAGATTAAAATTGATGTTTGACTGATTTTTTACGCTTGTGCAGCCTTTATTAGGTTGAAAAGAAATCTAAAAGTTAAGTACTATTCTTTGTTGTATATATTTGATATCCGGTTCAAGCTAAGATTTGTTTGAATAATTTTATTGGGAAAATTGAGACAGAGATGATGAGTTAATAAACTGTGCTGAGTCAGAATTATATTGTTATTAGCACAATGATAGGGTCATTAATTCATTATGTTACGTTCTATTACAGAGCAGTGCTATGTTTTTACCTATAAGCAGTGGTGTTATCTAGCTGGTACGGTCCGGTACGGCCGTACCGGTTACTAAAAAATAGTAAGAACTCCGTACCGGTTGCTAAAGCAAGTTTCATTAATTAAAAATAACCCGAATATCACTTTAAATAAGATTTTGGACAATACAATGAAAATGGTTGGTTATCTCTGATAAAATGAAAATAACTTCGAAATTAAAATATTTTCTCAATATGAAATTGTCGTATATTTTTTGAAAAAAATATTGAAATAGGCTCAAGTTTTTTATTTTTAAGTTTATGTTCCAAAAAAACAAATAGTTGTTGTCTAGGCATCGCATTTTTCTAATTCACGAAGTCCCACTTGAATTCAACATTCACATTAAATGTAATTATTTGTATACTAAGATAAATTAAAATTTAAACTGAAGCGTAGTACTGATTTTTTTTGAAAAAATTGGTAAATTTTGATCTATGTGGTTTGCATTTTTGCTGATGCTGATTCGAAAATCTAATCGTATTCACGGTAAATTAATTTAAGTAAGTTCTTGTCATATTACTTTTTTAAGACATATTTCCATAAAGACATTATAATGTATTTAAATTTTATAAAATTAGATATTTCGCAATTTATACAAATATGAAGATACAACAAAATTTTTCATTTCTGCATCAAAATGTAGTAAAACTGGAACCAGAAATGAAACTGTTGAAACTCAGCCTGGTTCTAATCGAAATAAATTGATTCAAGTTCAGTATGGAGCTACTATTAATAACATTATTGAATTTCAGCTTAGTGCTATCCCCAAGTCAACTGAAATTCTGGAACTTCAGCCTGGAACGTCAGTGAAAACTTCCAAAATACCATAGATAGAAACTAAGTTTAAGAGGCCAATCGATTATGACCTAGATATAAAAAATAAATTTTTTTATAACATTATAAAAAATTATAAAATTATAAAAAAAATCCGTACCGGTTGATAAAACATTTAGATAACACCACTGCCTATAAGATCACAAAGCAAAAGAGATCTCTAAAATGTCGTCACAAGAATGCAACTAAATTATTTAAAAAATAAAATGCAAGTTTTGTATGTTTTCATTACAAAAAAAAATTTATTTAATATAATAAAGAATATAAAGAATAAAGAAAAAAAATTCAAATAAATAAATCAATTTTAAAATTAATAAATTAACCGCAAAATTTTATAAAACCAGTAGAAGTGTCTGGCGGAACTCCTGGACGATAGATAGACAGACTTTTATTATTAATACCGCTACCATAACATTGTCTAATTTACCATAACAAATTTATCAAATAAAAAAAAATTAAATATCATTTTTTATATTTTTGTTTATATAATTATAATTTTTACATATATTTACATAACATAAACATCTGTGTATGTATGTACTTATTTTTACATAGAATAATCAATAAAAATAAAAATTATAAGTAAAATAAAAATATTAAAAGAAAATTGACGTTTATGATTAATTTTATTATTGTTCATTAAAATAATAAATTAATTTGTTTCACATCATAAAAACATGTTTTTTTTTTCTTAATATTTTTATTTTAATTTTTTTTTTAAACTTTGAATTATTTATTTATAATTTTCTTTAAAATGTCAATATAATTTGTAGCATATTTATAATAACGAAAGTACCATTTATAATTTGGTGTAGCCCTGTCTGGTGCGTGCACTATGTATAGAGCAGAGTTTTTAAAATTTTTATAAGTTTGAGGGCCATAATTTGCTATCGTTGAATAAGGTTTTTTTTAACAAAATTATTAGAGGAACTACGGGTAAAAATGCAAAATTTATAATTATTTTATAATTAATAGTATATTTAGCTATATTCTTCGAATTTTTATTAAATATTTATTAAGATAATAAAAAAAATAAGTTAAGGATGCTATAAGAAATTGCGATAAAAATAAAATTAATTATTTTGAATATTTTTAATGAATCTGTATCATTAAAATTTGTTTTTTAAACAAATATCTTTCTAAATTATTTGCCTCAAGTTTATAATTTTGAGGTTTAAGGAAGGCAAACGGAGATAGAGCCAAATTGTAACCTTTCCTTAAAGTGTATTGGATTAAGTTTTAATCTATCTTGACTACATGCCGTTGCATGTCTGTTTGAGGAACACTGATTTAGAGAATTGAAATGTAGTTTTTATATTTTTTTCTGCAAACTGTCTTGTTTTTATTTGAGTTTTATTATCCATAAAAATATAATGTTTTAATTTAATTTTTGTGTTTCTAATTAAAATAAAAATTAAAATAAATAAAAACTTAGATTTGCAAACTTAGATTTGTAGAATAAATAATTCGTAGAAAACAAATATTAAAATATATATAAAACTTTTGATTACACAATTTTTTTGCTATTCACCGAGTTTTGGAACGTGTTTGAAACAAGTGGTTGTCTGATAGTAGAAGGTATGTTGCACAGTCCATTATTTTCTACGTAAGATTCAAGAACTTCTGATTACTAAACTTGTGTGCAGTTTTTGATTTCCATGGAGATATACAACATTATTCTGATTTTTATGGAATTTCATCATTTTGACATAATAAAATAGTAAAATTTAACAATAATGCTCGTTTTGGTTTCTTTTTATTTTAATTAAAGCCCCCCTTCGAAGATATTGTAGAAGTGTTGAGATTGTACTTCTACCATGTAAATGTTGTAATATGATAAGTTAATGCAGATCTTCTGATATAATCCATTTATTTATTATCAATATTTATAATTACAATTTATAATTAATTATTTACATTTAATTACTATTTACAAAAAATAAAAATTAATATAAATTTTTATTTATTCAAAAAGTGTTAATTGTTCAAGATTCAGAAATAGACTGATTTATAAAAATGATTTTACTTGCAGGTAGAAATTAAAATTTTGGTTTTCAATGAAAATTTTAGAACATCGTATGATTTATATATTCAATTGTTTGGTTAATATAAATCATACGATCATTGTATTTTATTTAATTTATTTTCAGGGATGACAAACCTGTTAGTGAACTGAGTCACTACAATATTTGAGTTAGTTGATTGGGCAAAAGTTTATAGCTTAAATCTGTCAATCAAAAGGGGAAAGTTTTATTGGCTCTTCCAAATTGCAGTGCTTTAAAATATGGGTTTAAGCAATTTTTGTTTTCTTTATTAAATCTTATATCTTTTTACCAACATTTTAAAACATTTTTATATTCTTCAGAGTTTACATAAAACTGTTTATAGTTTCTAAAGCTTTAAAGTTTGTGCAAATAATTTTCAGCACATATCCACTCAGGCGAATTTTATTCAAAAATTTTTATTTTTCCTAGTTTGCCATGAATTCTTTATTAAATTTTGAACAATAAATGACAAGAAGAATATCTCAGTGTCCTTTCAGATTTTTGTTTGTATGACCTCCAGGGTTGGGTTCGTTTAACTGTATTTCACTTCACTGTATATCACCTTACTGTATTTTCATTTCACTGTATTTCTATTTACTGCATTTCATTTCACTGTATCTCATTTCACTGTATTTCATTTCACTGTATTTCATTTCACTGTATTTCATTTCACTGTATTTTATTTCATTGTATTTCATTTGACTGTAAATTTTGGCTGTAAACTTTTGGAAAGGTAAGATCGCCTGGCGCTCTTACCTTTCCAAAAGTTTACAGCCAAAATTTACAGTCAAATTAGTTTTTTTCAATAAAAAATATTCTAAATGACATAAAGTCAATTGACTTTATGTCACTTTATATCTTGATTTTATGTCACATTATAAAAGCTTTATGTCACTTTATATCTAGATTTTATGTCACATTATAAAAGCGACATAAGGTCAATTGAATTTATGTCGCTTTTAAAATTGACATAAAGTCAATTGAATTTATATCAATTTCAATATTTTTTACAAAGCGACATAAAGTCAATTGACTTTATTTCACTTTATATCTTGATTTTATGTCATTTTCCAAATCCATCATCATTCTCTGCATCAGATGAGTCAAAATTTTCTTCGCTTGAGTTAAATAAAAAATACTTTAATCTATAACTTAATTTAATATGTAATTCTTTTGGCAAAGTTCAAATTACTTACTTGATTTAAAGTAATTAATTAAAGATTGTTTATCAAAATTAAAAGAAATTCCATTTTTTTTATTCAAAATTTCTTCGTTGATTTTAGGCATTTTCTAAAACGGAAAAGGATGTTGTTCAAACAACTTTTTTTTTAAAGTTTCGTACAACTGGCTTTATGACACTTTATATATTGACTTTATGTCACATTATAAAAGCGACATAAGGTCAATTGACTTTATTTCACTTCATATCTTGATTTTATGACATTTTTAAAAAGCGACATAAATTCAATTGACATTATGTCGCTTTTAAAAGTTTATTTTTACGCTTATTTAAGAAAAGTTTTAATTAAGCGTTCTACAAAAAAAAGAAATCATTGTTAAAAAAAAAACAAAAAATGATCGCTCACAGATATGAATTATAATATACCGTTAATTAAAGTTTTTATCAAAAGAATATTATCTTCAAGCTAATTTTTTTTTATCATTTATTATGTTAATGCAATTATTATGCTTTAATTAATTAGAAATCGTCATAATATTTCTTTTTAATAAATTTTAATTTTTGGGTGCATTTAAAAAGGTTTAGCTGTGTTTTTCTATTCTTTTTTTTCGTTTTCTGCGGACAGCAGCATCAGAAGCATATAATAATGATTATAAAATATCAAAATAAAATATTAAAAAAAAAAAACAAAAAAAAACTAAAAATGAAAATAAAAATTATTTATTTAAAACCGTGACTCTATCATTAAAGTTCATTTTGGTTCAATTGGAGAATAATAATATTTTTTCAATAAAAATAGGAAAGATAAAGTGCAACAAATGATTATAATTGCACATAATGAAATGGTCAAGAAGAAGTATAGGTATATAATATTTAAAAAAGATAAAAAAAAAACTTTAAAAAAATTTAATGTTTATGAAAAACAAAATACAAAAATAAAAAAGTTAACGTACTCCAAACTATTTATTATTTTTATTTTTTCAATTGTTAAGGCTGGAATTTCAGTTAATTTTTTTTTATTTTATATATATTTAGAAAATACCATATATCCATCCATATAGTATGGAACTAAATATGTGGGAGTGCATTATTATGCATCACCTACTTTCCTTCTTTATTATTATAATATTATTAAGTTTATAAAAAATAAAAAATAGTCATCCGGGACAGTATAAAGAGAGTAAATTTTTGTACAAGAATTTTAATATTTGTTTTAATAAAAGTAGAATAATGAATTTTCCCTGCAGGGTTCAGGAAGTATGATTGAATTGATTAAATCCAGTGTACAATTATTCCTCTAATACGTTGTTTACAGGGTTAAAAAGAGGACCATTATGGTTATTTGTCTTATTTACATAAGTATAATACGAAGCAAAATAAAAGTACACCGTGTTGAGGAGTCAGAATTAGAACTGTAATTATGTTATTTTAGTTTTGG
Organism: Hybos culiciformis; assembly: GCA_964007475.1. Classification (NCBI taxonomy): domain Eukaryota; kingdom Metazoa; phylum Arthropoda; class Insecta; order Diptera; family Hybotidae; genus Hybos; species Hybos culiciformis. Next base: position 23,374,028 of record OZ023274.1, read on the forward strand.
ATACTACAATTATATGGGTCTACATAAATCGATTAATATTATATAATACTATATTTCTTCGCTAACATTTTTAAACTTCGGCAGGTCTTGATTTCATCCGAGAAACCTGCTTATAATTTAAATTATTCCCAAAATTCTGATTTTTGTACATAAAACTTTATGTAGAATATTTCTTTTGAGTTGCAATCGGAAACTTTGAAACCGAATATATATTAAGGGAAACTAAGGAACTTTAAAATGAAGGTAAAAATTACTTATAATTTAATAATAGGTTTATTCTCGAACTGACTGTGAATTGAAGAGATTGTTTTCACAGAAATCTTATTATTGAATTATTAATTTCAATAGAGTTCAATAATTTAAAACAATTTTAATTAAATATGATTTCAAAGTAACTGTGGAAATATTGGATAGATTTAAAACTACACAAATTTTTGGTATTTAAAATTTTTATTTTATATAAATATAATTGATATTGAAAATTTATATAATATTGAGCTAAATATATATAAATACAAATATATATGAAAAGAAAAATTATAAATTTGAAATTATAGTTATGTGAAAATTTTCTGTTTTCTATAAATAATATTGATCGGTGTACCTTGACGACTTGTTTAACAATGTTATCATGTGTATGTTCTTATGTGTGTTACCTTGAAGGCTGAATTAGATTACTTCGTCTAATAGTTGATTATCTTGATATTAATATAACATTTTCCATTTAATTTATAAAATAAAAAATTTCTTATATGTTCATCCTTCATTAAATTTCGACGACGTTATGGAAATGTAATCAAAGTATTGAATAACCGCCAAATTGTTTTAATACTCTATTAGCATGACTATACAGAAGTGAGAATTCTACTTTTCTGTTCTCCTCCTTTGTGTGAAAACTTTAATTAAATAGAAATCTTTGATAATTTTTTTCTTACAGAACGAATTTTTTTATGAAGTAATTTAGCAAAACATCAAGTTAAGGTAGCCATATTATTTACTTACATATTTTACTTAAATAGCTTCAAAAATTAAGATTCATCTAAGATGGGAAGAAAAACTTTGTTTTTTACTTTTTGAACCTATATAAAGGGGTTTATCAACCGACTGGTTAAATTTTTAATTTGGGTAAATTTGTTGAAGAATTTAAGACTTCAGGTTTTCTTTTAAATTTTCCTATAATGTCATTTAGTTAATTTTCATTCCAGATCTTTATTCTATAATTTTTATTTTTAAACATAAGATAGGCACTTTGTTTTCAATTTTTATATAAGTGCGCTAACAAAAAAAAAACAAGAAATAATAGCTTTTAAATAAGAATTTATTGATCTTACTTCCTTAAAATTATTCTAACAAAATAAAAAAATAAAAAATAAATAAAATTTAAAAAAGTAATAAATTTGGAAAAAAAAAAGAAGAGCAGCATCGTTTTTAATGGATAAATTATCAATTATATGATCTGATTTTATCTTTTTTCGTGATATTTGAAACTATATTGGTATTAAATTCTTGAAAAGATCACTTGATTCAATTTTTCAAATTTTTTTTTTTGTTTTTCATTTAATTTTCTATTAGAAAATAATATTTCACATCGTAATATCAAAAATGTGTACTCTATGTATTTTATATCATAGACATTTTTATATTTATTTATTTTATGTACAAGAAGAGGTGTACATTTACAGTATAATGTCTGTCAATAATAATATAATAATAGAACGAAAAAAAACAGATAAAATTTCTAAACTAGAATCAAGGTGGTTCTACATAGCACAGTATATGGAAAAAATCAAATTAAAATAAAATCAAATAGTAAAATTCAATTGATTTGGGCAGTCGTCAGGGTTTATTTTCCAGGATTTATTCCAGCAGATAACGCCGCAAACTCGTAGCTTTAACTTGGGCAAATTAAACGTAGTATGTATATTAATCATTTTTCTTATATTTCTGAGTGTTCTTACTAAGGAACTTTTCTAATGCATAGGAGAACTAAATAAATTTCTTGGAACAGGTATTTTTAAGTTTTATATATAAGTTGAAGGTAATATCAAAATAAAATTGATTCCATTTGTTTCTCTTCATTGCACCAAGAAATTTATTAAAAACCAGAACTTTTTCATGATTTTAATGAATATTAATTAGAAAATTTATTTTGAAATCATAGACTCTTTATAAATAGAAGAAGGATATTATAAGGCTAAAAATTGCGAATAATCTTAAATTGGTAAATTTTATAAGTATATTTTATATATTTTATAAGTATATTAATTTATTTTTTTTTTAAATATAGAAAATAAGATATGAAATTTTCTATATATTATACATACATATATTTAATAAATTAATAAATATTTATAAAAAGATCAAACATACCGATTGATTAAATAAATTTATTATAATTCATAATAAAAATTTATTAACTTGGTTAAAGATTTCACATTCTAAAATAATAATGTTGAATGAAAAATGAAAATTTTAATTGACTTTTTTAGTTATAAAATAACATAATTTAAAAATATTAAAAAAAAAAAATGTTATATATTACTTCATATTTACTTAAATTTATACATATGTAGAATGGGCATAAATTTGAAGAAACATCATGTAGAAAGTTTATTTAGTTTTTCTTCGTAATTTAATTATTTTGTTATACATTTTTTACATAGTCTATCGACGATGAAAAGTTTCATCTCAAAGACAGAATGATCGATTTTGGAGATTAGGTTGTCCACATATTAAATTTTTCTACAATGTTGCACTCTAGATACTGTCTTTTTGAAGCAAAGATTTTTACACTTCAATTTTACTTGTTTTTGGCCCTACTGAAGGTTTAATAAATTGTGTTTAATTTATTAATTTTATACAGTCCAACTTAACTAATCCGATTAACATTGTACATACTCAAAAATAATTTTTTTATGCTTATTTTCTTAGTCTTAAAGATAAAGTTTAATTTGAAGATCTATACTGGTTATTGAATAGTCTAAATAACAAAGAAATTCACTTTCAGTAAACCACACAAATTGAAGTCTATTATACAATATATTTGAGAATTGAGTTGAACTGTCTGGGAAAGATAAAAATTCAATCTATTTTCGCGTATAGAATCTACTTAAAATATATTATACATATACATTTTTTCTTTCCAATATCGAAAACTTATTCATTTATAAATATTCATTTTATATTTTCAATTTAAAAATCAACAATTACATACTTCACATAGTTTATAGTAAAATGTCTTATTCATATATTTATATACTACATTCAATTTATTCAAGTTTTAATTCGTACTTAAATTTCATTGAATACGATGATCATATAACAAAACTTATGGATCAATTTTATATATTGATGATTTTATAAGTTAATATTTTATTAATATAAATAAAAAAAAAATTGAAACATTATATGATTTTCATGAAAAAAAAAAAGACTTCATCATATTAACTTCACTTCAATAAGAGTTTAATAAGTATATAATTTTCAAAACATCAACTATATGGTTTGAACAAATTCAAGTCACTTAGTACTGTGTTCACACTCAGAAACAATCCACTTAAATACCACCTTTACGACTGCCGGCCGTTCAAAATAAAATGTGAAAGTGGATTAGGTAGTTGAAATAAAAAGTCATTTAAGTGAAGAGTTGAAAAATTTTTTTTTACACTTTAACAAAATAATTCGTCTGCGGAAAATCCGTGAAAAACAATTCATTGAGAAATAATTAATCGAAAACAATTCATCGAAAACACAATTCGTCGAATCACAATTCGTCGAATCACAATTCGTCGAAAACAATTCATTGAAAAATAATTCGTCGAAAATAATTGTTCGAAAATACAATTCATCGAAAACACAATTTGTCGAATCACATTTCACTATAGTTGATAAAAACTTTGCGTATTCCCCGCTGTAATTACAAATTTTTATTAAATTTTCCCGCTGTAAGAAAACTTTGGCGATTTCCCGCTATAGTTGAAAATCTCCAAGACTATTTTGTTTTCGACGAATTGTTTTCGACGAATTCTGTTTTTAATGAACTGTGTTATCGATGAATTGTTTTCGTTGAATTGTTTTACGATGAATTTTTTTAGACGAATTTTGCGCAAACCAAATAATTGCCGATTGTAACATTCATAAAAATAAATTAATAAATGTAATATTTGATAAGTTAAATTGAAAATTATATTTATCACAATTAGAATTTTTTTTTATATCATACGAGGAATGACAGATGAATTTCAAAAAAAATTCCAGAATTACATCAATTTTTCTTTCATATTATCTCAGTGCGAACACTGTATTATTATTATGTTTATTATATTATTAGCTTGTGATTTTTTTCAAGTAAAACAGCGCATAGAACTCATATCGTAATTGGTGTAGACTTAACTTATGAGATGACTGAACTAAATTTCATTATGTATGTTCAAATCTAAATAATAATTTGAAAGGTGTTATATCTACGAATTTTCTAAAATAATGTATCTCAACATTAATTCCTTCCTTCATTTGAATACCAACATTTTATGAATTTTTTTTTTCAATAAACGTTATGGAAACAAAACTGGTTTTAATATATCTTTAAGGATATTAAAAATTCATTAAAGAAATTAAATAGAAAAATATTTTTTTTTTTTATTATCTATAAAAATATTTATGATATTTTTATTATTTTAACGATGACCACAAGCCAAATTAGTGCAATTTTGGTTTAATTTAAGAAAAAAAAAATGTTCAAAGTTTTTTTTTATGTTACAGGAAAATATAATATAACGTTATTTTTAGGAAATGTTATACATTCAGAAAGAAACTGGGAAACTTTGATTATTTAAATTTGACATAATAATGATAAAGATTATCTTAATTTCAATTAAAAAACTTTAAATTAACACAATAATTAATTGTTAGTCGATTTTAAATAATGAACTTTTATTTTTTATGTTTTAAACATAAACGGAAATTAATCAGAAAATAAATAAAAAAAGTTTCGTTGCTATTATACTGTTTAATTATCTAAGCAAATGTTAACATTCTATTGCTGTAGATAGTATCAGTGTACTAAAAGTCTTCAAATAATGTTGGGTATAGCATCAAAGCATTTGTAAAACGAAAATACATATTGAAAATTATATGTAAAACATTCATTTCATAAATTTTTGACATATTTGGATGCTGTCCTAGTTCTTAATTTGAAAAAAAAAATATTGCATTAAAAAAATATATATATATATTTTTGGGGTAATAATAATATATTTCTTTGATAGTTCCCTAATAATGATTGAAATAATTTCTACTAAAAGGTGTTACATATTATATGGAGCATTTGTCCGTCCTTCTAGCAAACTCTTTGTAATTTTCTTTTTATATTTTTGATTATTATATTATGACTTCCTGATTGAATTAAATGCTTATGCCGATGATCGGCAGTCTCACAATCTTATCTCACATTTTATATCTTTTTCTTTTTTTCTTTTGCACTACATCTAGATAAATGTATATAGTATTTAGAAAATAATATTATTATTATTATATAGAACTAGTTTATATGTACATATATTTATTATAAAAATATAAGTAGTTAATATAGTGGACGATATCATAAAAAAAATACTATAAAATTGATTTGATTCTGATAATATCTTTTGGAGATTGTTATTGAAGATATGATAAAAAAAATTATATATAAAATATATTGTATTTAGTAATAGTAATGATTTATTATAAATTTAATATGATATTTTTAAACTTAAAAGTATACTTAATTGTAATTATGTAGGTAAAGGGCTTAAAGGGCTGATGATACGAATATACAGCCTCTAGCAATTAATTGTTAACCTCAACTTGGTCGAGACTGTTTAACCCGAATGAGGTAATGGTGACCGAACATTGGCGGCATAACCAAAGATGTCTACGCTGGGATTAAATACCATAGCACTTACTTATGGCTCTCCAAAGATGGGGTTGGGCGTGTGGTTAACTATACTTCACCTCGTAAAAAACAACATTGAAGAAGAAGAAGAACTATGTAAAACTAAACGTAAACAATTAAATTTAAAATGTTTTACAAATTAATATTCCCGTATTGGGCCTTTTGCCGAGCTCTTTACTATGATGTTCAAAAATCACAAACTCACAAATTTTAGTATACCATTTCTACTTTTACTCGACTTTTTTTTTTAAGAAATTTTGTGAGATTTTCGAATAAATTAGTAGAAAATACAGTGTTTAATTTATATTTGACTAATTTTTTTTCTCGACTTTTGTTTCTAATCAAAATCTCATAAGCTTATGTATAGTTTAATTCATCTGTCATTCAATTTCAAAGAAATATCTATCTTGTACTAGTTTTTTTTTTTCATATTTCGGGGCTCATTAGATTAGACAAGCAAGACGTTTCTAGATAGGAAATTAGAAAATAAAATGTTCTAAAATCTTTTCCGAACTGAACCTAGCTACAAAGCTGCCAAAGTGCCAACTCACTAATAACCACCATAAATTATCAGACTTTTTTTTTTAAATACGAAAAATTTGATTTAAAACATGTTTAAAGTTAAAGCGATTTTAGCACTTCAAAATAATAATAACAAATTCAAGTCAAATCGAGAAATCAGATTAGAAATCAAGTTTGAAACAAAATTATAATTTTTAGAATTTTAATATTTAATAAAATCACTATATTAAGTTTTATTATTTTGAATATAAAATGAACAATTTTTATGGTGATGAAAATTCTCTGATAATAAAATCAAATAAGAAAAGAAAGAACTTCAAAAGGCGTCAAATTCGATTATTAGTGAATTAAAAAAAATTATATATATTTTTTATATTAAACTATTAACCGCCTTTTTTTTGCATCACATAAAGTATTCGTTAAAATATTAAAATTATTCTGAATTTAATATTTTTATTTCATTTAATTAATATTTTTTATCTAAGATTTTTAAATCGATTTTAATTTGAAATATATAGGTACCTTCTATAATAAGGAAATACTTAATTTAATACAAATTAATAAATGAAAATTATATGCTCTTTTAATTAAAGTTAAGTAGAAAATTCATTAAGAAATACATAAACATTTACCTACCTCTTAGTAATAAAATAAAGAGAACGCTTTTCACTTATCGATCGATATAAAATACTGTTGCACTTAACATAGAAAATTTTTACAAAATTTTGAGAGGGCTCTCATTAATATTTTTACAAAAAACATAGTTTAATTTAAAATTTTTAATAAGATTATGAATATATAAAAGTTTCCTTAAATTATGATAAACAATTGCAATATTCATATTCATTTATAATCATTTATTTTATTGTTAACATAACATTTTAAAATTTTTACATTTTGGAGTTTTAGAGTACAGTAAATTAGTCCCTACAGCAGACGACACACTGACATTTTATTTTTACATCAAATAGGTATATAAATTACATTTATTTGAAGGAAATTTTCAAAAAAAACCTTATATAAGTTTTATGTTTTTATGTTTTTTAATTGCTATATTCATACAAAAAAAGGAAAATAAATTAAAACAATAAATTATTTTTTATTTTTATCCCTTTTAATATGATTTTTATTTTATTATTTTTATTCTAATCTACTAGTTAATATAAATATAAATATAAATTTTATTAAATTTCGCCAACTAGTTTCGAGGTTTTACTTCATCGACTGGGCTTTTGCTACTCTACCCAGTCGATGAGGTAAAACCTCGAAACTAGTTGGCGAAATTTAATATATTTATATTAACTAGTAGAATTAAAATAAAAAAAAATAAATAAAAATCATATTAAAAGGGATAAAAATAAAAAATAATTTATTGTTTTAATTTATTTTCCTTTTTTTGTACAATATGCTTAAATTCTACCAAGAATTATCCGAGGAGTGAGTTAACTCATATTTAATTGCAATATTCAATTCACCTTAATTTAATTTTTTCTAATATGATGTGTAATTTTATTTACCACAAATGATATTATGTTTACCATAAATGATATATTTTAGAAAATTTAACTATGTAATAATGTAAACAACAGTAGATATGCAGTATTCGTATGTACTTACAGTGAAAAATTCATGCAAACAAAATTTAAAGTAACTGAAAAGACAAAAATGTAAATTATTTAAAAAAAAACGAGATTGTATTTAACAACATTTATAAGGTTTCTTTTTATTTTTTTTATCACAAAGTGTTTTATTATTTTTTATACCAGAGTGTGTGATTTCTTCAAATAAAATAGAATCTTTTACATACACTCTTGCGGTGATAATAACAAGTACAACGTTAAAAATATTCTATGTTTTTGTTACAAAATGGTGTAGAACTATGGTACCATCATAAAATAGTTAATATTATTGTAGGTAGTTACTATTTAAAGATATAAATATTTTATTTAAGAAAATTAACGGAAATGGAAAAAAATTAAAGCAATAACAATCTTTTTCAGAAATCTTTTCTAACTTTGATTTTCTTAATAATTAATTATGAAACATTTTGGAACACAGTTTGTTTTCCAAATATCTGAATATTTCTATAACATTCAAACACTATGATGTTCTCAGATATACTTCGAACACTTGAAGAGCTGAGAAAAATCCTGAAAATGAAAATTTTAAATATTTAAATGTCTAAAAAAAATACCAAGAAATACAAATAAAAATATAAGTACTTACATTATCATCCCCAAAGAATTTTATTCAATATTTTTTTATTAAGCCCTCGAAAAAAAAAAAAACATAAATTGTGAATTTTTGTTTTCATGATGACAAAAAAGATTATATACATTTGCCTGAAAGAAAATTGTGTGTATATAAATAGAAAAGACCATTATTATTATAAGTTTTGTTCAAAATTTATAAAAAAAAAAAAAATTTCACGTTAATATATTTTTAATCCCAAATAGCTTTACAGAATACAAAAAAAATATTTCAATTTTTTTTTTTTAAATCTTATAAATGAAGCTACTTAGTTTTACCTCCAGTACCACATTTTTAAGGCCACACTAAGTATTTGGATGCAATTAATAAAGGTTTTAATTTTTTTTTTGTTTTTGCTTTATATAAAAAGATTTGGAAATTTTGTTTATAATTTTCTTTTCTGTGCTTATTATGTGTTGTGAATGCTTTTTTACTCCCACTAGAGATTATAGTGAATTAGTTGGTGAAGATCGAAATGAAAAAAAAGAAAGAAAAAAAATTCCTAAAGGGAATTATCTAAAACGATAAAATTTTAATTTTTTGTAAATAGATAATAATTTAGGAGAATTTTTTTTTTTTTTTTTTTTAAAATTACTTAAAATTTATTCACTCAAAAATAAATTTTTTTGTTTTTGAGACATTCAAGAATAAAAATAATGTGTAAAATTGGGAATGATTGATTCCAAGGCAGTTCAAAGAATGCCGTTCCAATAGTGTTCTCTTTCATCGTACTCACGGGATAGAATAATTCTAAGCTCAAACTTAAGAAGTTTTGGAATTTTAAATTTATTCTTATTTATTTTTATTTATCTTTTGCTTAAGCGTGTAACCGCGGATTCGCTTTTCTACTTTCTTAAATTGTATTCATCAGAATAGGGATAAAGGATTGGTACAAGTCTTATGATCGCATTCTTAATTAACTGAAATTTTCAGATAAACAGTTTCTTGGATTCGAAGTTAATTAAATTGGCTAGTCCGGGAAATATAAGCAAAATTGTTTGTAGGGATGAAAAATTTAAAATGAAAGTTTGTGCAAATTGTATGTGTCAAATTTTTCGTGTCGCGTCAATTCACCGAAAACACAATTCACCGAAATCACAATTCACCGAAAACACAATTCACCGAAAACACAATTCACCGAAAATAGTATTAAACATAATTCACCGAAAACACAATTCACCGAATACATAATTCACCGAAAACAAAATGCACCGAAAACACAATTCACCGAAAACACAATTTACCGAAAACACAATTAACCGAAAACACAATTCACCGAAAATAGTATTGAACACAATTCACCGAAAACACAATTCACCGAAAACACAATTCACCGAAAACACACTTCACCGAATTCGGTGAATTCTGTTTTCGGTGAATTCTGTTTGCGGTGAATTGTGTTTTCGGTGAATTGTGTATTCGGTGAATTGTGTTTTCGGTGAATTGTGTTTTCGGTGAATTGACGGTAAGTCCAATTTTATATCATTTCAAAAATTTCATAAATTTCATAAAACCTTAAATTCATAATTTATGCAAAATTGAATTGAACACCACGATTATAAAATTTAATTTATAAAAAATATAATTTTCACAAATTTTTTATTTAATTTATTTTTCGATGTTTTATTTTTATACTAAAAATTTAATTTTTATTTCAAATAGGATCATAACTTCCTTTGGTTGATTTTTGAACCGTGAAACTTTTATTTTTCAGTCAAAATTTGACACATGAAAGGATGAGGGCTGTGCAAGTCTTTTTGAACAAATATTTTCATTTCGAAAACTATTCCAGCTTCCAAGGGAAGTTTTAACCAGAAATAATTTTTCTCAGTTTATTACATAGAATTAAATTTATAATTTTTTATTTTGTCTCCTTTTTTTTTAATTCCTTGTTTATATTAAACATTTATATAGAGGGCTATAAATAAAAATATTAGCATTACTTATTTTTTTTCGTGTTATTTTTTTTTTATATTTAATTTAAATACTTTTAGAGCTCATTCTAATGTAAATACGTGACTTATTTTTATGAGGTTTTTTTTTGTTAATTCTATTTTTTTATTTTTGTTTCTATCCTCTCTCTATATGCGCTTTTATCTAATAAATTTATATAAAAACATACTTAATTTTTTTTTTCAATATCACTATAAATGTGATTTTCGAGAAGGAAAAAAAAAATATAATGTAATTTGAAATTTACTATAAAAATGCATCCAACATATGTCATTTTTTATTATAATAATTTTTAGTTATTTTTTTTTGAGGGGTTGAAAAGAAAGAAAAATTTTGTATTCCTAACTTAATATAAAAAACAAACAATTTTTTTTATTTTTTTTTTTGTATTTTATGTTTCTTAAGTTGCATTTTCATCTCTTGCCACTTTAGAGGACTGAAATGATGAGTTTCAGCATTCATTTTTTTTGTTTATAAGATGTATCCGTTTAAAAAAAAAAAAAAAGTAAAATATGTTTGACTTTCTAGCATAATTTTGAATTTAAGAGACCTGACAGAAAATTAATAATTTATGCTACCGATTATTTTTATTTGGGCGCAATTGAGCGTTACATATAGATAGTTCAATGAGACAATTATACATTTTATTTCTAACATTTTCTATATTTCTAGTACAGTATTGTGAAATTTTAATTTGTTACAAAGTTATCAATTTTTTTAAGTAGTGAAACGATTGCATAATAATATTCTGTTTAAATAAGATTTTGCAAATATTCATAAATAGTTGTTGAGGAGTTAAGGAGGTCAACATACAAAAAATTTAAATGTTTTAAAGTTGAGTTAAATCAGGTTCACCCATAGCATTGTTTATTTATATGGTGTTCGCATTAGGAGAATATTAGTGGAATATGCTGTTATCCGGAATATTTCAGGAATATGAACTGGATTTTTCATATAAAAAAATATTCCGGAATATGTATATTCCACTTTCATATTCTAGTTTGTCAGGGTTAGAATTCTACATTTATAGTTATTTCCACTCATTTTTTGAAATTTTGTTATAGTTGGCAACAATTTTCTTGTCAAATTTGAGTCAAAATGAAAAAAAAAAACAAAAAAAATTGATAAAAAGCGAGATAAAAAGTCAAGATTTTCAACAACAAAAACTTTTTCTCTTTCTCAATTTTTTTTTTTACATCATCAAATTCCAGTTCTCATCAAATTTTGTAATGCGAACGGCAATTTGTTTTCCAGAATACAAAGGGAATTTAAATTATAATGCGAACAAGGTATTAGATTCAACGAATATGTTCTGTACGTGTAAAAAAAAGAAAAATAGCGTAATCAGAACATATTAATTAAAGCTAAATAAATCGGTTAGGCATGTCCATAAAAATCAAATAATTTTTTTTTTTTATTTTTTTATTTTTTTAAAATTATATTTATATTTGATTAAATTTTATTCATTAATTTTTATTAGGAATTTAAGATAAAAAAAAATTCAAAAAAAGTTAAAAATTCATAGTTTGAACAGAAATTTGCAATTGAGGGATAACCTTTTTAATTTATCAATGAAATTTCTAGTTTGGAAAGCATATTAGTGTGCAGAATATTATTAATACATATGTTTAACTATAATGAAACTATATGTACAAAACTTAAGTATGAATTCTGGATTATGAAAATTACTTATTTTTCTATTCAAGTATAAAATAGAATTTATTGAATTTCAACAAAATGAAATTTATAAAAATTCTATTATTTCGATCGTTTTTACTACGGAATCATAATTCATAATAATACCCACCACCTATGTATAAAAAAAACCTTTAAATTTCCCTTCCAATTATTTTATCTCGGTAACTTATCTTTACATTGTTATCAGTATACACATATATAAAGATAATAATTGAATTAAGGTGATGAAAATTGATGGTTCAATTTCAATGATGAATGAAAGTTTTATTAATACCATGCACTGAATAACAATACAAAAATTTTTGTTTTCAAAATAAACATAATAAAAAAAAAAATTATACAATAAAATTTAAAACAATCGAATGATTATTATAAATGAAATTGAATAGAATTTATTATTTGAATAAAAAATAAAATTCGAATGCAAATAAATAAAATTTGATGAATGAAAATTAAAAAAATAAAAACAAATAGTTTTTCAAAATGTATACAACTATACACCATAGTGAAATTACAATTTACCTTCGAATACCACTTCAGTTATTTTTAACCAAAAACAATAAAGAATTTCTTCATTAAATATAAATATATAGCATAAAGTTTAGGTTCTATCTGGGTTAAGCGTTAACTCTAGCGTTTTAGAGTGATTTTCGAATCGAATTTTTTTTTCTTTAGCACAAACTCTTTAAAATTCTTATTTATAATAATATTTTTTGCTTGTTTTTTTTTTAGAATTTATGTTATATACTATAGAGAAAAAAAGTGCATTTTTAGATTTTTAAAAGCAACATAAGTGTTTTGTTTGCAGGGAGTCAAAAACATTTTTTTTTTTGTTTTCTTTTAGAAAATAGAATCTTTTTAGATAAAAAGGACATGTTACTTTTTCCTTTAAAGACTTCAACAAAAAAAAAAAAAAAACTTGAATAAAAACTTCAAAAAATATATTTATTTTGGAAAAATGACAAAATTTTATATTTTCAGTGTTTTTTTTTTTTTTTGCTTCAAACAAAATTTTGATAGTGTAACATGACAGAAAAAAAATTATACTGCATGTGTTGCACTATGTTCAGTAATAAGTCCTTGGATAATGTTTATAAACAAAAAAAAAACACAAAAAAACACTGAGACGAGACATATTTTATGTTTGAATTAAAAATAATAACATGGATGGAAAGAAATTGAAATTACAGAAAAAAAAAAAAAAACTATGTAAATAAAAAAAAGTAAAGAAATTTTTAGGTCTAATTTTTAGTTTTTTTTCCTTTCCAACAAATTCATTGATTTTTCGTTTTTATTTATTTTATTCCACTTGAAATAATTTAAGATAACATAGTTAGGTTTTTTTTTTTTTTTGTTATTTCTTGTTGGGATCAATAAAAATATGAAACATCTGTTAAATGGATAAATTGAAAATAAAAATAAAAAAAATAAAAATAAAAGTTAAATAGGAAACTATTTTTGTTAAAAATAACAAGGGTAGATAATTTTTTGATTTTAACAAAAAAAAAAAGAAGAAATTAAAAAGAAAGGGGAATGGCTATCAAATTGAATTAATCTAAATTTTATTTTATTAAATTAATTTTTCAATAAAATATTTGTAGTTAAGAGGCTTTTAGATAATGAATTAGAAAATTGCCTGCAGCATATTTTTTTTTTTGTAAATAAGTAACCTTTTTTTTATTGAATGATAAGCTAGAAGAATTTTTATTTATTTTATTCGCCTTAGAGTATGCAATTTAGTCAATGTTATACTGATGCAAAGTACCTACATATAATTTTTTCGAAAAGAACAAATATTTCGGTGCAGTCGCTTTTGCACACCCATTCATGATAAGGTCATGGTCATACTTGACTCAAAGCAAAAATCTTTAAGCTAGCTTAATTGATGCACATTTTCAAAATTAACAATCAATTTGTTTAAGCCTTAACAAACTTCTATAATGGTCTTATGCCTTCTTTGCGGCTCGATCCTTGGATTGTTCCTTTGCAATCCGCAACACTACCACCCAGATACAGCATTAAAATGAAAAATATTAACTTCGTAAACACATTTTCAGGATTGCATTGCTTAAAATTATATGAAAAAATTAAAGGAACCTTCCGTGAATTTCAATAATTTCCGTAAAGTATGTAAAAAATTAATGACGAAAGTCATAATGTTGAAATTTTCCGTGGTTATTTATTTTAAGTGCTATTTATTTCTTTATATTTTGCTGTGATTTACTCCAGAACTCCTTAGCCTTGATTAAGTGCACAAAATAGCGAATTAAAATGTTTCCGATTTTGGAATACTTGCTATGAATGTTAGAGATTTGAAAGTTAATGGATCTAAAAGTAATAATAAATAAAAACCGTTTTGTGAAAAAAAATTAATAGCACCTGGTCTTTTTTTGTTTAAGTCACAAGGATCTATCATTTTTATTTAATTTGTATTCAGTATTTGCACCTATTTCATGTTTAGCTATTTGGCTTCATTCGTCAAAATTATATATGTGGGTGATGTGGAAGAAAAAATAAATCAAATATGTATCCCAAATAGTTTTTTACATACACAAAGTTTTCCCTTCCTATTGTACAATCAATATATACATCTAATATCTTATATATCTAAAGGTGTGAAATAATAATAGAGCTTATAGTTATTTTCCATAACACAATATCATTTGACTTCTTATACCACCAACTTCAAAATCATAATAATAATAAATAAATAATTTTTAGGGTGTATTGAATTACAGATTTTTTCTTTTTGATAAGATTGATGTCCATTTGAAATCCCTTTTTTCCTATTACATTTATTTCAATTTCGATATAATTATCCATTTTCCATATTTCACCCCAGAATTAAAAATAATAAAAAAAAATATTAAACCATAAACTAAATTAGAATAATGTGATAATTTCATTAAAATCAATTAGAAAGGACACAAAATATTGAAAATCAATCTCAGGGGATCAAATTTCAGAGATTTCAGAAAATTTTGTTTATATTTTAATTAAAATACAAAAAGCAAATATAAATAATCGTGTACAACAATATTCGTTATTTGAATCTAAATTAGAAATTAGAAAATCTTTCAAAAAGAATGACAATTGAGATTTTCCCAAAGTATATATAATACATATATAATATAATACCCATACAACAAGCATAAGTACATATTTTCAACAAGGATTAAAAAAAAATATTTTAATTGATTGAAATGATGATAACATCAATTTTAAAGTAAAATTTTGTGTTAATAAAATTAATTTTTAATATTTTCCCATTAATGTGTTTTCAAGTTATAAAATTAGTCAGTTTTGTTTGTTGATGAAAAAAACCCCCAGACATTAGAATTTGTTTTGAATATGTCAATTTAAATTTTTGTTTTTGAATTGAAGATCTGAAAAAAGATCTTAGAAACATTTCATAATAGAATTTTTTTTAAAAATCAGATAAAACCATTTCGTTCTGGAAGAAGCTCTGGGAGAGATCAGTCAGCCGTAATTTTGTAATGGTATATCTTTTATTCTACGACGCATTCGGTTGTAGGCTCTATTTCTGTCTTGTTTGTTTTGTTAAAAAACATCTACCACCAATAAAAATTTATAATGAACAAGAAAAATATACGTGGAGAGTTTTATGTCAAATAATCTGACAGTCATTATAACCACAGTTAGTGAGCTTAAACTCTTCTTCAAATGATTTTGAATTATTTTTAATTTCGAAAAAAAGAGGAATGACCGGTATTTGCAAAAATGTTTGTTGAGCTACAACATTTGATACCTCCAAACCCGAAAACCCCAAGTTCGAAATTCAAACTTTTTGACCTAATATTGTTCTGATATTTTTTTGCAGCATATGAATTGAATAATAATTTTAATTTTTATTCTTATCTAATTATATTTTTTATTAATTTTCAAAATCACAGCAATTCTAGTATTCCCAATAGGTTTACTTTATTTACAACTGCCATTTAACAAAAACTTAATGAACTTACTGTCAACTTATAAATAATAATATAAATTTTAATAATAAAATTAAAATCTAAAATTTCTAAATTATGCATACAATTTTATTGTGTTTTTTTTGCTTTTTTAATTAAGTCCCTTTATTTTTTAATCAAATTCATACATCTTAAAATATTGCATATATAATTTTTACGCACATATAACGCATAAATGCTAACACCTTATGCACTTTATGCTTTCATTGTAGCATAAAAGAATGAAAATATTTTTATCTCTATTATAATATTTTAAAAATAATATCTTAATTTTCTACAAAAATATGTATACTAAAAATATAAACTAAAAATATGCTAAAAAAAACATAAAAAATAAATTTGTAGATCTCTATTTGAACTGGGAGAAAAATAAGGCCTTATTAT
Organism: Hybos culiciformis; assembly: GCA_964007475.1. Lineage (NCBI taxonomy): Eukaryota > Metazoa > Arthropoda > Insecta > Diptera > Hybotidae > Hybos > Hybos culiciformis. The sequence goes on from OZ023274.1 coordinate 23,390,756, forward strand.
TTGTTTTTTTTTTTTTTTTTTATAATCAGAAATTATATCTTTTTAATTATGTTTAATTATATGCTTTTATGCGTAATTAATTGTGCATAAAAGTCATTATTTTTATATAAAACTAATACTTATATGCAGAGGAGGAAAATAAATAAGATATTATCCCTTTTTGGTTTTATTTTTGTTTTTCTTTTTTTTTTTTTTCTTTAATACAATGTCACCAGCATAAAAATATGTAATAGATTTTATCTTATTTCTATATAAATACGAATATTATTATTTTTTTGGTTTTTGAAGTTTTTGACATCATCCGCCCAAAAATGTAATCCTCAATTAGTTTTAAAACAATATCAAAAAATTTGAAGGCAATTAGCAACAATCTAACTAAATAAAAATTTATTTTTAATCTTGATGTGATGGTGATGCAACACCAAAAACTATATTATGTTATTTCTATGAGACTTTATATTTTTGACATGTGTGCAGATATAAATTTTATTATTAGTAGTATTATTGTGTTGTAAAAATCTATTTGGATTTTATGTTCAACTAATTGGGGTGGGTTCTCTTTTTGGTTATTATATTCATTAAAAAAAAGATGGCATGGCACGGATAAAATTGTTTTTTTTTTCTGTTTGAATAAAAAAATAAATAAATTTTTCAAATTCTTATTTGTCATTAGATTTTTTAAGATTTTATTTAAAAAAAAAAAATTTATGTTATTATAATTTAAATTATTATTTCCCCTCTGATACTAATATATAATTTTATTAGTTTGATAATAAATTGGCGGGGAAAGGAAAGGTGCCAGCAATTTTTGATTTAATTTTCGAAGTTTGGGATTCTTAATAAATTTATTTTCAAACGTATTTTATTTGCCAAAAATCTTTAGGATGTTGTATGTTATAGCTATGTTATTTCGAATAATGAAGCTGAAAAAACAGATATCTGCTGCAATTTTAGTTTCTTTATAGCATGGGTATGTGTATGTTGCGGTAAATGTACATATTCCGGTAAATGTGAGTTTAAAAGCCCGTAAATGTTAATAATACATTACATTTACCGGCGCGATTGGCCCTATTTCTGTGTAGGGCGTAGAGGGGGTCTTCCAGAACGAGAAGGGGAGGGGTGCGGGGTAGTCGATGGGCGAACTGGTGGTTGGTCAGTGTGATTTGCGTCGCGCTTTCTGTGACACCTCGTCTACGCCCTACACAAGAATGGGGCCAATCGGGCCGGTGAATCTACTGTAGTATTAACATTTACGAGAGGTGAACTTACCTTTATATATATGTAATAGGAATTGGTAGATGACACCTTGTCAAGATTATCTATATGACACTGCAATGTAAAATACCTCGGACACTCAAACTTTAACTTTTTTATATAATTGTTCGTTTGATTATAGCAGTAATCCAGGTAAATATTTTAGAAACTCATTTTATGTACAAATATATTTTCTACAATTTTTTCTTCGCTTCAAAAAGCAATAAAAACTTAAAAACTATAATTTTGTTGTAGTAACTTTTGCTCCAATTTTTTTACTATACATTTTTGCAATAACTATATAATTAAATAATTATATATTTAAATAATTATAATATTACATAATTATTCCAAGATTTTGAGCACTTATGACCAAGAAATAAAGCGGCTTTAATAACTTATTCTCACTCTGTTATATTTTAAATTTAATTTTCCATTGAGTTTTCTTTTCAATGCATCCATCAGATAACAATTGTATTCATTTTTTTTCTTATACAGGATTTTAATAAATTTTAGGAAATTCTTTAATTAATAAAAATAATCTGAAATTCATGTTTGCCTATTGAAAGTTTTTCTATTTTGTAACTTTAGTAAAAAAAATAATGGAAATAAGTAGGTATATTGAGTTTGAGAAAACCTATATTTGTTAATGATTATATTGAATTAAAAAATATTTGTAGTTGGAAAATAAATTTTTAAAGATATTTACTTCTATTCAACTTATTTGTCCTTAATTTTTAATTTAATTTAAAAAAATGAATTTAAATTTTAATTTTTTAGATAATTGATTTCGAAATATAAATTTAAACATTTTTAACATAATAGCAAAATAGTGCCAGACTAATAGAACAAACTTTAAAGAATATATCGTTTCAAAAGCTTCAGTCATTTAAAAAAAAAAAAAAAAAACACAATTTTATAGATAGAACAAAAATTTAAGTAATATTACTAATAAATCATTTTTCTTCCTAAAAAAAAAAATATGTATATAAATTTTAGTTCCTTCTATATTAGACACCACATCTGAAAAAACATTGTAATTTTATATATTTTTTAAGAAAAATCTGCAAGATGCATAATATCAGTTTTTTGTACTTATTCAACTTGTTGAACAATATTTTATTTTGTTCCTTATTTTAGCTATATATGAATCATTTAATACGAAAAAATATTTCTGTTTTATATAATCTATCACAATATTAATGTGGGTAAAAAAACAAAGAATGATAAATTAAATTGTGAATTTTATTTTTATTTTTGGTACGTTATATAATATTAACAGATTTAGCAGCGAATTTTTTCTGACTACCACTGCCTTTTAGTTATATAGTATAGAGAACTGAAAGCAATTAAATCTGCTCCATTGAGATTTACTTAATTCAATTTAGTGATGTTCGATATTTTAGGATATCTGTGTTCTGATATTTATCGATATGCGTTATTCGGAGATATCGAACATCCCTAAGTTTTATTTGTGAAAGTCATAACACATCATCCTAATTCTCGTAGTTAAGGGGATAAGTCATATTAACTAAAATTTGGAAGCCATTTCTTATGATTGAAAACAAATAGTTCTGAAAAATTCTGAATTCTTTTTCCGGAATATGATTTTTTTTTATTCAAAATATATACATATTAATACATAGAATTTATGTTGTAACATAATTTCTTATGAGTTTATATTTTGTAGCGAAAAAAAAAAAAACTAAGTGATATTAAGCAAAAAAAAAAAAAAATATTTACATGGAAAATATAAAAATGTCTAATATCTTTCCTGCCTGCCTTAGGCAATTGAAAAATTAAAGCAATAAAAATTTGAGATATTCTTAAAATTCAAAAAAAAAAAAAATTTATTACATTTTTCTCTATATGAGTGGACTTTCCGATGATCTAAGCATTATATGTATATGATTTGATTTTTTCATCGAAAGGAAAAAAGGAATGAAAATTCGGCAAAGAGATAGTTATTTTTCGTCCCTTTTATTTTTTTTATTTTTAATTAACATATAAAGTTTTATGAGATCATATAATGACTTTTTTTTTACACAAAATAATAAAATTATTAAGGGTTCACAATATTTATTTTGAAATTTTTTCTTTTATATATTTTATAGAAATTTAGTTCCCAAATCAAGAAATCAACCATAAAAGACATGAACTTATATACATATATATATTTCCAACATTGAATTGAACATTTTGTGTCAAAACAAAAGTCAAAACAAATAAAATTAATAATAAATTAAATGAAAAATATTAATTTTTAAGTCAAACGAAAATAGCATTTTTGTTTTCTGTTTTAAGATTATTTAATAAAACGCTTACGATTATTGATAATTTGATATTGTTATGATATTCCAAGTACTGAGAACGTTCCTGTGTATATTTTTGGTATTTAAGGAAGCCGCGAAAGAATTTGACACCATAAGTATTGCGCAACAACCATCATTTTTACTTCTTCATGATAATTTTAAAAATCTAAATTACTTCTCGTATAAGTAATTCTATAAAAAAAGTGTTTAAAACTTACACAAAATTTTTGATTTATACAAAGGATATATGTACAACGAAGGACTTTATAGAATAATGTTAGTTCTATTCACATAGGAAAAAAGTTAAATTACAGAAATAATTGCATAATGAGATGAAAAACTTTAGTAAAATTCATAATTTCAGATATTAAACAAAATTTTTGGTAATATTTAACATCAAAAAATTTCCGTCAAAAGAAGATTAATTTCCATTATTTTTTTTTTTATTCAAGATTTAAATTTTTTTTTTTCTTATTTTCTTCGTAAGGAGAATATGTCTTATATGGTTTTTTTCTTTTTAACATTCTGTTAAATTAGTCATGGTTATACAAAACTAAGATGAATTTCATTTATCAAATAAATTTTTATGATATGAAATTTTTAACATTTCAAAGTTTGCAAAAATGTTATAAGTTGTTAAATAATATTTTTTTGTTTTTTTTTGGAAATATTAATAGTTTCGAATAAACTAAGAAATTGTATAATAATATTTTATGTAATATCAATTTGGATTTTATTAATCCGTCATAATTATGATACTTACTTCAAATGGATGATGAACAAATTGTGTCAATTCCAACGTTTCGGGATTGTTGATAATTTAACATCCAGCCTGCTAGAAATTTATTTTAATATGCCAAATATATAAGTTAGTAAAAAAAAGTTATAAGAACCATCCGGCGTTGACTTCACAAAATAGCAAATATTTTGCTCAAGATCGGTATTTCTCCTAAATTTAGATGTTCGGGAGGTGCTCAATTGGAAAACCACAGAGTATAAACTCAAATTTTTAGAACATACATCTTATCAATTTGGCAGCATTAGATTCAAATACTAAAATCGTAACTGTGCACTTCCTTTTAAAAATAAATTTATATAAAAATATATAAAAAATATTATATAAAAATTTATATAAAAAACACTTTTTATATAAATTTCATACTTCTATTTTGCTAAGAAAATGCAAATAATCCAGAAATCTAAAAGATATCATATAAAACCAAAAGAAAAAACCAAAAGAATAAAAGATTGTTAAAAATATTTGGCTGATGTAAATTCTCCAAAAAGGGTGAAATGAATGATGAAGACTGAAATTTTCTTTTAAGAAAAGTTTTTGAATAAGATAAATCGAATAATATAGAAAAAAAAAAAAGAAAAAAGAAATATTGTATGTATAACTAATTAAGGATATATGGAAAATTCTTATCTTTAAACGAAGTAATATAAATTTCAACAAGAAATTGGTTTTTCTGACATTAGACAATATACTGTTTTCAAAGACAAGTTAAGCAATAATTAAATGGAAAAGATATAACATAATATCTACGTATATACTTATGCATATATTATTTTATACATGTATGTTGTGTATATTAATAATAATATATGTATAGTATATATATAGTTTTGTTTTTATAATCTTATATTTATTTGAATTTTTGCAAAAAAAAGAAATGGATATATATGTATTTAGATAATTTTCATATTTGGTCAATTACATTTATTGGAAAATATAAGGATGTGACAACTTGAAAAAATCTAAGATTATAGTTTTTTTTTTACTTTAAAATTAAATTCAATTACTTATGTTAATTCATTGTAATTGTGGTTTAAGTTGTGAAACAAGATTAGTTAGCTTTATTATATACGATTTAGTATTTCGTTTTGCATATATTTTTGTATATAAAATAAATTTATTTCATTGTTATGCTAAGGTTTTTCATTCGAGAATCATTGTGTCATAAGCCGGTAGAATCATGATCCGGTGACTTTATGATGATTTCAATCAAAAATTAAAAAATAGATAAAATTGGGGAAAATTGTTTGAAAAATAAAAATTCTTCATTTATATACTGAAAAAATTCTTCATTTACACTGAACAAGTAAATGATGTTATCAAAATTTGATTTTTTGTCATATCAAGGAAAAATGACTAACAGGTTTACTTTTTAGAATATTTGTCATAAAAATTTCAGAAACTCATACATGGTATAAAAAAATATTTTTTGTTATTTATTTTTTGCTAGAAAATAAAGGTGGAGGCTCTTCAGCCGGACAATTCTTGTTAATTGATGTCACAATTATTGAGCATTTAGTGCTTAATTTGTGACTATTAGTGCCACAAAAACTAGAATTTGTTCTCGCTTGGTTTTTGAGAAATTTTGATTTTCGAATTTCGAACATGGGTCAAGGAGTCTCTCTGACCGGATTCGAATTTCGAAAAAATAATGATGCTATCATTTAGTGCTTAATTTGTGCCTATTTGTGCTACAAAAACTAGAATTTGTGCTCTTATAAATTATGTGAAACAATTTTTTTTAGATTAGGCCAAAATTCCAAAATTTGAACCGAATTTTTTTTCGTCGAATTTAGAAAAAGCGAAAATGCCACCATTTAGTGCTTAATTTGTGCTTGCGTTTACTGTACTTTGTGAAGAGTGTCGCAGAACTAGAAGGGTGGGGTGCGGGGCGGCGGGCGGGCGAACTGGTGGTTGGTCAGTGGATTTGCGGCGCGCGCCGCAAATCCCACTGACCAACCACCAGTTCGCCCGCCCGCCGCCCCGCACCTCACCCTGATAGCTGAAGTTGAAATTTTTTCGAACTTACATTTTTTTCGGCGCGGCATATATTTTTTTTTGATAGAACAAATCATCACAAAGTACAATAAACGCAAGCACAAATTAAGCACTAATTGGTGGCATTTTCGCTTTTTCTAAATTCGACGAAAAAAAATTCTGTTCAAATTTTGGAATTTTGGCCCAATTTAAAAAAAATTGTTTTCACATAATTTTGAAGAGCACAAATTCTAGTTTTTGTAGCACAAATAGGCACAAATTAAGCACTAAATAATAGCGTCTTTATTTTTTTGGAAATTCGAATCCGGCCAGAGATACCACTTTGACCCATGTTCGAAATTCGAAAATCAAAGTTTCTCAAAAACTAAGAGAGCACAAATTCTAGTTTTTATGGCACTAATAGTCACAAATTAAGCACTAAATGCTCAATAATTGTGACATCAATTACCAAGAATTGTCCGGCTGAAGAGCCCCCACCGAAAATAAAACTATAATTTTCGGGTAGCAAATTTTGCAAACAATTCAATTGCAATATATTTTTGCACTTACTATCAGAAAATATAACTTTATATGTGGTCCTTATAGCTATTTTTGCAACGATTTTTTTGTCACTGTGTACATCTTATCTTTGTTAATAAGCGTACCATTATTGAAAATTTCTGGAGTTTTATATTTGTATTTAAATTACATTGTGATCGAGATAATTTGGTTTTTTTTTCTATAGAAAAAAAGAAACAATGAAATAACAATCACGTCATGTCTGTATCCAAATATAAAAATTTTTTAGCACGAGTAGATCAAAATTTCATATCGTTCTGTATATACAATTTCGGGCTGATTTAATATACAATTTCGGGCCGATTAAAAGTTAAGAGCTGTCTTTAATTATTTTTTTAATTAGGCAGGTGTATTTTCTTTCACTCAATGAAATAATGTTAATTGTAAATTCCTTCTAAATGAACCCCAAAATCTCATTAATTCTCAAAAACTTATGCATTGTCATTCAATGGACAATAATAATAATAAATTAAAAATTCTATATCTACTTTTATGGTAAAAATTTTCCTGATAAGTTTTAATTTTTAATATTGCCATTTTTTGTCCTAAAAAACATCACAATGACAACATGAATTTTTCATTGCGCATATATCAATGTCTTAAAATTAATATTTTATTCCAATTCGGAATACATTTATAATTTTTCATTTGTGGTTCACAATAAAAACATAAAAAAAAAACAAGAAGAAATTGAATATTTTTGTGTTTTTTATTTAGTTTTTTAGTTTTTTTTTATCCACAAGCGCAAAACGCAGAAACTTTTTTCTTTCCAACTTAAGAACAATCTTGTAAGCATATTAAAATATTTTTTCTCCAAGGTTTAGGAGAAGGATTGATTATGTTAGCGTAAAATTATGTTTGTTTAAAAAGAGTGTTACAAATATTTAAAAATTTATGAAATTAATATTTTTTTTTGTTAATAATTAGTAATTACACTATAAGATAATTTGCTAAGAATATAGAAGAATTTGCTAAAAATTTTATATAGAAGATTTCATCTTAAAAATAACACAGCAGACTTTGTGAAAAATATAGCCACAGCTGCTAAAAATATAGCAGAATTTGATGCTAAAATTGAATGTACATCTATTTCTGCAAATGCTTCTTCAATCGTAAATTTAATAGATTCGAATACAGAAATTAATATATAAGCAAATATTTCATAAAAATCAATAAAATTGAATGTAACATTTAATATATTTTTGTGGAAACGGTATATTGTTGTAATAGAAGATTGTTTGCACCAAAAAAATTTTATTATTAAAACAAACCGTATTTATATGAAAAATTTTTATAACGAATAAAAGAAAATGTTAATGCATTGAAAAAGTGTCTAGACATGTCAAAAAGATTCCGACATTTTGACAAAACAGACAGCAAAAATACGTTGAATAAAAGATGATTTTAAAACCTATAAGATGATTATCAATCGAACGAAAATTTTATTATTATTATTGAATTAATATTTTACTTTTTTTTGACAAAAAAAGTTAAAACAACAAAAAAAAATAATAATAAGCAAAATAATGATATAGTGGAAATTTTTTTTTATGTATATTTATTTTGATTTATGTTTCGCGGAAAAGGATTGCTCTTATACTAACAAAAAGAAAATATCCTTTTTTTTGTTGCGATGAAATTTTTTTTTTTAAGAATCATTTTATATTTTTATAATTATTAGTAAATTATACTGTTTTTAACAAATTCTTGGTATTTTATAGTTTTTTTTAATAAGTTGCTCTTTTTCACTATAAATATTCTTGTTCGTTGTTATTACCGTGATGATGGTGGTAGAATATTTAAAAAACATGAACTTTGGACCGCCCCTGGCTTTGATGGAGAAAATAAAACTTAATTAGCGATTAATTGAAATTAGAATGTTTGTTATTTTTTTAAAATACTTATTCTCTCACAATTATGTCGAAAACTTTTCATAACAATCCTTGCTTCCTCTTTCATTTTCTAATGCGTTAAGAAATTTTGATAACACTTAAATTACAAATTTTAAATTTTATTTTTTTTCAGATTTTTATGTCATTCAGTACAATTCACGTGCTTGAGTATGATACGCCTCAAATAGTTTGTGCCATTTTTCCTTTATTTTGTTTATTAAAAATGTTAATTTATGTTTATTTTTTACTTTTAATAAAGAAAAGATTAATATAAGATATATGTTCATACTCTTTCATCCAAATGGCATAGGAAAAGTTGCAAAATAATTTTAAACTACAAGTTTAATAAAATTAATTAGCTATTCCTATAAAATTTTTTGAAGAGATTCGAGCTTCACACAATGAACATCTCTAAACAATCCTCATAAATTTATACGTAACTAAGTTGTAATTTTTAAAAACAAAGTGAAAAATTTTAAAAAGAAATTGCATATTTTTATTTTATTCATGTTTTTTTTTTGCTTAAATAAATTTTTATGTATAATAAAGAATTCATTCTTATATGGTTTGACAAGCAGACAAGCATGAGAGTAGCAGAAAAGTATTTCAATATTATGTTGACCTCAACATGTTTTATGGCAAAAATATAACTTGAAGGTGTAAATGTAAGATACTTTTATATTATAAAATTTAACATTAAAATGATTGTTAGCTGTAAAAATGAAATAATAATAAAACTTAATTTAAAAATCTTTTTTCTTTTTATTTTTTATTTTTTATTTTTTTAAATTGAAATCTTGATGTACAACAAATATTTGAATGCCATGTATTTATCTATTTTAAAATTAATTTCTATAAAAAGAAATATTTAAGAACTAGTTTTATTATTAAGTTTATGGCAAAAGTGTTTTCCTATTTTATTGTCAAATTCAATAGTTAATATGAAATGTCTCCTGAATCATATGGTACATAAATTAAGTTCCCTTCAAAGGACTCAAAACTTCATGATTCGAGCAATTGTGAGCGTTAATACGTCTTCCAAATTAAGAGGTTTCTAATCATATTTCTACAGTATTGTCTTAATTTTAAATTTACAGCGACTATGATTATATTAAAAAGAGCAGAATTACAAAAACTAACAGCTGTCAAATGTATATCTACCTACGTATCTAAATTTTTTTTTTTTATAATAAACTAAAAATCTCAAAATGAAAATTCGTTCATGTGTGTACAATATTAACGTAGAATTTGGTGTGAAATATTTAATTGAATTATCAATATTGGACTTTCACTTAATTCGCTCGTCAATCAAGAGTCATGTTCTTTAAAGTGTGAAATTCTTGATCGTTAAACCTTCAATAAAAATTGAAAAGAAGAAAAAAAAAAAAAACAACGAATAAAGAATAACAATCAAAAGCCAACATATTTAATGTTAAACCATTTATGAGTTTTGTCATGGATATATTTACAATGTTTATATACATATTTAACATTTCCTTCTTTGTTTCAAAACTATATTATTTTTTTTGTTTTTCATTTTTAACAGTATTCAATGAAATTATTTTTGGATCTTTTTGATTGAACAAAAAAAAAACAGAGATTTATGTAAATTATAAAAATGTGAATAAAAACATAGTTTTGAAAATTAAGGTAGATAACATTTTAGAAAAAATATGGTTTCTGTGTATGAGACTGAAAAGTGAATATTAAATGTCCATAGCAAATTAATATTGTCAAAGAAAATGTTGTCTCTGGAAATTAAGATTCTTTTTCAATTTCGAGACGTATTTTGCATAAGATTGTAGTTTACAAAAAACTAGTCAACATTAAGTTATAAAAATGTTACCTTAAAAAAGTATATATCGGTTTCCTGCTAACAGAAGTTTGTTGCTATTATGGTTTGACAGATTATTTTGATTGATGACTCCACCAATACCAATAACAAATATTACAAATGATGTAACAATTTTTAATTTCTGAAAACTTATTATTACTAACATATATTTCAACAAATAACATTTTGCATCATATGATTTCATAAACTTAACTACAATCACAAATTCAAAGGTTTTTAAATTTAGCTACACATAATTTTTACTAAAACAACATTTTTCTAAGAATTCCCAAAAAAAAAATGTATTTTATGATTTTTATTAATTTGATATAACACTTCTAAAATCATAATAACAATACACTTTTATATACACCGTACGTTATGTACATTATGCATGTAAACACAAAAAAAAAAATAGTTTAATTTAAGACGGCATTTAAAAAACATCTGTCAAAATTCATAAATATTGTGCAAACTGTAAGAGAAAAAAAATTATATAAAAAAAAAATAAAATATATGTAATTTACAATTCTTTTTATTGCGGCTAGAAAAATAAACTTAAGAATTTTACTTTTTATTGTAAAATTTATGTAATACCATACCCAAAACACTGTGTTTGTTAGTGTTTTAAGATGAAAAATTTTCATGTGTTGTACCATACAATAAACATATAAAAACTCGAACAACAAAAAGGACATACGAAAAACAGGATTATTATTATTATAATAGAAAACATGATTTGAATCTAATTTTGCAAAATTATTTTTTGTTTATTTGCAACTGGTAAAAGCGTTTAATTTCAAAAGAAAGGAAGTATGCACTGCCTACAACAATTTGAATCTTGGAAAAAATAGCTAGCAAATAATATTTACCTTACTTCAACCTTCAAACCATATTCTGAAATTTTCCATCAAATGATTTTATTCAGAACTCCATTAAGTTTATTATTAATTATTAAAACAATTTTTAACTTAATTTATAGATAAAGTTAGAATCATTGAAAACAACAACTATGCTTCATGACAGACCAGTTCAAACTGCGGCTCTTTGACATTTTTTTTGTGGCTCAATAAATTATTAAGTTGTATAAGTGAAATTTTGTGTTTTATTATACAATTTGAATATAATTTATGTAAAAAAAATGCTTTTAGTTATTAATTAATTATGATTATAAAATTTAAATTAAAGTTTGCATTGATAATTTTTCGCCTATACAGTATTTCGCGATTTTCGAACATGGCTACCCATACATAAACCTTACCTTTGAGTATATGATTTAATGTACAAAATATAAATATTTCACCGTCCCGTCAGCATAGTCATAAGTAATGAAAAAAGCTCTTAAAAGATATGTAAACTTCATCCGGCTAAGGTGGAAAATATTAATATATTTTGATTTATTTAAAAAAACATAATTCATGCATTACTGCTTATAGTGAAACTCGATTCAAATTAATAAAAGGTGTTAGGAATCAAGTTACTCAGTTGGCTAAAAATTCGGTTTTTTTTTTTTTTAATTATATGTATATGTTTGTATGTATATACATAGAAAAACATAAAATTTTGTTTCATGTTTTATTATTATGGCTCAATAAAATAAAATTCTTAAAAAAAAAATTCGTACTATTTATAAACAAGGAAATTTAATTTTCTTGCAAGTCGAAAAAAGACTGAACGGACAATTGTTGTTATTTTATTATTTGTTCCTGATTCTTATTTTTTTTCGCAATATTTTAGAAACTATAATGATTCACTATTGTTTTGAATTAGTTTTCAGGTTTATCAAATCACTTATAAAAATTACTAAGTTTTTCTGATTTAAAAATCAAATTTAGGATTCTTTTTCGAAAACTTCCGAGAAGCTACTATTAAAAATGTTGGCTTAAACAAATACTATTGGAGAATGGGATGTGATTTTCTTTCAAAACGAAAAACTCCATGATATAGGTCCAATTATAATTAAAAGGAACTTCGTTTTGATAATGTCCTAATTTTAGTACATCAGTATTATGGCGAAAATTGCGGAAAGTGTTAAATTGTGGTAACTATAAAGGTTCTACCAGCAAAACAGTTAAGAAGGAAACTGTATTACTTATCATATTACACTGTGTTGTATAGCACGGTTACCTTATCTGCACATGTCTTCTATTCTGTCTAAAAATATTTATTATAAAATTGCTTAACACACTTTATTTTATATACATATATATTTTTCTATTTAGCAAAAATTTTCATAATCATAACATAACCTTTTTGAGTTATTGGAAGGTGTGAAATTTAATACATATGGTCTCACTTGTCCAAAAGAAGAAGAAGAAAAAAAAAAGGTTTTATAGATTATTTAAGGATTTTATTTTATTAGTTTTTTTTTTTTTTTTTTTTTAATTTTTGTCATGTCCAGTTTTTCACCTTTCATATATGAATTCAAGAAGAAGAAAAAAAAAAAAAAACAAGAAATAATGGATATGTGTTCCTCAATGGTATTTAGGGAATAATAAAAATGTTCAGTCATCATTCGCATACAAAAAAATAATAATTGAATGAAATAACAGGTAAAAATGATATAAAAAAAAAAATAATAAAAAAAAAAATAAATAATATCATCTTCAAAGAACATATTCGAAATATCAATTCAGTAAAAATATTTCAAAGTCCCTTTCACAACAAAAAAAAAACTTTTTAATATATATGGTCTTTTTGCTGGATTTTGATCCTAGGGATTATTGAAATAGAGATGATGCCATCATCTCAAATGAGTTTCATATTTTTCCCTTAGATTAACTTATCATGACATATATTTTTCATCTTTCATTTATGTTAATTAAGGACTAATTTTAGTTATTTTTTTTTTGTTGCAGCAAATTATTTTGAACTTCTTGAACTTCAATTTAGAGTTGATTTAGAATATGGATTCTGTGCTGAATTACTAAAGCCAAATTTACGTTTTAGAAAAAAATAAATTTTCCTTACGTAGTTTACCACGGTCCTTCAATCTTTTTGTGAATTTTATATTCACTGAGAAAACTGATACCTGCCGAAGCTATAATAGGCCAAATCGAACTAGTAGCAAGACTTGCTATTTTTCATGCAAAAAAAATATCTTGTACTTTTAATTTTCAATGCATATTTTTTTTATGATTTGACATAAACATTTCTTTTAATTTATTTTTTCTAGAACAAACAACTGAAACTATAATTTTGGAATATCCGGTTATGGACAAAGTGCTTAATGATACGTATAATTTCACACTTGATATTCTTGAATTTCATGGCAAAGCTCTTTTTATGATATGGTGAGCATAATTAGTTAATTGGTTAGGTACTCATAGTTTTAAATGTTAATGTTATCTAAGTATTTGAAGTAATATTCTTTACTTGAATTTAGTCAAACACGGAGTTTTGTTTTTTGACTTGATTCTTTATATTTTTTCTTTTTTGAATTTTTTAAAAAATCTTTTATAAATATTATCTATAGTTTTTAAATTATATAATTAGTCCTTAGCTTATTTTTATATACCAATACTTTTGTAAAAAGTAAAATCCAAATAGCTTATAATTAGTTTAATATTAAACTGTTAGCTGTTAATTGAATAAAATAAAATAAAATAAAATAATGATAACAAATGCTAGAAAATAACCTAGTTTTATCTTTCTTAATGTGTATAAATCGAACATTGTTTTTTGGCATTAGTGTGGCATTAGTTTAAGAAAATTAAAAAAAAAATTGTCTCAAATAAACGTTGAGCCGAATATGTTTATTTTTTTTTTTGGTTCTTATTGTTCGTGTATTAAAAAATCTTATATGTATCAATTGCGTTGATAATCTAGCTGACATAAAAAAAAAAACAAAATAATGTACATACCGTATTTTTTATTTTAGACATTTTCACCTTTTTTGGGATCAACTTAATATTTTTTTTCTTATTTTTTTTTTTTTTTTTGATGCTAGGAGACACGTAAAAATATTTTTATAGGAATTTTGACATTATGTCTCGATTTATTTTACTAATAAGATATCCGTAAAATTCTTGAGACAATTTTTACACACTTTATTAAACAGAATTAAATAATTTTATTATCTAATCAAAAAAAAAGATATAAATAAATAGAAAGCGTAGCGGATATTTATTTATTTATTAGAAAGAAAAAAAAATTACAAATCATCAATTTTTTTTTTCTTATGATTTTTAATCAAACATAAACACGATTCTGAGATTCAGTTAAAAAAAAATAACAAAAATTCTTCCTTATTTTACAAATTTCTTTTAATTATTTATTTAGGTATTTTTATAATTAACAATTCACGTTATAATTTCGTATATTTGATTTTTGACACCAAATTCTTGTGAATCGTGACAAAGAAGACGATTAATTTTAGTTGTTAAATATATCAAAAACTTTTGAATCTTCGGAGTTTTCAGTAATAGTTCTTGCAACACTTTGGAAACTTTGGAGTTCCATATTTCTCAAACGGTGGCTCTCCCTCGAAAACCGTTTTGGTTTTGACTTCTTGAGGACCGCCTCTACCTCCTCTCTAGAAATAAGGGAAATCGAGGTTACAAATTCTATTAGTCGTCTACTTGAAAGCAGGTGAAAGTAAATTTATTAAAAAGGCGACAAAAGCGACTTCATTAATACGGATTTTCAATTGACTTGTCGTCTAATGTTGCCCTGGCGACTGGACGACGAGTCGTCTGAAGGCGACAGCGATTTCCAAATTATCGCTTTTGACGACTGGCGGTGGCGACAGCGCATTCCATCGTAAGGGCTAATATAAACTTAACAATGTTTGAAATTCCATTTTAAATGTGAGAAAAATTTTCCAATTAATTGTTAAAATAAAACAGCTGAAAAACTTAAAGATTTCAAGTTGCATGATACGTCAATACTTCGTCTTCACTTGTGAAATAATGTTTAACCTATTAGATATCCAAAAAAAAAGACTGAGTTCACCAAAGAGGAAGCAAAAAAGTCTTTCGTTTTTTACCTAAGAACTAAAGAAATTTGATTTGGATGAGCGAAGATTTCTTTCAAAGAGATCAGAGTAAATCCATGCTATTTAAACGAATCTTTGGTGATAGTTATTCTCTCAATTTCGCTTAATCCATCAATGAAATCAAAAATTAAATCTTTCTTGGCCTATAAATATTTTATGTTCTTTCGCGCTCTTTTTGCTGTTACAATTGTTTCCATTTTATTTTTACGGACGATTGAGATGCAATCTTTGTGATATGAAATCCCTTAAAAACATAATCCTGACTTATTGACAACATTTTATAATGATTTTTCATTATAAATATTATTATATGCTTAAAAAGGGCTTATTAACGGGTGACTTGACATTACTTGAAAAATTAATCTTAATTATGAGTCAGAAAATCATTCTAATAAAATCTTCTATGGAAATCTTCGGTATATTCTTAGAATTATATAGCAGAAGAAGAAGTTAAAGGATGAAGGATTTTATCATTAGATCATAAAGAAAATCGAATTTGAATTTATATTGTTTTTTGGGTTTTTAAATCTGATATACCTGGTAAAAAAAAAGAAATAAAGCATTAATCTTATTGTTTTTTTTTTATAATTTTTTTGTTTAAATGCATTATGTCTCAATTTTTTTCGGAAAAAAAAATAGAAACTTTCTTTTCTTGAGAAAATCCTTTCACATATATTTTTATGCCCTTTTTTTTTCTTTCTTTTAATAAAATTATACGATTTGCACTAAAAATAGAAAAATTATTTTCATGAAATTTTTCTTTAGAATTGCACAATATGATAAAGTGTTCCTTCGCAATACGTATCTATATAAAATTAACTGAGTTCTGCTGATGACAATTGTCAACTTTTTTTATAATTATAATTATTTCATATTACAAAATGAGCTGTATAATTTTTCTAATTATCTTGATTGACAAGAAATTGTTGGATAGTGGGAAAAAAATTAAAGTGAAGTCAAGGAGTATAGGAATATAGGTTGCCGATGTTATGCCACTTTGGTATAGTATCTACTTAAGTACTAAAAATTTTCTAATTTTTATGAATAAATATTATTGAAAACATATCCTTCAGAATAAAAAGTTAAACTGTAAGGAATAGAAAATAAAATCCATGAAAATGTAAACTATGAAAATATATCAGAATTTAAAATTTTTAATTAGATATTTTGTTTTTACTTATTTTTTATTTTAATAATATTATTTTTGTTAAGAGGAATGAGTCGCTATAACCGGCCTCTATATTGAATAGAAAGCACATCATTTTGAGAATATTTTATTACTTCCGATTTTGCATATGGATATCAATTTAATGTTAACTTTTTCGCAACTTATGAATTGTGTTATAAATTTTTGATAAATTGAAAGTAAAATGGCCATGTTTAAAAGCGTGGTATATAGGTTGCCGATCTTATTCATTTTCAGATCTTTTGTAAACTTAATAAATACTAAAATTATTAATAATGGTTGTGAAATAAAAACAAATACATAAAATTTACATATTGTAGACAGTATATAAATGTTCGTTTGGAAAACATAGCTCTGCGGCTATCTGCTTTTTCGACCACGGCAAATATATAAAAACATTTTTTATCATCTTCTTCAGAACTTCCATTTTAATATGAATTTATCATATTTCTACGTGTTTAATAAAAAAGACATTATATATAATTTCTTAAAAGTCTCTACAAGGTTGTCACAACCAGTTAAAATCTCTACCAAATATTTTTTCTTTTAAATATTTCTTTTGGTAGATTTCAAATAATAATTGCAATGAAAAAGATCAAATTCTCATGATTTTAAAGTTTAAAAAAGGATTATATTTTCTTTAATATTTAAATTTATGTGTTTAACACAAAGACATCTTAAGGTATTTTTATATTTTCTAAGTATTTACCACCTATTGGGATATAGTACAAAAAAAGATAAAAAAAACAATCTTAGTTGGGAAAAAAAAAGACACACGACTTTGTTTTGGATTGCTGCAGACGTTTTGATGTTGTTGTTGTTGTTTTGATAAAGCAACATAAAATAAAATCACCATGCATTGCATAGAATTTCTTTTATTTTTTTTTTTATTTTTGTCTCAACTATATCTCAATTTATCTTTTTCAACAATATCAGAAGCTAAAGATGCAAAATCAAATTTCCTTTTATATTTATTTTAACTTATTTCTTATTTTCTTTTTTTTAGTGTTATTTCTTTGATAGTCTCATAAGAAACACTATGGTATTTTAAAAGTTATTGCCTCAAAATAGAAAAAAAAACGATTCCTTATTACATTTCAATTGCAGCCAATGATTTATGACTTTGACTTAGTTTTATTGTTTAAAAAAAAAAGGTACAAAAAGTCCTTTTTCCCTGCTGGTTTTACAAAAAAAGCAACCATAAAATTGGAATTTGACGTTTCTTTTAGAATAACTTCTTTTTTTTTTTTTTTTTTTTAAACGATAATAATCCAATATTAAATTTAAGGTACTTACTATTTAATTTTGTTTTTTCTTTTATTTAAAAAAAAATAATTTAGGATTAAGTTATAAATTTTAGTTTTAAAAATAATTACAATTTTCAAAAATAAATACCGAAAAAAGGATCTATGTAGTTTTATTTGAATAAGATATTAAGTGAATATTCTATTGAAAATAAAATTTAAAGTCAATTTCTTGAACCCTATTTGTGGCGGAATAAATACTCAAGCTGTGATATTTGAATCAGTTTCATTCGTGTTTTTTTTTAAGATTCCGTTAATAGGAAAGGATCATAATATTGAAGGAGGGTCGTTAAAATTAAGAAAATCTCAAAGGATGAAATAATTTTTAAATGAAATAAATGTCAACAAGCAATTGTTTCTTACGGTTAAACAGAAAATTTATTGCGATACCATTCATACATACTTCTGAATTAATATAAAATAAGGCGTGCGCTGGTTGGTAAATTAAAAGTATAAGAGATACAGAAGCGCAAAATTTTTTAATTTAATTCAAAATATAAAATTTAATAATCTAATTTACTAAAAAAAACAATCATCATTTTTACAAAATTTTGTTCATTTTTATGCAAAATTATGTATTCAAAAATTCTTCCAATGATCTGAAGCAAAGTCTCATTAGGACATTACAGCTCTTACTAGAACTACAGTATTGGGTAAAATGTATAAGTGAAAACTCTTCACACAAACTCTTCTTTATTCAAGTTTATGATTTTTATATCTCACCTGTATTCAAAACTAATGAAGAAAAATTATTATTTACAAACCAAATTTACTAAATTCATATTTTTCTTCTTTTCTATTTGTTTTTTTTTTCTCTCTGATGATGTTCTTTACATTCCAACAGAAAAAAAATAAAATTCTTGGGATTTATTAAAATTTATAAATTAGGAAAAACATGTATATTTTCCTTATAGATTTATTCATAAGGAACCTGAGAAAAAAAAAAGCATAAAATTATATAAGGAGGAAGCAAAAAAAAAGAAAATCCAAAAGATCCAAAATCCAAAAATACATAAATTATTTTCATATTTTTCTTATTTTTATTTTATTTATTTATTTATTTTTTTTTTGCCTAATTACGAGTGAAACTAATTATCCATCTCGGAAATTGAGCATGAAATAAATTAAACTGGGAATCACGCAAATGATTTTTACTTTCTCGCTATGTAAAAATAATATTAGAAAATTCTTATATACTTATATTTGTTGTAACATTTGTTCGAAAATAGAAAAATAATATTTACACCACAGATAACTAATTTGTCGAGTTCGATAACTTTATTTGAATCGATTTTTTTTGTTCTTGAAAATGTGGAACAAAAGGTTCTGAAAGTTCTTGTTCAGTTTTTTGAAAACTAAAATTGATTCGGATTTCAACTCAGGTTTATATATTGGATATTATTGACTATTTTAATTACTAGTTACTATTTACTAATCCCAAATTTAGGATAACTTAAACTTTGTGTACTGTTAAAAAAACCAAAATTTCGTAAAAAAAAATTTCTATGGAGTTTCTTTCTTAAATTAGGACAACCAAAAAAAACCTTTCAATCACAAAATTTGATTGAAAAGCCGTTTTAGATTATTTTAATGTTTAATTTAGAAAAAAAATTTCATTCACAACCTCCGGGCTGTTTGATATTTCGAAATGGTATAAAAGTTTTCAGAATATCTTCAAAACTATTTTTTTATGCCATAAAATAGTTTTGAAGAGATTTCGTGCCTTAAGCGATTCTTAAAAATGGGACTACCAAGTCCTCTTAATAAAATATCAAATTTGAAATTTCATATACATCCTCATCCGCCTGGTTATAATCCTGGTCATAAATTCAGCAAAACTCTTAACTTAATTTTTTTCTTTAAATTTAGAATAATTTTCACAAACTACGAGAAAAATCAAGTTTATATAGTTTTTTTTTTTAAATATTTTCTGTGTCAAAGTATTTTGTTTTTCTTTTTTATATGTAATTTATATTTTGCTTCTTCAAAAAAGGAAAAATACTTCTTTGGTAAAGATTTATTATTAGAAAATTTATATTCAAATATTATTTTCTCAGATATACATTGGAGAGAAAAAAAACAATTTTTTTTTCTATTTAGAATGTATAGAGGGTACCTACCATAAAAAAAAAAAAATTAGTTGGAAATAAAAAAAAGATAAATAAAAAAAAAAAAAATTTTATGAAAAATAAATTGAGTTACATAATTTGTTTTTGATCACTTTTTTTTTTTTCTACCTTTTCCAAAGGGATAATGGTTTTCCTCAAAGCAAATCAAAATGAAATTTATTAGATTTCTTGGTGTATTATATTATATATATACAATTCGTACACATATAAGTATATATTCCCACTTTTATCAATTTTATATTATTCAGTTAAGTTCGTGATGCGGAATTCGAAATTTTTTTACTTTATTTTTTATTTACTATTTTGTAAGAATTTTTTGTTTTTTTTTTGTAGAAAATAAAGGAGTACTAAAGTAACATTTGTGAAATATTGCAATACGTGTGAGTTTCTTTCAGGGAAAATAAAAAAACAATATTTGAAAATTCTTTAATAACTAAAATTTAGAATACCCTGTAATGTCATAATCAAGAAATAATGATTTATGGCCAATATTACAATTATTAATTCAAATTCAAATTATTTATTTAACATCCTGATTTACATTTATTTTTATAATATAAAAGCACTATAGTCTAAGAGATAAGAATAATTTTGATTCTCAACAGCTAATTAATTACTAATATTTACAAGTTGATCAGTTTTTTATTATCATAATCTATGTAACTAGGGACAATTATTAATATTCGATAATTTTGAATCCTAGTTTTAATAAAAATCAAGACAAACTTTTTAAAACGTTTTTTTTATTTTCTAATCGTCATATAACAACTTGGAAAAGGATCAACATTAGTGTAACAAACAATGCTATTATTTATCGGCGAACGAATAATTTTCAAAAAAGACTTAGTTTTTTATACAAGATTAGTTTTTTATACATATATGAGTTTCTGAAATTTTTATGACAAATATTGCTATAATCATATGAACAGATATAATAAAAAGTAAAACTATTAGCTATTTTTCCTTGCTACGACTAAGTAGCAAGTTTTGATAATAGATCGATTTGAACTATAAAAATAGCAAAATATACAAAAAATACAGCTGTCGCAGCTATAGGTATATTTTTTGATTGTACAATATGAATCTTCTGTGCCTAATCCTCAGGTTCCCTTTTTTCTCATCGTTCACAAGTTTGTTAAAATGATTACATTACTTATATGTCGATGTACATAATATTCAGGAAGCTGGAAAATAAGATATATTCGAGCAACATACTTTATTTTTGCATCAATCTTTTTTATAACTTTTTTTTAAGTTTTTTTACAAATTCTTATCTTAAATTTTTTTTGTAAGATTTACAAAATTTTGTTTTTAGTTTATTTAAGTACAATGACAATAAAATTTAAGAAAAAATAAAAATTTGGATCATAGTTGATTGATAATAAAATAAGAAAAATGAAAATTTCTTAAAATTTTAGATACAAAAGAAAAATATTATACTCATTCATAGGTGGAATGTCAGAATCATTGTAAATTATTATTTTTGTCAACTACAAACTTGAAAAAAAAAAATAATAATAATAAAATTATAATATTTATTATGCTTGGCTTTTGGCGGTCTTGGCTGCCTATTTTATATCAAAATAACTCTCAAAAAAAATTTTTTTTTTTTTCAACTAGTTTAATTGAAATTTCTTGTTTTTTTTTCTTCATTTTTAAAAAAAGAAATGAAATAAAACAATTTATTTCTTTTAACTTTCATTTTAACCGAATGAAATTGAAGTGCTTGGTGACTATTGATTCTTGAAATTTTTTTAATTAAATTAAAAAGAAGCTAATTTAAAATTGAAAATCATACCAAAATGGTATATTATATATGTTTTTTTTTTAGTTAAAAATAAAATATAATTTCATCAGACTAACAACTTAATGTTACGTACGTTTTGTTATAATTGATATAATTGTTGATAGAAAATCAATGTTGAGTGGGACATATAAGAAATAATGAAACTGTGATAATAAAAAGAGTCATATAGTCTGAAGTGAATTTGAGAATTATATGTGGGGTCAGAATTAACAAGTTTTGTAGGATGAGCTCTTATTTTGTAGCAAGCTATAAACTTCCAAAATGATACGTTTTATAATTGAAAGGAAATCGCTTTAGTCCTAGAATGCGAAATCAAGTTATCAAGGTTATCAACATGTTTTTGGATTATCAAGGTTTTCGTACTAAAGTCTGTATTTATTTTCGTATAAGTAGAAGTCATAGAGAAGAAATTTATAAATATATTAAAAATCCGTTCTATTCTCCTATTGTATCTAGCAATTTTATAAAAATGTTAATTTTAGGATAACAAAATTTAGAAAATTTCTATATACCTACTATATACTTTATCATAAGATAGTTCTACAAAGTAAGGGTAATAATAATAAATATTAAGAAAATAAATCACAAAAATTAATATTACGGACATAACTTGACAAACGTGAAAGTAGAAAATATTAATTTTTTTTTTTTCTACTAAAATATATAAAATGAATTTTTCAATAGAAGTAAGGTTTTAGAAGTGAAGCAAGTGAAGTAAAAAAAAAAAAAAACTTATTTTCAACTAGCCCATAATTAACAAAATATAAATACTGGTTAATGGTTAACTAACAAAAAAAAAGAAGAAAAAAAAATATATATTTAGGACATTTTGACAATTTAAACATAATTTTTTCGTTGATTCATTCTGTTATGACTAGCAAAAAAAAAAAAAAACCAGAAAAATTTTATTTATTTGATTTTTCCTTTGATAGGTTTTTTTTTTTTTTACTTTTTTATTCATAATTTTGTCGTTTTCTCAATAATATGTGTAGTTAATGCGTTCCAAATAAAACCACAAATAAAGAAAATAAAAAAAAAAAAACAAAAAAAAAATTTATTTCTTCTTTAACACGGCATAGATTTTTTTTCCGATAATTTATTTTTTTGGAAACCTTAATTGATTGATGGATAAATTTGAAAAGAATAATAATAAATAAAAAAAATATATTTTTATTTTTCTTTGAATATTTTCAGACTTTTCATTTTGCTAAAAATATTTCATATTTTTATATTTTTTTTTTCAACTTGAATACAAAATTTTTGTTAAGTCACAATATTGTTGTGATAATAATTTTTTATTTCATTTTTTTTTTTCTTTTACTTTCTCAATAATTTATGACAGTCATTATAATTGAATTTATATAAGTCTTATGTGTAAGAAATAAGCATATGTCACAGAATTTCAAAAATAATAATAAAAAAAAAAATATTGACTTTAAGGAAAACACCTAATCAAGTTGAAGTTTCAGATTTACACTGTGTTCTTTCAAAAAATTTTACTTATAGCAAAATTTACGATATATATAGCAAAATTTGCTATATAGTAAAATTTGATATGAATATAATTTGCGTAATCCGCTTAGAACCGTGCTATTAAACTATTTATTGGTATTAAACTTTGTATTAAATAGACATTGTTATATTTATAATAAAATTACAAAGTATTGCTAAATATGCTAAATACACACTTTTTAACTGAAATTATTACGGCTACGTGTTTTTTTAATTAGATTTGACTGTATGAATAAGAAATTGTGTTAAAAAATTAGTAAATTATTTTTATTTACATATTACTATAGCAATTTGCTTAGTTTCTATTTTTAGCAGGATTTGATGGAACAAATTGTTCATAATTATAAAAAGAAATGATGAACGAGACACGTACAAAAAAGGGTGCTAAATGTAAATCATAAGACACTAAATGAATTGTGAAATTAAAATTTAATAATGCTTGAAATAATCATAGCAATGTTTTCTATATTTGTTTGTATTTTATCTTTACAGAGTTTACATCTGATTAGAAAATTATAATAAATTCCAATTTTAACCTTATTTTATTAGCCAATATTAGTATGTTTTAAAACAAAATTTTTGATTGACGTATATAAATTAAGTACTAGTCACACATATCATACATTCAAACCACATAATTTGAATGTAATTGAACATCTTTAATTTTTTTCTCATTCACAAAAATTGATTAGGTTTAGAATATTGTCCCCAATTTTTTTTTTGTGAAATTGAAATAAAAAAATGACTTAATACAATATTCTCTTTTCATATGAAGCTTTTTTTTTTTACTGAGCGAAATCAAATTCGTTTATGTTAAAAAAAAAAAACATAAAAAGAATATGGATATAATTTTCTTTGACATTCAAGTTAATAGTTTTTTTTTGTCGTTATTTCTTTTTGACCTTAGACATTTGGGTGCCATAATTTTTGTATATTAATTTTTGATATAAAAATATTACTTAATTTTTTTTTTATTAAATTTTGATATTTTTAAAATAGTTTGTATTTTTTTAACTCGTGCCAATAAAAATATCAACATTCATGATTTTAAATGGAATTGACAAGAACTATTTAAATTTAGTGTAATATAAAAAAAATGTATCAGTATCGAAGATATCTAACCAGGCATTTTATCCTAATGTCGAGGAAAAATTAAATATAGGGGCTCACTCACTGTATAGATTCAATGATTGAATTTTTTCTCTTAACATCTTGGATCATTCAATGTACTAGTTTTAAATAATAAATTTGTGACTGGACTTTGAACAAGGCGAGGTTGATCACTTACCTTTCTATTTTCCTTAATAAGCTCATCTTAACAAAATTGTGCCCATTCAGATAAGCTTTCAATAAATTGCTAATTAAGGACTCATCTGTAGATTTTATTAAATGCCTTTAGTTAAAACAAATTTAACTACTTCATTTTTCATTAAAACATTTATTCTAGATATATCGTTGGTTTATTAGAAGAACTCACTAAGTCAAAAAACAAAGATTTTTTAAATCGATATTTAAGAAGTTTGACTTAATATCGATGTTATATCAAAATATTGTTCTTTTGGCCTTAAAGTTTAGTTCAGAATAGGATTGTAAAAATTATTTATATTGTATTTATATTTATATTATTTATATTACACAATTGACTTAGTGAAATTAAACTGAGTGATATAACTTGCACAATATCAAGTTACGAATAATAAGGTTTTGGCAGCAAAAAATTGGCATTATAATGAGTTAACATAATAAACAAAAAACTTAAAAAATGTACGTAGTGAGTTCTGCTTGTAAACCAACGATATATACCTACTGTTTCTAACAAATTTTTAAATTAATATTTAATGAAAATTTATTGACATAATTATATAATTAAAATAAAATTATGCTAATTTAAAGGAATTATAAAATTGCATATTATAATTAATGCAAAAAAAATGTTTATTTAATTGTTGAAATTACTTTGTAAAATATGATAAAAAAAAAAAGAAGAAAATTAATAAATAAATATACCAAAAAAAAAAAGCAATAAAATAAAAAAAAAACAAAGAAATCATAAATTTTTATTCTGCAATCTGTTGAAAGATTTATTAATAAAAAATTAATCTCATTATAATTTAATTGCAGAAATAAAGACTATTAAAATTTATAAAAAAAAAATTTACGTAAAAGAATTTTCCATATTATTATTATTTTTTTTTTTTAGAAATAGAGCACCTGATGTTAAGAAATTTTCCTCAAAAAGCGCGCACAAGTATAGTTTATTATGTTTATTAAAGCAATTATGTAAATTAACAGAAAAAATTTTAAGTTATTTATGCTAAACTGAAGAAAAAAATAATAATTTATGATTTTGTGTTTACTAATTTAATAGGTACCTAATACAAATTTTCTAAAAAAAAAAATAAAATAAGAAAAAATTCTTTGAAAAATGCATTATTTTATCTAATTGCAATTTTAATAGTAAACATCATCATAGAAGTAGTATTGTTAATAATTTTTTTATCTAGCATTTAAGTAGCCCTTAAATTTACAACTGATGATACAGCATGATAATTATGATTATCCATGGGAAAGTAGTGGATTAGTTTTTAGTTGAGGAAGCCATAAATCAATTACCCGTATATATTTATTGCAATTATTTGCTAAAAAAAAGTTGGCATAAACCTCACCATTATATGTTGTTAATTTTGTTAAAAAAAATTTTTATTGATAATTATTATCTAGAATATAATCATTATTGACATTGCCGTGAAAAATACAGACATACATTTTATATTTCATATTTTCTCAAATTTTACTAATAAAATTGTTACAATTTTATATAATCTAATTAATAGATTTAAATCAAAAAAGAATTTGAGCAAGTGGATCTTACTTTATTCAAACTTTTTCTTAAAAACAAATTATGCTGAAATGTGTTGGGAAATAAGGTTATAAACCAAAAATTTTAAACAACTATAACGCTGCTGGATTAATAAAAAGTTTTTCATCTTGAGGTTTTTCATAACTTTCACTTACTATTATGTTTTTTCTTTCCACACATTGGGAAAGGAGTAAAGTTTTAAAAAAAACTTATGTTGGTACTTTAATATACATACTTTAATCATACATTTATATTCTAGAATCTGAAAAATATGCACATTATGTTTTGTAGAATAAGATATTGTCCTATTATGGTTCTGAGTTCTACCCAGCTGTTTTCATTAAGGACATTCTTCATAGGATCGAAATAGGAAAAATTTCTATCACATAATTTCCATTAGAGCTGACTTAAGAAAAACTTATATATTTAAAAATATAAAAAAATAAAATCTTACATCAAATTAATCAATACAACATTCAAAAAATATAAACCCATGTGAATGTTATTATTATACTTGTACTATCTTTTAATTAAAATATAAACAAAGAGACTATTTAATTTATCAAGATAATTGACATTTATAAAGTTTAAAAAAATTATAAAAGAACTTATGTTTTATCTTTTTGTCCCATCATCGTCATCATCATCATCCACATCATCACAGTAAATTGTCACGAAATAACTTAACACAATTGCTTTAATCAAAGAACTAAATAATTTTAATTTCCCTTTTCTGTACTTTTATTTTCTCAAAAAATTTCAATAGTGGTACATAGTTTTAATCCTTGGATTCCAATGTTATATAATATGAAAACATAATATTTAAAGGAAAAAAAAAACACAAAAATTAACTTCACTATAATTATGTTCAATTGAATGAACTTAATGTATTATTTTTCTTGTGTGTTAGTTGGAAAAAAAAAATTGTTTTTCAAAGAAAAACTTTAACCATTTCCCACATAATGACATCAGTTGATGCCAGATGTATTATTACTTTTGGTTTCCTAACGACACTAAATATTATAATTATATACTATTTCTTTTATGCAGATTATGTTGACAGATAAGTGAGGGATCTTATCGCTGAGTGAGAATAGTTATTTGTCCATAAGTCCCGAGACACGAGAATGCGAAAGAATAAACTAAGTGGCAAAAGCTACTAAGGATTACAATTTGGACTTGCTCCTGTCCAGGTGCCTTTTTGGGCTAATATAAATTCAATGAAAATATTGTGCGAATAATATTATTGACAATAAATTTTCCAATGATTTGGTGTCCTCGATCTTGTAAAAATATTTTCACGTGAAAAATTGCATGAAAAGGTTAACTAACAAAAAATGTATTTTCCAAAAAGGTACAAAATAAAATTTTCTTTTTTTTTTCTTTATTCAATTTACATTTAATTTGATAATTACATAATTTTATGTATAGGAAAATCAGAAAAAATAAAATAAAATAAAATATCCATACATTTCAGGTTGGAAAAACTTAATTCCTTTGGAAAATATTTAGTTCTTTTTTTTTTTTTAATTTGACTAATTGGAATATTGTTTCTGGGGCACGTACAATTTTATTTAAGCTGTAATCAAAAGCTAAAAATATATTTTTTTTTCTAAAATAGAAAATTTAGTTTTGCTTTTAACAAAATTTTCTATTTATGATATAGAAAAATAATAAAACATAATATATATATAGTTTTTCAATAGGAAAGGTGTTTTCTAAAACAAAATTCAGAAAATTTGTGTAGAGAGGAAATAAAATTAATCATTTTCAGTAAATTACAGAATAAAATACTATGATTTTTCGAAGAAATTAAATTTAATTACTTAAGTTTTAGAAAATGAAAATGGAATGAAAATTCAATGAAATACGTTAATTCATTTTTTTAACTGCTCATTAATTTTCTGCAGTTGTTAATTGCCCTGAATTTGGGCTTGGACGAAATCGATTGGTCAAAAAGGAACTTAAACTTATATGTATAACATTCGATTTTGTTATTATAATGCTGCCAATTTTTAACCACAAAATCTCGAACAAAAAATCTAAGTTTATAAAATCTTGGGACTCTAATAACAAATTCTCGAATTAGTAAAAACCAGAATGCCACAAAATCTTCAAAAAAATTTCAATATTAAAGATTTTGCTATTCGCAATTTTGATTTCTAAACATTATTAACAAACCAAATTTTCTAAGTTACGCATGTATAATCCTTTAATAATAAATTGATAGAAACGTCAAAAACTTTAACTTGCATAAAGTGTTCAAATATATGATTCAAAAGCAATACATATAATTTTTTACAAACATTAGGCATACAATTTTGATTAATTGCAAACAAATAAAATGTATATCTTTTTTTTGTTAAACTAGAAAAACCACAAAAGAGCCAAAATCAAATTTCCAAAATAATCTGACTTATATGTGTTCAATGTTTTCACACAATCAATATGTAACATTATATATAGGCAGTATATATAGAATTTCAAAATAATATGCTCTTTTAACAATTTAACAATATTTAACCAAAGAACAACTATATTATATCTGTAAGCTATTTTCGATCTCTCTAACTAAATTCATAAAACATTAATTTCATTATTGAAAGAGCATTTAAATACACTAAAATCTTTTAAAATTTGTTAATATATGTTGTTAATAAAAGTTAAGAGTAAACTTTTTAAATTGAATTATATCTTTAAATATTGTAACAACATATCGAAGTTAATAAAAGTTTGAAACAATTATGAGCCTTTACCCCAATTGGATTAGTAAAGATAGAGATAGAGAAAAGATTCAACAAAACAAAATACGCAATTAAAAAATGTATATTCGAGGACATATTTAAATACATTAAGCATAAATCATAATAATTTTTGACATTATTCAGAAATCAATAACAATTTTATTCATATTAATCAATTTATTAATATGAGAATTAAAAATTCAGTAATTCAATAATAACCATAAATAAATTCCTAAATTATATCTCATGAATAATATCCCTAAACAAATATGCTTAAATAATATTACACATTTCAATTAATTATTTCATTTTATTTTTTAATTAAATCTCTACTAACTACTTATTAAAATTCCCATCTAACTTTACAATAATACATTACAATAATATTTTTCCATCAATAAAATACTATTTGGCGTAATTTGTATATTATAAAATCGGCTAAAGAAGAATTTTTTTAATTGATTAATTGATAAATATCTAATATAGTTAGTATTTAATATGTGTATATTTTATCCAAAACTACAATGAAGTGGAATTAATAATAAGGTCATTTTACACAAAATAGCTTATTTTCTTTCCATTTATATATATAAAAATTTTATTCACGTACAAAATAATAGAAATAAGTTTGAAATAAGTATCGATATGTATAGGCCTTTGCCATGAATGTATACATCATAGAATATGCAAATATACCAAATAATTTAATTAAATAAAAAGCATTTTATTATTATTCTAAATTCTATAGATATACATTTGTATTTATGTATGTTTGTGGCATTCTGTATACTTTTATGTGTGTATGTGGAATTTTTGGAATTTTCAAAGTAAGCAAATAACTTAATTTTAATATAAAATCAATCTCTGCATTAAATTCAATTTGTATATTTGTAATTCTATACTTTATAAGCGCACATATATGTTATATTAAAATGGATTAAGTTGTTGCAATTTTTTTTATATACTTTTCAAAACAAATTTTCGTATTAAATTTTTCATCCCCTTAATATCGTTTATTTTCAATTTTGCGTTATTATATCGTTGGTTAATTTTAAAATGAACGTATTTTTTAGTTTGTTTTTCATTTTTCAAACGAATTTGAAGCTGTTGAAGCTGTTGATGCCATTAGTATGTTTAAAAACTTTACTCAATTGGACCAAAAATGTTTTATATTAAAGTTATAATAAAAATAAAATAAAAGAAAAAGATCTTTGTTAATTTAAATTAATTCGAAGCAAAAATTTAGTAAGACCTGCAAAAAAATATTTCTTTAGAAAAATTTTACAAAAGTACGTTCAATGCAAACATTACCATCGATAGGTAGATTTTTTTTTCCTTATGGATTACCAAATCATAGGTTCTTGAAAAAAAAAAACTATTTTTATTATTGGTAGGTGTTGTATGCACACAGAAAATTGAAAGCAAAAATTGATTAAGAATCCTTATAAATTTTTTTTTATGTATTTAAAAGTTAGATTAGACATTAGAAAAAAAAAATGAGCATAAAACATATATACATAATATGGATCTGTGTTGTATATGCTTTTACGATGACTGCATTCCAAATCGAATTAAAATGCATTTACCTAAATTTTTAAATGTGAATATAATATATCAAAAAAAAAGAACACAATAATTTTCTTTTTAAATAAATTAGAAAAATGGAACATAGTTCTGAGTAAAAATTGCTATTTTATTTTTAGTATAAATTTTCAAATAAAATATCGTTAGAATGATTAGAAGTTTTTTTGTTTTGGTAATGATTCGTCATCACCAGGGCCACTATAAGGTAAAAAAAATTAGTGTGGTCACTTAAGGCACCACAAATGTTTTTAAAGCAATAACGATTACAAAGAACAAAACAAAAATAAGTGAGTATGTTCAATAGTTTTGATTTCATTATACCGTTATTATTTTTGGCGCATTTCACAGAGAAAACTTTCTTTCATAAAATCCCAAACCAAAAATTGTGACCCGTTTTTAATTCTATTTCCAAAAATATGTTAAAAACATTGTGAAATGAAACTTTTGGAAAAATTATAAATCAATAAAAAAAAATTTAAAAATTGTTTAAATAGTAAAATCAAACTAAAAAAAAAATGTCTTTTTTTTTGTAGGTATTTTCCAATGAAAGAAAAACTTCAATAAATCAGTTTTCTAGAAAGAAAATATTTAATTTAATTTTTTTTTTAATATAAGTTCTGTAAATTACAAAATAATTTTTATTCGAGCATGTAATAAATAATAATAATAGAAAATTAACCAAAAAATCTTTTGGTAAACCGTAAATCACTACGAAAATTTTATAATTAAATTCCTTATCAGAATTGTTTTTTTTTTCCTCTCTCTTTCTGTTCAAAATTTATAACAAATACATATACAAGGTAGTATATATATAAGGTAGGAGAAATCTACTATAATTTTCAACATTTTTCTACAATATTAACAAAAATTCAAGGACAAAATTGTTCTAAATTTTTCGAACCCAAAGTGTACGGTAGAAGTATGAAATAAAAAAAAAGCTCAATTTTTTGCTGTAAGTTAGATACCTGTTGATTGGTTCTCACTTTTGCTCAATGAAAATTTATATCATCATTTAAAAAATTTGCTAAAAAAATACGACTGTAAGTACGAGTATTCAAAATATTTTCGGCCTAGACCAAACTTGCGTTAAGCATTCCTTATCGAATTAGTAATAAAGTATCGGCTTTCGTAGTTGTTTTTTTTGTATTGGAACTGTGTTACAACTACAACATTAGAAGTATTATAACCCAACGACTAACGAGAAAGATTTTAAAGCTAATCTGTCGATAGAATTATGAACTTATTTCATTTGTACCACGGTTTTTTACCAAACTTGCTGCCTGAGTTATTAATCTTGTTTTCTATTAAAGAATGCATATAAGATTAGTAAAATTAACAATAACTTTCATTTATCTAATTTTTTCGAACCCAATCATGTAAAACAGCACTATCTTAAAATTTTCATTCTCCAGCCTCAAACAAAAAATAAATAAAACGATAATATTGGACCCTAATCATTTGATAGCACAAAAATATTATAAAAAAAAAAAATACTCGAGTATTGCCACCTTATAGGAAAGGCATTAACACGCTTACAATTTTAGGTTCTGATCGAAAAAAATTTACAAATTTCTTCTTTTTTTTTTGTTACAAACATTTTTCTAATAATCTAAAAATTTCAAGAATTTTTCTTCTTTTTTTTTAGGGAAAAAACGTTAATAATAATGAAAAATAACTTTAAATACCAAAAAAAAAAAAAAAAATGTAACCAGAAATAATTGAGCGTTTTATATCTCTATGTTTAATAATCAGATAGCCCAGAAGCACAAAATTACTTTTTTTTTTTTTGCGGACACTTTGTTAAGGTATTTAGGTGACGTTTTATCCTAAAAAAAAAAAAACAACAACATTACTTATATATATAAAATACCATAATATGCTTACATAAACATATAAATTATATAATATACAGTAAGGACGAAAGAAAGAAATGGGAAAAACAAGAACGAACCTTTAAATAAAAAAAAAAAAACAAAAAAATTAAACTGATAGTAGGAAAAAGCACCATCCAATAAAGCCATAAATCACCGTGAAAAATTACCAAGAATTATATTGACAAGGGTTTTTTTTTTTATTCATTCCTGTACTAAATTCAATATAAAACGAAAATTCCTCTGTAAAAAGTTTTTCCTTAATTTTTATTATTTTTTTATTTTTATTTTTTTTTCTAATGTTTTGAAAAAGGACAAAAATTTCTTTGGCTATTTTTTTTTTGTTTTTCTCTAAAAAAGCATAAAAGATATGTAAGTATTAACTTCTTGATTTTTATCAATGAAAACGAAGAAGAAAAAAAATAAACCAAAAAATTTTTTTTAAGCTTAAGGGTGTGTATGATTAGGAGTAATTAAAAAAAAAAAGAAGAAATTAAAAGAATTCTATTGACAAGGAAATTTATAGATTTTTTTTGGTTTTTTTTTTTTTTTTTTTTGGTATAGCTGAGGAGGGTCCTATGGTTCTGATAATGTCCTTGAAATGAGAGATTTTCTTTTTTGTTGAAAAAATAAAATATAATTTATTAGGTTTTTAGGTTTTTAAGACGCGTGTCAGAATTTAGTTATTATTAAATTCGAAATAGAAACTAAAAATTGGTTTGGTAACACCGAAATTATATGAAGAATTTTTTTTGGAAGTTGTCGACGGGTTTTTAGTTTCAGTTCTCGACAACTAAGGTTTCAAAGAGACTAAGAAATTTGATTTTGGTAGAAAAACTTTCCAGGATAATAATTCTGACAACTGCAAACCTATTAATATCATTATTTGATCGTTCCAATTGTTAATTAACTAGCAACATGAAAAATTATAGCTAATTCGAAGAAGGCCGGAGACAAACTAATATAATTGTTGAAACTGGGGTAATTAAAAATCATAAATACGATTACACCATTCGGAAATGGAAGAGAAGATATAAAAATGTCACGTAAGTACGTACCAATAAAACTTAAATAAATAAAAAAGTCATCAAGAAGCAAGTTTAAACGGCTTAATTTTAAGAATTTATATCTTTTTTTTCGTATAATTTACTAAAAATTCTAATAATCAAAAGTATTTTATGTAAATACGTTTATTGACCAATAAAAATTTTTTTCCTCAAAATATTGTAATCTTGTGTCTTGGTCACATAAACCTACATTTAAATTTATGTCAATTATTGATTGTGGAAAAAACATAGATGGGCAAGAGTTATAGCTTCTATCAGATTATATGACCAACAGTCAGATAATTTAAGAGCAAAATTTATTCACTCTTAAAAATGTGAAATAAACATGTTATAAAATAGAGGAATAAAAAAGGACACTTTTAAGTTTTATACACAAAAAAAATTATATTCTGTTAATACTTGGGTTTTCTTATGGGAAAAAAAAAATCTTTTTATATAATATTTTTTTTGTTTTTAACTTAAATGAGCTTTTCTTTGATTTTCCAAGAGCTTAATACCTGTTTAACTAAATTTTTATATAAATTTATCAAATTTCTGAGTGAAAAAAAAACTTGAATTGTTCTATTAGATTATAAATTATCTTAAAATTGTGTAATTCAGTTTGACAGATTTGCGCCATGTGCGCTTTTCTGGCGATATGCATAAAATTAATGAAAAATTTCCACAAATATTGGTTCATAAATTATGACAATTTGAAAATTTTTCTTCAAAAATTAACTATCTTGAGTTAATGTCCATTACCATGTTTAATTAAAAAAATAAAATGACACCCCCAAACAATTTAAACTCATGTCATAAACATATTTCCGCCTAAATTTCGAATTCAAAATCCCGCCGGAACTGGAATCATGTAAATACTACATTATTTAAGAAATTTTTTTTGAGTGTATAAGAAAAAAAAAATTATTATGTGCTATAAGTCAACTATTCATCCATATAATTTCGTTCTAATAGCCTACATATTTTCGCGTGTCCATAACTGTGGGTGGTTTTGAACACTGCATATCTTTTGATATTAAAGAAAACTGAAAATCAAACAAAAATAATAAAAAAAAAAAAAAAGGAAAAGAATTTTTATGCTTGACAAAATATTTAATTTATAATAGGTTAGGACAAAATATATATATATTCGCCTGTATAAGACAAATATACATACATAACTGTATATATAAAGTAATACTATCAGACCTAGGTAAATTTTTTTTCTTGTCAAGGATATGTTTCGTATCCTCAAGAGGTCTTATTTAACGAAAGAAATTGTTTTAATTTGACTTCATGCTATTTTAAACAAATAATCAAACGTCCTTATTAAAAATTTAAGTCAAATGTATATCTTATGTTTATATTATTATGGTCTTCTATTACAATAATATTTTGTATATGTATAATTATATATATTTATTTCTGTTTCTGTTTCTTTTTTTTTCAGAAGAAGAAATAGATATTATAGTTAGGGAGCTATGATTTTGATTATATAAAAACTTTTCTAGATACTTTAAAAATATAATAAAAAAAAATATTACAGTTTTATAATAAATTCCTTTCAAGTTGAAATGAAGGATTATAAAGAATTATAGAATATAGATTTGATATTGACGTAGAAAACTTTAAAATTTTATTATTAGAAATTTATGTATATTTATTTGTAATAAGATAGTCAATTAATCGCGAGGTTTCATTAAAAAAATGCATTTTAAATTTGCTAAAATTAATATAGATAAAATGTCAGATTATGATCCATTATACATGATAAGATTCGTTCATATATCAAATATTTACCTTAAATCAAGTGTATTTGTTTTTTTTGTCTTAACTCGCTGTAGTCGAATATCGACATATTTTAAACAGAAAACTCTTATTTAAAACACTGAAGATACATTTCCGTCTTGGTCTTCGTCAT
Source organism: Hybos culiciformis (assembly GCA_964007475.1). Lineage (NCBI taxonomy): Eukaryota > Metazoa > Arthropoda > Insecta > Diptera > Hybotidae > Hybos > Hybos culiciformis. The sequence goes on from OZ023274.1 coordinate 23,426,360, forward strand.
CTCTAATGTAAGATAATCCCAATTGAAGTTTCATATTCACTTAAAACCAAGTCTTGTTGGAATAGTGAACCTAGTACGAACAACCTATTTACAGAATTAATGTTTCAAAAATGTATAGTGGAGTGGAGTGGTTCGTAAAGCTAAAATCCGAATCGTATAATAAATATCTAAAAAAAACACGAAGTAACAAAAGTTCAGAAAAGTACTTCAATTATAATTCGAATCACCCTGTGTGTGCATATAGGATAAAAAATTATCAAAATAGACAATTAGGTTTTTGAAACATTAAATTAATAAGAAAATTTATCATAAATTGTTATGCAGTTAAATTTCTTGTATATTTTATATCACTGAGCATTTAATTTGGAAATTTTCCAGATTAGAAAATCAAAGAAATTTGTAAAATTGTCGTAATTTGTTTTTATCAAATTTTAATTTTATTCATGCATACATAAAGTCGCCCTTGATAAATTACTATGATGATGATGACAATTTTATGTTTTTTAGGCACATAATAATATTGTTTTTTTTTATTTTGCTAAAGCTTTCATTTATTTATTTTTCCTTATTTATTTTTTTTCGTTTTTTCTGAGAAATTAAGGCATTTCGGATAAACAGGTGGACATGGACATTATTTAACATAAAAATAAAGTTATTTTTTGTTTTATGTTCTACTTCCTTATACATATTATTCACAGTTAATTACATAATAGTAAATAATTTTTATTTATTTTTTATATTTTTTTTTTTATTTAATTGAATAATTTTTTATATAGTAGGTATATAATATTTTGTGTATATAATTTAATATACATATTATTATATACTTTGTATAGACATTGTCATTAATATTCTGATCTTTTTAGTATAATTTTTGTTTTATTTAGGAAAAATTGCTAAGTAAATAAATTTATTTTAGGAAAACCTAAAATAAATTTAAAGTTAGATATAAAAAAATTGACCGATATGGAAAAGAAATTTTCATTTTCAGAAGCGCAGATGATTATAATGTTTGAATTTTTTGGTTCTCATCTGAAGAAAAAAGATACACCTACACAACACTTGGATAAGGCCAACATATTTTCATAGCTCTTAAGTTTTGCATTTTTTTCATTCAAAGAGATCTCTGATACAACTTTTTCGGCTTATAAAAAATTTATTTTTTCAACTTAAATGTTCAAAATATGATGGCTTTACTCAAATACTATCGGACTCAAGTACCATAGGGTCATATTCAGTGCATTTGAAAGGCGATTTAATGTAGATATAAGATTTAATGTAGATACAAGTAATTTGAATTTGACGATACAATGACAGGAAGTGCAAAAAACTGTCTTTGAAATCGTTTTTTGCTGTTTTTATACAATTTTGGACTTTTTTTTAGCTTTAAAATACGATTTTTGGCACTTTCCGTGATCGGAGCTTCAACATTCAAATTGCCTTTCAAATGGCATATCTGGGATTTCTGCACCGACGGGGATTAAAAATCTTCTGGTGGCACTTGAATAGGGCCATAATATTTCATATTAATTTCTGGAATAACGCCAATTTAATTTTTATTATCGAAATGCCGATAAAATATAAATACATAGACTATCTGAAAATTTTTACTGTTTTTATTCTTTTGACGACAATTAAATGTACCTATAATGAACAGCATGTCAAAAATATAGTTTTTATTTTTTTACTTATGATTTTATTTGCAGTATAATTTTTTGTAATCTTCATAGTTATTCAATTTATATAATTTTATTTTTATTTTTTTAATCTTATATAATTCTGATTGATTTTCGTTGTAAATTATTTTATTATTTTCTCGGTACAAGATATTGGTAAAGGTAAAATGAAAAAAAAAAAATAAAAATAAAAGAACATATGTTCCAAAAGGTATTAAAATATAGGTAGATAAGAATTGCAGAATAAAAATATATTCTGAAAAAATCAATTGAAGTTCAAATAAACTTAGGGAATTTAATATGACTAAGAGATAAAACCAAATATAAATGTATTTATAACCGTTCTTGAAATATTTAGAAGTATTTTATAAACAAGAATAAGGTTAATTAAAAAAAAATCGATCGATCATAATTTGGAATGCTTATGTTTTGGGCCGAAATTGTTAAATTCTTCATATGTATAAGTAATATCCTGAATCCAAAATCTAAATTTTGCGACAAGCTCTGAGTTTTCTTATTTGTGTATATTTTAATTATGATTTACCCTCGAGGGGCTTGAATTAAACAAGTCCATATCATTAATATTAGATAATAATTACCCAGGATTGCTTCAAAAGGAACAATAGTATTAAAATTGTCAGAAATAAATATAAAAAAAAACTAGAATTTTGTAATAAATTAAGACGTTGTGTTGTGTAGGGAAGCAAGTAAATTATATAAATATGTTGTAAATCCTATAAACATTTTATAATAAAATACTATTATTTTCTTTCGAAGCTGTGACAGCATATTGCATTGCACCAAATAAATTATAATAACTCTATAATACGAACATCTATTTTCTTTTCTCTATTTTCGGTTTTTCAGAAATAAATTAAAAAAAATAAAAAACAAAAATAATAATAATAGTAGGTACAATGTTACAATAAAATTTTAAGGCGGAAAATGATTTTGTAAAATATTTTTAAATTGATATTGATACCTGTGCAATCAATCTCAATATTTTTAATAAACACAATCTCAATAAGATATGAGTATATCTTATATATGTGCATCATATCTAGATATGAATGTAGTAAGATCAAAGGACGAAAATAATAAAAATGAAAAATTTATAAATGTATGAAACATAGTTTTGCACATATACATAGTTCTAATAATAAATTGAGTTATGTGAATTTTTCAATTGATTTGAGATTAATACTATACGAATTAAAGGTTCTTAAATGGGATATGTTCAATTTCATTTGAGATCAATATTTGATTTTGAGTATATTCCTATCCAAATATTATAGTAAAAACATTGTCCATATATTGGAAACTGCATCGTTAGACCAGTTCGTAGTTTGTCCTGATAAGCTGTACTGGTTTCTATATATATACCAATATAGAAACCAGTACAGCTTATCAGGACGAACTACGAACTGGTCCAATGATGCAGTTTCCAATATGTGGACAATGTTTTTAATATAATATTTTGCCATTTTGAACAAATTTACAATAAATTTTAAATGCTACTCCATCTCAGTCACAATTTCAGCGTACATATCCCGATATAAAGTTTCTCTAATAATGTTGAAATAGGAATTTGAAGTCCAATAAATCAGAAATTTGATCAATTAATATAAAGAAAATATTTCAGCAAAGTGAATATCCTTACATCCAGGACGGCGCATATGGCGAATGTGTCAATAAGATCCATTGATTCTACAAAACATTTATTTATAATTTTGTTTAGTTTTAAACTTTTTTGTTTCATTTGCTCATTTTTTAACCAGTTTTGTATTTTAAAACAAAATACTTAAAGATTAAAATATAATCTAAAGTATGATCATAAAAATTTATTATTGTTTTAAAATTTTTTAGTGTTATATAATTCGAACAAGGGGGCGGCATACTAGAATCTGCACACGGGCGACAAACATGTACGGCGCGGCTCTGCCTACATAAGATAATGTAGTTCACTTCTATACTTATTTATCTCCACAATTTGACCTTAAATCTATGTTCCTAACCACATAGACCTGTTTTGTAGCAATAAACTCTACTCTAAGACACAAACTGTAAGAATTTTCATTGCTGCAAAAGAAATGTAATTGAACATTAATATTTTAAGGATATACGAAATTTGATATTTAGCTTTTATTTCATATTAAAACTATATAATAATAATAATAAATAGTTTTTTTTTAATGATAAAAAAAAAACAATCATTTCTACCTGCTATTCTGATTATCCTGCTGCTGAAGTAATTTTTATATGATAAAATTGACAGAAAGCTATAATGACGTTAGTCGTCATACCATTTGTTATTTCATTTTTAATGGAATTCCTGTTTCTATTTTTTCATCCTTATTTTCTTTATATTTTTGTTTTTTTTAATATAATTTTTTTTCTTTCTGCTGTATAGTTATTAAAGTTAAGAGGTTTTAAGGTGAGAAACTGGGCATGACGAACCAAAAAGGACATAATAAAACTATACACAAAAACGTCATATTAAATATCACATCATAAAAACTTAGTGCTATATGTACAAAAAATATAACAAAAAAAAAAAAACAAAGTGATAAAGGAATAAAGGTTTCACAACATAAAATAAGAAAGAAAAAAAAAATCTAGGGTCCCCCATATATTACACAATTGTTTCAGAACAACTACCATAGTTGTTGTTGCAAGCTATACTTAACTATACTTAACAATTAAATTAAGGAGAAAAAGAAGAAGGAAAAAAAAACAAAAATTAATTCTTGTAAATTTGGTTTCGCATATTTTTTTTTTTTTTTTTATTTCTTAAGAATTATTTTTTCATATATTTAAAAAAAAATAAAATTATTCCTTGAATATTCCCTTTTGTCAGAAAAAATTTACACCTCCAAAAAATGAGAAGGATAAAAAAGAAGGAATTATTATGATTTATTTTTTATTCCAAGATTTATTTAAAAAAAAAAAAAAAGCGCAATCTTTTATAAAATGATTTGATTTCCGACACCTCGGTTATTTTTTTTTTTTCATCTTCTTTAACTCACATTAAGGATATAATTATTATTTCTTTAAAAATAAAATAAAATTTTTTTTTTATTTCAATTTTAAAAACATATTTTTTTTTTTGAATAGATATCTGCATTTTGATAAATAAGATATTTTGACATGTAATGGAAAATTGGCGCGAAATTCCATTTTCATATAAAAATTTCTTGTTCTCGAGCCATTAAAATTTCTAAGATTAACATTTATTTTAATGTTTTTCTTAATGTTGAAGTCCTGAAAATATTTAATTAAAAGAAAATTAAAATAAGGAATTCGGAGGCAATGGTGGTAGCAGTCGGGTTAAAGAAATTCAATATTTCAGTTTGAATACGAGGACAAGGTTGATTCGTCTATTTAAGAAGTGAAAAGATCGAATTATAAAAGAGCCTTTACGTTGTTTTACAGATTTCAATTGAATAAAACTTATTGTTAAGTCTTCTAAGGATATGAAATTTTTAACTAAAAATTTTTACTCTGAAAATTTATTTAACGTTGTTTTTTTTTTTTGTTTTTTTTTTGTTTGCTTTTGTCCTTATTGTTTACATTTTGCACATATATACATACTACTACTATATACTCTTTTATACAATATAAAAATCTATATGTACGACGTGTTACACAAAAAACTTGACAGATGTTGTTGCCTATTGTTATTGCATATTATTATTATTATTATTATTATTTTTGCTTTTTTTTTTAAATCCATACATAATTTTATGTGTGATTTTTTTCACTTTATGTTGATATCTTTATTTTTTTTTTTTATAAAATTCTTCCTCTTCTTCTATATCAATTTGAAATGAATATGTTTTGTTAAAAAAAAATAATAATAATTTTATTAAATCTTTGATGTTATTTTTTGTTTTTTTTTTTTATTATTATTTTCCAGGACGATAGATTTGGCAAAAAAAAAAAAAAACTAAAGAAATATCATATATCTTTTTAGTGTATTTTTTTTTTTAACAAGAAGTTTCCTACATATAGTTAAAAGTATCTTAAAAATTTTTGGTAAATAAACACTTTGTTTGTAAAAAAAGGTGTCATAAAATTATGTTGTATATATACGTAGCATAAAAATGTACCCAAGGAACATATTGATTAAAATTCCTTTAACATAAGATATGTTGTATGTATATATGTGTTTATAGTGTTAAAATATGTTTCACTCAAATATAATTATTATTATTATTATTATTATTATTATTGTTATAATATTTTAACTATTTTATGTACGTTCGTAAGATTTTATATAGATTTTTCGTGATTTATTTATTCAATTTAATAAATTTATTATTATATTATGCGTACATTAATAAACATAATATAATTATAATTTATGTTTCAAGTTTTAACAAAATTTCAAAACTTAATAAAATATTTTTTTATTTTTTGAAAACATTAATGACTATATACCCGTACGTAGTCTGCTTGAAGCGATAGTTGTTTGAAAACCTTATATATTTAGTTCAACAACTATCAAAGATATTTACTTTAATTTTCTACGATTGAACAAGTTTTACAATAAGTTCGAGAAATTCTCTCTAAGTAATGCAAACGATTGATGATGCCAATTGATTGAAAATTGTAGAAAAATTTGAGGCATAGAATTCTCATGAATAATATTTCATTACAGTTCCAAATTTACCAAGTATATTTTTATTTAATAATTTTTAATTTTATTGAGCATTTTAATAATAACAAATAATTCATTTTGTCATTTGAACGCCTAAAATCTTTTTCTTTATATCTAAAAAAAAATAAATAAATTTCGAATTGAATAATATTACATGTATGTAACATTAAATAATTGAACTTACATTTGCCAAATTTTATGTAACCTAAATCAATTCGAATGAAAATTTTGAATGCCAAATAAAAGTTTTTTTTTTTATTGAAAAAAAATAATGTTATGAGAAAAATTAAAATTTAAAAGATAACGCAATATAGTGTTTTTATTGTTTCATAAAACAGTCAGATTGAAATTATACGAAAGTTATTTTACATACATGATTATAAGCGTTTATTTTTTGAAATTCATTCAATCTTGCCCAACTGTAACTAACCAGGTTCTGCTTGTATCTCTATAGGATGCTAATGGTTGTATATGTGTTGTGTAGTATAATATAATGAAAATTTTAATTTGTAAAGTTTTTTTATATTATAATAGAAACTTCAATTGGATGTTAAACTCATTTGAAGAAACAACAAGTTTTGCTTTTCCACATTGAAAGTTCAGTTCCTACTGAATTCTAGAAGTTCGTAAAGTTTTAATTCAAATCCATTTTTCTTCTTTTTAAGTTCTACAAATGTCCACGAAAATCGTTAAGAGCAAAGTTGGTATATTTAAAAACTAATTTATATATAATCTGCATAGTGTTAACAACACCTGCAGAACCAAAATTTTTTACATAAAATCTGCAAAAATAATATTAATGTAATAAAATATCTTTGAACCCAAAAAAAAATTTCTTGCATATAAAAAAAAACAATTTTTTTATTTCTTTCTAAATTTACGATACAATAATATAAAGTTTTATTGACATTTTGACGGATGCGCATGTATTGGTGTTAAACATGCTTGATTTACAATGTAATCAACATAAACACTCATTTTGCATAAAATTTATACAAAAAAAAAAAATTCTGAGTTTTCTTATTTTTTTGTTTTAATGTTTTATGCTTTTCTCGCCTTGCACATAAAAAAAATCAAAACTCTATACAGTATGTGCATAAAAACATTAAACATGTTTTCTGCTAAACAATTTTTGAAGAGAATTTTTTTTTCTCACAAAAATACTTTAAAGAACACAGAAAAAGAAAAATTAAATTCTCCAGAGAACGGTAGCATTAAATTTTCACACATGCCTTTTTTTTTTTTTATCAATATTTAGTTTTTGTTTATTTATTTCTATTTATTTTTTTTTTTTTCATTCATCCATTCAATTTGTTTTAGTTTCCGACAAAAGGAGAATAAAAAAACCATGAAAAAAGATAAATTCTTTTATTCACGTTGTTCCATTTTCAGTCACTCACTGCACAATTTTTTCCAGGTAAGTTTATTTCAGAGAACATAAAAGTATCTTCAGCATTTCATTTTCCAAATTTTTCTGTTTTCTGTTTTCACAGAGAAGATACAATTTGAGAAATCTCATATTCAGCAAAAGAGTAATAGAGAAATTGAAACAAATGAGCTGGAGTATTTTTATTCAGCCCACTTAAAAAGAATGTAATGAAAATGAATTATAAAAAACCGAAAAAGTAAAATAAGAAAAATATTTTACATTTTTGAGATATTTATATCTTTTTTTTTTTCTTCTCTATTCGGTTTTTTATTTGGAGTTCTTGTTTTTTTTTGTTTTTAGCAAAATATAAATGAAGTGAAATTGAAATATTAAATTCAGTAACGTCGTGACTATTAGAATGAAAAGTATAAGTAGTGGGTAAATAAGTATAAAAAAAAAATAATAATTTTTTTTTTGGCGAAATTATATTGAAAAAAAAAAAACAAAAAAAAATGTTTCTTTCAATGTACATATTATTACAGAAAGTGTAGAAATTTGATAACAAAAATAAAAAAAATATAAATTTAAATTTTGTTACGAATTTTTTTTCTGTGTGATTTTTTTTTTTGTTTACGAAACCACAAAAATGGACTAAAATCAAAAAAATACCCACATATTTAAAAAAAAAAAAAAACAAATTGTAAGCAATCATTATTTTTATGAATTTCTAATTTTCAATAAAGTATACACGAAATATCCTTAATTTTTCTGGGATCTGAGGAAAAACGCAAAAAAAAAATTTTTTATGTTTTTCCTGTATATTCAATTTAAAAGCAAAAAATATCAAAACAAAATTTGAAAGCAATAAAATGAAATTTAATAAATTTAATATCTTTTGAAAAAAAAAAAAATAAAAAATAAAAAACTTTTGACGTTAATTAATAAAAAGAAAAGAATTTATTCTACTGTTAACAAAATTTTGAATGTGTAATAATTTTGTTAAAAAAAAAAAATGTAATAGAAATGGAAAAATTAATATGTACTTCTTATCATAAATTTAAATGTTAAAAATTAAATTAGAAAAACATTTTTAACAAAAAAATAAGTTTAATCAAAGAGTTTAAAACTACGCGCGCAATCTTCGGAAACTACAAAAATTCATCTTGTAAGTTGTTTATTTTTTTTTTCTGTTATTGTTGTTTTGAAGTTGTGATAAACAATAAAAGTAACTTGATGAAAATTAATTAAATATATTTTCGTTAATTCTGTCAAAAATTTAAACAATTTTCAATATTTTTGACAGCGAAAAAAAACATGAAATTATAAAAGCGACTATTTAACAAAAAAAAAACAAATTCTTTTTTGTCATGAAAAATAAAATTAAAAAACAAAAACAATAAAAAAAAAAAAAAAAAAAAGAAAAAATTTACAAAATTTTTGTAATAATTTCTTGTGTAATTTTACCACAAAAATTATAATTGGAAAAAGAATTAAAAAAAAAAAAAACTCAAATTTAAAAATATTTTTCTGTTTATTTATTTATAATTTTTTTTTTTTTTCAACAACAACTTCATTATTTTGATTTCTTTTCTTTGCACACTTTGCGGTCAAAAAAAAAAAAAAAAAAAAACAAAAAAAAAAACAAAACCAGCAAAATAAAAAGAAAATTATTAAAGAAATAATAAAAAAAGCTTAAATAAATAAAATAAAGAAAAATTACATAAATTCATTTTTTTTTTTAAAGAAAAAAAAAAAAACAAATAACGACAAAATTTATTTGGTTGTCATAAATTTTATTTTTTTTTATGTTGTGCTGCTTTTGTTTTTGTTTTCATATCTTTTTTTTTTTGATTTGAGGCTTTCTTTTTTTAAATTCACCATCGGGATTTAAAGAAGAAAAAAAAAAAATTACAAAAAAAAAATATATAAACAATTTATTATTATTTTTTATTAAGTCAAAAAGTGCGAAAATAAAAATTACGAAAAAAATTTAAAAAAAAATTATGAAGAAAATGAAGTAAAAAAAGAAATACAAAAATATTATAATTATAATTTAAGTATTTAAAAAAAAAATCAAAATAAAATTAATTTCTTTTCTTCCTTAAATTAGAAATTTATCTTTTTTTTTCTCGTTTTGTTTCCTAAATTTTTGGTCCACGCAAAATAAAAATAAACAATAATTCATATTTTTATTTTTATGCAAAAAAAAAAATAGAAAAAATAAGGTAATTAAATTATTTAAATACAAAAAAAATAATATTTTCCATTTCCTTTTTTTTCCAGGCAGAGTAATTAAGAGTTCTGTGATTTATATTTTAGTTTCGTTTTATTTTGTTTTCCCTTCTACTTCTAAAGTGAAATATTTCTTAATTTTTCTTATTCCTTTTTTTTTTGTTTTGTTAAATTGTTATTGTTTTTTTTTTTTGCTAAGGGATAATTAAGTTGCCTGCCCCACAGAAAAAAATAAAAATAAAAATAAAAAATTATATTTTTTATTTGACATTTAAGCATTTGTTGGTCGTTCTTGTGTTTGTGTTGTTATATTTAAATGAATTTTCTTGGGTGATTTTACGACACTGATAAGTTGACCTTGATTTTTAAGTGATTAATAACACTGTAATTAGAAGGTTGAAGAAAATTCTGCAAAATTTGATGATGGGTAGTCCCATATTTAATCCATCGTAAAAAGGGATAATCTAAAAATTTGAATATAAGGCCAGAGGACTGTGGCTGTAGTTTTAAGCAATTATTATTATAGAATATCTATCTCATGGTCAGAATATAAGCCAATTGGCTTTGACCATTATAATGAATGAATAAATAAATAAATAAATAAATAAACAAATAAATAAATAAATAAATAAATAAATAAATAAATAAATAAATAAACATTGATTGAACGATTTAAATAAAAGCTTTGTAAAAAACCTTCAAAAATTGATAAAAGTTTATCATATATTAAGAATTCGTGTAGAAATTAAAATATTTATGTTTTTTAATTTTGGTTGTTGAATGCATTCGTTGCACTTTGTCAGAAAAAATTTAATATAATTTCCAACAATTTCTTCAATTTGTCATTGACACAACAACATAAATTTCACTTTTCAAAGAATTTTTATAGAATTAATTAAAAAAATTATCTAGTATAATTTAATTTGAAGAGAAAAGCAATTAGATTTTGACTTTAAGGAATTCTATCTTAAGTATTTTGAAAATTCATGTAAATATCACTCCAAGTTAAAGTATTTTTATTACTTGGGAAAATTTATTTAATTTTTTTTTTTCTAAAATAACTTAAATAATCGTTATCATTATTATATTCTCAATTTTTGTGGTATATATTATAATAATGGTTACACTTTTGAAAACTTTTATCTTCCAAGCGAATAGCAATAAAATATAAAAAGAAAAAAGAGAAATTTGTTTTTTTATAAAAAATTCTAAAATAAATAATTTATGAAAAGAAATATCCATAAAATGTCTTGTAAAACATTAAAAATTATATCCAATATCTTGTCATTAGCGTCCTTGTAACATAACTTTAAGTTGTAAAAAAAATATTTTTTGAAATAAAAAGGATTTTTTTTTTTTTTCTTTTTTTTTTTTAATAAAAAATCTTTTATTTTTTATTTTTTAAACTTATATATATATATATTTTTAATGCACCCTCAGGAAATGCTTTTCATTCACAAAATTGTAATAAAAAAAAAAAAAAACGAAAAATGAATTTTTTGTCAGCTCAATACAATAAGCTCTATGTTTCTTCAGGGAATTGAAAAATTATCCTATGAAACTGTTATCATAAAAAAGGAACAAACTTTTGACAAAAAAGAAAAAAAATAAAAATAAAAAATTCTTGGCAGTCAGGCAGCCAGCAACAAAAGCAATTCACTTTAATGGCCCCACAATAATAACACCTTCTCTCAAGTGTGTTTACGAAATGAATAATTTTCTTGTTTTACTTTCATTTTTGTTTTTTGTTTGAGGGTGGTGGGTAGTAGTAGGTGCTTTTAAAATTATGTCTGTTGGTGGTTCAAATTATATACATAAATTTATGTTATTCTCTTGCATAACTGAACTGTCATAAGGCTTGCATAAAACATTATGTTTTAATAATAATGATTTTTTTTTTATATTTTTATATAAAAATGATTTTTTCATGAAAAATCAAAGAAAAATGTTACATGTTGAAAGCTTTATCAATGATGGAACGGTGAAAAGATAAAAAGTGAGTTCAAAATTTTTAAATACCTATAATTTGATGTTTCTAATTGTCACAAAAATGTTAAAAGTGAAATAGTTAGTTAGTACAACATGATTAAGTATAACCAGCAAATTTTTTTTGGCGTGGTCACAGTGAATGGTAATGTTATTTTTTCTTCTAATTTACTTCACTTGTCATAAGTCAATTATCACAATTAAGTACCGTACTTAGTTATTGTCAATTGTTTGGAAAGTTCATTTTTTTCTATTCATTTTTAAATTCAATTATTTTATTTAATATTTTTGAAGAAAAAAAAAAATAGTGATAAACATTATTTTTTAAAATTATAATTGTTTCACTGAAAAAAATTTTTTTTTTTAAGTATCCAAAAAAAAAACATGTATATTTATTTAGTCACACGCAAAATGCTACGTTCAACAATTCCGAATTCTTTTTTGAACTTAAAATTTAAATATTTTATCATTAATATTTTTGATTTAACTATTTTGACTATTTTTTTTCTGAACTAAAATACAATTTGGTGTTGTTTAATTTGACTGTATTTCTGTTTGACTGTAATTTCATTCGACTAACCACTTACCCTTTTTACGAATTTGATTTTAAAAAATACAATAAATGGCATTCAAATATACTTACAGTCAAATGTAGTCAAGTTCCAGTCAAATGAAATACAGTTAAATTTATCCAAAACTACATTTTGACAATAATGTTTTAAGTCTTCATGGCATTAAGCATCTAAGTCTTTAAAACCTTTTTTTGTTTCCAACTACTCATTGTTTCTTTCAGTGTCGTTTCTAGAATTTTATTTTCAGTTAAAAACTTAAATAAAAAAAATTCTATTAATTTTTGAAAAAAAAAAATATAATTTTGTTGTCAAAGTTTTTTTTTTTTTTAATTTTAATTTGACATTTTATTTTCTTGAATGAATAACAAAAGTAAATAAAAAAAATAAAAATGATGTTTACAAAAATATAAAATTGTAGAAAAGAAAAAAAAATTATCGTACCTACTCACTTATTATGTATTTGTAAATGACATTTGATGACAGGTTAATTTTAATTTTGTTCGTAAATTATTCAGGTAAAAAAAATTATATTTTTCAGTTTTTTTTTTTTTTTTAACAAAATCATCGTTTGTCTATAAATTCTCTTTAAAATACAAATATTTATGTTAGAAATTATATTTAAATGAAAATAAAAATAAAAATTTAAAATTAAATTAACACTTTTTAAGAAAATTATGTTTTTTTTTTGTTTTAACTTTTTACACAAAAAAAATTTATGACAAAATTTTAAGATGAAAATATAAGAAAAAAAATTAAAAACTTGTAAATTAAATTTTATACTTTTTCCATATTCAAATATTTTCTTAGTGCACTAAAAAAAAAAAAAAAAAATTGGGAAGAGATGGCATACTTTTTCAAATATATTAAATTTTGAATATATGCCATCTTCTATTTTAACTGAGCCTATCCCCAAACATTTAAGCTTATTAATAAGAGCGTAAATTCCTGTAGAAGAACTGAATTAGACATTATGTGTCATCTTGCATTTAGTATTGAATACGATAAGAACTCATCGTTTGTAATGTTTTTCTAGCGAATAATAAATTACAAAATGAGTTTCTGATATTTTATTTGAATCATACTACATTCTAAGTATATTAAAAAGCAAAAGTACGAGATATTTTTCCTTGCTCTGACAAGTAGTTGAATTTGATCTTTATACGTAGCAAGAGACATCCAGAATTTATTGCTGAAGCAGCTATCTGTTTTTTTTTGTGTGCTGTGAGTTCTTGACATCAAAATTAAATGACTTGAAAATAATTTTCTTTATATATAATTTTCCTATTTTTTTTTTGTTTTTGTTTTTTTTCGTATTTGATGTACAAACATGGTTATGCTTACTTCTTGTTTGTACTATATATGCTATTGTATACAATGTATCTTTCTATGTTTTAGATTTAGTCTAAAGCAATAAAAAAAAAAAAACAAAAAAAAAAAACAAATAAGTAATTTTGTTTTTTTGGTGACTAATTTGAAAAAGTTAATGGTTCAAATCATTTTCAAATGAATAAAAAAAAACAAAAAAAGAAGAAATTTACATATAAATGTATGTATGTATGTAAAAACCTCGACAAAATACATAAATACAAGCATATTACAGCATATATAGGTTTCTTTCCAAAAATAAATAAAATATAAAAAAGAACAAGTGAATCAGAGAGAGAAAAATAATTTAAATTTCATTCATAACAGAAATTTTTCTTTTATATTTAGCTTTAGATAATTAAAAAAATTATATAAAAAATATAGAAATTCTTTTTTTTTGTTTTTTAATGAATTAAATAAACGCATAAAAATTTTTTTCTCAAGAAATTGACAAAATATGAAAATTTGTAAAGAAAAAGTTCAAAAATGTTTGTGACCCCCAACTCTAGGAAAAAAAAAAACATAAAAATGTTTGCAATTTGAAAAATATTGTTCTTAATGAACTTCCTGATATTATTTTTTATGCTTGTTTGTATATACTGTATATACAACATACATATTTTGTATAATATTAGATAGATGCTTCTGATTAATTGTCAAAATAAATAAGAGAATGTGCAAAACAAAAAGTTATTTATTTAAAATTAAGAAAAAAAAAAAATTATTTAATTAATCCTTTTTATTTTTCCCGGAGTTATTAGAAAAGTATATTTGGAATTTAGAAATCTTAGGTTTGTGTTCATTGCTATGGAAATTGAGAAGAAAACCCCTAGAAAGTTGACATAAAGTTAGAAGAAGAACGAAGGATTGGAATGAACGTCCATCTCCGATCATAAAAAAAATATCAAGGCCATTATATATTATTTAAGTACTTAAGTCCTCCAGTAAAATTTACAAAATTAATTTTCTCTTTTTCACATTTAAATGAAAAAAGAAAAAAAAAAGAAAAGAAAATTTAATTTTGTTTCCTATTTATAGATTTTCCTGAATGACCTTTTTTTTGTACCCCTCTTCCTCTATAACTGTGGCATTTCAATAAAATATTGTGCAAATTTTATTCGTTTAGCAAAAAAAAATATATATTTTTTTTATTGTATACATTTTTCCTTTATATAAATATATATTTATTTAATCCTTTTTCTTTCGTGAGAAAATTTAATTAATTTATTACGGTTTTTTTTTTGTCTTTTCCCTTATTTATATTATACATATATTTTGAAAATAAGGATATAAGTATTTTTATATAAATTTATTTATTTTTTTTTTTTTTGTTCTAAATTATCGGAAAAAGGATAAATAAGGAAAGAAAATGAATTGATAAAATTTTAAACATTTCATTATTTTCCCAGTGAACTGACTAATGTCCAAAACATGGTATAACAAAGAATTTGAGGACATAATAAAAATCTTCATTTTGTATTATTTTTTAATAAATAGAAGAGTTTGTTAGGAATTGATTTTTGTTTTTATTTTTTTTCAAGTAAACTTATGTTTGAACCATGTTACACTAGAGGCGAAAAGATTTATGCAGTAGACGAATTGTATTTAAGTATTTTAAAAAGAGGGAGCGAAATATGTATTAGTTGTAAGCATTTAGGATGTTATTAAAAAAAACCAAAATGAGGAAGCGAAATGAAAATCTTAGTTAACAAAAAACAATAAAAAATGTTTCAATTTTCTTTTAATGGTAAATTTAGTTCCAAGTCATCAAATTGCTGAAAAATTATCTCATCAAAAGCATTTCAAAAAAAATGTGAAATTTCTTTTTTTCCTACTAACTATTCGTTACGACGCCAACAACACATTTATAGTACACCATCACAGAAAATTAAAAAATGCGGCAAAACAAACCTTTCATGTATATTTCAATTTCAACAACCATATGATTTCGAGTTCTTCTGATGCAGAGAATAGTATTTTGTATACACAAAATATAAAAATACAATTCCATTAAAACATATATATATTTTAATGAGGTCACACAGATCTGTGTCATCATCATTGTTGTAATTGAACTATCAGATATTACAAAATCTTGGTGAACAACGTGATGATAAAAATAGTATTTCGTTCAATTATAATTAAAATTATTAAAAAAAAAACATTATTTCTTTGGCTTGAATTTTATACATACTTTTTTAATAATGATTACTCAACATTAATTTAATTTTTTATTAAAACAATTCGATTTTTCTTTTTTGTTTTTTTTTGGACCATTATGACCTTAAGTTGTCAAAATATTATATTGAGAAAATTACCAAAAAAAAATTAATATGTGTAGATAGATAGTACTTTTTTAGTATTTTAAAAAACAAAAGAATAAAAAAAACTAAAATATTTTCTAATGAAAACCATAAAAGAAAATTGTCTGAATTTGAATTTTGCCCATGACCTTTTTCTTTAAATATTTAGTATTAAAATAAATTTTTGGAATGGAAAATACTAGTCACTTGTTTTATGTATTAAGTTTTTCATTCTTCTTCTACTTCTTCTTCTTCTTCTATGTTTTTACTTCATCTCTGGATTTTATTTTATTATTCCTAACTACATAATATTATATTCGGCTATCTCTGTATTTTCATTTTGTCTGCAAAAAGTCCCATGGTTAAAATAAAAATGTAAATGAAAATGAAAAATTGGAAAAAAAGAAGTAGAAAATATTAATATAAATCTCAAGTTTTATATCTAAATAAAGTGTCCTTACAGCAAAAAAAAAAAAAGAAAAAAAAACTTTTCTGTCTTATTATTCCAGGACTAAAAAAAAAAAAAAACAAATAATAAAAAGTTAAAATATCTTTAAAATTTAGTTATAGGCTAAATTTAAGGAATTTTCAAGGAAATAGAAAATAAAAAATATGTACATAGGAAAAATATTTTGAATTTTTTCATCAATTCCCAAATATTTGTCTGTCGTTTTAGCGAGTTGTATGTTGAAAAATAAATAAGGAAACATAGAAATAAAAGAAAAAAAATAAGCATATTTTTTTAGGTCAAGAAAATATAAAGAATTTTCATATGAACTGGGTGTGATGATAAAAATTATTGATTTTAGAGAAAAAAAAATTTACTTTTCACAATTTGAAAAAACTTGACTTACTTTAAATCTGTTTTTAAAATTAAAATCATAAACTGTCTTAAATTATGACTGAAACCTATAGTTAATAGTTATTCTAAAAGATTCAAGATATTACTCTTTTCTTTCGAACGTATGAAAACAAGTTACAACAATTTTTACAAGAAGTATGTACTTACCTAAAATACCTTAGCTTAGAAAACCTAACGATTTATATATGCAATAAATATTATATTATAATCAGATAATCAGAACTTTATTTAGGAGACAGAAATTGTTATTAAATAATTGAATCATCAATTTTATTACAATATTTTTCTATATATGTTTACAAAAAAAATAAATAAATAGTTGCTTACTAGATGTACTGTATATAATAATGTAAGTATAGGTACTTATTATTTTACAAAGTAAAATATGAAACATAAAATTTACACTATTATACTTATAGTATTGTTTATTCGTGAAAATTTAAATAATTTCTTGTTTTTCATATAAATAATTGATTTATGATTATTTTTCTTGCATGTTATATTATTTAGTTATTTTTATACGTTGTTATATTGTACTTGGTGTTTATATTAACTATATTATTATTGGGAAGACAAAAATTAATAATTTTGTATTCTATATAAGTATCTTCAATTTATGGGTTAATGGCCTGTCCTATGATCATATTAAAATTAATATATAGACACTGCTGCTATCATCAACTTTAATTTCACCCTAAACATAAACACTAACTATACATAAATTACTTTATATTTGAAATTGTGTGTAGAAATTCACCAAAAAATTATAATAGAAGATAGAAGATAGCAGTGATATCATTTTGTAATCATATCATTCATAAATAATGAATAAAGTAACATAAAACTATAAATTTAATGAAGTTATAACAATATATACTTTAATATTCAAGAACATGATCTAAAAATAGATTAATTAATATTATGTAGGCTAGAGTTATTCATTTCTATCGATTTAATCATTCAGAACTAAAGTGTATAATAAATTTAATTTCTGGCCGGTCAATTAATCTAAGCACGACCAAGCTAAAAACAATCGTATGTTATTATAGGTCCTAAAAAACCATAATAAAAAAATAATCAAAAATAATCCAAAAAAGAATATGGAAGTTTATGATAGAATCTATTGCAAAAGAAATTAATGTCTAATATTTAGTACATGGTATATTTTAGCGAATTATACACCGAAAACATAAATATACAATTTTCCACCACAACTTATATTATTTTTGTTTAAACAAAAAAAAAAATAAAATTTAAATATTTTTATAAATCACATCCCATCAGTTTTCGTCCTGGAGACTTTTATCTTATAATGATCGAAAAAAAAAAAAAAACATAAAGCTGAGTATTTATATAAAAAAAAATTATTCTAATGGGAATTATTATATAAATAAATACCAAAATAATATTTTTTTTTCATATAAACTTGGCGAATTATACTCTTATGGTATTGACTTTGAAAATTTGCTCGTAACTCTCGTATTTTTTCCTATATATTGGATATCATTTTTTTTCCTATTTTTTTTTTTTTTATTCGCATCAAGGAATGAGTTGTGTTTTTGTGGCGCTCATTAAATATTAATGGGATGTTATTTTTTATTTTCATGGACTTTTTTTTTGTTTTTATGCTTGCTTATGCTGTATAGTACATATATACAGAACTATGTGTGAATGAAAATAAAATTATTTAAGATTTTTTTTTTTCATTTTCATTTTTCCGTTTTGGTTTTTAGTTGTAGATTTCTTGTTTTTTTTTTTTTTTTTTGCAGCAATTTAAGGACTCATTTTCTGGTTGTTTTATTTTCAAATAAGATAAGAGATTTTTTTGTTTTTAGAATACTAAATTTTATATTTTTTAACATATAAGAATTTTTTTTTTATTATGCTGCTAAAATGTTAGTTGTTGGTTTATTTTTTTTTATTTATATATATATTTTTTGTATATATACACATGTATATATGTTTTGTTTTGGTTTTAGGGCATAATGTTGTTAGAAGAATATTTTTATTTATATTTATTTATTTATTTATTTTTGCTTATTTTCCTTTATAATATGTATTTGTATTTATTTTATTTTATTTTTTTTTGTTGCTGTTGAATAAATTTTTCATCATAATACTTGACAAAAGTGAAGAGTTTTTCAACTCTAAGCTTTTTCTATTTTTAATATTTTTTTTTCTTGTATCTCTTTAGCCAAAATGATGAAAAATCTTTTAGTTTTGGTGAATTTATTCAAAAAAAAAAAATAAACAGAAAAACAAAAATAAAATAAATTTTCCTAAATTTTGGTTAGTTAAGAACTATACACTGTATATATGTATATAAATATATAAAAAAGCGAACAAATTATATATACACTTTAAATCTAAAAGGGAGAAATTTATCCTTTAAATATAAATTTTCTTTTTCCTTGACATTTAGCTTTAAGGAATTTTTAGTTTTTTTTTTGCTTACAATTATATTTTGCGGCCTTTCATGTTATTTTATTTTTTTTTGAACATTCATTAACTAAAACTATATGCATACATTTTGAAACAGTCGCCTTGATTTTCCACAAGAATATAAAAATCTTTGAAAAAAAAAGTGGAAATTAATATCCTTGAATTCGTAAGGTTTTTCGTGATACTGCAATTAAGAAAAATTGAAGAAAATAAGATGAAAAATTATGTTGAATTTTTTTGTATGCATTTTCTGAACTCAAGAACCAAAATATGATGATTGGTTGCACAAAACTTGAACAAATATATGGATTTTTTTGCCGGATTTAAACTTAATTTGGAATTGTGAAAAACAATTTTTCTTTAACTCTAACCAATATTATTTTTTTTATCCTTTTGCTTCCTCAACATATTAACTTCATAGAAATATCACGAAAGATCAGTTGGAATTATCGAAGAACTATCGATTTTCTATAATATATCATAAACTATTCTAAAAAAATAATATTATCTAATGCATGTTCTAAATGAAAAATGATATTAATTCTAAATGTTGGTATTATCAACACGATTAAACGGTAGTTACAAGCATATACATAGTTGTATATTATTTTCAACTATGCCTACACACTGTCTATCTATTATTATAGAAAGCTATTTTAGCATCTTAACATAAACATATAATTAAAACCATCATATACTTACATTTATTAAAATAGTAGTTTTAAGCATAAAATTAAAATACTTAATAAGGTCGACTAAAAAAAAAGGAAAATAAAAATAAAATATTATATATAGTCTGCGCGCCTATAAATCCGTTTAAAAATTAATAATTTCATGTCTACACGCAAAAATAATAATTTATATATAGGGGGCTAAAAATAAAAAATAAAAATAAATCCTGAAATAAATATTTAACTTGCTTTTGTTTCAAGTAGTCAACAATTTTAGCTTAAATACGTATATTTTCAATCCTTTAGCAAATTTAAAGATATTTTTTTTTTTAATTATGAACATAAAGTATTTATAGAGTATAAAGAGTTTAATTATTAATTTAATATATGCACGAATAAGTAGACTGAAAATGGATTTAAGTCCTGGCAAAAAATTGACTTAAAATAAATAAATAAATTATTATGTGAAATTTAACCGGGCAGTCCACAATTATTTGTCAAAGTCCAGTCCTGTTTATTTTCTTTTGAAATATTATTTTCTCTTCAAAATATTTAACTAAATAATATAAAAATTTTTCATCAGTAAAATTGTTCATCAATTATTACAAAATAGAAGATAAATATATTTTATTGATGGAAATATTTTTGTATATTAAATTAAATATTAAATTAAATATTATGAATATGAATTTTTAATAAAATTTATTGTAAATATAAAATATTAGAAATAATATTAAGAAATAATTAAATTAAATTTTATATATTTGTTATGTTATATTATAAAAGTATAAAATATTTATATAAATTTTTCCTATATACCTACATTTCTGCTTTTCTAGTTTCAATCACAAAACCTATAAATATATACTAAAGCATTTATGTACCTTACTTCTTGTATATATTCTTTAATATGTTATTAAAATAATAATAATATCATACTTATACACATATAGTAATATTTTAACATAGTTATATTTTATGTAAGTAAGTATATATAAACATATTATTTTCTCATAAATTGAAAATATAATAATAATGATAGTATAGAAGATATTAATTATTTTCATTTCTTTATAAAACAATTTTCTAATTAATATATAAGTATTATATAATATAAGTTATATTTGTTAAAGTTAAAAATAACAGTAATAATAATAATTATTATTATTATTAATAATAGATATTTTCCTTCATATAAGATAGTAATTTTAGGTTTCTTTTTTTCTTATAAATTAAATATGTTAGATTTTCAAAAATTATTGATGTTTAAAATTTAAAAGCAGATGGTAAAAAAAAAAAAAAGAAATCCATTTTTAGAACAAGCTTAATTTTCTTTTCTGTGAATTTCTCACTTTAATATATAATTCAATTTGTAAACAAATTTTTTCAACATGAACTTAAACGTAGATTAAAGTTAAAATAGTTAGATATCTATAGAGTCTAGTAACCAAGCTAAAATTGATTGTAATAAAAAAAATTAACAATACAAAGAAATTTTGTATTTTAGTTGCGACTACGAAAAGTTGTTTAAAGTATCCTTTCTAGAATTTTGTATTTTTTTTCTGTCACCAAAACGGTAACATTTTGTTAGAAAACGTGATTTTAAGTTTTAGTATTATAAAAGTAAAAGAAAAACAGGATGAAAATTGTTCTGAATCCATCTCATGAAGTATAAAGAAAGTTTAGGAACCAAAAAAAAAAACAATTTCTAACATAATAATAAAAATCCTGTTTTCTTCTTCTTTTTTTTTTTTTGTCTTTAATATGTGTACCTCGATATGTGTACATTCACACATATGTATATTATATAAATGTATGTATGAGTTCAAGGCTACGTGAACATAAACTCATTTAATCCAACAATTAATTTGTTGTTTTTTTGCTCGAATAAAAAAAATAATAATAATTTTTTTTTCAGCATTATATTTTTGTTCTTGATACTTTTTTCCTTATTGTGAAAAAAAAAAAGAAGAAAATAATTTTCTTTTTTCTTTTTTTTTTTTTTTCTGAAAAACAAAATATTTCCAGAGTTTTGTGTTATTCCACACAAAACCAGGAACAATAACAAAAAAAAAAAAAATATATTTTTATTTTGACCTAAATTTTTCAGTCAAAAAAAAAACAAAAACAAAAATACATATAAAGTACTTTTTGCATCATAAGGAAAAATATGCCGTCAGTTGTTGCCTATTTTGAAAGTTAATTTAATGCAAACACCATTTTATAAAATTTTCATTTATATAGAATGGATTTATTTTTTCTTAATTGCAATTAAAATTTGAAGCCTCTTATGTTTGAAATGAACGAAACCATTGAAAATAATTTATTTTTTTGAAACAATTTAAAATAATTGAATTTTTTACTGTTCGAAATCAAAGGAAAAAACTAAAAAGTAGTTAATTTTAAATCTCTGCCAATTCATGGGCTCTTTTTTCATTGGTCTGAGATTTGAGAGAAATATTTAGACTATTTTTAAAAGATTTCAAGGGAGGTTATTAAATAAATTCTTGAAACATCTGTTTCTCAAAAATCATTTAAAATTTAATTTGTCTTAATTTAATACTGTACATTAATATTATCTTGTTCCTGAAAAATGAAATAACATCAGCATTGTAGATTTTTTTTCAGTTTTTTTTTATCTGTTCGTGTTTGAAAAAGTTGTGCAAAAAATACCATTAACAAGTTTAAATTTCTTTTTTAAACTCAGTACACATACACCATGTGGTTTCTGTACTGATTATAAAAAATAAAAAAAAATAAAAAAAATAAAAATACAAGAAGCGCAAAGTAAAAGATGAGATTTTTTTTTTCTGTGAATGGAATTTTCATTTATTTTCATCGATATATGGTTTAGTTTTTTTTTTTTGTATTTTTGGTTGTAACAAAAATTGTTTTTTTTTTTGATTTTTTTGAAGAGACTACATTAACTACTGAATTATTGTAACCCTACTGTTGGACAATTTTTCGGAAAAAAAAACAAATAAAAAATTGTGATTTAACAAGATTATAGGTTCTCTCTTAATTTTCTGTTTCTGTGAAAATGGTAAATAGTTATTATGAGGTCAGATTATTATTTACAATTTTTTTTTCAAACAAATTGCAGCCAGCCTGCATAGCTTTAAAAATGAAGCTTAAAATGATAGCAGAATGATTTAAAAAACTATCTATGAAAATATCTTAAATAAATTTAATTTAATGAAGATTACAAACTTACAAATAAAAATGTTACCATAGTAACCATATAGTACTTCTTATCCTAAGCTAATAGTAGGTGGAGGACGCGCTATCTACATGTAACAAGACCACGAAAACATGGCCGATCTATGACAATAAAAGAACGCAGGAAATTCTCAAAATGTCTCGAAAGGACATTTCTATAATTACGCCGATTTACACGGGACACTGGGCAGTTGGAGTTCAATCAGTCATGCCGCAGTTGTGATATTTATTGAGAGCGAAATAGAGACATTAGGTCATTTTATCTGCAAATACCCGGTGTTTGCAAGTTTGGAAAACAGCACATTCCTACTTGAGGATGTAAATGTGCTAGCCTTCGCCACACCCAATTTTTAAAAATCACGGGGTGGATTTAGATTGTCTTATCGCCGTCTGGCCTTGGTTACGAGGGCAGTGGTATCAAAATGGCGCGAAAGTGCTAATTGGGAACTCTTCGCCATGATAACTAACCAATCATTGCATACTCGGACTATGATACTATATTTTTTAATGGAACCTGACTTATAATTAAACTTTTTTTTAGCGCTTGTGAACAGAATTGGTGTAACCATAGATACAAAAAATATCTAAAATTTTTCATAACTTAGCACTATGATATAGGAACATGGAAGAACACATTACAAAGGTCATATTTCACCAAAATAGATTTTCTACTGAATTTTAAATTTTTTAATATTTTTGAAGGACATTCTACGTTAAATGAATTTTTGAGAAATTTTATGTCAAAAATAAATTTCTAAAAAATACTGCAAATAATATTTATGGAGATTGTAACAAATTTAGCATTATGAAAATACATAAAAAAAAAATTATTTTTTTTGGCAACAATATTGTATTAGGACATGTACATGGGAGAAGCAACAAAAAACTTAAAAAAAAAGCTTTATGTTCTTATCAAACAATTGAATTTTTCTGTAACGATCTAAAAAATTTTTGCTTTAAAAAAAAAAGTCAAAAAAAAAAAACATAATATTGGCTTTGGCTCTTGAACGAAGAAGTAAAAAAAAAATTTTAAAAAAATAAAAGGAAAAAACAAAATCATTAATGAATGTTGCATGAGAAATATTTTTAATAACTTTTCCCATAAGTGAAAATTTTTTGAAACAAGAAATTTTTTTTTTTTTTTTAATAAAACCCTGTTAAAATTGTTTTTCTTTTGAAAATAATTTTCATTTGATGGTTTTTCGTTTTTTTTTTTTTTTTGAAAGGATGCTATTAAATATTTTTACAAAAAGTATCCTCAAAATAAATTTTTCACTTAAATAACTTTCTCCTCTGTGAATAACAAAAAAAAAAAAAATTATATATATATACATGTGGAGGGTTGAAGGATGAAGGAAATGGAAATTTTTTTGGTGGTGGTGGCGGCGCATTATAATGTTAGACATTTTGTATACACACGAAAGTTAATATTAAAATTTAATGGCAATAAACTTTATCATGATTCCTTAAAAAATAAGGATATCGGATAATAAATTGACGAGTGCTAAAAATAAAAATTCAGGGCACAAACAATAAATTTAAATGACTCATATATACGATTAAGTTAACTATATAAGTATTAAGTATGTATAAAAAAAAAATTAAATTGAAATAATGAAAAAGGATTTTTAATTTTGAAGAATATTTCATAAAATAGTTGAAAAATACTTAAATTATTCTTGTTTTTTTCTTTTTAATAATTTTTGCTTAGTTTTTTTTAATGAATTAGTTTTACGGGAAAAGCTTTTCAGCATTCATAATCCTTATTTATATTTATATCTAGTTCACAAAGATTATTCAAAAGGATTATCATTTCATAATTAACAAAATTTGAAGGTGAAGTCTATATGAGTTGAGTATGTCATAGAATTTGTGCTAAATATCTTTATTAGGATTGTGCTGATGAGATTTTTATAGTAGAATTAATAAAATTTATAGAATTAAATAAAAACTGTACCAATATTACCAATAGATATTATTTTCAATGACAAAAAAAAATCAATAAGTTAACAAATTTTCAAGCTGTCATCTAAGGCGAAAAATTTTATCGAAATTAGATAAAATAGATTGTAATGTACGTTTATCAACATCACAAAAAGGACATAACACAGCACAAAATGTATGAGCCTTAGCAGTAAGACATATCCAACACTGAGATAACGAACGTATATAGTTCAAATCGAACTAGAGAATGTCGTTATCAAAATTTGCTATTATCGACGAGTTATTATCTACTTAATAATAATATCAGGATTCTGAAGACATACTTTCAGAAAATATTGCATTTTTAGTTTTAATTTAAAAGCTGGTCCTAGTTTCCCTACGAGTTTTTTTTTTCAGTGTAGTCTTAAAAAGCTTTATACTAATTAATAGTTGTCATATAGCTTATTTTCGCAACGAATTAAGAATACAATTAATTTTATAACTACATATATATTATTTTAATCAACAATTTTGAATTAAGGACCACCCAACATAATCCTTCAAGATTCTTCTCTAACAAACAAAATGAATAATTTTAGTCCCTCAACTCAATGATTATACAAAAAAAATAAAGCTTATGCATTCTTTATTTTATATTTTCATTATTATTATTATTATTATTTTTCCTTCAATATTATTAATGAATATTTGCATCATAAAACCAAATATTGTGATTATGAATGAATTTCAAGGATAATTTTTTTTTTTATTCTTAATAATATTCATATTTTTTATTTTATTTTTTTTTTCTTGATGTCGATTTAAGCTTAATCCACCAAAAAAAAAAAAAAAAACAAAAAAAAAAGAAGAAAAATGAGAAATTTTTGTTCTGTTTTTGAAGAAAATTTTTATTTATTTTTATTTTTTTTTTAATTTTAATATAAAAAAAAAAAACAGAACTGTGTAAAAGCAATAACTTCTGTGCTTAAAAACAGATTTTTCATAAATAAGAATTTTCTTTCGTTTTTATTTTTTGAAAATGAGGGGAAAAAAAAAAGCAAAAGCAAATCCGGCGCCACAAATGTAATTACATTAAAATTCAGAAAAATTTAAATAAATTGCACAAAGTTAATATTTGTATGTAATTTATTATCTTATTTATTTTTAATTTTTATAATATATTTCATATTTATACACCACAATTACAGTTAATGAAAAAAAGAAAAATAAAAAATAAATATTAAAATTTTTTATTTTTATTTTTTTTTTTTATTTAAAATGCGCTACCGTCAGCAAATGAGAAGTAATAAAATTTTATATACAAAAGTATAAAATATAATATATATTTTCCGTCCCCAAACAGAATAAAAAAAAAAAGTGTATAAATATAAAAAGAAAAAACAAACAATTAATATTCTTTAAGTATTTAATTAATAAAATATTAGTAACGAGCAACTAATTATCGTTGATGTGTTCTTAATAAAACTAGTTAGTTAGTTTGCTGAAATGAAAAAATAAAATGCAGAAAATATGTATTTGCTCAAACACTTGTATTAAATGTGGAAGAATTGAAATTGACTGACTTCTTCAAGTTCCAAACTATATTTAAACTTGAACAATAAGTTTGTTCTATATAATTTCTGCTCGAAGTACTAAATTTTTTTAAAGCTCGCAATATCTTGTTTTTGGTAACATTCGCCAATTTCTTATCGTAAATTCGTAAAAAAATTATTTCAATCTACTTCCTAAATCTGGCTTCTCGTAACATCAAATTTGTTAGAAAGATCGTATAGATTCGACTAAAATTATACTCTTTTCGATTCATACTCTGTTTTTAATATAAGATGGTGCTTGATTTTCACTAGAATCTTTGCAAGAATTTTAGCCAAAGATTTTATTTTTCCTCCTCGAAGGACCTAAAAAGTTAACTGATAAAAATATTACAGTTTAACAACCTGATGAATACGAATTAAAGATATTTCTCAACCAAAAACAATATTTGAATAACGAATATAAAAAACAAAAAAATTTAAATATTACTTTAAAGGAACTTAACTTAATTCCTAAGTTTAATCGAAACTATTTTATTTAGTTTTATATATTGTAATTGCAAACATTTCATTTCAGAATTAGAAAAAAAAAAATGAAAGAAAGAAATACAAAAAAAAATATTTTTCTTCCATTTTAAGATGTAATTTATTTTGATGTCTTCAACTATTATCCCAGAAGAGAAAAATGAAATATAAGTAGAAAAAGAAAAAAATTAACAAGAAAGATGTTATTTTAATATAAAGTAATATCTTGAAAAAAATAAAATAAAAATAAAAAAAATACACATTAAATTACTTTAATTTTAACTAAATTATTTGTTAAATTTGCTATTTTTTATATTCACATTCTTTCTTCTTTCACATTTTTTTAGTTCCTTCATTTTTAACATACAAACTGGCATTAATAGAATTCTGTTAAAAAAAATTGTTTTCCGAAAATCAACCTGTTAATAATATTGTGTTCTAGGTATCTGTGCTCTTTAAGTTTGTTGTTATTCGATGCAGCTGTCAGTTAATATTTACTTACAGATTAACCCTAATTTACTTCAAATCTAGATTTAAACTTTAATTTTTTTTTCTTTCAATTTTTATGAAATTATAATAAAAGTCAATCTTAGTATATTTTTAGTACGTCTAATGGTATAGTACGATACAATAGTACAATATCGTTTTGTATTTTAGTATAATATTATTGTATATTTAGATTATGACAAAAAAAAATTTAGTGCAAAAGTTTATTTAACCCAACTACGAACCTGCATTCCACCTTTAAACATTCACAATGCTTTATTTTAATCTTGTCAACAAATCTTTTAGAAGAAATTACTTGAAATGCGTTGGAAAAAGAAATTCATTTTTTTTTTCTTTATTTCTTTTAACATCTTTTCATATGATGTTAAAAGATAAAGTATTCACGTACGGAAAATTTTAAGATACTTTGATCCAAAATAAAAGAAAAAAATTATATATATAAAAATATAGTTAGGTCGCTGAAAGAATCATCATATTCTGTTTTTTTTTTTCTTTCTTAATGAGTTTCAGTATTACCGCATCATTTAGAAATAATTTCCTGAAGTGAAAAAATGTTTTTTTTTGATAATTTTAAAATAATTTTAAACAGAGACAAATTAAATAATGGGAATTTTTAGAATTAATATAAAAAGTTTTTTCATTTAGTAATTTTTCATCATATTAACTATTTACATAATATAATTTTAATAACATAAATGTCAATTAACTAATTATAGGTAAATTAAATTTAAATCTAGAATTTTAGAAATTTTTAGAAGTAATGTCACATAGAGCCAAACAAAAGTTCATAAAGACAGCTGACATACGACCAAGATATTGGCGCTTCATAATATGGTTACGAATCAGGCCAAATCACCCATCAAGATTAGTTGGAAAACGATTTTAATTTTCATTTGTTATTCTTATTTTTTAAGTCTAGAAAAAAAAAATGTATTTATTTGACATTTAAAATAAAAAAAAAATTCAACATATTTCCTCTTCTGTCTTAAATTTTCTATAAAAATAGTTGACAGAAACATTATTTAGTAACTACTTTATTTAACACTATTGTTAACTTCTTATTTAAGATAGAATGAAAAAATATCCAATTTTTCTTCTTGTCGCTTTAAAATATAATTTTTCTTATGTAAAAGCATCTCCTTTAAAGTTGTAATAACTATTTTTTTTTTCACAACTTTGCGCGCATATTTCAATAAAACTGTTTCCAAAAAAGATAAAAAAAAAAAAATAAAAAAAATTATATTTATATTGCCCAAGGTATACGGCAAAAATACACAGAACACTTTTATTGTAACATAGATATTTAAACATACAATTTTCTTCTTTTTTTTTTTTTAACTTTTTTCACTACGAAAAGTACTTAAAAATAGAAGATTTTAATTTAAACTTTCGAGACCATGATAATCATAATAATGCATTTTTTTTTCTGTTCGCTTTAAAGAGCATTTTTTTTTTCGTGAAATAAGTGATAAAATAATATTAAAAAAGGATTTCAAAAAAAAAAATATCCTGTGAAAATTTTAATTGTTTGTCAGATAATTCAAAGGGGTGAAATTGGAAGCAAAATGTCATCCCTTCTATGTTCTTAGATTCATCATCCGTTTGTGAGCGATTTCATAGACGATTCGATAGAAGTTAACAGCCAAATATCATTTATAAAGCTTATTTTTATTTTAAACTCATTTATGATTTTATGTTGAACTCATATGATTTCCGCATTAAATTTTTTTTTTATCATGAGTTCAGAAAATTCAGTTTCATATGGCCAGAATAAATATTAAAAAATAACCCTTTTCCAACAAAAAACCAAAAAAAATTTGCTTACAATTTTATTTTTTATAATTTGTTGATCTAACAATCTTTTACTTTTTTTTGTTATATTAAAAAACTTTCATAGAACATTAATGGTTTTTGTTCACTAAAAAAAACATAAATGTTGAAAATAAAAATAAAAAATGTTTTCATTAAAAAAAGTATATTATTTTTTTTTTGTTGCAATTTTTGAAGCTATTTTAATTTCATAGCCAAAATATACTTCAAAGTAAAAAAAAAAAATGAAAATTTTTGAATGAATCTCTTTTTTTTTTACCGATAAACTTCTGTACGTCAAAATCTATATTTTTATTTACAAAAAAAAAAAAAACGAAAAGGGATCCAATATTATTATCGAACTTTTTTTTTTCTAGAATATGTGTGTTGTTTTATTAAAAAGCTTTCAAAATTTTTTTTAATAAACCAACATAAAAAAAAGTGAATTTTATTGAAAAATTTTTTGTTTTTTTTGCTTATCCTTTTTAGTGTAGTTTTTTTTTTTTTTCTTTGTAAGTATTTTCATAGTGAAAAACTTGATTTTGTTTTCTTTTGAACTTTTTTTTTTTTTTTAAGGAATAATGAATTCATATTATTCCCAAAAGTGCTAAGGACACCTTTTCTATCCCATATCCTGTTATTGTTGCTTTTCTTTTCTTTCTTAATGTCAAATAAATTGGCAGGTGTTCATAATAAATGAATGCTAACTAAAAGTTTAGAATTTTGACAAATATTTGGTATTTTTGGACAAATTATTATGAATACATTATCATTATTTATTTTTGAAAGAAAAATTTCCTAAAAAAAAATAAACTCTAAGACAGTTACCTGGAGTTGGAAGTATAGTTCAAAAGTGCAAAATTGAATAGTTCGAAAGGATAGAAAATTTCGACGAAACCCTTGGATTGCGTATTCTTTATTGGAAATTAAATAAAATTTAATTAAAACCTTTTCTTTGATATAGCCCTTAAACCAAATTCTAACGACTGATTTCTCAAAATAATTCCTTTTATAAAACGTCAAATAAAAGGTAGTTCAAAAGAGTAAAAATAATTAGCTCAAAAGTATATATAGCTTCGATCACGTATTCTTTATTGAAGATTATGTAAAATTTATTTATAATTAATTAAAACAAAAATTATTTTCACATATTTCCATTAAAAGAACTGACTCTTAAGACTGATTTCGTCGAAATAATTCATTTTATAATGAAGTCAAATAAATATATAAAAGTATATATAAACATATAAAAATATATTGTATAGTGCACTTTAATAAATTGTTGTTAAAAAGAAAAATTTAGTTAAAGCGCATTTTCTCAGAATTTTCATGACAGAAAATTATCATAAAATTAACTTTGGTAAAAAAAAGTGAGCTTCCTTTTTATTCTTTAATACACAAAAAATAAAACTTTAACTGAGTTCATATAAGCTTTTTAGCAATATATAACATTACACACAGTGTCTGTTGTTCTGATTTTGACAATGATGTTAATAAAGTACGTTAAAGTCATAACCTTTGATAAATATATATATAATTTTTTTTTTAAATGCTTGAACTTGCGAGTTTTTATATTAAGGAAATTCATCATAGATTCAAACTGATTTTACTACTTACATAATATTATTTTCATTTTTAAGAGAGTAATAAAACTTTATAGAATTTTTTTTTTTTAATTTTTTATCCTTTCAGTTCATAAAAGTTTGATGTTATAATTTTCCTCTTCCGTTTGAGTTAGTAAAATGTATAATTGTGTATAACGTATAAAATATATATAATGTAATATGTATATTTTTTATGTAAAAATAAAAATGATAAAGTTTTAAAAAATTTGTTTTTTTTTTCTTTTATTTTTGTTTGAGGAAAAAAAATTTGGGTGGTCAAGGATTATTATATTTTGTTATTAAAGTTTTAAATTTTTCAAAAAAGAAAAATAAAAAGATGAGCGAAATATTTTTTTGTGTTATTTACTTAATATTATTTAAATTTTAATATTTCGTACAAAAAGTTTATAAGAGCACCTAAGTCATACATAATATATAAAGAAATCTTTTCTTCTCTGCAAAGTATAATATTTCGTTCGCTGCAATTTACATACCAAATTAAGTACATGCATGCAATCTAATCTGAGGCATTAAAATAATTAGTTTTTACTGCAAGCTCGACTAATGCAATTTCCTAACAAAAATATCATTAAATTTAAATATATTTTTCCAACAATCTATATTATTTTTAATTGATATAAATCTATTTATTTAAATTGACATTCCCTATTAATGTGCTAGTACTTTTGGAAAACTTTTAAATTAGTAATAATTGATTAAAATATAATTTTTTATAAACTTTAAATTAGTTGATTAATTTAAATACGGTACGTACATTTATTTATTAGTTTAAAAATACCATATTTATATACATTATAGTGGTACTATCTATCTATAATTTTAATAAAAATATAAATATAAGAAAATTTTATTAAATAATTAATCAAAT
Source organism: Hybos culiciformis (assembly GCA_964007475.1). Classification (NCBI taxonomy): domain Eukaryota; kingdom Metazoa; phylum Arthropoda; class Insecta; order Diptera; family Hybotidae; genus Hybos; species Hybos culiciformis. The sequence goes on from OZ023274.1 coordinate 23,458,524, forward strand.
TTTCTTCATTAAATTTTCTTTATTATAATAATTATATTCATACATATAGAACTGTATATTAAAATATTTATTATGTACTAAATTTAATCATTCATCATTTAAATATTCGTTTAGATAATTAGTTTTGACAATGTTAATAATATTGATATTAATAAATTTATGGTAGGTTAGTTCAGTTTAAAATTTCAATGGTTGTATAATTATGTTGTAGTTATATATACTCTTCAGTTATATATTTATCTTGAGGAAGAAAAGAATTAGTTGAAAAAAGTAATGATTCATTCAGGACACTAGTTTCGAAGTGGGTTAATATTAATACAGAACTCGTTCCTCTATCAATTAGTTAATTCGATAGAAGTTTACAATTTATTGTGTAGAATTGAGTGAGAACTAAAACTAGTTGTTTGATTCATCGAATTTGTTAAATAATCGGTATTTCACCCTACAATGACATTAAAAATGACTTATGGATAATAATGCACACATTAAATTAGTATAATATTAATCATTATTTATTATAATAAAATTTTCATATTGTATGTGTATCCCTCAAAAACGGATATTGTGGCCTCCTGATTACATAAAATATGATATATTATACGTATTTTATTTTTATACATTAATATTACATAATATATTTATAATGGGCATTATCATTATATAACATTATATAAATATTATAAAATTATTAAATTTGTATAAAATATAAATAAAATAACATTTATTTAAGCATAAGTACTTTTTGAGTTTTCATGATTGAAATAATTTTAAGATAAACAATGTTATATGTATATTGTGTGTTTACATATATGTTATAGATTTATTGATTTAGTATCTAGATAAATAAAATTAACATAATTTAAGTATTATGTGGCTTGAAATCTTTGGTAAACAATTTAATTAGTTATATGGACAATAATAATAATAGTAATAATAATAATAAAAATAATAATATTATTGTTAAATACTTATTATTTTTTATTAAAAGTACTTATAATTTTATTTTCTGTAATTATTAAAATACTCTTTGCTAGTGAAAATATTTTTGATATCATCATTAATATTATAGTTTAATATCATCATTAATAATATAGTTTATCCAGGTATATATTTAAATAGTTAATAACATTATTACGTATAAAATTATATTTTATTTGAAAATCAATAAAGTAATCGATATTATAATTGATTGTAATATTAAATTTTTACTTCCTTTTACTTGGTTTTGCGGAAAAAAAAAATTTTTCTATAATCTTTATATTTTTATTAGGAATATCATTATCTTTAATTCATTTTTAAAATTCAATTAAATAAGATTTGTCCCAAAAAATTGGACAAATTCAGAAAATAATTAAAATAGTTAAAATTATAATTAGATAGGAATAATAGAATAGCAAATGTCTGTATATTGAATACACCGTTGAACCAAAATAGTAATAGGATAGAGACAAATTTTTGTTGATTAAAAATATAATTTGAATAACTTTTTGTCTAAATATTAAATAATTATAATTTTGGTCCAAAAATGACATTCCAATAAAACGATTCTATTCGACATTAAACTATTTAAATTAAATCATAATATTTTTCTTTGCTATTGAATCACTCTAGTTAAATTGATTTTTTTTTTTTTTTTTGCTTAATCGGATATTTCATCTTGCTCTCTTATTGACTTGAAAAAAAATTTGCAATTATATCAAACTCAATAATTCT